>JAZDUA010000015.1:1940000-2540000 GCA_038098605.1 Gryllus longicercus | reverse complement strand
TTCTTAGGTTTTAATAAATGCCAACAACTACTAATTTTCATCTATCAGTAGATTCAAATAATGAGAGAAATGTTTCTTAAAACTGCTATGCTCATAAAGCACATTCAAATGTCTTTAATTCAACATAATACTCTTAAAATGTCTGTAAAAGAACACCTTACAGGGAGTTAAAAAATGTATAAACTTAATCTTGGCACATCTTACTTACACAATTAGCCTTTCACAGTCTGCACAGATATTCTGTCCTGGAGGTAGAATCTTGAAAGGGTCTTCATGGGGGGTAGTGGGAGTGGACTTAGTCTCAGGGGCAGAAACATGACGCAAACCAGACACTGGAGGAGATGTCACAGAGCCTGGTACAGGTGCAGTATCTGGTGGATATACACCACAAGGTCTTGATAATGTGGAAAATGAATTAATAAATAAAAGAAATCCCATCCAAAATAACTGTACTCTCTAGTACTTTAAGATAAAAATAAAATAATTAAATGCTATTGGCATATCAATACAAATTTAAATATTCCCTTCTAACTTCAAAGTATTTGGCCAGAATAATATTACAAAAAGTAATATTAATAATAATAATTATCATGGGCATCTCTGACATGTGAAATTTTGGGGGGTCTTAAAAGAAGAGTGTACCTCTGTAAAATTTTAGTTTGTCACAACAATCTTTTATTGATTATTCAAGTCACACAGTTAATTGAAAAAGGTCAAGTTATGTTACAGCTGTTCATGTATTAAGTACACATATTCTGACAGTACAGTTAGAAAGAAGATGGCAGCCAAGGAAACAACGGTGTCTGCAGTTGTGTTTAGAACTGTAATAGAGGGAAGATAGGCAGAGGAAGCTCTACATCCACCAAATCAGAAGGATCTTTATAATATTCCTTTCCAATGCATTTTTGACTTTTAAACTAATGAAGGACAATAAAAGATTTTTGTGAACTTCACATTATCATTTTATGGTCAGAATGCTATAAAACTGCATTCAAATACTATATCATTATAATAAGTTATTCTGAAAGATGTCATTAGTTATGAGTCATTAGTCATTGATTATGATTAGAATGATATTAGAATAAAACTATGAATGTATGTGAAAATATTTGGAGGGGGGAAAGGGGGCAGATATGTCTTACCCACCAGAGATGCCTGTGATAAATTAAAAAATGAAGTGCAGTGATTTGTAAAATTATCTGCCTATTACCAAATATTTTAATGTGAAGATTTATGAAGGATTTTAATTTTAAAGAAATGATGTATGTTTACATTAGAAGTTTGAAGGTTCAGAATATGTAAATGTTTTCACTGTTGAAATAAAAGTAGGAAGATCCATATAAATATACAATTTTTTTCTTGAATGGGACATTTGGTCAAAACATTCTTTCATAATAAAAAAAAAGTATTTCATTACAGAGCAAAAAGTCAAAAAAAAAAAGTGAAATAAATTTTCAAATGGGATACCAAAAAAGTAAGTATCAAAATTCTTGAAAAACATTCAAAAAAGAGCAAAAATATAGGAAGAGAAAAAAATTAATTGAAATCAAAAAGGTAATACACTATCCCATACAAAAATTAATTAAATGAACATGCTAGAGGAACTTTGGTCTGGTCAGCAGTTTGATGCAACAATATGCAACATCTGCAATGCACAGTACATGCGAAAAATGTTGTAATCCATAATTTGAACATTTTCAATATTTTATCATTAGTCTGAGGGACAAAGATTTTAAAACTCATTTAATTGTGAAAAAGTTCAAAAAATGGATTAAGTAAATAAATGGTGACCTGCTACAGACCACAAATGATCTTGTCCACATGAGGATTTCAGAGAAAGAGAATTTTTCCCAAAAGATAAAAGCTTGATTACTGGATTCATAACCGAAGACTGGTGAAGGTCTGCATCACAGCAGCTAGAAACCTTTCTTATGTTACTGCTAGAGTTTCCTAAATGAAGTGAAAATATATCATGGTGACATAAAAATAAATATATTGCTATTTATTTTTGATGATTCAGAACATGTGACAAAAATTGCAGAAATTAAAGAACCTTTAACTGATTATTTTCAAACGCAGGATCAATGAAAATTAAACTCGTATACAAAAATTAAAAAAAAATCAGTCATATTTTGGTAAACAGTAAATTTACAAAGTGGTTTAGTAATTAAATTAATATTATCTCAAGGCAAACATTTTTGAAGGAAGAAAAAAGTCGTAGATCAAGCTGTGCATCACTTTTCATTCATGTTATGAAGGAATACTGGTTGTGACAAATTTAACACTTTGTAATCGCTTTAAAACTTAATTCTTGTTAATCAGTTCCAGTACTTTTATTATTTCTTGAATAACAATGCACTGAACTGAATGATCTTATGTTCATAAAATGAAATGATAAGTGATCTCTAATCTTCTATTTAATACCCAATTATAGAAAATGAGCTTAATTTATTGAAAGTTATTAAGTGGAAAGTAGTTTTTTGTTCTCTTATTTTAACATATTATTATTCTTATTTTATTTTTTCCTGGCAATGCTCACTTATCATCTATTTAATAACATATAATAACTTTCATTTAAGAATCACAGACAATATTATATTCTAGAGAGGTAAGAAAATAATGAAATATACTCAACAATAGTAACTTCAACAAAATAAAAATGAGAAGGTGAACTCTGAAAAGGGATACTCTTTCTAGAAGGGAATATCAAACATAAATAACTGGAGATTTTACAGCAAAAATGTTTTCCATAATTAGGTTAGCCATTTCAATAAAACAAAATTGGCGGTCTTTGGAATGATGATTAAAAATTTGAAAATAATTTAGAAACACAATGATGAAAGCTATATCTTGGTACATAAATATAGTGAAATTCAATAGAGAGGACTTTTTTTAATTCAAGGAAATCAAAAAGAAAAGGAGGTAGAGAAATGCAATTTGCATTAATCAAATTTAAATTTAAAAAAATAATATTCCTATTCAAAACATTTTAAAAGCTAATTTAAAAGCATATTATACTTAAGTGGTGTATTTGGAAACAAGGACTACAAAAAAATTTGTATATGTAGAGGATAAGTTTAGAAGTATCATTTCTTTAGCCACCATTTCCCTCCCTCGAGCATCTCAACTTTTTCCCTTTTCACAATATGACAAGGTGACTGTAAGAGAACTGTTGAAAGAAGTTTTCTCATTTCTTTATGATCAATCTTTCTTCTTCTTTCAAAAAATAAATTTTTGGAATTGTTATGTGCAAATCCATTTATACTAAATACTTATTACGTCTTTTGTTAAAATCAGCATTTTATTATTTTTGTGTTTAATCCTGTTTTACTTCATCAAAATATAACTTTCAAATAAAATTAAAACATTTTTTCAATCTTTTTAAATAAGAATTTCTAAAGAAACAAACTTTTCTTCAAATAATCTCATAATTTGAATTACCTCATTGAATTAAATAGAGTTCACTATATCTATTTTGTTCCTTCAAAATAATTGGTGTTCTTTCAAGTTGAAAATTAGTCTTTTTGTGTTATCTATCTACCACATTACTTATATATTATATACTTCAATTTAAACACAGAGTTCTTTGTCATAAATCAATTGTTGTGATGTCATCCAATCAGGAACTTGAACATCACTATGGTAACATTTCAGGCCCCGATTGGATGACACTGTAACAGCCGATGACCTGTCAAAGGACAATATGCATAAATCGAAGTGTATATCAATTGTTAATTGCTGTAATGTTACCTGGTTCACTTTCTCTTGGCTCGTTATCAATTTCTTGCAGGAGCTTCAATACTTCACTGTTACCAGGATTGTAACTCTTCTCATTCTTCTTAAAATTGACTCTGAAGCAAAGAGTTAAATTTATTTGTATGCAATTAATAAATTAGAATGTTTCAATTTACCAAACAAAACATCACAAATTAATTTATCATACCCTAACACTCCGCCTGCCAATACTTCAGCTTGAGCTGACAGAGTTTCTGCAATTGTTTCTTCACTGTACATGCCAACTGGAGTGTTGTATTGCTTGTTAACAATGGATTTTACTGTTCCATCTCCAAGAGAGCCATTCACCTGAAAGTTTCCCAAAAAATATTAAAAAGAATGCATTTGTAATATATAATTTTTATTTGTATATACTAAAATCCAAATCTAGTATTTGAATTAATTGAAGCCTAGTAGCCCATGAAATTGCCACCCAGCAATTTCATAAACACAGTCTGGATTTGCATGCATTCTTTTTGTATTATATATTACTTGAAAACTTATTAAATTTCGTTATGAATAACCACCTTTTAAAGCTTTCTTGCCCTATATGTATATTCAAATATTAAATTGTTTTGCATATTGGAAGGTTCCTGCATATTCTGTGTATTAGACAAAATTTTTGAAACAGTGAGAAAATATGTAATATATTTTCATAATTTTAAAATCCAAAATCACCCAACTGTATTTTAACTGATTCAAATACTTGTCAAAAGGATGTTTAGTCTGAAAGAAAAATGTCTAATTTCACAGCACAGTACAAACAAGCAGATGTTTTACGTTAAATAATATCTTATTGCCTGCTCTACCACTAAATGAAAAGTAGGTACCTATTTACTAGCTGTTCAGAGAAAATTTGCCAAATAGCACTTGTTGCTTTTTTGCTCCTCATTTTTAACAGATTCTAATTTCAAAAATAATGATTGTTTTGTTCTATTTCTCTCCAACACTCCACTTCATAAATTATTGAGGTAAGAACTAACAAGACAGCACATAATGAACAGTTAATTTAATTATTGTATCCAACAAAAGAAAATTACATTTTTACAAAAATAAAATTGTTTGCAAAACATGTATTCCTATCAACACATGTTTTCTTCAAGTTCCCACACTCGATATTTTATGTTTTGCTTTGGTTTTTAGTAAAAAATATTCTTGAACTGTAATTTTGAAACTGCATATTTTAAAGATTTTTAATGCATTTTATATGACATACTATTTTCCCCTTCGTCTGCATTTAAATCCGGGCGGACTCTATTCATAACAAAACAGTACCTGGGCACCACCGAAGGGTTTGGCAGCTACATTGTGACCAGAAGCGATGGGGGCTGCCGCTTGAGGCCGAGCCGCGAGAGACGTCTTGGTGACGGGGGCGATATTTCCAGCGGGTGCCGCGCTGTTAATGGAGGGTACAGCTCCAATAGGTGCAACAGCAGGTTTCCATGTGCTACCACCCCTAAAACAATTAAAAAATAGCTTATTTTCCATTTTATATCTTACATTTACATTTTATATCCTCAATTTAGTGTGAGCCTGCTAAAAACGAAAAAAATAGTTCTGAAAAATGTCATTAAGAATTTTCTTCTCTTTTTACATAACAAACTAGAAATTATGGAATTGTAAAATAAACATAAAAGTAAGGCCTATGTAGTTTATTTTCCTTTCCTTGTGTAATTTTCATAGATTGGAGACAGGAATGGTAATGACAATTAAAAGAACATTAGGAGTACCAGATGTGTGGAAGACATACCGTCCCCAACACATCCTAAAAGCAAAACTATGCCTCCCAGATTTAATGTCATAGCAATGTATTTCGTATTTTCGCTATCATTTAAAATGTACTCAGTTCTGTTAAGTGAAACTGGGTGTCTTAAAACGGGAGCCGAGCTTATTTTAATAAGTTAATCTTCTATATGTATAATTTTGTTCACATTGAAAAGAATCGATAGGCTACCGCAAAAAATATTCATACAAACGGCATCAAAGCATCTCAAACACTCGCTTCAGAATATTATTTTTCACTTACTCTGAGTAACCTGCACCAATGTCACTCTCTAATGCATGAACAAGTATCTGCTTGGACAAGCGACTAGCAAACCCGAGCGCCTTCTCATTGGCAGATTTAGTAACTAGTGCGCACACGCGGCGGGTCCAGCGATGATGTGAGCCTCCTATGTAGATCTGCACTTGCACATGTGACGATCCACAGGAATGTTGGACGGCTCCCAAATAATCCAAGGGGTTGCCGTAAGAAACAGACTATTTGTTCTATGCGGCGCGCAAGGACGTCCACTCCTTGACCCTGCGACGGTTTGCGCGTCTGCCCCGGCAGCCATTTTGCAAGGACGGATTGGAATCGGCGTTGGAATTGTAGATAGGCAACAAATGTTTCGGACGGTTGGTTTCTTATCACGTCAACAAAAAAAAATGATAGATGGTTTCTAGTTGCAAACTCTTCATCGGTACCCATGAAAATAAACATGTATAGATTGTTGTTGTCTTGTTACTGATGGTACGGTAGTTGCTTTGAGACATCTTTAAACCGAAGATGTTCTAATAAAGTATTTTGACATCATTGAAACTCAGACTTCCAATTATCTTTATAAAAGGTTTATCTTATCTTCTCAGAAAAGTACTTTGAGGATTTCATGTTTTTATTTGTGTACTACTAAACAAATTTTGCATTTTTGCGAACAGATAGTACTACTGAGTAAATGTCATTGACAATAAAGGGAATTCAATTACAGAAGAACCAGTTTCTCAGAAAAAATGGAAATGTAACTCGTCGTAAATATTAATAAGCATTGGACTAAATATACTATGTTTTTTGTTCAATTTATGTGTTTTTTTAAACCCTCCTTTTCGCTCCAAAATATTTGAACATGATAAAAGAATTACGAGAGTGTTAATTAAGTTGATTAATTTTCTTATTGTGTAAAAAATAAGATTGCATTCTAAAAGGGTTTAATTTCTACCGTCGATTTTGTCTTGATTGTTTCAAAAGCGAAATACAATCGAAACACCATAATCCAGCTTTTTTTAAAAAGAAGTTTTGCTTTCCTTTTTAGTAAAAATATTTATTTTTCTGTGAATTTTAAACTGCATGTTAATTGGTAAGATTTATAGTGCATATTACATGGCATATTTTAGACATTTTTACTACATAAATCCGGAGTCCGATTTACGCGAACATGACAGATAAAGAAGATCTGTGTATCGAAAGAGTCACAGAATTTTAAGTATGCGCTTGAATCGCCAAGATCGGTGCTAATTGAAGGGACCGATACTCGAGGCAATTCCGCGAAACACGTTCTTTAACGAGTGGGAGAGCCCCTGGTAAGGTCGACGAAGATGCTCCCAGGCATCAACATCGTCACGTCACCTTGGGCGGGCAGCCAGCCCACCGGAGGAAAATAAGGCTCTATTTTTAACGCGGTTCACGCCTCCTGACACTATTAGGCAGAGGGGCGACTTTGACAAAACCGCGGCGTTGTCCCAACCAGTATTCCTTCATAACATGAATGAAAAGTGACGCACATCCTTATCTACGATATTTTAACGTCTGTTTCTGAAATTGTGCCTACCTTTCTTCTTTTCTTTTTCTTTTTTTTTCTTTTTCTGAAAATTTCAATTGTTTTAAAAAGAGTTTGTCAACAAATAATTTGTAACTAACGTGTATTAAAGACGCCCGAGAGAGTACTTTTAGAGTTCATGCTTTTGTCAAATCTCAGTTATATCTCTATTCCACTTTTCCTTTCCCGCTGAAAATAAACATTGTTTTGGCGACGAAGATATCTATTTTCAGGTGTAAAAGTGAACGACGGCGAAAACGTACGTCTTCTGCGGTCAGGTATTCTAGTGGAACGTTATTAAAGATTGTCCTAGTGGTAATATTAAAATATTTCAGAAGAAAGGTATCCTTTGTCGTCGTTGTCTGACTGCACTTTGTGTCTCTCTTATTTATGGTATCCAATAATACAAGCCATCATTCACACACAATGTCAATATTCGAAAGAATCGATAGATTTTAGATATACAAATTTGAGCATTATTCAGATAAAGTTATATTTGTAGATATGTATAAAATAAATTGATATAAAATGTTTAAAAACTCTTGCTTTGAATAAACTTTATTATTTTATTATTATTATTATTATTATTATTATTATTATTGGCGTATATTGTTGGCGTGGCCATTACTGACCACGCTACGCGATTAAAGTGTGTAATTCTTCCAGGATCAGCTTTTCAGCTGTATCCTTGGATTACCACAAGGTTGTTACGCCTTGTAGTGTGAATTATGAGATGATAGGATGATGATGATAGGTGAAGGGACAATCACAAATATGACCATGTCTACGCAGGACTCGGACCTGCAGCCTCCTCGGCACAGACGACGGCTGCCGCAACCGTCTGCGCCACGGGGTCCGACTAAACTTTATTATTATTATTATATGATAATTATCACACTTTTATCATGTTTTGGAGACCAACGATACCGATCTCCATGGGAATTTTTTACCCCCAATTTTCCCGGCGATTTGCAGAACGAAATAATGTTGAGACGGGCCCATGTTCTGATTCTGGACAATATTTCCTACCCGCATGCAGTAGTCGTCGTCGTCGTCGTCGTCGGGTCAACCTCGCGGCCGAGGATCCCTCAGTTTACTATTGCTACCTAAATACCGCAATAGTAACTGGTGACTGCACATGAAGGAAGAACAGGGGGGCTTGTGCTGCATACCCCACCTGCTGCTACAGATAGACATCCTAGGGTCGGTGGCACAGCTAGCTGCGACGATCGACTACGGGTGCCTATGAAAGAGGAATAGGGAAGAATGAAAGAAGAGTGAAAGGAGATGATAGATGATCGTGGACTTTTGGAACCATCCCAGCATTCGCCTTTATGACCGAGGGAAACCACGAAAACCCCGGTCAGGATGGCCGGCCCGGGAATCGAACCCGGACCTCCCGATTGCGAAGTCAGTGCGCTACGCACTGAGCCACTTCGCTCGGTGCATGCAGTAGTAACCTGCTTTTGACATACATAAATACGAAGAGGGCTTCCGTGGCCGGAGATAACGGAGTCTTGGATACCAACAAGCGTGCGGGCGCGCGTTTCTGCGCAGGAGTTCCGGTCGCCCGTAGCGGACTTCGCGCAAGGCAGTGTGAGCAAGGTCAGTGAGGCGGGAGCTTGCTTCAGAGGCTGACCAATCTCGCCGACCTGTCGGCGCCAGACCACGAGGCCCCCAGATGCCTAGTTGTCGCGTGGGTGAGACGTTCCCTTCCCACCGAGCGTTTCGTCACAGTCGCACCACGCGCCTCCTTTACGGAATGAATCTAATTGCATTCTACGCAGTACAGTCTAGGAATATTGACTTCCTACGCATGAGTGAAAGAAAAGCTAGATTGAGGAAGAAACGAGAGCGCAAGGTCGAAAAAAAGGAGATAATGTAATGCAATGAAATGAGAAAAACCAAAGGAGTAGAAGAAAATTAAGCCATTAAAATACGTGTTGAAGGAAAGTCAGTAATGATGGAACGAGAGAATGGAGAAAATAATTGAGAAGAAAGATATGAGAAAGCGGAGATATTTGACACTATAATTTCTGCGCTCTTTGCTCGAATTTAATAGTCCTCACTATTGGGTACACTCTCGCCATTATAATAAATTACTGTCACTTCTTGAGATGATTAATATAATTGCATTGAAAAATAAAAAGGACTCTGAAATAAATATTTTGAATCAAATTTCAATGTTTAGTATATTTTAATAAACCTGATAATTCGACACATTCTTTCTTCTCATATAATTAAATTTGTTCACATTCAGCGTTGCAGATGGCTCAGAAGTTTGATGAGTATATACTAATATATTTATGACCAAAACATTTCTGTATATAATTATTAACAGAAAAATACACAACGAAAAAACGTAAAGTTAATAGTATATTCGTCGAGAGCAGAAGATAATATGAGTGAAATAAGATATGACTTGAAATATATATGATATGAGGAGCGTGACAAGATAATTTTGATATTCGTTTTGCAGCCACAAGCAAAAGAATAAGGCGAATTATTTGTTTTCAAGATATTTTTTAGTTTCAAAATCAAGTCAAAACACACGGTCACATAGTTTTATTTTTTTATAACTTTCGAATATCAGATTTGTAAGTCGAGAAACCAAACCAGTAATTTTTGAGCTTTAAGTCGAGACTAGACATTTGAGCTTTCTTTGTGCGTTTATATTGGCGCGCTTCGGTTTCGTCACTTTCACGGTTGCTGCGAGCAAGAGTTATCACCCGAGAGATTAAAGACGTATCTAAATTTTATGTACGGAGGAAAGAATATTCAACAGAGCTGACACATACAGTTAATATACATATACTAACTTGCATATTTTTTACTTTAATCGTGAATCCATCTGTACTGTCTACTGAAGAGGACTGTCCTCTTCATATGATTTCCTTCATGACAATTTCTGGAAATTAGACTGTCGCAGAATTATAGCTGCCATGTCAGTATTCTTGCAATTACTCGAACATGCTTTTGATGAAATTTATTGAGATCATTCATCAATTGAATACATTGTTTAGGTAGAAAACTAGTCGTTTTAGAAATGTCGTTAAGAATAACGAAACGCATGTAAGCACTTATAAATTTGCCCAAGCGCAACACAATATCCCCAGAAAAATATTTCTGCGATGGAGGCAAAGACAAACCCTCATGGAGGCATTCGCCTGTACGGGCGGAACGGGAGGGCGGGCGTGGCAGAATTCTTGCGCACTAGTCGCGCCGCGCCGCGCCGCGCCGCGCCGCTCCACGTCCGTTGGGATTCTTCTCGAGTCCTGGCGAATACCGCGCTCTTGGGCCGCGGCCAAACCACGCTCCGCCCGGTCGCCACTTCGACTCCCGAGACGGTGAAGATGCCGCGCTGATTCACGGACAAAAGTGCGTTTCCCACCAGGCCCCTGAAGGGGATCTGCGAGGCAGCGAAATGACGCAGATGAAGTGTAAGAAATGATGAAGTGTATTGCAAACAAGTTGTTAGGGTATAATGGATTGCTACATTTCAACGAGTTTTGGTTGAAATTAATAATTTTTTTTTATTTTCATTTGAAAATAACATTTCAATCATTAGCATGACGCAGCCTATGCATGTCTTCATCAACCTTCGAAAATAACAATTCAAAACTCTGAAAATAGAAAAATATAGGATCGCATGATAATAATTATAGAAATATATAATTAAAAAATAAAAATCAGCACATTTTATCCGAGACATTTTATCCAAGACATTTTGCCCTTAAAAAACTAAAATAAAACCTAGTTCATCATAAATATAAAGCACCGAACACAAACATTATTTACACAATTCTGATTTATCATGTGATTTGCACTTACTATCAATAGGAACTTTCGGGATGAGGATGGAAAAATATCCCTTAAATATATTTCTTATGGATAGTAGATGTTATAATTCTTACGAATCAATGTATTCTTAGTGTCCCTTGGTTATTTAACGAAAGTTCAAAGATAGACAGGTGTCGTGGATCACACTACGTAGTTGTAAAGTACGGCAGCCTACGTGACAAGCACAGTTGCCCTCATGTCCTACTACTGGCATTTGCGCCACATCCTTGGACCTTGAGGCTATTTGTAGTGAGAAAAGGACGAGCTCACCGTTGCACGTCGGGTAATCTGTGCGCACATCTTCGCAGTAGGAACGACGCCCACTTTAAAGTTCGAGATCTTTTAATTCATCTCTTTCTTTAAAATTATATTATATTTAACAGTAAGCAAAGTTGTACGTGCAAGAAGGAAAACATATATCACCTCTCAAATAAATTATAGCGTTACGAGCACTTCACCTGAGGCTTTGGATACCCCAAGCGTCCAATTTTGGCAAACGATTAATTTTACTACGAGCTCATTGGAAAGATTTCGAACTATGTATATCAGCTAGTTGAATGAAACTAGAGTGTTGACGATTAATGTCGAGATGTTTTTGTTTTCGACACGTTGATCGCAGTCGCCCGATCGCTCGCCATGCGAGGTAGCTCGAGGAGGCAATTTAGTAAAGAAAGCGTGTTGGTATTTTGGGTTGGATAATTACCGTAGAAAGACAGCACATGATATAGAGAAAGAAAACGACCGTAACATTAAGATGATCTTCATCTTCTCTGTAAGTGCATTACAAACAAATAGTGTATTTTAAGTATGTGATGTGATATTGAGTCTTTATTGTTAAAAAAGACTATTCAAAAATAGTACAATGTTTCCAGAAATTTCAACAAACTTTCCTTCATATTTTAATAAAAGTATGTAAATAACGAATGATCCTTTATTAGTACATCATATTTGTACGGTTAACGATTTTATTAACAAACTCACGTATTTCAATAGATTGCTTTCTTATGATATCAAAGTAAAACCATCGTTAACGAAGCTGCCAAAAAATATTTAAAATTTGATTTATTACGGAGATCTGTTGTCTGAATGAAAATAACGACTGTCCATTCAGAAACCGATTACTCCAAAAATAAAATTTTGCAATGAATTAAAATTTCCCTGATCTGATGTCCATTTGCATTGTGAACTGAATGTCAATTCAAAATTTCTGTCAGTAATTTCTACATTTCCGTCAGGTTTTCTTCTTGCATATCCATATGCAATTAATTCTAATATTGCTTTCTTTACACCCATAAAATCCATTTCCTTCCGAAAATAATAGTACAATTTTTTGCGTGTCCTGGCTGCGGATAAGAAAATTCTCTCACCGAAAAATAAAATAAGTCCCGACATTTGAATTCACAACACTACGTTTGCTTAGAATCACGATCGGCTCTTACAAAGTAATTCCCAGACTAAAGTGTTGTATTAATGAAAGGAAATCGAAAATTAGATCTGTAATTCACACAAAGTACTTTAATATTAGGTCGGCATTACGGGGCGTTGCCTTGGCTTTTTATAAACTCGCATTTACCGCAGCAGCCCAAGCGAGGTCAAAAGGAGGTTATTTCTGTCGTTAACGATAACGAAGGATCTCCGAGCTACAAATAGTGTGCTTCAAGAATTTTCTCTCCCTGCGAACGTTGAACCAGACGGCGAGGAAGAACGGATTCAGGAATGGCGTAAGGCGTTCGCAAAATTGATATTCCCAGAGGTTGCATGTAAGTTCCTTTTGAACATTGTAACAAAAACGACATCTGGAGATTACAAAAAAAGTATGTTTTTTCCAAACATTTTATCAATGCTGATATGCAGTATTTTTCCCGTAGATAAATTTTCGTGTAGATTTATATTTCGGATTCCCATTAATATACAAAAGGACAGGACATTTTTATATAATATATTAATTATAAGTTAATAATATATTAATTATAAAATAAATATTAGTTTCCTCTTCATATTCAATTCTCCCAATCCTTTCCTCCTGCTGTGAAATATTCGTGACTTCCTATTAGCGTCTCCTTCCTGCAACCAAATTGTTTCTGAGCCTCACATTCGAGTACTCACGGAACCCCCGGTATATTCCTAGATTATGGCAGGTAAGTCATTTTAAGAGGTTGTAACGTCCTGTTCGAGTATTAAAAGTGGGAAGAAGTTAGAGAAGGGAGATCGCGCGCGGCCCTGATGTTTCGTTCTGATTTGGCATCCTCCTGAAACTGATCATAAGAAATTAAGAAAACAACCAATCAGAGAAGTTGGTCTCTAGAATTTTTAGGAAATGACATAGTTTGCATCAGCTTCTTACCTGCAGAAAAAACTGTCAACGACGGGATTAAAATGTAAGATCTCGTGTACTTCAGTTGCAGTTGAATTGCTCAACGGGAGCTACTAAAACACTATCGCTCGCGGTCTAATTTAGCCGATCTAAATTATTCGTTTCATTTTTTAATCGTTTGTAAAATATCTTAAGGATGACGGTGAGACATAGTCATAAGCGAGTTTTTCAAGTTGTCGATACCTCGATTCTCTCTGAGCAATCCTCTTCCCATTCGGTACAGTAGGTAAACATTTTCTTGCTTTACGGAAGGATAACGCGTTACCAATTGTCTTGGCTCTCCATTTATTTGCACGAGTTCGCCGAACATTGACGAGTGCATGACATGTCGGGAGTTTGGCTCTGCTGGAGGGTACCACACTGACAGAAGATACCTGGTTGGGGAAAATCCCCGCAAACCGATGTAGGTCGGCGACAGATCTCGCCAGCTAGCGCGGGAAGATCGCCGCCACCTCCCACGATAAAAACATGTACTACACTCACGGAACTAATGACCTTAGCAGTTGACGCGCTTGAAATCGCTAATCAACCAATCAAAACTACAAGAGTGTGGCTAATGTATGTCTCACCGAGTCTTTCCACATCAACCGCTCTGTCTCCACTGTTGCTTGCGCGCGGGGAACCAGCGTCGGACGAGCGGCCCATGTGGGGTTCGCGACAGCGGCAAACAGCGGTGCTCGTGTGCTCAGCGAGCGCCATTTGTGGGCTACCTCCGCCCCGCCTCGACCTCCGCGCCCGCAGCCTTCATTGGCGCGGAGCGGCCAGCACGGCGCTCGCTGTGGGCGCGGAGGAAGCGAAATCACTCGCCCGAGGGCTGCTGTGCTGATCATCACAACGGCTCATTCTCGTCCAGTCCATAAACAGGATCTTCGAAAAATCTCGTTGAATGATGTTTCCGAACGCGTCAACTACTGAGGTCATTAGTTCCGTAAGTGTAGTGCATGTTTTTCGCTCGTGAGGTGGCAGTGATCTCCGAGATCTGGCGCCGACCTACTGTCGGCTAGCGGGGTTTCCCTAACCAGGTATCTCCAACCAGTGGGGCACCGCCCCAGCCGGGACAAGCTCTACGCTCCCGACCGATCTCCTGGCATATGTGATTGGGTAGTGTGTGTGTGTGTGTGTGTGTGTGTGTGTGAATAAGGGGTAAGTATAGAAGCACGGGAAGGAAAGATCGCGCGCGGTCAGGAGCCAGTTTGGTAGGGATATTGCTCCGGTATTCGCTTGGTATTGATCGAAAAAAACACGGAAAACTACAGATTAGAGTAACCGGACGCTAGAATTCTCCTCCAGCCAGCGACAGTACTCAACCTAGCTATCTGGCTAAAGTCAAAAATCCTCCCATCGTCGGTACTCGAAACCCGGACCTACCGATGAACGTCGGACCTCCCGATGAGAGGCATTGCAGTGACATCAGCTGATGCCCTGAGCCACCTCTCCCGGTTCAAACATTCTCTTTTGTAGAATAATTAACGTGCTACAGTTTAAGGGCGTAATTGGCAGTTCATACGAAGGACCTATAGTCGTCATTGCTAGTTCAACTTACGCCTCAAGTTTTGGGTTCAGACACTCCAGTTTATCAAAGCAATATTCCACTACTTTCTTACTCCCCCTATCTCCGACATAAAGTCTGTTCACGTTAATAGTCTACATCTTAGAAATATGCTAGAGTTTATACGTTGCCCAGGCTTCGTAAGCTGACTTGTGAATAATCGTGTCGGGAACCATACCTGACTGGAGTAAATTACACGAAAGCGGCAGCTATCACTACTTCCCGGGCATTAGCACACGGGAACTACTAAACAATGATTCATGAAATAAAAGTATATGGAAACATAATTCAAGATATATTACACAGACATTTTAAATTTTTACAGTATAATTATATTTGCATCACTGAGGGTAGAGAATATATATAATGTATGTAGATAGAATACGAAAGGAAAGCAATATTTATCCGATGAGAACCTTGGAAACTGATGTAAAGCTCTAATTAATTACTGGGCTATCAACAATTTTAGTTTTCTCATGAAATCTAAAATTATTTATGAGCTCAAGACGAGCATGTCACATTCCCGGCTACAATAATACAATGTACATTAACACTAGGTAAAAGGAAAATATCGGAGAAAAGAGTGAGAAAACTGACTGACAGATATATTATTTCTCCTCTGTGACCTAAATTCTGCATTTGATTTTATGTGAAGATGAATTTTTATTACAAACGTGTTAGAAACGATTCATTCATTTAAACGAATAGCTCGTCTCCTTTATTATTTCATCTCAAAGTGAAAATGTATGTAAACCGTTCCCTTATTAATATTTCAGCACCAAACATTTACTTGGTGGTTATTGGCTTGATGACTGGTTCCTTTTGATTTTACAAGAGCACAACAACTAGTTTGCTTGCACAACACTTTCTAAACGTATGTAAATGCAAAGAACCGTGGTGTTGGATCATTTTACACTCTTCCTGGGATCCTCTTGAGAATGGGAGGAAGGTCACCACATCCGATCTCCGCAAATCCACAGTGCTAGGGAAACCGAACTACGGTCTTGTCACGTGTGTGAAACGACCTCGCAAGCGTACTGGCGGCGGGGCAGCGCGCGGTTCGTGGGCTTCCGGTGTGCGCACGTTGCGGGTCATGGCGGACGATGCGGCTGGGGACGGGGTGAGGCCGGGAGAGGGGCGGGAAATGGGTGGGGCGGTGCGGAACGGAACGGGACGGGCCAAGACGAGGACACGGGGCAGGACACGTCGGGACGGACCAAGACGATTCGAGATGGTTCGGGTCGAGACGTTGCGGGACGTTGAGGGAGCCAAACGAAGGGAGGAGGTGGTGCGGGAAGGAAGTGTTGGTCCGGGGAGGCAGGCGGGCGGCGCGGCACGGCGTGGCGTGGCGTGGCGTGGCGCGTGGGCCGGACCAGCGTCGCAGCCGCCGCGCGAATTAGCATGCAAAGTACACAGCAGCGTCGCGGCGCGTCGGTCGGCGCGCCGCGATTGCTTGCTCGCCCGCCCGCACGCGCTGCGGTGGGTCGCAGCCGCGCCCGCGCTGAGGCACGCGCCACCTCCCCTCCCCCCACGCGCTCCGGAGCGGCCGTCCTCGACGTGAGATCTGCGGCCCACCGTTTGTCCGTGGCGAGATGCATGATAGTGCGTGAGAAACCAATTTGTAATTTAGTAAGGTCAGAATAGGGTGGAAACACGAAGACTGAAATGATTCGGTCACGTGAAAAGGCTTGATTGTGGGAGATGGCCCAGAAAGGTTTGCGAGTGGTTTCCTTTAGACAGAAGAAAAAGAGGTAGGCCCAGAGAGGAATGGCGGAATCCGATATTTAACTATATGCAAAGAAGAGATCAAGAAGAGAATGACTGGAATGATAGGGTGGTATGGAGATTGGGATGCAAGAGACGACCGCAAGAGCTGTAAAATACTCGCAAAAAGAAGAATAAGGTTTGGTGGATTCGAAGGCAGCGATCATCATAATCGTAGTAAGATCATGATTCTTCAGGCAATAAAAAACTTTTCTTTTCCATCGGAGTGCCAGGAGTTTCAAAATTGTATTGAAAAGTATAGTCATCACAAAAAAAACCAACAACGTTGATGTTCCACTAACCTAGTGAACACCTCCAGAGCTCTTACGAAATAGCTTCGGTCGTCTTTTGCACATCCGACATATCCCTGGCGAGCGCCCGTGGCCCTGAAGTGGGCGGGAAATGGACCAGTGCCGACGGCGACGGCGATACTCTCCGCCTCTCTCTCTCTCTCTCTCTCTCTCTCTCTCTCTCTCTCTCTCTCTCTCTCTCTCTCTCTCTCTCTCTCTCTCTCTCTCTCTCTCTCCCTCTATCTGGCTCTGTTTCTCTCTCTCTCTCTCTCTCTCTCTCTCTCCCTCTATCTGGCTCTGTTTCTCTCTCTCTCTCTCCCTCTTTCACGCTCACTCTGTCTCTCTCCCTGAGACAGCGGCGGGGGTCACCCCGGGCGGTGGCGGCGGTGTATTTCCAAGGGGGCCCGCCCGCGCCGCTCGGCCCGGCATAAATACAGCGGCGAGCGAGCTGGCGCGGCCGCCCCGTCGCTCACGCCGCCCACCGCCGCCCGCGCCGCCAGGAATAGCCGGAGAAGCGCCACCGCGCCGGCCTCCCGAGTGCGTGGCGGAACGACGCTGCGGCAGCGACAGCCACAGCACGGAGGAGGCGTCGGCGACGGGCCGGCGGGTAGTCCGATGCCGTGGACATGTCAAAGAGGGCGACTGTGGGAGCGGCACGAGGGCGTGTGTGTGTGTGGGTAGGTGTGGGTGAATGGGTGGGTGAAGCGCGAGGAAAAGCTATTATCTGGAGAGATTTGAAGGTCGTTGACAGGGAAATACCGTAGGGGCGGCGGGGGAATTCGGGAAAGACAGAGGAGGGCAACCAGGAATTCGTTGGGTGGAGCGGAAATGAGGTAAAATGGCGATCGCCGAGACAGCGAGGATTTCTAGATGATGCGACGACAGCTGCAAAACGTGATGTGCCAGCAGGTGCGAGTGGCGATGCGTGCGAGAAGAATTCGGTTTTTCTCTACGCGATTCTCGAGATTTCGGATGCAACATGTCACTTGTGAATGTAGGTCATGAGAGGCAAAAGCATAAGTGGCCTGTTACTATACCTTTGCACCAATAGTAATGTATAATTTTTCGTAGCGCCACAATTATGATTTCGAATTCAAAACGTCTCAGCATTCATTTACGTGTTTTCGTTTTCATAAAATTATTGCATGTATTTCCCTTTCTCATTGTTTTATGGCTGCCTTTACTACATCATGTCTCTTTACTATTTTCACGCATTTTTCAACTCTAGCTAAGTTGCCTCATCATCATGCAGCCTCCATCAGAATCATCAAGATCACGATGATCAACATCATAAAGACGCCAAAGAGAGAGGCCAACTGCAGCAGGAAAAGTAAAGTGAATGGTTATATGTAGTTTAGTGGTAAGCTACGTAGCACACATAAAACGTGGTAAAATAAAAAAATAAAATTGAAAAAAAAGTTGAAAAAGTCTCTGATGGAGATTAATAAGACATATGAAAATAATCTCAGAAAAATAATTGATTAAACAATTCTTGCTATCTGATTCTGTATAAATAGTGTTACTATAACAAATAAGTCTCAAAATAAGAAAAGAGGGAATGTTTTCTGTGTTGCAAAGTTCCTACTTTTAATTTCTTCTCGTGACTTTAGTTAATGTTTAAATAGGAAACGTAATAAAACCATAAGTATTCATAGCTTTGAACATTTACATTTCAAAATAGGCACCGTCATTTGAAACTTGTTATGCTTCACTTACTACAGACATCATACTTCAGCAAGCTTCGTCTGTGATGTACTATGAGAGAGTGTATTTGGGTGCCACTCAACCTATCAGCTTTACAACTAACCAAATATTCAACGATACTGCGCATTAGCACGTCCTATAAATTCCATCTCCACAATCAAACACGCATGGTGACCAACTACAAGAAGAAGGTGCTTGAGAAAAAACATGAATGCATTATTTTCCAGCCCGTCATGGTTGAAACTGATAGCTGCTATTTGAAACGATCGATTAAACATCGTTACGGTTGACACACACACACATACACACGAGAACGCTGTTCCAATTTAAGCGGAGGCGTCCGCCCAGATGCCAGATACGAGCGAGCGCGTGTAAGGCACCCGGGCGATCGCCTGCCGCCCGTCCCGCCGCGCCGCGCCGCGCCGCGACGACGCAGGAATCTCCAGAGAACGCAGCGCCGGCCGCGCCGGCCGATCCCGCGCCCGGACCCGGTCGCGCTTCGCGTCCGCCGTAACGCGCGACCGAACGGCCCAACGCAATAAATTGCCGCCGACGAATGGGGGGTGGGTTCCCTTCTCAGATTAGATCATACACGAAAACGCCTCTGCCTCGTTTTAAAATAAGTTCGACAACTCGTCGTGCGGGCGTGCCGTGCGGGTTGCGTCTGCCGCGCGGTCGCAGGCGTTCATTAGATGCGCGCCTCGCGCATCCCCGCTCTCGCCTCCGCCGCCCTCCCCCACCCCCCTGTCCTCCCCGCCGGGAGGGCAGGTGGGCCGACCGCTGGCTGGCCACCTCTCAATTGTGTTCTATAGTTAGGGCATTGGCAGGCCGTGCGAATTGGTGCTCAAAATAAAGCACGTGGAAAGGACCAGAAATGTGGTTTGACCACTCCCGCATGTAAAATAAGATCCATTTCGCATTCGTGCTGAATGAAACTCCACGGCGCTGTTACCGTAGACATAAATCTTGAAGGTATCGGCGTTATCGAGAGAGCCCATTGTGTGACCTCCGCTCTTAGAGAACTTCAAAGTAGGTCCGTTGTAAGTAAAGGCTCGTGGAGATCTGGGGAATCCAATCGCTTCGCTCAGTAGATGGCCTTCTCCGCTCCCGTGATCGAATGGAAAGAGCTTCTGATCTCCATATCTGGACTTGTGTAATATCAAAGTCATTTTAAGAGACCTGCGAACAACAATGCACTCTATCCACCTATAGATCTAATAATAGTAAATGATTATTAATCATGATAATGATAAACAGTTTTATTGGATCCTTAGAATACTGAAGCCAACCCACGTAACTACTCATCATCCTGGTCAGAAGAACGTAATATTCATGTCTCTGACGATAGTAGCATCGAATAGGTTACAAAAACGTAAGAAATTTCTAAAGTTAATACAGGCTATTTAGTTCTCCTGTTAAGTCTTTCGTAACTCTGTTTCTACGTTTCTCTCCTTGTTTCTGGCAAAGTACTTTTATTCTTGGTGTTCTAGAAAGCACGTTACGAACTAGGTCACTAGACACAGGCTTACTTCTATCGAAGGAAAGCTAATTCTGCTGCTGCCATTCATTTTTAGAATTGGTTTCTTCTACTTCATTCATACATTGTAATAAGCAGACATACGTTTTTCAATATTTTGGCAAATGTGAATATCAATTTACCATTAAATCAATATTTTTTGTCACACAGTGAAATTCAATGAAAGTCTTAATCGGTCCTCCAGTTAAACAGAACTCCAAGGGGCATACATTATATTACAAACATATTTTACAGAATTATTTCATTGGCAGAATTTATTAAGATATTTATGAAACAAATTTTAGTGGGCTTTGTATTACTTCTCTCAATTGACTAAATGGTTAATTATTGGATCTGTAAATCAGTTTATTTTGGGAAAACTTACAGAATCACAATATTTCTTACCATAAAATGATATTTTATAAGTCAATAATGCCAATGCGGATACAAAGTCTATGTCAACGTCGATAAATCTAAGGACAAGTGCAACTCTATAATTGACATTTTTAAGTCAGTCCCATCATGCCATCAGCTGAAAAATAATAAAGTGAGTCGGTAGTGAAATTTATTCATTCAATTAATGGGAAAGAAACAAAACAACTGGATTGAAACTAAGTCTAAACACAATTGAATGAAAATTAATATGAAAAAAGTAAATTCAATTTGAAAGCATCAAATAGACGGCAATTTTAAAAGCATGAAATTGAAATTACAACGGGAGAATTATGATAATTGTAAACCTAAAAAGACCTTTCGGGCATTGTTAATTAATATCATACTTGTAGTCTTGAACGACTGTTATTAAGGTTTTCTTACTATTTTGTATAATCAATTAATTACTAGTTAAGAATTAAAGCGTACATTTCTGCACAAACGCAATTGTTTTTCTTATCAATAAAGGCTTCCACTCGGCCCCTTCACGCCGTTTTATGATCTCCCAACTCCTATCCATCTGCCAAAGGCGGAACAGAACGCAAGCTCCTTCGCGCCAAACGGAACTCACACTTGCCTGACGTCATGTGCGAATGTAGTCCCGCATTATCTGAGACATAAATTGCCAGCGATTGCCTCGTAATACCGTCGCGCCCGCCGCGGGCCGCGCGGCGCGCGCGCGTGGGTGGACGGCCGAGGCCGCCTGCGGGCGCCGCGCCGCGCCGGCTGACTGCTGCCTGCTGCCCGGGTGACAAGCGGGGCGGGACCGTCACGGCAGGCGAGAGGAGGGCATAGTGACAGACGAAACGACACGAAGGGAATAAATTGGAGATATATAAACAACGATTGAAATCACCATCATTAATCTAGTATTTCCATTTAATTAAGTGTTCCAGAGAAAATTGGATTTGGAGTTTTTCACATCTTTGGGATCAGGTCATTCAGCCTCTCGGCTCTGTGTGATTTGCCTTTTCCGACACCTCGTCAGTCTCCTGCGTTTATCCATTCAGTTCTGGAACACCAGAATGCAAATTTTGATACAATTTGATCTAACAACAGCGCGTGTAAATCATCTGCAGTATCACCACAAGTAACTACATGTGAAAAATCATGTCTTCACAGTTTTTAAAACAGACCAATATATTTTTCCATATTATTGCAGTTATGTTTGACATATAACAAGAAGATCGCCTGATTTTAGTATATATTGGGTCGGTGTCATGAGCGATGGCTGTACGTGCAACAGTCTGCACAAAACCGCGAGTTTTGTGCGGATGTTGAGGGAGCAGCAAGTTGATGAAGTCAGCGCCCAGCTGCGGCGGTTGCGGTGACCAGGGGAGGCGCCCAAGGCGAGTGGGGCACGGAAGATGAAGGCGAAGGGCAGCAGATGGCGATGAGCAACAGTCGTATGGCCTCCAAAGATAATAGTTGGGCAGACAGATGCAGAGTGAGAAAGAGGAAGATTAGAAGGGATGGTGTCGAGGCGAGGCGGGGGCAAAACGGGGGGTGGTTGAGCGAGGAGGGGATAAAATGTGCAGGGGGTAAGGAAAGAGGGGAGCAGAGCGAGGAGGGAGCAGAAGGGGAAGAACGAGGAGGGGATCGAGAGAAGGGGGCATAGTGGGGGCGGCAGAGCGAGGCGACAGAGCCAAGAGGGCAGAGCGAAGAAGAAAGCGCGAGGGGCAGGGTGAGGGGGGTTGAGCGAGACGAGGGCTAAGGGGGCGGGGACAGAATGGAGGGAAGAAAAGAGCAGGAGCGGGACCGAGTGCACGGAGAGGAGCACGCGGGAGGGGGGCGGAAATCAATGAGTGGGAGTCCCGGCGGGTCGCGGAGAGGAGAGGTGGCGGCCATGCGGCCAGCCGGCCGGCGGCGACTGCTCAGTCCGTCGGAGGCGGGGCTATTCATAGCCAGACACACGCCGAAGGTCCTTGCTTCGAGGCCCGTTCGCGCGGCGTCCCTCGCCACACCCTGCGGCGACGCCTCGGCCCGCCGCCGCCTGGCGCGCTCCTGTCCGCGCCCGACGAGCGCTCGTTTGTTTGGACGCATTGCTATCCTCTGACTCAAACGTTAATATTTTAAACACGCGCCGCTGCTAAAAGGTACCAAATTTCTCTCTACTCGCGTGCCGTTTCTTCTATTTGTCTTTAGGAAACTGGTGTATGGACGTCTTTACTAAAATGTTACTTCCGGCTAGGCCAATTGATGGGCGCGATCTTCTGATAGGTTGAAAAATTACTGGTTTAATGGAGTAAATATTAATTTTGAACACTGATACAATGGAATGATTTAAATATAATTACCAGGAAACTTTAGGACAAAGGGTTTATTAATTTACAACAATAAAGAATCCCAGGGAAACCAAAATGCAAACACACTTATACAATCATTTGCTTTTCCTTCGGCAAAATGTGTGTAAAACAAGACTGAATCACAGCGGAGTGGATAACAATTTATTTGTATTTTTAAAAGCTGTTTATTATGTTACTTCCGGGGATTAAGCGACTGTCTACTTTTCCACTCCACCTTTTACTCGGCCTCCAAAGGGGGTTTTCGGGTGTTCAAGTAAACTTCATCCACTTCCCTTCATGGCACACCCGTCACTTACAGTTATTACTACCTTTGCCAAGAATGGTGCAGCTCCCCGCCCATGCATGCCGGTCGGGGCCAAGCACATTAGTCTTTCTCGGCCAGTTTTGTTTCCTTCGATCGCCAGGCACCGTAGACCCATCTCAGCTGTAATAGTGGGAATGGGTGACAGATGGTGAGATAGGTATAAAATACTTGTACACGAGACTGCGACAAGACCATCATGCCCCGAACAAATGATTAAGTCATCCATAAGCGTATATGTGGCATTCGAAAACACGTCCTCACCTTCAAATGTCGCTGCTTCTACTGACTACGCTACATATGTTACCTAAGTATATCTGTAGGACGGCATTGTCATGTTATCTTCACAGACGAAAGCATAAATAAATAAATAGTTTATTAATATAATAAGCAATCCCGAAGTTCCCGAATTGGGTGCTCGGCAACTCTACAACTGGCATCTGGCAGTAAGGGAGCAAATCTTCAAAGTAAGTTTAACGGATCTGAAGCGAAGCCTCGGCGGTCCTTTCATTTAACACCCATGCCACTTAGTTAGCGAGGAGTGGCTAGCATTCGCGCGGACCTGTGACATTCGACGCGAAAATAGCGGCAGAGCGAGGAGCGGTAGAGCAACGTCTCTAGAAACAGAAGGGAAAATGCAATTTTTTTCCTGTCATTCAGAGTCAGGTCAAGAACCGGAATACGGGTCATTTGCCCCTCAGCGCTACGCATCTACGGCGGGGTAGTAGTAGGAGGCTCTCACGCGAAATAGTTTTGGCAAATAAAAAAACGCTGGAATTTTATTTCATTAGAGCAGTTGTACATATGTGCAAAAGATATATCGATTGTGGCAGCAATAATTCCATATTATCTCTTAAAAGTATCGAGAATTGTGAAATGTTGATACAATTCGAAATATAGTGACTATTCCTAACTTTTAAAACTTAGTTTTATCTCCTAGTGATAGGATGGTCTGCATATTACAAATTCCTGGTTTCATTCTAAAGGAGGCGACAAGAAATAAAACGACGAAATACAAGAAGCCCAACAATAAGTCTTGAAACTCGAATTAGAATTTCTATCTACTGTTCTAACAAAACTGCATTTAAAAGTGTTATTTATACGCTGTTTTTTAAATGGAAGCCGAACGCTCGAGGACTTTACACGACTTTCAGTGTTTGCAGTAATGTTGGGAATTAAGCATGAATATATCAAGAAAAAACGATGAAATTATTAACATCCAATCACTCACAACGACAATACCGTGGAAAAAATGGAGTATAGGAATTTAGATGGAATTATTTTATTGTTGATATTTTTTATAAATGTATGCCTCTTTTGAGTCTTCTCAGGAGTAACTATTTGTCAACTCTTATAATGCGTTGTCCAAAATGTCGGAACTGTCTCCCTGATTGATATTATCTCTAAAGAACCGACTTCTGAATTGATATTAATGATGTAATGGGTTCATTTGTTTTCAAGCTCAGCCTTGCCTTGACACTAACATAAAAACTTATCGTTTCAGCTGTCACTCTACTCTGTGTCTCCAGCTACATTAACTCTGAGGTCAGTAACTACACATTTGACAATAAATAAGACTAAATAGTTTTTTTCTGGGAGTGGTGATAAATTAAACAAATTTCTAGGCCACTTATTAACTACTTAGGAGGCAACAAACAGATTAAGCAAGTAACGGTACAGAAGGCTAACTTGCCTAACTTATCTAATAGCAATTTATAGCCCATCTTCACCGATTTAACCATCCCGTGACGAAAAATGAGTCTCTTACATTTTATTATATCTTCAAACGATGTTACGTTTCTATATTAAATTATTCGCATATATATATATATATATATATATATATATATATATATATATTGATTTTAATTACTTTTGTGTATATTTTACCGAATATATTATGACATTTTAATTTTGCTTTGTAGAAATGTTATTTGAGGGTGAAAATACATCCATTAGCGGAACGTCAGATTGTGTGAAATTATGATAAAGATGTAATATTTAATAAGAAGAAATGAATTATCTTTGATTGTTCCCTAATATTAAGGAAACATTTCATTATTACTAAGTTAATTCCAAAATGAAAACAATAGTACTGTGCGTGTATACTTGTAAACTTCTTCCGCAGTTGTTGATGTAAACTTATTTCAACATCTTTTTTCATCCTGTTTCACATTGCACAAAGTCATCTTGAGGGTGAAGGCGCAGTGGCATTAGCTAGATGGCTCCAAGTCGCAGAAACTCGGCTCCTTCAAGTATCGCAGATTGACGTGGCGAAACCACGGCGACGGAAGCCACATGGAGGGAAGCCGCAAAGATAGGGAAGGCGAGTCACGTCCTCGCCCGCCCTTCCCTTTCTGATACTTTGCCCTGCAATTCTTCGCGGAAGTCTTGAGGACGGAAACTCTCGCTGATAGAACTCACAAGGTACTTACGCGGCAAATAAAGAGTACGGGCAGAAATAATTAGCAATAATACTAATGAACCAATTATTTTTTAAATTAAATGCTGTTCACATACATCATACTGATTTAGTGCTATTAAAAAAGCTTCCTTTATTTTTATTATGCTTACCGAAATTAACATTTAATGATTAACGATCTTATGGTACATCTTCACAGTTACTAGATGTCTACCGAGCACTGAAGGCTAGCAGGAAAGCAGAGTCCTCTATCTATCTTTCTCTTTTTGGATCTATCAGAGTTTAGTGTTGTTTGATCTTACATGTTTTGAGCCTTTTGCCTTAAAAATAAAATAATAATAATAATATCAGTGAACAATTCTGGCCTCTATTGATACTACTGTTCGTGTATTAATGTTCTCTTGATCACGTCCAATTGTGAATTTGATGTTTTGTTGTGTCTATTGTAACCTGATCTAATAAAACTGAATTATTGCGCTTTGGATCAGTCTCTCACTTTCCAGTATCCCGCAGTACACAAAACAGAAGTAGTGAGGGCCCGCACCCTCGTAAAATTTTACGTTTGTTTTCCCACAATCCTTTTTAATTTTCTCCTTTACCTTTCCAACTATATTTTAGTATTACAATAATTCACGATTTAAATTAACTAAATTAACGAATAAGAACAGACTGCAATTTCGACTGAAACAGTTCCCGTGTCTGTGTGACAGATCCATTTTGTATTGCATCCACAAGCTGTGTGGACTTGCATCCTCAAGCGGTCGTCAAATATCTTTACGGCTTCTATAACGTGCGTACGCACATGCATGTTGAGCAAGGCAGCGATCGAGTGCGTTGATTGGGGCGAGGGGAGGGGCCGCCCGCGAGCTCGATAAGAAGATAAGGCCCGAGGGTTCGGCGGCGGCAGCGATAGGCGCAAGTCAATGTTTGCGCTGGTGGGACGCTCCCCTGCGAAGCGCCGGCTGCAGAGCGGACGCCGCGCCGCTCCCCATCACCGCGGAGCGGCTAGTGCGCACCTGGCCGTCTGCCCCGTAATCGGGGAAAAAGAAAAGAGCGAAAGAAAAGAGATGGATGACCAAGATGATCTGATGGATTATTTTGTTTCTGGGTGCGTAAACTGCTATGTTATTAGCGCCCTAAGTGTAGTGCGTGTTATATCCAGGGA
The DNA here is from genome assembly GCA_038098605.1 of Gryllus longicercus. NCBI lineage: Eukaryota > Metazoa > Arthropoda > Insecta > Orthoptera > Gryllidae > Gryllus > Gryllus longicercus. The sequence goes on along the minus strand of JAZDUA010000015.1, from coordinate 2,512,991 downwards.
GGTGGCGGTGTTCCTCCCGCGCTAAATCGTGAGATCCGCCAAAAACCTTCACGTCGGCTTGAGGGGTTTCACCTCTCCGGGTATCTCCGCCAACGGAGAATCGCCCCCGCAGGGGCAAACTCGAAGCTCCCGACAGATCTCCTGACATGTGGATGGACCTCACGGTTTTATGTGCGAGACCTGGAGGAAAGGGTTTGTCCATCTCTAGGACTTTCATTTTCACTTGAGCAATTGGAAATGGTTAATCCATCTCCACCACACGACATTCAACGGATAATAGCATGATTGATAATACAGGGATTAAGAGATCCATTAGTGACAAGAGAAAGGATGGAGGAAACAAGTGTAGTGGCGCTGGGAGTGACTATAGCGATGGTAGTGGTGGTGGTAGTTTCGGCTACAGTAAGTTCGAGAGCTATTCAAAAGTAATTATTCCAGAGCTATTTCTCGCGAAGCCCCATCTACATACTCTTTCGAAACACAGGAGAAGACAGTAGAACCCTTGTTAAGAGGCAAATAATCCTTTCCATTATTTTTCAGAATACGCTCGGCGGAAGTTCAGGTCTAATAAATATCAGAAAACGACAAGTAAACATTCAGTGAAGATGTGAAAAATGCAGCGTAGCCTTGTAATAAGCAACTACTTTTTCTTCTTACATTCATAAGGGCGAGGAAGTAAAAAGTATAATCGTGCGCCGTTAAACAAATTTTCGACAAAAAAACTCGTATTGATGAACCTTGGTATGAAAAAAATTGAATAAATCGTTTTCCTATATTTAGTAAAATACTTCCTCTCACCCGTGGTGGAGCGAGAATCAATTTGGGGAGGACAGGGTGTCCTCGATACCGAAAAATCGATTGACAGCAAAACGTCTGTCTGTCCGCCTGTCTGTCTGTTTTCCGCCTACCTTTCTGTTTGTTCGTCACTATCTGTCCGTCCGCCCGTCCGTCTGTCTGTCCGTTCGTCTGTCCGTGCGTCTGTGATCAATGCGGTGCCTAAACCGTTCAGCTGATTTTCTCCAAAATTGATATTCCACGGTCGATCTAAACGAACTCAAAGCTTTGGAAGTTTCAAGCGGATATTTTGATTTCTTCAAGGTACTTTACATGAAGTCTCAAAAACATTTTCAAAAATTTCTCAAAAAACGCTCCATATCTTTTACTTTAAATGTGCTTCTCGTATGTATCAAGGGACAGTAACAAATATGGTGCTAGTTCCACTTTCGGCGAACTCTCCGTACTTTCTAAAATTGCAAAAAGTTATGTTTCCAAATCTACAAGCCTGGGTTCAAATCTCACTGCGTTTCGATAGCGAAAAGGCTCACGGCTAGCTCGAAAGACCTGAGTGCGAGTCTCGGTGCGGAAAAATAACTTTTGTAGGTTGATGTAGTATAATATAGCGGAGTAGCTAGAAATAATGCTAGAAGGTTTGTGCTGCTGTAGCACCACTAGTTACTATTTGCAAAATCTATAAAATGCATCGTGTCGCGTTTAATTTCTTGCTTACAAAACGAATTATTTGTAAGGGTAAGTATATTTCCTGTGCTTCATATGTACATCGATATTAGCATGAATACGTTGCATTCAAATTACATAGCTGTGACACTTTACACAATTACTTCACACTCTATTGACCTAACATCCCCATCCTTGTTCTTCAGGTAATTCCGGTACTGCATGTATTTGTAAATAAACGACCCACTGCGCACACCTAACACAAACAATGGTTTCGAGTTACTCTCCCAGACGATTCACTTGGCAACACTGAAAGGAATCAGCCATGCGAAGATCTCGGAGCCCCTGTGAGCCACAGGGGAGTATTTCTGGCGTGCCTCGTCAGAGGCCGTAGCTGCCACCGCCGCCACCGCCGCCACCGCCGCCACCGCCGCCGCCGTCGTAACAGCTGGGCGAGCTGTTGGCGCCGCGGCGACGGGAGGCGAACCTAGGACCTCGATCGAGCGCACCCACGGAAGGCCGTGTCGGCCTGTAGCGTACGCACTCCTCGCATCACCCACATATTTTTGTCAGAGCTAGATATGAGCCTATCGTCTTGTTTGAGTAAGGAAGCTGCAGGGATGCTGCAGCGAAAGCCCTGAGATCATCGTCTATGAGATTCTTTAAGAATTCACGAGCATAAGAGTTGTAGGATCTGCTGAATTACGAAACACTTTATGAAAATTTTGCAGCTAATTTTATACCAAAGTATCTGAAGGTTACAAAAACTAAATAAAGTAAATATATTATTGACTTACAAATATATTCTCTTTTGCATTTAATTGGTCAAGGGCAATGTGGTTATAGGGATATATTTTTCCACCAGAATGATGAAAAGTTATCATAGATTTATAACTTTATGGGAACACTAGATATGTTTCACATTAAGTAAATGAAAGAAAGAAATGGAAATAAATAAATAGGAATTGCTCAAATTATTTTCTAAACTTCTTTGATACAAGCCATCGAATTTCATATTTCATAGCCAAAATCAGCTCACATCAAAAGAGTGCATCTTCACGAAGGAAGGAAGGAAGATTTCTTAATGTTCACCAATCCCCTTTCGGTCTTGTTTTTCGAGTGCCTGACTTAACTAAGATTTGTGGTACCTCGCGTTTGCATGAATAGTACTCCGACCGCGTAACGCAGAAATACTGCGCAATCCACTTCAACTTAGATTGAACCAATGAACTAACTCCGTTCGCAGCAATGAATTCTAAACAGCCAATTGTTCTTAATAAAGACGGGCTCTGTCAGCATCCCGAGAAACACGCCAAAAATGTACGTTGCGCCACCCGGCGGCCGGGCCGGGGAATGCGAGTGCGCAAGACGCTCATCTGGAACGAGGCCGACTGATGAATATTCGCCCTGTGAACGCCGGGCGCCGCACCGCACCGCACCGCGGCGGGCGAAAGTGGATCGCGCCGTCAGTCACTGCGGCGCCCGCTGGCCGCCTTGCGCGCCCCGCCCGCCCGCCCGCCCGCTCGCGTCGCCCACGCGCTCGCCCGCGCCACCGGCGCGGCCTGCTCGCTCACCCATTCGCCCCTCTTTCGCTCACGCAATCAATCCTCTCTCTTTTTCATGACTGATTCGTTGAAGATTATATCGTGTTTACGTACCCGACGACTGCCGTAGGTCAATAGTTCCGTAAGCGTAGTCCATGTTTTATAACTGTGTTCACCAGAAGGATGTTGGGATCCGGCATCGACCTACACGTCAGCTTAAAGGGTTTTTCCCAACCAGGTGTCTCTCACCAATGGGACACTATCCCACATGCTCTAATCTCCCGACTGGTCTCCCGATATATGTGGTAGCGTAGTGCGTGTAAGTGTGTGTAAGGAAAAGATGAAGATAGAACAAGAAAGAGGAAGGAAGAATCGCGCGCGGTCCGTGGCCTGTTCGTTGGGGTACTGCTCCAGCATTTACCTGGTATTGATCGGAGAAAACAAGGGAAACTACCGTTCAGACCAATCCGCCTCTAGAATTTTCCTCATGACAGAGGTTGAACTCTGTCTAGTTTTGTAGTTACTCCATGTATTTCATTTATTTGTTTATTCTCAATTACCTTTTTAACTCTCTCGTTCTTCCACTCGTTCACAGCCTCGTCTTTCACTTATATTAATATTCGGCCATGCATTCATTCACCAACCCATTTGCTCTCTGATCACACAGCCACATTTATAATTATTATCATTCACTAATTCATTTATACATTCTCTCGCCCCAGCCTCTCTCTTTTTCTCTCAATCACCTAATTCATTCGTCATCCTTGAGTTCCTTTTTTTGTCATTTAATATCCAATTCCAGTCTCGAGAATTGCACGTGCCTCCGCTGATTGTTCTATATAAAGTTATCATTTTCGATTTCTTTACTACTGAGGCCAGTCTTGAAGAAAGCCTTCCTATCACTTTAGCAGATCTCATCTACCCATGGTCAGCTCCCGTCCATTTACCCTCCCACCCGCCTGCATGCTCGCAAGTGCGCACGTTCGTTTGGCAAGGCCCTCCAACACCCAGCAGGATCGTGAGCTGCACGTTCACGTCACAGTTATGTCACAGGCGCGTCATCTTGCACATCAAGTACATTTCGATGCTTCGTCGTGACGATGCTGCACGCAAAAAGGTATAACATCAAACTGTGTACGAATCATTGTATTCTCTTGAACCGATCTTCTGAAAAAGGTAGCACCTTAAAAGTGTTATGGTTTTGAATTCGAAAATTTTTTAGTGATAACTGTTTAAGTGAATATGAAGAATTGTTACCGTTTTATCATTCGTAACGTAGCAAGCTTAAGAATATGTTCACTATTGTGTCGTACCGCGAATCATTTCCACGCAGACAAGTTCTTGGAACATAATCTCCTGTCTAGCTGAAATGTCGTGAAGTCAGTACCGCACTTTCTTCCTCCTTCCTCCTTATGTTCTTTCAGTATCTCTTAAACACGAGTAGTCGCGATACCCACGCTTACACCCATATCCCAACATACCTTTTATGATTTTCCATCACCCTTCCGTTCCACCTTGAGATATCCCCCATTCAAGCTATCTCGTCCACTTCCGTGTACATTTGCACCCGAGCGTGCTCATCTCTGCACGGCTGTCACGTACTCGCTCTTGTGTCTACGCTCGATCGCTGTCACGTCGTGTCGCGGCCGCGGTTCGCTCACGTTGATGAGTACGCACGCACGTGAGCGCGCGCTGCAGGTCGCCGCCGCGCCCGCCCACGCCGCCTCACGCCTTGGCGATCAAGCCGAGTGGGGCAAAATGCGAATCAGGCAAGACGTGGTGGGTCAAACAAGGGCAGGCGACGAAGATCAGACTGAGTGGCTTGAGAAGTGGTGGAACGCATTCAGCTATTGAACTGGGTTTCTTAAATATAGTATTTAAAAAAATTAAATATAGATTTTCATAACGTTATTGCTACAAGTAAAGTTTTGAAGATTTGTGATTTGAACAAAACAGTTATCTTAAATATTTGTATATATTCATCTCAGTAACAAAATAAGCGTTGACTCTCTATAAAATGACCAATAATATCTTTCGTAAGAACTATGATTTGTAATTCAAAGTAATATTATTCCCGACCTTAGTTAAATTAATAAAAGAAGAAAAAATAATTTAATTTTTTAATTGACTCAAACAAATTCATATTTTGAATTCAAAATATCTCAAGTAGAAAAAATCTTAAGAATTTTCGTTATTTACCTATTAGAGAAAGATCAATATTTCAGTTTGTTCTTGTCAAGTTTTTACTCTTTCAAGTTCAATTCGAGGTGGATTTAAAAAAAAATCAATTATATTTGCTAGACGAAGACTAATTGGTGCAAGAGAAAGTGGAGCACGGTAGATCAATGTGAAGCACAGGCCACACGCAGGGACAACAACCAGGCGCCTTGGATTGCAGAGGGAAGAAACGGGGCAGGATGGGTCGGAATGGGGCTGGACGAAAGTGAACGGGGCTGGGCAAGGAGAGGGAGGAAAGGGACGGAGAGGGACGGATTGCAGTGGAGCGGGCCTGGACAGGACGGAGTGGTAGAGTGGAGAGGAATGGAACGGGAAGGGAAGGGAAGGAGCGGGGCACAAAAGGGTGGGACGGGGTATGCGGTACGGAGCGGGGTCGGGGGAAGAAGGCGGAGCGGCGCGAACGCGGTAAGCGACCGCGCGAGGCGGGGCGGCGTGGCGCATCCTTGCCGCGAGGCCGGAGGCGGCGTCGGCGGTGGCGGTGGCGTCGGCGGCTGCGCTCTCCTGCATTATTCATTGTTTGCGCGTGTGCAGGCGAAGGCGAGCGGGCGGGTCGGCGGGTGAGGCTCGGCGCGGGCGCGACGCGCCGTACGCGGCCCAGCCAGCCACCGCCCGCGCGCCCGCGCTGCGCGGCGGAGCGTTGTGGAGTCCGGGAGGGAGAGGGGGGAGGGAGAAGCTGCCGCGGACGCGCCTTTGTAGGCTCGCGGAAACAGCTCCCGCGCGTGTTAACGCAAGTGTACCAGAGGAAGACGTTCGTGCTAGTTCCATACACTTGAGGATCACGGATTTTACGCCGCTTACGGATGGTGAATATTTGAAGAGATGTCGCCTTCACAGTGCGTACTGTATTAAGCGTGCTCTAATTTCTTCCAGAATGCACTTAAGAAAATGCAAGACACATTTTGGGATATCTTTACATACTTGTAGTTAAATTTACGTTTTTGATAAGAATATTTTTAAACAATATCGACTAGTTTCGTCAATAAGCTCTGTGGTCTTAATTATTGTCTCATTTTGGGGCAAGTTATCCTCGTATACGAAATACTATTTTCGAAATTATGGATTGTAAGAAAAATTTAACGAGGGTTTTGAATGACCCTTGGCCTGTAAGTATACGAAGCACTTGAAATGAGTTGACACTAACTTGCAGATTGATCAGTTATTTCAAGAACTCCTTTCTCACCACCCTGAGCACCCAGGTGTAAACCAAGAAACCCGGGTTCGATTCCGCGTCGATACGATAACTCTTTGAAAATGTTTAATTCTTTCAAGAAAAATATTTATTAGAACAAAAACTTTTATTATTTGGAGATTTTCAGGTACTGCAAAAAATCCAAAGATCTGATTCTCCCACACACATACGAAAGAGTAAATAACTACAAAATTACTTAATCCTCTGATTGTTATCATTTCAGTGAAATGTATGCACTGGTCATTACCAAGAGAAATATGTAATTCTTAAGGGAATATACATGACCAGTTTACGGATGGTGAATATTTGAAGAGATGTCGCCTTCACAGTGCGTACTGTATTAAGCGTGCAGTTTACGGAAGCACTTCTATATTATCTCATTTCATATGAAAGTTATCTAAAACTTCCAACTTACTTTCTTAAGTTATTTCCTTAACACGTATCACGCGGCTATTTTCCTCGCATTAAACTATTTCTAAGGAAAGCAAACAAAACCCCTAAACATTCAAGCAAAATTTCAATGTACGGTTACACATGAATGACATGTAGCACGAAAGCTCCGGACTGTGATGCGAACGTGCTCTAACCATAAAATAAACATGTCGCTTCTGTGTTTCGTGAAAGTGCCAGCGTTTCGGGATATCACACCGAGTCAGCTTTCTTGCTCGGAAAGTCGACACTAAACGTTCCCGTCACGGACTGCGCCCGCCAAAGCCAGGCCGTTTGCACCAGCAGGCGGCAATGCGACGCCACGCCACAGAGCCCGGGATGAGGCGAGTCGAGGCGAGGCGCCGCGACGCCGAGCGAGGCGGTTCCGCGTTGCGTGACGTAACACAACGCCCATGCGTCGCTGCCGCCGCGTCAGACCGCGAGGCCGCAGACAGCGTGTTGCCTCTCTGGCTGCTCTCTGCCCAGGACGCCTGAGACGCTTGCACAGGCTCTATATTCGCTACAAGTGTAAGCACATTCTGGAATTTGACAGGTTCCTAGACATCAGATATACCACGGTGCATCCCAATGTGCGGAAGATCTTTGCGACCAGTCTTAGTGATGCTCATAATTTTGCAACGGATGCAGCGTCGTGTGTTCGCAAGCAGTTATCGGGATCGTTTACAAGATCACCGTCTTCCAAACGAGCAAGAACTTCACTATATATCCATTTGTTGAATTTAATTCCTCGTTTCATTTCAAAGGATAGTTGGTTGGATCAACAGTACATCCACAACTGGTTTACAGATTTTAGATTGTTTACTGTTCGAGTGAATTAATTCAGAACTGAATATCCTTTAGCCGAATTAATTTTTTGTATTTTATTTAATAATTAGTAACATCAGTTAATGCAGTTCCCTAAAATAATACTAAATAGGGACTTAGAATTAGAAAATTGTGATGAACCTTACAAAGCACCGGTGTAACTGAATTGCCATCGGAAACTCCACAATGCATGAACTAAACGAATGACGTCGTGAAATATAAATCCAATTAATGTTCGTTTTTCTGAGATCCATTCCGACTTACTTCGAAGATGGTAACGGAACCAGTAGTTTCCAGACATAACTCTCTTGGAAATAGAATACACTCGAAGATTTCAGAGTAGGTACAGTTTATAATATATTTTCACTCTATGAGCCAAAGTAATAATAAATTGAATGATGTTAAGGCTTGTGGAACATATAGTTGCACACGCTTAATAATCTAGAATTGCATTTGGTTAAGTATAATATATTGGGTAATTCCTGTGTTATTGAGTCTAATGGTAACAATGTAGATCTTCTTTGTTTAGGACTTATTATGAAGAAATTATTATTATGAAAAATGGAGTTGTTTTGTCTATGACACTCTACGTTGAGCTGTTTGGATAATTAGCTTCCACTGCTGCTACAAATAACTGCCTGGCGCTCGTTAGAGAGGCTTCCCCTTTCGTATTACGATGATAATTACCGAGGAGATACGTGCAAATATTTTCCATCACGCTGCCAGACAACCGTGGAGAAGTCAAATGAAGGGTAACGTGAAACGTTGGCTTTCAGATGAGACGTTAGAGATATCACACGCAAGCAATACCTCGTGAAAATCTTCGACTCTCGCGTGCGAGTAAGGTCGAGATGCGGCATACCAACACAAACAAGCGCGCCCTGCGATACCGGGACGCTAAGCGGTGGGGAGTCTCGAATTCCCTAACGCACCGTCTGGCTCGGATACGCGAGTAATGAAAGGGCTCTCCTGCGACTGGAGCAGTCGGCCGTTCCGTTGGCGAAGCCCGCTTCTTCCACCTGCAAACAGCAACCGGATTGCGCAGCCACGGTCATAAGTCTCATCGCACGCGTACATATCGTTGGTGGTCACGAAAATGACACACCTGAAAAGTGGTCATGGGTAGGAGAAAGGTTCTACTCTGAGCGGAGCTGTCAATTTCGCAGCCAAAGAACGTGTTTCCCTCTACATACTGGCCGCCTTATCATCTACCTCTATGAAATTTGTACTAATGATAATATGATACTTTCTAAGCATATTTTTCACTTAATTTGAAAAAAAATTGTGAGATGTAATTTTGATTGTACACCCATAGAACCAACCTGAATTCCACTTGGATGCGATTGCGTTTCTTGTGAAAGACCAAGAAGTGGTAAAAGAACTCGCCTTATCAAAAAGTCTGTAATTGTTGTTTTCCGAAACACTTCGTTTATAAGGCACAAAATAGTTCAAGGGACGTTCGAGATTTCACAAGCAAGCAATACCTTTTTAAAATCGCCGAGCCGACACACACGTACGAGGACAAAATAGGATCCCAAAACACAAATACCCGCTATGGCGGAGCCAAGGAGTGGCAATGCCAGAAGAAATAGTTTTGTAATTTCATGAACACAATCAGTAAGTTCGTAAAAAGTGTGCAATTCAAGTAAATATATCTTTTCTTTTTTATACAAATTTGACTTGTTAAAAGAAACTGGATATTATCTATCGAATTACACGATGTCAGAAGTTTCGAAGGTGCTATTTTGAAAAGGTGATCTGAAACTACCTAATTGAAATGCACTCATACATTCCAATAAGTTTATCTCAAATAATATTTTTTGCTTGTAAAAATGAGCATTAAAAATATCACCCATATAATTTTCTGACATTGAAAGAAGGAAGCTAAAGCCTCGGGAAAAGCACTCGAGGAACAGGAAACCGCAAGTGCACACGATAACAGCGGAGGATATAGAAAGGAGACAGCGGTCACAGTGAGCATAACGACAGCGAATACATGACATACGGCGTTCGTTGGTAAACAGTAATACTTAATTAAGTTTTCGGAATGTCAAAGAAGCCAATGGACCTCACCTACATTTCTTGAAAACAGTGAAGGGGAGGAGGCGAGTATGTCTTTTGACCGCCTCGCGCGACTCGACTCCCAAAAAATAAACAACATGAATGGTCGCGCTCTTATCCCTCGAATTCCAGTGTCAGACAGGCTCTATTAACTTCCCATTGGAACTGCGAACAAAAATACATGGTATAGGGAAGCGGCGCTAGTGTCACCCGGCGCTGTTTTATGTAACGTTCGTTAACTTTAAACGATAAAATTAGACACATTTGTGGAAATACGAATAAATCAAGTATTCATTATTATTATCATATGTACATAATTAGTGGTGCTACAACAGAATATACTTTATCGCGTTATCTATAACATTTTCAATTTTCAAAAATACAGAGAAATCAATAAAAATGAAACGATTTTATAACCACATTTTGCTCTTTCCGAGAAAAAAAAAGATAATATTTTGAGCAGTTTTTGAAAATATCTAATTTTTTAAATTGCCAAAATTTCACAAAGTTACATAAAAGCTACTCATATTTTCTAAAAATTGTACATGAGTTAATTTAAAGATCTAGTAGCTTTGAAGATCTGATTTCGCTCAAGAAAAAATATCTATCCTCAATAATGTAGATGTAGGAGTCACCAATTTTGAATGTCTGCAATTTTCGAAAATTCAGAGTTCAACAAAAACGAGATACACTCCATTTCTTAAACGGGCGTTGCATTATCGGAGAAATAATTTATTACAAACGTGTGCTCCCATTATCCAGAATTTTTTGAAAATGTTGAGGCATTTGAAGTACCATTCCAAACCAAAATAATAATTTTAAATTCGCAAGGCTTTGAATTCGGTCAGACCGATCGGTGAATGTCATGAAAACGGTCCGGACGGTTTAGGCGCTGGGACTGATCACAGATGAACAGACCGACAAACAGAGGTTTGGCCATAAACTAAATTTGCGCTATCAAGTACCTACAAATTGTGGATTCTGACTACACAAGGTATTAGAGGACGTATTTTAGTACTTATTGGAGCAAGAAGTTTATTCTTTTTCTTTATCAGGGCTCACAACACGACTTTTACTCTCGTAAAATCTCACCTTTCCGCTGCAGCATTACAATACTCTCTCTTTGATACGTAAGTACGTGGTAGGCGAGAAAGTTAAAAACATTGGTTGTTAAAGCGCGAATATCAGCTTTGTCTTTTCCGCTAGGCACATCGCCATGACACGCACGTCGGCACGACAGACATGCCTGGGCCATGCACGATCTCAATATCCCTTGTGGCAGCCTATGGCTAGAGCCTACAAGCAGATGCAAGAGCAGAGCTAGCCACCGTGTGTGATGGCTACTGAAGGGTCCTGGCTGGAAGAGCCGCTCGCAGCGGTTCTCGCTAATGTCGCTTTGTCGCACAATGCGGCGCGGTGCGGTGGCGGGGCCTACCTCTGCAAGGTGATCTCGAAGTTGTTGCCGGCCCTAACGATGGTGTCCTGCGCGTCCTTGTGGCGGAGGTTGAACACCTCGGTGCTGTTGATGCGGATGACGGCGTCGCCCGCCTGCAGGCCAGCCTTCTCCGCCAGGCTGCCGCCCGTCACCTGCAAACACCATACAAATTCGATTATGCCTTTTTTTTTTTGGTGGAGAGGGTCAGGCCATGAGGGCTGCTCTTCCGCCTGCCCACGCAAATTCTGTTACGCTCCTTTCGCGTCAGGCAGAGAAAGGAGGAATAACTCGGGCGAAGAATCAAGCGATTTGAATTTTGCTCAGAGGCTTCTTAGAGGCTTGAGGGTCTTTTACATGCGTTGTATCTACATGGGACAGCCGACTTTACAGCCCCTTCGAAGGATTTTTCGCCCATGACTTCGATCGGGTTTAAACCCGCTAAGTCCTATACGCAAACCGTAACACCACTGAAGCCACAAAGAAGCTAACCAGATGTGGGTTTTATCGGAATCAGAACATGAGCAAAATCAGGAATACAGCAGAAATAGAATTAATAATTATCAAATGATGCGAGGTTCTCTGTCTTTCTGAAAGAATGATAAAAAATACTATTTGTCTGGCTAGTCCTAGGAAGTTTTAACCAAAAAAATAATAAGAGAAAAGAAAATGAAAATTTTTGTTATAAAAATATTTGTACCAACTAACATACGCGGGACATCAGTTCCAAGTAAAATCTCCGTCGTGAATTACAATATACAATTGGCAATTTCAATTATTATAAAAAGAATAAAGAGTGGCAAAATGATTTGTTCATACAAAATATACAAGAAAAACAAGTATTTATAGAATATTATAAAGATATGCAGGCTTTGGTGAGGCTTGAAGCATCATCCAAAAAGGCTGAGTCGAAGGCTACAGGTTCGAGGCCCACCTGAGGGTTGGATATTTTCACCATATGTTGCGGCATGAATGGTTTCTCAGGTCTCCAAGTATTCCATTTGAACCTTCGTAGCATCATAATCAATTATCTGTCATCAGCAGCCATCCCTTATGTTCTCCCATACAATCAATCACACAGCGGAAATCAAAGACAAACCACTGCCGTGATCACCCGTCCAGAAAAGAAACAGAATTGTATGCCTTCTCCTTGCCCAAGGCTTCGTAACTGAACACGGCAATCATCAATAACGACATTCAAGAGACAAGGTAAAAAATGCATCAATTTCTTTTCATATTCTAATAAAGTGCTAAACATTCTATAATTGATCATTTTGAGCTTCCACTAGTCAATTAGTACCTAACAAGTTTCTCAAAACTCTCAGTCACTTGTTCCCCTCGCTTACTAAAGTGTCAGTCCTCTTTTTATCTCGAATGTCTAACCGACAAGCACTTAACGTCATGTTGAAGCGATGTTAAAAGTGTGTTAACGATACTCGATTCACGTCAGTACACAGACCGACCACGTGCTCTCCGGCGCAAACACGGCGAGCACCGCTCATGTTTCAGCTGCGCACATGAGCGCCGGAACACAAGATCGACGATGGAATCCGACACCCATTATCCTCAAGTGTAGCAAACGACCGGAACAAATCGGCACGAGCTTTGTTGATGCAAGGGGCGTGCTTCGGCGCGAATACACGCTCCAACGCACGGCCTTGAGGGTCACCTACGCGCGCTTGTGCCGTCAGACTGCAAGCGCATTCAGAAAAAAACGAAAATGCAAAGCTTCTAATCAGTTAAACCCTTTTTTTATTAATTATTATTCGTAAACTTTACAGATATGAATACCGATTCTCTAGTTGATTAATATAGACAGTAAAAACGCGAATAAAAATAATGGATGAAGAAATTTTTCGAGTATATTTTATTATTAAAATAATCTTAACGAAACGAAAAACCGTAACTGTGAGCGGCCGACAAGAATTGTCTGGACAGACAAGACAGATTCTGGAATGTTTTTTGAAGTAACAATCGCATTAATGTAATTGCGCCCAAGAAATATAGTAGAACAAAACAAGCCATTTTATTAGTTTTCACTTTGAGTGTCTATCTTATAAATGACTCCCAATACTGCAAAACGTGAACCACAGAATCAATGACAGAATATAATAGTTATCAGTTGTACAAAGATGGCCCTTGTATTTCCTATTGACGTGGTTACAAATGTTCACGTTCACGAAGCACTCAACAGAAATTGCGGATCTCTTTTGTTCCACTATCAACCAGATGTAAATGATAATGCACACTGGCGTCGTATAATTCTTACAGGGTGCCCAGGAAGGGTCGTGGAGACTCCACATTCATTAGACCCCCACGGACAGGGGGCTGTGAGGTCACATTCGCGCTCGGGTCATCTTTGTCTGAGAATCCCGCTAAGAGATTACGGCGCGCTGAACGAAGGTGGAGTAGTAACCGATCGTACTCAATGCGCTCTGGAGACACTTCACCACTATCTTTCAATTCAAGAAGCCATCACCAGTACTTTCTCGGCGTTCTTCGTTAAGGTGAGAAAGTAATAATATTTGTAAAAGCATCATGCCATTCGTCGGTAAAGGGGTAGCCGCTGACAGACAGCACGGAAATGCTAACATCACGTTGACTCGTAGGTGTTCAGGGCGACGTTAAGCGACCATAAATCTCTTTTTTTTCGTTTTAAAGATATGTGAAAAACTCCATTACCAAAGTTAGAGAAATGATGTTAAGATCAGAGTATTTTTACGTCATTAATTCATTGTATCTTGGAAAATAGCAATTTTACATGTTTGGAATCATTTGTACACCTAAAATAAAGGTCCACGTATTAGTATTTGAGAATATTTTAGAATGAGAATTAATACTCGTCTAGTCTCATTAAGCCTCATTTTTAGACGACTTGCAGGTATTGTGATTTAAAACTGCAGTAATGCATATATCTTCAACACAGTTATGTACAAATGAATCTATTCAGTGTCTTGATAATCAAGAATAATACCGAGAAATATTTTCAAGATTTCAGAAATATTTTCAACATGGGCTGATAACATTCATCAATTGGAACAATAATTTACATAGAATCATCACATCAAATGATCATATGTATTTGTATATCTTTTTATAAGAGGCAACGCGAGAAGTAGTTACCACTACTCATTGCTTCCCTCTGTTTACCAGGGTTCGGTAATGTGTTTGCATGTAGAACATGAACAGAAGGAGATCGTGGAGAGGCTTTCGAGGATTTCTTCCCCTTTCTCCATAACAATGCTGGAGCTAGACAATTTTTGGTCCCGAACAGAACTAAAATGCACAATTCCTCTCCCTGAAAAATTGAAAAATATATAAATGTTATATTCGTTTTTAAAAGTAATACGAAAAACGACTAGCAAATCTGTTATAGGTTTCAAATTAATTGCAAATGTTTTAATGCAATAATTGACTACATTACCACGACTTATTATAATCATGATTTTTTTAAACTTCCGATTTGTTTACTTCTTCTTTCGTGTAACCCATTTTCCAGCCCACTTGACTTTCAGGACCCCGGGCTCAGGACACGATCTGCCCAACACCGGCTCTGCTTTGCAGTGCATGCCAGAATATTTCCATGACCATTCACTCAACGTTCGTTCTCGAAAATGCGAATATTTTCCAGTTCAATGAGGAATGGAAATGAAAAGAAACATAAACATATTTATTCAATAGATCTGCCGAAGTATAAAATATGTTAATTGCACCGAACAGCATTTATGATTAGTATAATTTTTTCGGAGCCTCAGTGAGATGTTTCGTTCTAGTCCTCAAGCCATTCTGAGCCGCAATTTAAGAAACTGAGCTCGACATGGGAACAATTATTCACTTTGCCTTAAAAAATGACGTCGAGTCAAGACGAGCCCGGAAATATGAAGCCGCAGCAGTAATTATAACAACGGGTCAAAAGGGCTCCCACTGAAAAAGTTTGCGAGCCGCTGTGCTACGCAAAGACGAGCATAATTGGTGGCAGCGGCACGCAGTTCAATTCCGCCCCCGCGACCCGGGCCGACCGCAGCGCAGCCCCGCGGGTATCCTCATTAATCAGCGGGGGCGCACTCAGCTGCTTCCCGCCCCTTGCCGCCCGCCGATGCCCGCGCTCACTCTTAACGACTGCGGCCGTGACGTCACTCTCATAAAGTACGAGTCGAGGAGAGCTGTCGGGGTCGATGGCGATCGCCGATACAAGCCAGGATCGCGGGGGCGGGATCTTGCGGACGAAGCGGACGGTGGGCCCAATAGGAATGTTATTTAAGACCGCAGATGGACTGATAGTGCCGAAAATACGAACGGTGTCTGATTTCGCGCAAAAATACGGCATCGATATGGTATCACAAACGTTATAATCTGAGGCGTCTACTGGCTACTATCGTGTGTATCTACTGGTTATGAATGACCACAGGAAAATATTCATGTTATTTTAAGAATATTCGCTTCATGTAAAAGAAGGCATGATAACTAATTTTTTACGTTTGGGCTCAAAGAATCAAAAAATTTAAAAGACTATTTCTTTTCGAAACACTTAATTGTTTAAATGGTGTTGCAACTTACTTTTTTTAAAACATTTAGAGAAGTGGCAGACAAGCTATCTAATATAAAAGTTATAGAATAATGACGACGCTATCCTATTTATGGAACGAATAAAAAGTATTTCCAGATATTATGTAAATAATTCAGTGATCTAGATAATATAAAGGGTTTTGTTAATATTCGTTATTAGTACAATAATGAATTTTTTTAAAAGTATGTTTTCAACACAGTATGTTAACAAAAAACATATTTAAAGAATGTACCTATAATTTCACAAAAAATCCGAATTATGCATTATTATTTTTAAACAGTCCAATGGAAAAATCTCAAAGTTGTACGTTCCGGCCTTATTATACTATACAGATCAGGTAAAGAATGAATACTCCAATTAATCTTAAATCAATTACGTCATCGTGTAGCGGTATCTCTCACTGAGATAAGTCATTAGCTATTATTGCTCCACTTAACGAAGCAAGAATAAAGAGGGCCTGCTGGGCGAAATGAGTTGCGTGTGTGTGTGTGTGTGTGTGTGTGTGTGAGAGTGAGAGAGAGAAAGAGAGAGAAAGACAGAGAGAAAGACGGAGGGAGACAATCTGGCCAGGGGACAGATGATAGTCTCCCAAGACATCTCGCTCAGAGTGAGGGACTAGCCAGACCAACCGGACCGGGTGGCGACACAGCTCCACTTCGAGTCGTGCCTGACCCGCCATGGCGCTACTCATTGCCTCCGCCTCCAACGTCTCCGCCGCCTCTCGATGACAGTACGAGAGCACTGGCAGCGCATTACTGTGGAGTAAGTCGCATCGACCTCTTCAGACATTACTGCAATTCATGTGCGAATAGTAAACGTCATTCTTCATTGCGGAGAGGTTTTTGAAGATTTCCACTTGCCACAGCTTTCCATACGAGCATTTCAACACGGCTACGGGCATATGATAATATAAATAAAGTACACGGTGAAACACGGTTTGTTATTAAGAATATACATGTCGTTAAAGAAAAATTGTAACATGTCATACATGTCGTGAAATCGTGCAATGAAGACGAGATCTATTAAATTGAGGCGAGAAAAAGGTCGAATTTATTATGCAGTTAAATTAAAAATTAATTTTCGGTTAATGGGCGTTCATAAATAATGTTCGTTTTCTAAATATCTCACCAGTTCTATTTTTTGGATGAAGTCATTAAGTGAAGGTTATTTGTCTCCGTCACTGACAGTAAACTTCAATTCGTCGCCGCCCCCACTGCTGTTACAAACGCTGTTCTGCTGGCTTTTAATGCCCACGTCTTTGTCGCTGCCGGTGCTCTCGTGAATTGCAGATACGGGAATAACTGAAACCTTCAGTGACATCGTAGCGTAACAATGTACCCCCGGTTTTACATCACACCTAGGGGCTTCAGTTTCTCTTTCCAGTGCAAGGCAGTCGTAGAATTTTGCTTTAAAAGTCATCCATGTCATCTTCATCGTCATCAACTGCTGCTGCTAAAAATAGCCGTTTGTTACATTTTGGTAAAATTATGATAATCCAACTAACAGTCACCATATCGTTTATAATATTTTGTGCCGACATTCTTATTCTGGGTAACAAATGACGCTGTACAAAGGAAACATTATTCCTTATTGTGAACGAGGGACTTCAGATTGATATCTTTATCTTCTTATTTCTCGGAAATAACTCTATGCGGCGTAACAGCCACGTCCTTTAATTGTCGCTTCCATTTAACGTCTCCCTCTGACACGATTCCACCCTCAGCCGCTCGCCTCGCCCTCTCCCGATCGTCCATTTTCTGCTCCCCGTTTCCCCGGCGCTGGCACGCAAGGCCCTGCGCGGTGCCGCTGGAGCCGCTGCGCTGCTGCTTGCCATGCGCGCCGTGCCCCGCTGCGCCGACCCGCGCCGCGCCGTGTCGCGTCGCGTCGCGTCGCGCTGCACTGGGTGCGTTCCAAAACGAAGAACCGTTCTATGTCCCGCCTTGCGACGCGGCGCGAGGGTTCGACCCGGCGCGGCGCGTTGGCTTTGCCCCACTTCAACTTCCGGTTACTCCTTCAATTGGTACGATAGAGTTTCAATACAAGGACTTGTATTTAGTGGGTAGTTGGTACTATGAGAATACAGCACACTAAAAGCTTGCTTATTCATGAAATTGTTTATTTTCAAATTGATTTTCTCGCTAAAAGGCATTAAATAAATTGGATTAAGAAGTATACGTGAATACGAGGATTGCAATCCAGGCACATCCTTCTGCAGAGCTGACCACGTTGTGTTAAGTAGATGCGGAATAGGTCACACCAAGCTCAAACACATGCCCATCTGATCACCGGGAAAACGGCTGTTATGTATAATGAGTGTGATGTTTCTATTAATCATCTATTTCTGTGCCCAAGGTTTGAAGCCGACCGGACGAGGCATTGTGTCTAGGAAAGAATACTAAAGGACAGAGAACATTGCAGTATGTTTCTCAATTTTTGGAAGGGTATAAACTTGTACAGTGATATATAAGAAAAAAATGAATAAACTTGTTAATATTATGATATGAATGGTCTCTCCCAAAGTGTCATAAAACTCCATGTACAAAATAATGTTATTGTGTTCATGGTTCATTCAAGCTCACAACCTTTTGTAGTTGATGCGGCATAAAACAAGTATATTAAAAAAAAGAAATTTGAATAGAAAGTCCTACGAGTGTATGTACGTAATTCTTCTGACAGTTGGAATGATTATTTGCTGTTATTGGAGCTGTTCTATTCTAAGCACTAAACCATGTGTGAGCAAGGTTTCGTTATATCTATGTTTTGTTGCGTGGTCGTTGTTGTTAGAATTACACATTGCATTACACATAGGATCCGTCCTCTTGTAGAATTCCTGCAAATATGCGGTGCAAATGTAATTTGTGTCTTGCGCAATAGAACATCGGTATAATATTAGCTGAGACACCGAGGAAAAGGATGAGAACAGGAGGAGAAGGGGAAAAAATACGCGTGAAGATAAGAAGAAGAAGAAGAAAAGAAAAGAGAGAACAAGAAAAAAATAAGAATAATGCAAGAAGTAATAACACAAGTTTATTCTTAGTACACCAATGCCATTGAGTTATGTCAATGAAACTATGGTACGTTTCTGTCACCACATGTGTTTTAGTACTAAAATATTGAAGAATATATTATTTAAATGAGCCATGACAAGAAAATTTAACCATAACAATTAATTCAGATGTTTATTTTGCATTAGTAAATTAAGAATATGATATACAATTGACCCAAAAATAAATGATGACAGCAGTGCCAAACACTTCAACTTTATAATTTGCTGTCTTGTCCAAACGCATCTTCATTCACAGACAGAAATAAATAATTATCGGTTCGATGAATCAATTCACTTCCACATATTTACTTAAACGCAAGCGTAGAACGAAAGCTCATCGAGTATTCAAGAGGCCAGCTGTGTCCAGCAGTCGCTGTGACGTGAACGTTGCGGAAACATCGCATTCGTCCCGCAGCCTTTGGCGAAAACTCAAACCGATCGACCACGTCCAATAACACTGCCAAACGATAACCGCACTTCCTGGCGAGCAACCAATGCAAACGACTGGTCGCTGCTCTCGGTACTATGAATCAGAACCACCGCGCTCCATGCTACCCTCTTTCACCTTTCCTGACCGCTTATTACCTTCCACTGCTCCCACTTCTTCTTTCATTGTCATATCATTCGCATCATTTTTACTTCCTACTTCATGTTTTATTTACCACATTTCATTTTCACTGATGTTCACAAAATGAATGCATATTTCAAAAGAAGTGTTAAGAAGAATGCAAAGTAAACTTCTCTTGTATTCTTAGTCCATGCGAAGTCATCAGTGGGTTCGCAAAGAGTGATCACGTGAGCATGAAGCTGAGAGATGCAAACATTCTATGAATCATTCTGTTCTCCCGACGTGTGGCGAATACTGTTGGTGTCTTTTGCCTGCGGGCCGCAGGTTGCAGGCAAGCATAATACCTGGAAGAGAATGACGTAGTTTCCGCTTATTAAGAGGAAGGCGCCGTCCCACGCTCTCTGCATCCATCGATAAATTTGCATTGCAAATTTCTGTAACCCGGCATGAGCATTTAAAGTCTTTCGTTTATAAACAACAAACACCCCGCTACTAATTCGTTTAGGATTGTTAGGTATCACTCGGTACCTGTTGGAAAGACGATTTACACGACGGATAGCAGGAAGTTATGTTCTCATTGGAGGGTTGTCGTTCTGTATGATCAATTACAGACCTCAACTCTTTCAGCCTTCTGCCAAATGAGCGAGGTTCTTTTCGTCTGTAAAAACAGTCGCCTGTGGAGATGACCAGATCTCATCCATCTAGAGCCGAAGGTCAAGTAATTGGGAAACTTGATTGCCATAATTCGAATGAATTACTTCCTGACACGGGACCAGATAGACACTTTTTACACTAATTCCTTTTTCAGTGTTAATGAATCGATGTAAGAAAACTCTTTGGAAGTCATACACCTTTTGGAAATATCTTTTCAAAGACATTATTTTCGTTTTAATTGATTGTTTAGTAAAATCCAAGCAATATCAATTAAAATATGTTTTTGAATTCTTTTATTTGTTCTTGTTTAACTAGTGGTAAACTTCAGATTAAATAAATATAAAAAAAGTTCTATAAAATATCACGATAATTATTATTACTATTATTATTATTATTATTATTATTATTATTAATAATAATAATAATAATAATAATAATAATAATAATAATAATAATAATAATAATAATAATATTACGAGGAGAAGTCCGAAATAAAGGCTATGTGATGACCAGAAGATGCCTGAGCTTTTCCCTTGGTGTATTTGAATAATGAAGTTTGTACCGAAGTGTTCGTTGGGCTGTGTTCAACAACGGAAGGGACTCAGAGCGGAAGTCGCTGGCCTTTCACTAAGGGGATCCGGATTCGATTCCCGAACAATCTCATGTAAAACGAGATTGCCTGCTTCTCCGACAAAACGAGTTTGCTTGCTTCTCAGGGGCTGATCCAACCTCTGTGAAGTTTCCTAAACCCTATCACTGTCCTAATTCCTTCCCAATTCTGACCGCTGGGTAGTGACGCAGAAGCGCGTGTAAAGAAGCGCATACGCGGAGGTGCTACCTGGCGGTCCTCTTCACGAATACTGTCTACTCTTACGGATACCCTAACGTTAAAATCAATAATGTGGTCGCTAACGATCTAGTAGTTGATACGACCTTAAATAAATAAAAACAAAACTAATCAAAAAAGAACAACAACAGAAAGCTGTATGTGAAAATGCAAGGGCGGATTGCCGACTACCGCAAATATAATTACAGGTACTTTAAAATCGGCATTCGTTCCATTCTCTATCTCAAATAGTGTTGCCAGAGGATAAGACAGTAAAACTCATAATACTCGCTTGATTTCTTATCCGCCTTGATTTATATAATGATAGGTTATTAAATTCCGTCATTAAATGCTGTTTTTGTAATGAACAAAGCTGAAGAACATTTCATTATAGAAATAATTAACGCATAGTGTTAAAAAGGGGGAAAGAGCAGGAACGTATGGCAAGCGACTGGTGTACACAGGCGACGACAGAAGCGATAACAACATTAGGAACAAAATTTTGTTTCCATTGTCACCACTAGTCAGCTTTTAATTATTAATTATCGTCATTTTAAACGTGATCATCCAACAGTTGAATCGGTGCTGACGGAATAATTAGCTGATCATTTAATGCATTCTGAAAATTGCTAATAGTCATGAGGCTCCTTATTTCCTCGCGATCCCCGCGTGATGCGCGAGACGTCTGGCGGCGGCGGCGGCGGCGGCCACGCGTCGAAGGCGGGCAAGGTGCGGTCTCGCCCGGGGCCTCGAAGCCATCAATCGCGCGCGCCCGCTCTGGGGCTGCGTTTGTCAGCGCCGCGCGCCGACACGCAGTTGTTAATTGTAACAATTAATTTACGAGGCAACATGTCATCCAGTAATAAATTCGTCTCATTAAAAGACTGCGCCATTAAATCTCGCTTTAGGAGCTATTCGCCGGGTTGTTTGTTAGCGAGCTACTGTCGACCGGGAAAGGAAAGAAATCATGTCTTAGCGAAGGCCCGAAGAATGCTGTGCCGGGTTTAATCACAGCCTGTACGAGAGAGCGGTTGCTGCGTCCCGCGGCTGCTGCTGCTGCTGCCGCGCGCCGGCCGCCGAGCGTCGCCGCCCTCGCCGCCACCGCACGAGGCCTGCAGCCGCCGCCGCCGCCGCGCCCGCCGTAACGCTTTGAGGTTTGCGCTCGGTAAAAATAGGAGGCCGCGGGCGACGGGCGATGGAAGACGAATGCGCCTGCGCGGGCGGCGATGGGCGGCCGTGGGCGGCGGTGGGCGGTTGTGGGCGGCTCCGCGCGGCGGTGGGCAGAAGGCGAGCGGAGAGCCGCGGGCGATGACGGCTGCGTGCTGACGATGTGTGAGGAATGAGTAGGGACAGGGTCGGTCCCGCGCGGAGAACTCTCCCATCTCAGCTTACTCTACTCGTGAACAAAACAACTTCAGGTGCCAGGTGATATACTGTCAGAGGAATGATTCCATTTTTTGTTTTGGCAATATTTCCTTGGGAATACTTTTATTGGAAAGAACTATGTGATTTTTCATCATTCATTTGTCCTAAACAGCAATAATCCGTGAAGGTGAGCCTACTTTCTAAAATCGTAGATATATTTAACTTGTATTCGAAAGTGCAAATGAAATATAATTCGAAAAACTAGTTACATATCAAAATTGCAAATCCTAATACTCTAATTGTATATTGTTTTTACTATATATTTTCCCACAACAAAATAAACAAGGATTTTAGAAGAAATGATTGTCGACATCACATAACATTTATTTATTTCATTGAAATTATTACTGGAAATTAAATTGTCTGAAATTTAACGCAAATAATGAATAACAAACCAACGAAATGAAATGATCCAAAACGAGCACTGGAAATCAAACATATTTGTAATATAACATCAAACAGGAATGAAGCTGATTAATAGGAGTGGTATATATACCATTCCTATATGCGTTGGACTTGCGACACATTTGATGATTGTGGACCACTATGCTTTCCGAAATCTCGACAGGTTTACATGGTACAAACAACGAACAAACACTTCTTTTCAACATATCTAGCGACACTAATCTAAGTTGTTTGTTTGAAATCGGTGTGGAGAGATTTACTTCAGCGATAACCGTTTTCCATTTCCTGGTCGTTGCGAAGCACTAGCACCATTTTCTTTAGTTTCTTGGAACGCGTAGGAGCTTCTCAATGCCTTGAGATGAATGGAACATCCAATCTGCCACGTTGGGCCATCGCCATTCCGCACTTCCTCCCTTCTACCGTATGGAAGCGGCTCTTCCACCGCTTCTTTCACTCACTGTCTGCGTCATTGTGCAAACACCTCCACCCCAAGCGCTACCTCCAGCGCCGCGTAGCCACAACCGTGTCCGTTTCGTGAAGTTTATCTGGTAGGCAACGAGTAATGAGTAAATTAAGTAGAAATGATGATACACGCGAATCACTGCTGCCGCAAACAACAATGACGGCAGCGATGAAGGAAGTGATAAGACAGCGGAAACGGACTGTCAGTAGAATATGAAATCAATGGCAAAAATAGAAAAGGAGAAAAAATATCTTAATGGTCTTCCTGATAATGTGACGAAAGCAATTGCCCAACGAATAATTTTGAAACAACGTTTGACTCAAGGTATTGGCGCGTGAGCTTAACAGAGCAGATAGGGAGCAGTAGTGCTGTGGCACTACAGTAGTGCAAGCGAAAATCAAAAGGAGAAATAGTAAAGACATTAGAACTTGAAAGGCAGGTTCAAGGGTAGATGCGCATCTGGGAAGGGAGGAAAGTGAATGGAGATAGTCTGAAAGGAGGAAGAAAAGGAGGCAAGAGCGGAAGCTGTAGTAATTGTGATGGAAGGCGAAGGCAGATTTAGCAAGCGGCGGCGGCGGCGGCGGCGGCAGAGGGGAGAGCAAAGGAGGAGGGATGAGCTGTGGAGACTGGGATGAAGGCAGAAGAAGTGACAGGAGGCGAGGCGAAGAAGGGGCAGAGCAGCGGTAGTGGGGAAATGGGTGCGGGAAGGGATGGGAGAATGGTGGGAGGGAACAAGTGTGGAAGTTGTGGGGGGTGGTGGAAGTTGGGGGAGGTGGAAATGGTGGGAGGGAACAAGTGGCGTTGAAGCGAGGGAGATGAGGAGGAGGAAGTGTTGGCGGAGATAGAGGTGCTGACAGAGGAGGAGGCGGAAACGAAGGCGGAGGTAAAACGGAAGCGGGGGCGGAGTTGGAGGCGAAGGCTTTTGCAGCGGGGTGGAGCGGCGTAGGCCACACCCTCTGCTGCGTGCGCCGATACTCCGCGCAGCGCGGCGCGAAGCGGCCCGGCCCAGCCCGGCCCGGCCCGTGACATAACACCCGAGAAGACGGCCGGGGCTATTCCTGGCTCGCGCGCGGCCGGTGGCGGCGGCGCTACTGCCGCCCCCCATAAAAGGCGGCCCCGTGACGTCACGGGATGAAATGGCGATCGCCCGCGCTGGCGCGACGCCGCCGCCACCACCGCACCCTGGTGCCACCTTCGCCTTCGCCCGCACCCTCGCCACCGCCGCCGTTGCCCGCCCCGCCACAGTGCAGATGGCGCCGGGCGCCGCAAGGCGGTGCGAGCTTCCGCGCACAGTGGCGCTCTGTGCGTACACCGGCGTTAATTTGAACGTAGCGGTTCCCTCACGGCCCGCGGCCTTGTATGGGGGATTTGTGAATGGTGAGAGCGCTCCAGCCGGCGGCGGATGTAGGCGACCTTGGAGGGGGCGGGGGAGACAGCAAACTTCAACGACCCCGTCTCGCCCAGGAGCGTGCACACTCCTTTGAAAGATTTCGCTCAGAGGCGCTGAGCCGCATTTAGGACAACTGCTCGTTTTGGAGTAATTCGGCTATCGCTTTGTGTGTGCTTGTTTGGCTAGGTCATCTACCTTGTCGGATCCAAGAGCAAGGTACACTGACTCATCGCACACCTGGATGTCTCGCGTTGACGTAGAACAACAAGGATTTAAAGCTAGTGACAGATAAAATGAGAGCGAGATAGCTTTAATGTAGTTACCTACGGCGGCGATAGAGATAGAGAGGGAGAGGAAGAGGGAGAGGGAATGGGAAAGAGAGAGGGAGAGAGAGAGAGACAGACACAGACAGAAAGAGGTGACTAGGAAGGGAAGGAGGAATGGAGGGAGAAGAAGCTAAGAAGGAACTATAGGAGTAGTAATATAGAAATAAATAGCAAAAGTAAGAAAGAAATACGAAAAAGGAAAGGAAATTAAAGAAAAAAGTGTTAAGACAAACTATTGAATTTAATTCTACATAATATTACACACTTAAATTTTACTACATTGTGTTTGCGGTTTAATTCCCACAGTGGTTCAAATGCATTTTTTTCATTTCGAAGATTTTTTGCACTAATTATTTTACATAGAAGACATGAAGACACATCAATACCTGTTTTAATTCGAATTATAATATTCATCTAAGTTTCAAAAGCTGCAAAGTTGCTATCTTCCAAACGATTTTTTCGATTTGCCAGCTTATTTCAAAAGGTAAAAAAACAACAAAACAATTTTGTAGTTTTAACTACACTTGGTAGCGTACGCGTGCGTAGCCTAAACTCAGAGAGAGTCAACTACAATTCTGGACCCCCTTTAGCTCCTCTTTTCCATAAAACATTTTATTAAATGCTTCATATGTTTCTAGTAAATAAACTAAACATACAATGAGGATGAAATTACAGCTTAAATGATACAATTAATAAATACAATTGAGTTTTCGTTGAACTAATTTTAAGATTTTGCAAATGGTTTAGAGAGCTTCTTCCCCAAATATCGTGTATCAATTCCCCAAAGTGCCAGCTTAAAAAAGAGTAAATAAGGAATTGACGATATTTAAAAAAATAAAATGTATTTCGAAGGGCTTCGGGACCCCTTTTGAAATTTCCAGAAGAGCAACCCTACCCCCGCCACGCCTGTGCACACGCCTGTGTTTGATAGTAATTAATCCGGTCTTAAATGTAATTCAGTCGATTTCTCATGTTTCTCTGTTAGAATTTTTAGTTTTTATAAATTCCTATAATTTGGTGACAATACTATAATAGTAACACCAACCAAAACAGTAACCAATATTATAATAGCAATACCAACCAAAACAGTAACTAATATTGTAATAGTAACACCAACCAATACGAGAAAAAAGAATCATCAGAGGATGAAATACTTATAAGTGTAAGAATGCGGTTTCACGGACGCACTCGAAAAGATATAATGCTGCGGAATTTTTCAAGTTCTTTCACTTTTCTGCATTATGTTTCTACTTTTACTACTTAGTCCTTTTCAGCCCTCCTTTGATTATTATTTTTCCAGTTTCTGAAAATATATACCATGCATCTCAACGTCAAGGAATTTTCCTTTCTTTAAAGTCTCTCACATTCACGCAATATCATTTTTTGTAATTTTAAATTGAAGTATTCCAAATATATTGAAATGTAGTGTTTGCTTGCTGCTTACAAGCTGATACCAAACCGATCGATTATTTAAATCGCAAATACTGACATAAGAATTTTAATTTGAGCAAATATTATCAGTGAAGATCATCAATGATAGCAGATATCGAGAAACATAAGTGGAAATGAAGTAACACTAAGTATATTGCTGCAGTTTTAATGATAAGTATCTTATCAACACATTTATTGCTCCTCAAACGCTCCTATAGCAACTCATTCCTCATCGACAAGAGTGGATAATGTATTGTTCAGTGTTTCTAGTCCTATCCAGTGTCCGCCTGAAGCTAAACGGAGAGCTATGACGCTCGGCAATATCTCGTACTCGGCGAACTTGACACTCGCACTCATTGGCTAGCGCAAGTGGTTACGACATGGAGCCACGAGCCGGAACCGGCGCGGGGCGTCGCCGCGGGCAGGCGGTGGGTCCTCTTCCCGCGCGTCAAGTCCCCGCGCGGCGCGCAGCAGCGCCAGGGGACCCTGGCTGCAAGAGCGCGAAAACGCTAAAAATACCCGCGAGCCAGCGGGCGCGTTAGTCAGCCCCGCGCCGGGGGCCGCCGCCCCCGCCCTCTCCACCGCCGCCGCCGCCGCCGCCGCCGGCCTCGCCGCCCACGCAGCCGCAGTTATGCTCCCGGCCTCCCACCCCCCGCCCGCAGCCGCAGTCGTCATTGCAATCGAGGTCGAAGCCGATTTCCTACCACTGTCGTCGTCATCGTTAACGTCAACCCATCACGTGGCGACGACGTAACCAGCTCGATCTCCAACTAGTATTCCGCCCCCACCTATTCTTCTGTCATCTCCGACACAACCAGTGCCGCAGACACGCTGCCAGTAATTCTTATAACTACCGTCCTGACACACTTCATATCATCGTAATGGTACTAACGTTATGCCATGCACAGGGGTAAGACAGCGAGGGCGTTGTACCATTAAAGTTTATGCGATTGTCATTTGTAAGATGTCAAGGTATTCTCTCATAGGAAACTAATTATAATGTTCATATATACGTAAGTCAAAATTCCGTATCCATTTAATTCACATTAACACTCTAGAAAATATGAACATTTCGTGAACAGAAAACAAGTTAGAGAGCTACAACAGGTTGCTTGTACGTTTCCAATTTGAAGAGTCTCTTGAGTTCCGCTCTGAAGTGTTGTCTTTACTTGAAAGAAAAAAAATTAGTGTAATAGCCAATACAATTTCTTCAGTAGATCTATTGTAATATAATCACTGATATATACATTATAAAACTTTTTTAGTGATAAATAATTTTATTTGTTATATTTCGTTCAAAAATAGTGAGGGAAGGAAGACAGTTGAATAAATTTTACCAGAATTTCAAGGAACAAGAACAACTTCGCAATTTAATTTGGCTTGTTGCCACAAGGAGCATTTTAAAATAAGTTCTCTACTTTTTCACACTTATAATCATTTCCGAAGTGTGCATTATTCTTCATTTACTAAAGTACGCTGAAAGTGAATAGATCTTACGTTTCTGTATTCAGCGAAATAATTATTATTTTGCAGAAGAAAAATAGTTGACAGGGGTAAAGTACGGCGACAGTTATTACTTGCTTGATGCTTCATTGCTTTGATGCGTCTTTCTGGATAGAAACAGTTATTGAGATATCAAATAAAACTACTAATTAAGAAACCACTGCGTCAAATTACTCAAACGGGGTAAATCTAGTCCATCCGTTAAATTCTAGATTTCGTATGCGTATCTTTAAATTTTTCAAAAGAAATCACACAAGAGCGTACAGCAATATCCCAGTTGTTTTGTTTTTTTTGAGCAGTGACATAACGTCTTAATTTTGAATAATTATTTTAATAAATTTGTTAACTTCCGCTCAACCACAGGGTCAGCTAAAACTCATTTATTACCTTCAAGACCCAATGTATTCGTCGGGCACAAAATCTGGTATCTTTTTTTGTATACGTCATTTTTAATTATTAAAAGAAGAATGTAGTTTTTTATTCAATTTCTGTTTTATGCCGATCTTAACTAAATTGTAGGTACTACATGAGCTGCAAAACCAGAGAAAGGCGAACGTTTGCTTGAGAATTCGTAAAAATGACTCCAACCATCTTTAGGGCATATGAGCACATTCATTCTCATCCCCATCTGATCTTATGATCACCGCGCCGCTCGATTACAATAATACAATCATTATCAATACACATGTTGTCATCAATTTTCCTTTAATAATATTTATTTTCACCCATTTGTGACGAGCTCGTGACCTGGGAGCTTCTTCACAATTAGGAAAAAACACGTTTCCCGATCTATCCAATACACCTGCCGTTCTGCCTCTGTCATCACTGCCAACATGTCCGCGCACCTCCACCACCAGCGATATCGCCGCCCGTGCTTCCTCCTTTGCCCTCGAGCCCACGGCCGCCCCACTGCCTCTGCCCCCGGCGCCGCCAACACCGTTGGCGCGGCGCAGCCTGGCGCGGGCGCCTCCTCGCGGTCCTCCGCCTCTGGCGTCGCGCCACGCGGCGCAGCGGAGAGCAGGCGCTCGCCCGCGCGGCGCAGGAAGCGGCACCGCCCCCGCCGCGTGCGCCGCCGGCGATGCGTTAACGCAGC
Organism: Gryllus longicercus; assembly: GCA_038098605.1. NCBI lineage: Eukaryota > Metazoa > Arthropoda > Insecta > Orthoptera > Gryllidae > Gryllus > Gryllus longicercus. The sequence goes on along the minus strand of JAZDUA010000015.1, from coordinate 2,484,121 downwards.
TGGCTCCGCGGGCCCCCGCCCCCGCCGCCCGCTGCTCGCCTGCCCTGCGTTCGCCTCGGCGCCTCCGACAGCGCAATTCCGCTCCACAAGCCATCACGACGAGCCTGACTGCGGACCAGGAGAGGTGGCTCAGGCCATCAACTGATGTCACTGCAGTGCCTCTGACCGGGAGGTCCTAGGTTCGAATAGAATCTTGGCACGATTTTCATCACTAGGTCCTAGGTTCTAGTCCCGACAGCGGCAGAAATTTCGGCACTAGCTAGGTAGCTAAGTCGAAATCAGTCGTTCTCTGGAGGAGACGTCTCGCGAGCGGCTGCTCTGATCGGTAGTTTTCCATGGTTTCTCCCATCAACACCAGGCGAATGCCGAAGCAGTACCCTAACAAACGGGCCACGGAACGCAAGCGATATTTTCTTCCTCTTCCTTGTCCTATTCTCACCCCTTACTTACACATACTTGTACCAACAAGCACTACACTACCACACATGCCAGGAGAGCGGTCGGGAGCTCAGCGTCTCCCGGCTGCGGCTGTACCACGCTGGTGGAAGATACCTAGTTGGAAAAACCCTCAGCTAGCCGACGGTAGGTCGGCGCCAGATCTCCCCATCCAGCGGAGAGATCACCGCCACCTCCCGAGGAAAACGCATGTACTACACTATCGGGACTACTGACTTTAGCAGTTGACGCGCCCGGTAACACTAATCAATTAAATCAATCAAAAGCTTGATTTTAACGTAGCGCCAGAAAGGAACTGCGATCTCCAAACTCCAGATTGTTAACCTCTCTCAACCCGGACTTTCTTCGGTTAGATTTAAGTACTATATGCCCGCCACATCGCCACCTAAATTGTAGATTGAATGGAGCCCGTGTCCAAAACGTCCTTGGCACTTAACGAGAGAAATTTCTCTGAACCTGAAGTGGAATAGTGTCCAAGGCCAGCCTCCTCCCGGAGATCCTCATCGCCTTTCCTCCTTCCCGAACCCCGCCCTCCCCCTCGGCGAGCGTCCGCCCGCAGCCTGCCTGCTGGGAGCGCGCGCGGGGCCTTATGTCACCGGCGCGCCGGTCCACATTTCACAGTTCGAGGCCCCGCCCCACGAAAAAAAGGGTTCCCGTTACATCTCTCAACCACGATCTTCGGCGGCGCGGCGGCTGTAAGGATCAAATGAATGTGCTCGCGTGCCTTCTTTCACACCTCGGTCGGGGCGCGCGCGGCATGGCGCAGCTGCCCGGCCCCTCAGGTACACTCCGGCCCAACTACTTTTGTCCCTTTGGCGCGGAAGCGATACGGGCGCGATAACTCAGTGAATTGTAAATATGTTAATGGGAAGCTCCATTCTCATTACTTACGATTTACTTTTCTGTGAAGGGTTATTATTATTATTATTATTATTATTATTATTATTATTAATATTAATCCCTACATTACAATAAACACATTATTTGGGACTATGTGACTATGCTCAAGGCATTTTGAAGCTGTCTGATTCTAACCTATCATCTCCTGGCATTGAACTTGAAAGGATCACTCCGTAACATCAAAGCCTCGGGGAAAAGAAACCCCTGATGAGGGAATACTCATCGTCAGGGGACGATTTTGTCTCTACACTGACTATTCATGAAGAAATGTAATAACTACACATTAATGCTCAAGAACGGAATATGCGATAACACGTTTGGATTTAATTGTGCATCGATGACGTATAATTAATGTTCAGCTTTCTCTAAATAAATTTCTTGTCAAAATTGGCCTCTTTTTTATTTATAATACGTCGACCACACACGTTCATTGTCCACTAAACAGCAATACCACCCTTCTTATAATAAAAGCAAATAAAAAATGTCTATGCATTTCCCTAAGAACTTATGTGGTACAGTTCTTTGTGATGAAAAATGTTGATGGCACCTTAAATTATTTCCTGTTGTCTTTCCTTTTTCTTCCTTATTTGATAATGAGAGAAGAAATATTTCTGCAAGATAACTCTGTGAGAATTAGCGGATATTCATTCATCTTTTTTGCCCGACTCCTCGTCTCTGCGTCGTTTAGACAGTTATGACAAATAAGGTAAGAATTGCTAACGATGACTGGTGATGGAGAGGGATGAGACGAGAAGAAACGAGCGATCCCGGAGACGCCTCCTCGAACTCGTTTTGTGCAATGGATGCGCGCAACCACCTACTACAAAAGGATGCACGATAATTACATCATCTTATTTCTATGGTTTTCTTCCGTGAGCTAACGGATACGCCGAGCTCGCCTTCGGGATCCGCCTCATCGATTGGCCGCGGGGGCAGACGCGCGCGCTTCTAGGAACGAGGATTACAAGTCACTTCCACGCGCCGCCCGAAAGATTGCATGCGCATTCAGCAACGGAGATGATTTGGTCGTTTTGCTATTCAATGGGCGACGTGCGGAGTAAAAAGACGCTCTTAATGGAACACAGAGACCTTACTGTTTCCTTAACCGCGACCACTCCCTGGGAGGTCAATGGTTTTTTAGACGTCAGACGGATGTGAAACTGCATATCGCTTACAACTAAGGAGACAAGCGGGAAGGCCTCATCCGCATGAATGACGAGGTTACCGCCTTTCCTTCCAAACTGCAGAGCGATCCCAAAGAATTACTCCTACGAAGTACTATTGTATTAACCTCTGAAGAAATGAATAGTGACGTACTCTTCCGGTATAACAGTGATTCGCAACAAAAATACTAAAAACGGACAAGATACATCAATCAGTAATAGCCAATCAGAGAAATATTGCAATGACTTACCCTAGCTTGAGTGGAGAAGTTCTTAAATCTTCGATGGGAGTAGTATGGTATGACTCACCGCAAGGATAAAGTAAATAGATAACATTATTGATTGAAACAAACACTCTGAGTAGTGGTGAAATGTTATCGCAAATCAATTCATCATTCTGTATCACTTGTGGCGAGTTTGCAGAACAGACGGTAAGAATCTGAGGCAAATTATCGCCTTTGAGATACAACCAACGAGATATTCGTCTCGAATTCGTGAAATAAGTCGGTATCAAATCCTTTCCTCGAGGTTTGCCATTCCTTGAAACTACCTCTTTGCTACGAACGCACGCACTCAACGCCGTAAAAGAAAACAAGAAGAATGCGCATAAACCGTAGGCACAACCTCTACAAAACACAGTGAGCGAACTGCAAGCGAGAGCAATTCTACTGGTGTTTGAACCGGTGACCTCCGCGCCTCGCGGTGCGAAGAAGCGGTCACGCCACTCTCCGCCGCCCGAGCGACGGCGAGTAATGAACCCGGAGAGCGCGAGGGCGAGGGCGAGGGCACGCGGCTCGCTCTGCTCCGCCACCTGGGCTGGCGCATCCGGCGCCGCGCAGCAACCGGCCGACCGGCGCCGGGGAATGCGACATCCGCGTCCGTCTTTCAAACCATCCACATTGACCATCCAAAGTATCCATGTTTTAAATATCGATTTATTGAAGCTGATGTTTATTGAATACGTGTTCATGGCAAGGTGATGAACGATTTGAACATGTGAAGCTGATGTTTTTTCAACATGTCGGATAAATGAACAAATGTTTCGTCATTGAATGAACAAATGTTTTTAAACATGTGTTCATGGGAAGCAGATGAACGATTTGAATATGTGAAGCGGATGCTTTTTGAACATGTCGGGTGAATGAACAAATGTTTTGTCCATTCATCTGAATGACATATTCTTAACTAAAAATTAATGCAGTTATTATCCCTTTATTAACATTTCAACAATGTAAAGTTTCGAGGCTCAACTTGCCCCATCATCAGGCTAGAAACATTACATTTTATTCAGCACTGAACATTCAGTATATAAACACATAAGACGGTACTCATCATAAAAAAATATCTGAAACCATCTTATTTAAGAATCACCCTTTTTATTCAAATAACTGTCCCTCGGCCAAAAAAACAACAACAACAATGTTTTGTTCTCGATACGTTTCCGATGTTTCGTTCATGAAAAATCCCATAATCACAATTTTGTAAAAGTTAAGGCATGAAATAACGGATGGCACCACTGTCTACGCGTTCGTACCAAACGAACGCGGTTTGTATTTACCTTCATCGGATGGACTATCTGATCTAGCTGATTCTAAGGCATTGTTATTTCCTTCGCCGTTTTTACTCGTATTTCGCACACAGAGAGGCGTTTTTAACTTTGTTTTCAGTTAAATTTTAATTATAATTTAAAAGACACGAGTACTAGCAAGTTCGATTTTGTTGCGTACGAATTTAATGTTAGAGGTTAGTAAACCAGCTTTTGAACATTGATTTTTTCAGACATTGATGGATTTAGATCGATGTATTTTGACTATCAATGTTTTAATTTTGAACAACAATGTTTGGCAACTCATTGACATTTTGTTGTCGGTGTCGCATCACTACCTCCTACCTCGAACTGATGTAACATCAAAGTCATTTTCAAAACATTGATATTTTTCTACAAACTTCGATTTATTTAACTTCGACATATTGATGCCGAGGTTCTTTTCACCTCGATGTTTTTACTTGGTATATATTTTCTTTCTGAATAAAAAATATAATAATAATAATAATAATAATAATAATAATAATAATAATAATAATACAATATTTTTTAAATATCTATCGTTTGAACATTCGTCAGCCAGAGTGAAAAAATAAAGACAAATTTTTTGTTCATAAATATAGCGTAATATTTTTATATTATACAATAAGACATTCATCTGCAGTTTTTGCTTTGAGCCATTTCAGCGAGTCGACAACTCGAGAAGATATTATCAATACGAAGTATTACATTTTGAGAAATTTGTGTGCCATTAGGAAATGAAACCTTGTGAGCGAGATTTTGAAAGGCAATATCAAAAGTCAGACAACATAGAAGCAGTATTGAAGAAACCAAAAACTGCATTTGCTCATCGCCCCATTGTAGTATGAGTAACAATTTGTTCACCAGTACCTCAGCAAAGAAAGATAGTGACCGTAGAAACAGTATGAGCAGATATATTGCGCGTATGCAGTTAAATAATTATTTGTTTGACTAAAATGAAGTATTGCTAATTCTAATTACCACACTTGGTGGAGCATGGCAATCAGATCTCCCACAGAGTGGAAGTAGAGCAAACCCCAGATGGAAAACCCTACGTAAAGCACTGACCGCTCGAGGGCAGCTCGCTGCGCTTCCAGGCGCCGCCGCGCCGCGCCGTGCCTCGCTGCATCCGCGGGAGAGTCGCCTCCGCGCGCGGCCACATCGGCAGCCCGGGGGCGGCACCGTCGCGCTTGCCAGCGCGAAGCCTTGCCAAAGAGCGGAGAGCCTCCGTCAGCGGCTGCTCCTTCGCCGCCATCGCCTCCGCATCCTCCTCCTTCTCCTCCTTCGCCTCCTCCTTCGCCTCCGCCTCCTCCTCCGCCTCCGCCGTCGCCGGCTCCTCGCCGCGTGAAATAACAAGCGTTAAAAATACTTGTTATGAAGGCGCTAGGCGCTGACATAAAACACGGGCCGTGCGGGGGCGAAGACGAAAGCGAGGCCGAACGGAGAGGGGAAGCTCTGCCTTCCGCTCTGATCCACGCACTTCCGCCCCGACACCGGAAGCTCGCAACTTTGACTCTGGAAGACACCGGTAATACGGATCGCGCTTTTCACGTCGAACCAAAACAAACCTAAAATAAAACAATTGAGAAAAAAACTCCCTCCCCACCAAAAAACAACCAAAATAGCTAATATTCTCATCAATAAAATTCTCAAATACACCGCTATAAACAATAAGAAAATCATCAACTTAAAGATTTAAAAAAATTATCATCTTTACGAATTTTGCATTATTTTCTAATTCTCGAAACATTTCAATTTACAATTATCAATAAGTAATAATTCAATAAAAACCCACGGTAGAAAATCAAAGTCAGTTAAATTTTATCACGAATAATTTGCTGTTCCCCAAGTTCTCGAATTCTTTCGAATTTCAAAATTTCTGTGTAGTATGGGAAGTTTGCGAAAGAAAACAATTTCTATTCGGACTACTAAGAATACTATCATAGATTTTTTTTCTTTTGGGCATCAAAACCACGTTTCTTTGCAACATTTTCATATTTTAAAAATGTCCAGTTTTGAATTATAAAACGTACTACAGTCAAGCCTTTCAATTCCACAGTTTGCTTCAATCTATTGTATTGTCAAGGTATTGTCAAAAGAAAACGAGAAATTAGAAATCAGTAGGTTCGTTATGAGAGAATATGTTTTTGCTAATGAAAATGACTGCACTGAATGCCTCACGAAACTGTACACCTCTTTAGATCAAACCTGACTTCCAACAGTTTCAAAGAGTTCTTGGAACAATCAGTGCTCGCTGAGTCACAAACATTAGGATTCTGCAAGAAAACACCACGCAATGGCCCTGTTCCTCATCAGTCCTTGAGTGCGATAGTCGGACTCGTCATTTCCGACGCAGCGGTACCGCTGGTGACAAAGACGCGCTGGAACAGATTTACATTGTGCTGCCCCAAACAATACAAAAGTCTGCAATTCCTTAAAAAACTAATATTACACTGAAACTATTGTTTTTACACACAATTTACTACGTGCAAATGCAGTCGTACGACTACTACAAATGGTTCGCAACAATAAACATATAATCTCATCAAACGAATTACATACTTTTAAAAATGTGACGGGTTGCCTGTATTCGAACTCAAATGTGTCGCAAGACGCAAGAAAATGTTTTCTCCGCACTAATTTCAAATCCCTCAAAAAATAATCTAGGTCAACAGTTATCGCCGTCCCACTCATTAGCATCTCAGTCGTACGCAAAAATATAACTTCATACGACCTTAATAACCATTAGAACGATCACAAAGTAATATGTCACACAAAGTAATATAATATTTTGGGAGGCACTCCTTAGAAAATATCGCCGGACCATTTCTGGACATAGAGAGCTAGGTCAAATTCAGTCGCTGCCTTGAGGAGAATCTTCTGGCTGCTCTGATCGGTAGTTTTCCATGGTTTCTCCGGTCAACACCAGGCGAATGCCGGAGCAGTGCCTCATCCTCGTCCTATTTTTACCCCTTACATACACACACACATGCATTACTCTACCACACATGTCGGGAGACCGGTCGGAAAATTAGAGCTTGTCCGAGATGGGATGGTGTCTCGCTCGTGGGAGATATATGGTTGGGGAAAACCCCGCTAGCCGACCATCCAGCAGTGGAAGACCAAAGCCACCGCCCGAGAGAGAAAAACAATCACTACACTTGCGGAACTAATGACCTAAGCAATTGATGTGCCAGGAATCACTAATCAATCAATAAATCAAACCAACTCTGGCCTCCATCTACTATGCTATTGGAATGGCGCCCTCAGCGGGCGAGCCTAGGGTCTCTAGGTAACGCAACCTGAACGGCCGCCACTTTTCAGGAAATTGTCATATTCGGTAGCCCTCTTCCCCCCGGCAGCATGCTGGAGTTGAGAAATAATAACAATTGATGGCGTAATAATAATTTTGAATATTAATATTGGTTTTGGGTGGAATGATGGTTCCCAACAAACCCAATATACCGTTCAGTTGGATCACCCCTGACTGCTGGATACACGAAAACTCATAAAATGGCGGAATCGGCGTCGGCGCAAAGGAATGCCTTCCTCTGGATCTCGGACCTCGAGGCCTGCCCAGCCGCCAGCGCCCGCCGCCGTAACCGCTGCACCTGACGGAAAGGCGCGCGCCAAATGCTCGTGTATTTTTACGCAATGCGCGCGGTTTTTTGTCCGCCGTATGACGCGACAGTATCTGATTTAATAATAGTGTCTCAACGACGTTCCAACGCGCGCGCCAGTTCGTGTTGCATCACCGGTCATTATGGTAACTGATCCCGCCTGGAATACTTTGTGTGAGATACCCTTCCCACTGTGGCGGTGCGGTGAGTGATATATAGCCAATATTATTTTTAAATGTTCTGCATTTAAGTAAATTCAAGGAAACAAGTATAACCTAATGTTGACGAAATGTGTTCCTACTTGGTTATAAACATTGTGACAGAAAAACCTACAAACAAGATTAATTCAATAAGCGTGAAGATATTAATAACGCCGACAATCACGATGTTTAGATACTTTTTCTTCTTTACCCAAACGTTTATAAACTTTTTCTAGACTGCAAGAAACGTAACTCTGAATCATTCGTTGACAGAAGAGAAGAGCAAAACAAAAGAGAGTGCATCCGCGTAGACTCTTCCGATACTCCCGAAGGGATCAATCTACTCTTCCTCTCACCCCCCTCTCCCCGCTCCGCCTTTCATCGTCTGCCAAAACGTAGCCTGTATTTTCGTTTCTGAAATTACTTTTGGATAATCCATTTTTGGTCTTGTTTTCGTCCCATGCAGCATTAGAATAAGTAAAGGAAATTATAGGAATCAAAATTACAATTAAACTATTGTTACAAGAATATAGTATGATTTTTTTGCTCACTTTCATTATCAAAACTTCGCAGCACGATTACAGTAAAACACAAATCTAGCTGAGGCTTGAACACTTGAAACCGCGCGCCGTTTCGAATCAAAAGTTTTAAGAGTTCTTGATGCACCTCCAATTCAAAAATTATATCTATCTTATAAAAGAACCTTTTTATTCAATCCAATTATTAATTAAAACTTCACATAATTTATGTTCACGAATAACGTATGTCATGTTACGTTGATGCAGGTTTCGATGTTTTCTAAGTTATTTGATTAAGATTTTTTGTGATTTTAAATCAAAACATTGGAGTCAAAACAAGACGTGCAAGTTTAATCGGGCAAAACCTTCGGATTTAAGTGATTTAACACCAGAAGTAGTACATCAATTCAAATGTCACAAAAAAATCTGCGTTCTAGAAATAAAACTCACCGTTGCTGCTACATACTAAGAGAACCTCTAGAAGGCGACGAAATTGCAACTCACCTGAAACAGAAACGAATGAAATGATAAATATATTTGGACAAACATACTCATAAGAATGAAATAACACAAATTATATCACAACTTTTATTTTAAAATACAATAAATATTATAATAAATATTTTCACTATATTTCAAAAAGTCAAAAGGAGCATTTATTTATAGTTCAAATTCCGCAGCGTGGTCATATGCTATGTAGTACAGGCTCTAAAGTCAGTAATCCCAATTTACAAAATCAAATAATATTAATCATATTAATGATCTTCCGTCAGTTTACACTTATACATAAATTCCTGTCCACTAAAGGTGTCAGGATGTGCCATTCCTCCGACACAAACTGGTAATTCGTCAACGCATGTACCCATTCTCACCTCAATGATTCGATCATGTGTACTCTCTCTGTAAGCGTGTTTCCCAATTATCACACATCGCTGTAAGTTACCCACATTGAGTTTGATTACATCTTGTATTTTATCCTCAGCTGACAGCTTCAGACCTTACATATCATCATCTCATGAAATCTAAACGAAAGTAGGAGTTCAGATTATGTATTAAGGACAATATTAAATAATTCTAGGAATTTTAATATTAAGTTGAAATTTGTTGTAATTTCTCGAAGAAACGTAATTAAAGACTCGTTTTTATTGAAAATTATAAGTGTTAAATATGAACGAGTTACGTTTAAATGTGTGAAGCAACACCTCGGAATATTGCTTTCCACCATGTGCTTAAAAATGCCATTAATGTTTCCAAATTCCAAATAAAATACATTAATCAAAAATAAATTTCTGAAGTTTGTATTAACAGAAATGTGCGCACTACGATAAAAATACTTCATAATTGTAATTTTTTAACCTAAGACACATCTGAAAGTTCATCATTGTTTACAAGACCAAATAAAATAATTCTGCCTACTTATGTTTTATCCACCTTACCAGTGCTCTCAGGTCCGCCTCCAATTTCCTCCATCCCCACCTAACCGCCTCGTAACTCTACCTACATCCCGGTCACCCAACTCCCCCCCCACCACGCCCTCGCCGCTTCGCGGCCATCGCCCTCGCCCCCGCGCGCCGAATCGGAGCAGCGCCACGCGGTGCGGGGCGGTGCGGTGCTGCATGGAGTCGTAGGCGGCGCCGCAGACGCAACATCCGCAGCGGAGCGGGCGGCCGAACGAGCTCCCCGAAAACGCAGCGTCCGAAATAGCTCCCTCGCTTCGCGCGCGTCACGAACCGCGAGTTTAGCACGAGCTTTAGGGCGATGAAGCGTGGCGCGGCGCAAGACGGAGCAAGACGAGATGAAGCGGGGCGGGGGAGAGCAGGGTGGGACGGAGCGGGGCGGTGAGGGGCGGTGAGGGGCGGTGAGGGGCGGTGAGGGGCGGTGAGGGGCGGTGAGGGGCGGTGAGGGGCGGTGAGGGGGGTGAGGGGCGGTGAGGGGCGGTGAGGGGCGGTGAGAGGTGAGGCAGAGCGTGGCGGCTCGGAGCGGAGCGTGACGTGGCGTGGCGTGGCGTGGCTGGCGGGGCGTGGCGGGGAGGGACGGGGCGGGGCGGGGCGGGAAGGGGAGGGGCTAGACGACGCGGGGCAAAACGGAAAGGACAGGGGCAAGTCGGAGCGATGCGTCCAGAGGCGTGGGGTGGGATACAATGGGTTGCGAGGGGCGGGCGGGGCTGGAACTGTTAATCGACAAAGTACAGGACGTAGCGTGGGCGGGGATGTGTGTTGAAGAGACGGGGTGAGGACGGGTGGGGAGAGGAGAGGTGAGCGAGATGTCCAGCAGGGCGAGAAGGCGCCTGCCAGCCGCAGGCAGCTTGCGCGAGCAGGTGCGTGCGTGGGAGACGTTAACGCTAAACCATGAAGCGTAGCTTCTCAGCATGCAAATGAAATAAAGAGTAACATCTGGAGCCTAAGGAATATAAGGTTAGAGGAAATGACGTACTATCTTCAGAACGTATTTGACTCCAGTGCGTCCAGTGGTGTTAAATCCGAAAACGGTTCTATTAAGAAATCTTTTTAAAATTCAGTACTTAATCTTTTGGTAATACTAATGCAAGCAATACAATATGCAAGATTCATTTTTTTAACTTTGTTCTACATTAATCGTCAAATATTTAAGACAACTATTTGCACTGTTTTTTTCAACTGGAGAATGATGAATATTAGTATTATAACGAAGAAACCTAACAATACATTTCATAACTCTGATAATCCCGAAAATGGACAGAAGTAAGATATGACTTTTGTATTGCTTTTTAATTTAATTATATCGGAAGAAACACTATATTCTCAATATAAGATAAGGTAAAGCGATGAGATAAACTGTCGTGATATGTGCATTATCTTCTGTGTTAGAAGAAAAAATATTCGAAAACGCGATAGCTGTGAGAGGTCCATTTTCACCTACGTAATAATCATTATAACAGTTTATAAATCCTCTCAAATATTTAATTTTAATCGTTCTAACATTTTTAGTGATTTGCAAAATAAAATTTTTTCTGCTCTTTCAAATTAAGCATTATTAATTAACGATAAAATGAGAAATCCGAAAAAAGTCTTGCACTCCTCACTGCATTAGATAAAGTGATAAAAAAGCCTAGTGAAGAAACCAGCTGAAAATGTTAATTAAAGATCATTCTCGAAAAAACGTAGTCTTACAATACAATTTGAGGACGCCGAACTAGAAGTTAAAGGTGCACTGTAAATATAGTACAGAAATATTTTCATCTTTGAAGTTCACAACGTGAATGAAACGTACTACTCTCTTCTTGCGTAGGTTGTCTCAGCTGTCGCGCATGTATTTCAGAATATTTTAAGCGATGTTCAAACGTCCAGACGTCTAGCGGAAACGAGTGCGTCTAACCAGACCCGTAACGTATCTCCGTAACAGCGGCGCGCCAACCAAACGGCTGCAACCGTCTCTGAAGTCGCGCAAGTTACAACCCCTCATAACACAGCTCATCGAAAAAACGAAAACTCTCCGCCTCTCAAGCCGAGATGCACACGCTGGTTAGCCGCCCGGCGGACAAATAGAACATGAAAACTCGACTACTCAAACGGGAAACCGTGGGTGGAATACCACAAGCAGGCAGAGCAGGTGACACATTGACTCGAGCCAAGTTCCGTCCATTGCTATTAGTAACCACGTTATGTTTGACAGGCGTTATTTTAGAAAACGTTCGCTAGCACACCTTCTGCAATATTCCTTGGCAAATGTCCTCGTCATATATATAATCTCTTTCTATCCTTGATTTGACAATTTGTTGTCAATCTTTCAGATGTATCGTGTGCCAAGTATTGTTTATTTTATTATGCATCATCGATCATTGTTATTCATGTATCTTATTTGAGACATATACTGATGTCCTTCACACTAATTTCGTTATTTTAAGTCACTCTGATAGAATCAATATGCACTTCTGAGGATTTCACAATGGAGTATTTAAAAAATCACCAATTTTTCACGATTAAGCATCGGTTCATTCACACTTAAACATTACCATTACATTCGGAAAGTAAATGATCAGATATATAAAATATCAGAATGACATTTCAACATTCTCAACAAGTGTTAGTTATCAACATTATAACGAATGCTCTTACTTACAAACCGTAATGTTGACGAAATCACAAGAAACTATTCATTTTAATATTATTCCCTTCAGAAGTGCTGCTGCTACAATCACAAGAGATTTAAGCTCACTCTAGTTTTCCAGTGCTATTCACTCTCACCAACATGGCGAAGTTAAATACAAATCTAATTTTTATTTCACTCCATTTCATTTACGTTTCATGCGCCAGCGTTCTCTTCTACTGAACGTGCGAGTCAACTACTCAGATTATTCGTAAAATACCCTCTCATTCGACAAACAACATCGTCAATTCCTATCAAATCCTCTGATACATCTGTCAAACGGCCCTTTTTATTTTATTCCATCTCATCGGTCGTAAATGGTCCCCCCCCCTCCGCAGGACAGCACAGATCCGACTGCGCAGCGTTTTTCTTTTCTTTTTTTTTTCTCCTCCGAGCTGACTCACATGGCGTCGGCGACCTCTAAAAGGCCTTAATTGAAAATAAGTTTCAAAAGACGGAGTGAACTGTTGCTCGATAATGAAACGCGTTGTGCGTCGCCCATATACAGACGAGAGCCGCGCCGCCCCGGGATCTGAAGCGAGTGTGCGGCGGGTTAGGAAGAGCCGCGCAGCCACAAGCGCCGCCTTGTGGCGGACCGGGCTCTGAGGATCTCGGTCGGTCGGGGCCTGTGCCGCAGCCGCGCGTAGGAATCTAAAAAGAGGAACACGGCGGTGCCGCCGCCGCGTCGAGGAATAAGATTGTATTACGTCAACGGAGAATAACAATCATAATCGGAGTCGCGATAGCAAAAAAGCCCCGTGAATGGCGAAAGGCCTAAGGAGGAAAAGAAATTCTAAGTAAAAAATGAAACGGACGAGAGGATTAAGGACACTGGTGTTAGGAGAGAACCGGGCTGAACAGCAGTCTGCTAGTAGGGAATGGACGATCCTGGACAACGGAGGGGTGGACGGTGGGGATGGTGATGCGAGACTTCGACGTTAACGAGTTCAGCGGCGACAACATCAATGGAAACATGAGTCGGAACGGTAATAGGCTGGATGTAATGGCGACGATAATGACGGCATAATTTGGTGATAATACTTGTACATAAAGAAGTTTCTGAGTACACAGGCGAAGTATACGCTTTAGAGGCACGAGAGGTGTAAAAGATATGACAGATGTGCGAACTGTGCATCTTCAAGCCGGCTAAGTACTACAAGGTTATTATCTTTACATACACAACCAGAATATTAAAGTGCAACGAGAAAGTGATCAGAAGTGTGAACACCGAGATGGATACTTTTTTGCTCCCTTAAAAAAGGTCGTAAAATGTTCTTAGTAACAAAACACCTCTAGAAGTACTTCTCTATAAAAATGCTCTGGGGTGCAGTTAATATTCTTTGTAAACATACCCTGCGGAACACCGCAGCAATATCTCATTCGCTGCCGTCTAAAAGTCTGCATAAGCAGCAAACGGGTTAAAGGTTAGAGTCTGTACGACTTGACTCGCACAATCTGGGCGAAAGACCAAACGGCGCAGGCGTGGGCAAGGCTTACAAGTCAAACAAAATTTATCGCTCCATACTCACAGTTTACGTTTTGTGGTGGCGTGCTAACATGGATATTTTCATAACTGCTGAAACAACATTCCTAACAGGTGTTTGAGCAGCAACATTGTTAAACACCAAATGAGACTCACTAACCTACTCCGTTTTAATGTTATGAGTGCCGAAAACAATTTGGCTATTTTCTGTACTCACCGAAATAGTTCAGATGGAAAATAAATTTAAAAAATAAGAAAAATGACTTCGGATGTCTCTTTGTATTTTGTCCTACAGATAAGTGTAGTTTGGATGAAAATAAAACAGGTAATAGGTTTCGCAGCTATTTCCACTATAAGAATACCTTGAAAAACCACTTGATTGATTCGATTACACATGCAACACACTGAAATTAGACAATACTATAAATCAATTCCACTGAATAAATAGTTTGTATCTGCCAGAATAACCCTCCGTTTCCTGTCTTTCAACGCAGCGTGTTCTATTTCTGCCGCGCCGCGGGGGCGACCCTTTATCTCCGGAGCGGTGCAGCAGGCCGACTGCACTCGGCGAAGTTGGGGCGCGCCCCGACAGGCGAAAGTCTCCAGGGACCCAGCCGCCCGGGAAGCGGGACAGAGGTGTTTGTGGACGCGGACGCACCGACAGCGCAGAAGCTCCCTGCCGCCCAAGCTCGCAGCCACCGCCGTCTGGGTCAAAGGGCGCGCGTAAAGCATCGAGATGGGAGGTCTGGCGGCGGAAATTGAGGCGACGCACACGCCCAGGTCGGATGCCCCGCCGCGCACTCCGCCGAAAGCAGATCGCATCTTTTAATTTTTCTTCTTCTTCTTCTTCTGCTTCTTCTTCTTCTTCTGCTTCTTCTTCTTCTTCTTCTTCTTCTTCTTCTTCTTCTGCTTCTTCTTCTTCTTCTTCTTCTGCTTCTTCTTCTTCTTCTTCTTCTTCTTCTGCTTCTTCTTCTTCTTCTGCTTCTTCTTCTTCTTCTGCTTCTTCTTCTTCTTCTGCTTCTTCTTCTTCTTCTGCTTCTTCTTCTTCTTCTGCTTCTTCTTCTTCTTCTTCTGCTTCTTCTTCTTCTGCTTCTTCTTCTTCTGCTTCTTCTTCTTCTGCTTCTTCTGCTTCTTCTTCTTCTGCTTCTTCTTCTTCTGCTTCTTCTTCTTCTGCTTCTTCTTCTGCTTCTTCTTCTTCTGCTTCTTCTTCTGCTTCTTCTTCTGCTTCTTTTCTTCTACACTTCATAGGTTAGGCTGGCGCCTGTCTCGTCTCCACTGTACCTTTCCGTCTTTTCTTGCGTTTTCCCATATCTCTTTTCCCTCTCGGTTTGTAAGCACATGCTAATTTTGAGTGTTCTTTCTTCCATTCGTTCTAGGTACTGCAGTCACTTCTTCCTGTTTAATACCATTATATTATTTATACTATTCACATTCAATTCTCGCCTGATTTCTTCATTTCTGATCTGGTCTTTTAAAATGCAGCATTTTGTTTTTTGAAGGAACCTCATGTCTGAGCTCTGAATTTTGCTTGTTCTTTTCTGCGTTAGAACCCAGCACTCACTGTCATAAAGCAATATCGGGAGAGCTAATGTATTATAAATTTTGATTCTAGTATCTTTTCGGGCCTTTTTTAAGAGTTGTGTGTATGGTCCCACAGATGGATTGAAATCGTACTCATTTTTTATCAATTTTTGTACCTTCTTTGTCACATCCTAGGTTGTAAAATTCAGAACTTGTTCTTGGATTACATTGTCTAGAATTACTTTTCAACGAATAATCTCTTTTCCCAAAAACGCTAGTATTTTGATTTTGTGTTTTCAGATGGATAGGTTGATTTAAGGGGTGCAGGTTTTAAAAAATCGTGATATCTGATTTTGACATGTACGAGTACCATCTTTACCACGTTTCTTTGGCGTGACTCAAATTTTCGTTTGACGACGAATTTCGTGTAAAACAAATTCCTGCTATCGAAGGTTTACTGATTTTATTTTTTATTTTTCTTTGTTCATATGTTTTCTTTATTCCTATTTGTTTCTATTTATTTATTTATTTTTATTTACCTCTATATATTTACCGCGTGCGATAAGGTCTGCAATTGCGAATATGCAATTGAAACTTCGTAGTTCTAGGTTTTCAGCGCCGACGGTGTCATGTTGTTCAACACCAGGTATATAGCTATGTCCTTCCCTCGCCTGAACCATTCCCGATTTTAAGGCCAGGCGATAAACTATTCCCCATCCATTCGCATGTACGTGGATGGGAGGCCGAAAACCACAACGGTTGTGCCGGAGAAAGACGCGAATATGTATTTATTTCATTATCAAATTCCTTAAACTATTTTTAACACGAGGTGGATGAAACCTTCCAAACTTTGGAGTTCATCGAATATAAAGGAGTCGATGACTTCTTTACTATGTAGAAATGTCTACTGTAAGTGGCAACGCAACTTTAAATTGCAGTCATTTGTAGTACTTGGAATGAAACATAAAGACAAAGCTGTATCTCAATAGAACAATGGAATTTCTGAATGAAACTACTTATACAGAGACACCGAGGAGGGAGGTGGTACAACAAGTAAAGCAATAGGTGAATACAGATGAGGTGATAGGTTGAGTCAGGAAATTGCAATGGCAGATGTTAGGTGGGAGAAATAATAGCTATTAATTTAATTGCAATAATTTTAGATACACACCGGAAATACGTGTCCTCCTATTAATTATGCTTGTGGATTGATGTGTATAACAATGTACAATTCAATACGTTTTCATGAGAAGGATTTGTTTGTGTACGTCAGTTCATTCTTCCTCTACGGTTAAAGCTATTGGAATGTAAGAGTTATGCTACGTATCTCGTATTTTTATTTCAATACATTTCTTTTTGTGGTGACGGACAGCGTCGAAGTTCCGGATGCAACAAGTAGAAACACTAAGATGAACGGCGAGAGGAAGCGGAAAGGGGGAGATAGCGGCGGCGGCCGATGGGCTCTAATGGTAACTGTGCCACTGGGAGCGGCGCTGCGGCGGGGAATGACGGTCACGGCGCAGGCGGTGGCGGCGGCGGGTGGCGCTTGTAGGGGCAGGCGGCGGAGGCGGCGGCGGCGGCGGCGGCGGCTGCACGGCGAGTGGTTTCCATCAGATGGGCATAAGGCGGGATTCAACGGCGCGCGCTACTAAGGGGCTCCGTTGTTGCAGGCCGGCGCGCCGCCCGCCGCCGCAACGCAGGCGCCGCCTTGCCCCGCCCCGCCACGCCCCGCCACGCCACGCCACGCCCCGCGCCGCGCCGCGCCGGAAGAGGAAAAAACGCCGCCGCCGCTCCCTTTTCCGCCGCTTAAAAAGGCACGGAAAATATCGCACCTCGACTGAACGGTTACACGTCATGCCGCTTTATCGCTCCTACCTGGAAAAGTACGACGTTTCGTGCGTTAAAACAACGTGCATTAAGAAAACACGATTTATTCCTGATGTTTCACCGCGACTTATTGAATCTATATGTATTTTATAACTTTGTGACGCATTTCGTTTTTTTGCTATTTAGAATAAAGTGTCAAGATAGGAATAGCAAGAGTAGTCTCACCAAGTCTTAAAGAGAGAATTTGGGATAAGAAACAATCTAAAACAATAAACTGAAAATAATGAAATGTTCGATTACATATATGTCAAGATTCATGAAAACAGTGGGGAATAAGTGTAATTTTTTCGATAATTTTCACAAGACTTGAAGTGTTTTAGCCATTCAGTGAAAGTATCTAGAACTAACATAGATAACAAGGAGTCATCGAGAACAGTATTTTTACACGGAGATGTAAAATCTATCTCCTCCTCCCCATTACCGAATGTCATGCGAGAAAAGGCGTAAATTCACATGTTACTTCAAAAAACGTAAGAGGAAAACTGTAACAGAAAAAAATCTCAATCATGCAGGAAAAAGGAGTACGCAGAAGTGCGCACTTCGTGACCCGGCGAGCTCACGCACTGCTCCCCTTTTCTCGCAGGGCAACGGCGTGGCATTGCTTGGCGCGGTCGTTGCGAGATGGGCCTGAGCAGGAGACCTCGCCGACGCAAGCGACCGTAAACCCACTGCCTCCCGACTGGGCAGGCAGCAACTGCTCTTCAACTTACGAAACTGCAATGTTACAGGCAACTTGCTAGTAACCGTTGGCATTTCTTTAGATGATTCAGAAGCAAATAACAAGACGGATAGTGTAAGTAGTTGTTTGGTAAGCTTTAAAATGCAAGGGAATGTCACTATTCCAAATGAATAAACATTCTTTGGGAGAAGCAATAAATAGTAGTTTCAACGAACTACAGATTTATGTAACCACTTTACTTCAGAAAACATTTTTACATACGGAAAACTGCTTTCTGAACCAAATATCACTGAAGATCTAATAAATTAAACTCCTTGCACGAGGTGACATCACATAGAAAGAAAATATATAAAGCAATCCTTCTGCGTAACAATGCATCCTGTCGTTTTTGCCAAAAAACATCCTGTCTTATTTTGCCAACTGAAATATCCCCATCAATACAATGGGCATATTACTCATTGAATGAACAAAGAGGCATTTCATCGGGTGACGAGATTACTTACGAAAGAGTAATGCCACTTCCGTGCATGGCTTTCAGATTAACCTTTTGTTTCCTTTACATGCTGCGTGGCATAGTAACCTACTTTCTAGGAGTGAGGCAGCGGCGCTCTGTAAATCTTATACAATTAGATCCGTTTTCAGTGCCGCACCACAGGCGGTTCTTTCATTAGACTGTACTGTAAGATAGCTTTCCAACTCGTTAGCTATATTTTCTTTTCACGATTTTCTCCAAACTACTTTGCTTCCCTATCCCTATCAAGAAATTATATATCATTGTAGAAACAAATTTGTTGCAAACATTTCACGCATTTAAATACATAACTTTATTTTTGAAAATTATTGGTCTGAATCTATTGAAGAAAAAGACACGTCTGAGGCGATCTACGTTTTTCAGTGTGACTCATTTCAGTTAAATCTTGACACTTAAGCGGCAACATGTGTAACGCACTACTGACGTCAAACGCCCTAGTTGGCACAAATTCCATCTTCATGTGTCAAAGACCAATTACTTGGAAGTTAACTAGACTGTCATTGCTAACAAGAGGGCAACATTCACGAGTCCAAATGGAAACGTCAGCGCTCCAACTCCAGTCGCACCTGGACGCATGACGTCAGCCAGGTCTGGTTCGAGGAGGAGCGCGGCGGGGCGGTGCACCAGCCTAAAATGTGAGCCGGGAGATCGCGTCTCGTCGCTCGCTCGCGCAGCTACAGCAGCACGTTATGCCCCCCCCCCCACCAAAATACAACTGAATTACTGTACGTCCAAACACATTCTGAAACTCAGATACAGGAATACCATGTATACGAGAGCAAAAAGAAAGTTGAAATATAACGATACTAATTGGCATATGTTATTTGTTTTTGTAGCACTCTTAAGTTAAATTACTCTTATGCATTTCATTGAAGACTCGTGTCTATGATAATTCATATTATGCAAGAGGCAAAATTACTTAGTCAACGTCTGGTGTAATGAGAAGATATCTATTACGATGACAAGCGTTTGCAGACTATAAATTTCATTTAAAAGCATTTTCTATATTAATAATTACACTTATATACATGAAAATGTCTTTTTTGCTTGTGAAATAATTGTATGAGGGTTTAGTTCATCTGAACTTTCTGTGCGGTTGGTACTACTTATAATGATCGTGATCACCAATATTCCATTATACGGATTATAGGCGTGTAGGTTGCTATTCCAACACCACGCCTCTCGCCGTGCTCCACCTAAGCGCGGCCGCCGTCTCTGGCTTTTCCGTGACCTTTCTGCGCGCTGCAGCGAGTTCACGGTCCCGGCTGCCTCGTTGGAGGTCGAGGGAGGTAGGAACGACGGATGCGACGGCCACCAAGAGAAAACGGATGCGCCGGAAACACGACGTGGCTCAGAGGGCGGCGAGAACGTAGTCCGAGAAGAAAACTTTAGCTGCAGTCACAACGGAAGAAAGAGAAGGGACCGGATCTTGGAATTAACATCAGTAAAATGGCTGAGGAGGGAAGGCCTAGGCAGTGATAGAATTGTTAGTAAAATCCTACGAGATGAAAATGAAAGTGTATCATAGTCCGAAGACGGCAGATGCCGAAACGCTGGGAATTCTGGTGGCAGCGATGGTCAGGGAGGGTGCGCATTTCCAGGCGAGAAACGTAGGCGACGAAGACGACGATAGAATAAATAAAAGTGGCGGATCGCGAAGAATCAAAGGCGGCTGAGCGGGTGGGGAAGGGCGGGGAGGGGCGGGGCGGGCCGCGAGAGGCGGGCCGCGAGAGGCGGGCGAGGAACGGCAAGAATGTCCTCCAGACACCCGGCAGAGCGACATATGTCACCGGGCCGGACGGCGCGGCGGCGGCGGCGGCGGCGGCGGCCTGCCCACAAACAGGTTTCCCGCGCGCGTCGCCATCGCCGCCGCCGCCACCGCCGTCGCCGCCGCCGCCGTCGCTCCGCGCCGCTGATTTCCGGATAAGCAGAGCAGCGCGCGCGACGACGCGGCAGCCTCCCCCTGCGCGGCGGCTCAGGCTCCGGGGCGGCTGCTCTCGCGCCCCGGGGCGCCGCGGCGCGCCACTGCGCCGCCGGAATGAATGGCTTGGACGCCGCCGCCCCGTAGCCCAGTCCAGTGGCATTGGCATGTTTGGACAACGGAATAGAATACACGTTCCCAAAGCATTAGACATTCAGGACCCGTGCATATTGTTGGTGGAATAAACCTGTAGTGCGCAAAAAGAAAATGTGTCTTGCTTTCAGTAGCTTCTAGTAACAAGGAATGAGGCGGTTCGTATGTAATAATAATAATAATAATAATAAGAAGAAGAAGAAGAAGAATACATTCAATTCCGTTCACTTTTAAACGAATCACTACAATACGTATGACTACAACACTGAATACCTAAAAACACACCCCGCGAAAAAATACATCTACACATAATGTATAATTTTAACATAAAATAAATCGATAAGAAGATCAAGAATCAGAAATGGCGTCAACACAACTTAAATGTTACTTGTAAATGATCTTTCAAGTTTGTTTCTTTGTGCGTGAAATGTGAAATGAATGTGAACGAGTCTTCGCGTGGCAGGTTGTTTCAACCGGAGAAGTGACCTAAATGCATCAAGTCGACTGAAATCAAATACGAGACGGGAATGCAGAAAACTTATCTCGGGAATTCCGGCATCCGAGACGAATAAAAATGCCAAGCACTTCGCATTCTCAGGGCCGAGGTCTTAAATACGAAACGTACGAAATGTTGATATATAACAGGTAAAAATAACTTTCGTTTCCATTATCGTTATTTGTATGAACACAGCACTCCCTTCAAATACTCAAAGAAAACTTTGATTGACGATGACATTCATATTTCTGCAATGAATTCTAATGTACATTTTATGCGCCCCTCGCTTTTCTTGAAACAACATCTCAATATCTGCAACGGCGCCAGAGATATTCGATGGGGGCAAGTTAAGTGAGCCATACTGCAAGTACCACAATCCAGGTAAAACCATATACAAAATTACACTTACGTTCAGTTCCTCACTTGTCAATGCCGTTGTAATATTCCCCCTTAACCCCAGAATATATTTCAACAATATCCTTGTACCCAACACGCACAACCGCCTGGATGGCGAATCGGAGGCGTCTCTGGCGCGAGGCATTCCTGCCATTCCTTCGGGAGGGGGTCATCCTGGAAGGGGGTGACCCTTCCGCCCCCGCGTCACGACCCTCGAGCGTGGGCGCATGGGCGTCGCGCGTGCGCGCGCGCGGATAGAGCACGCAAGCGCGAACGGCGACGGGCGGGCGGGCGTCGTTCAGGTGCGGCTGCGGGCGCTGGCGGGCGGAGGCGGGCGAGCGGGAGGGCGGTCCAGGAATGCGGTGGGGCGGCGGTGGCGGCGGCGCGCGCGCGCGGAGCCCCGCCCGCCCGCCCGCGGCCTCGCGGCCATTAGCGCGTCACTTTCTCTGCCAAGGTCGCCGCCACGCGCCCTGGGCTCCGCGCGCCCGCCACCCGCCACCCGCCGCTCGCGGAAGGCAGCGAAAACGCCGGTTTAATTGCGCCTCTGTCGACCGCGCGCGGCCAGCCGGGTGGCTTTGATGCGTTGGCCCGGTTTCGACTCCCGGAAGAGGAGCGCTCACGTCTTACGAATAGAAATACATGGAATAGGGCCGAAAGGGAATTATACAGAAGATGAGGATTGTTTAATCTAAACACTCGGAATTTTACAGCACCAGTCTGTCGTTGCACGCGTCGTGTGGTGTGATCGGGCGCCAGATCTGGTTCACAGCGCTGCTCTGGTGTGATCGGGCACCAGATCGCTGCCTCTTTACTTGAAGCGGTATTGCACCAGAGCAGCGCTCTGACGTTTCGCAGCCCTGGTCTAATTCGATAATGTCCGGAAGATCCTCGTTCTTATCATAGTTTCTACGATTTCTTTAGTCCCTCCAGAACTATGCTGGATCCGAAAATAGCAAAATATGGTTCTATTAAGAATAGTTTTCCTTCCATCTCTGAGTGAGTCATTTATGTAAGCATTTGCTGTCATAACCAGTTATTTGCATCACTTCCCCACCCTTTTGCATTCTTGCTGAGGTTAGGAGGACCTTCATAATCTAACGATGGGATACAGTTCAAAATCAGCGCATTCACCTTTGAAATGTTATAGATTATATCTACGTGTGAATAAGAGAAGGTATTTGTTTCTCTTGTAAAAATTTTGTTGAAAACTCGTTTTCATAGCAAACACCTCAACTAATTGATAAAATGAGTCAATGGGATGCGCTCTGCGGTCAAATGAGAGAGATATGGTACATCAGAGTACGTAGAAGGGTTGTTTTGTAAAATGTTAATCTGCTTTTTGTAGTTTGCAGTTCTATCTCAGAAATGTTAGAAAAATAAAAGAAATATGAGTAAAATGAAAACCACTGTTATAAACGAAAAGATAGAAAATAAACTTGTTAATTATAACCTATGAGTATATCTTCAAGGATCTCGAAATAAACCACCACAATGAGTCTGTAGGAAACAGAGCAAGACGACTCAAGACACGTTTCGAGCGATGGCGACGGCCGGCCGTGGTGGCGGCTTGCGAGCTTGGGGAAGGTCGACTATTCGGGACCCGCCGTCCTTCCTGCCGCCGCCGCCGCCGCCGCCGCCGCCGCCGCCGCCGCCGCCGCCGCCGCCGCCGCCTGCTCGCCCGGCGCGGCGCGTAGCTGGCGAGCTCTTCCTTACGGAGTCGCGCCGGCCTTCGGCGCCCGCCTGCGACGCCGCCAGGCTTTTTTTCTGCGATTGTTAGAGCGCGAACAGGCATTCTTTCGGCACCGACGCAATCAAGCAATCTCAGGGCTACGTCGTCATCGCACTTGTGGGCGCATCACAGACATTCTGATTCGTAATCCTGTAGTTTCTATTTTGCTGACTTTAACGATTCTTTCCAATGTTAGCTTTGAAAGACCTCTGCGATGTTCATCGAGTGACGCATCGCTGGTGTTCGTCATTCTTGATTACACTTAAGCAATAGATAGTCCGCTGCCAGGGATTTCGCATTGTAGCCGGAGATTTCGCAAGACCTTGGGGATTTCGCATTGTAGGAACCCTGTCCATGCGTTTCATGTTTCTAATGGCAAATGACACCACCGAAGTAGTAAATACGCCAGTAAGTGCTTTTCTCGCGATTGTAATCATAATGTAGACGGAAAGTGAGAAGTATTACAGTATTACATTCAAAAGAACGGGAAAAGAGAGACGAGGGGGAGGAGATAGAACATTTGTTTTTTAAGCATATCAATTAAACAGAACATCTATTTTTAGCGCTGAAGAGATTGGTGATATTAACAGGTGATATTGATCAAATCACACAAAATATATGGTAATATTTGTTAAGGATCATGTTCACTCTATGCTGCACGCTGCCCATGAAGAATATTCTGAGCTTACAGTAAAGGCGCTATCTCTCCTGAGTTACTGTTGAAGTTCTTAGAATTTAAGATCACATTTAATGGTGGCAAACAGAGCATGAAATAGGACAAATTCCAAGTAATCCCTCCTTTCCTATTTTTAGCCGAGGTATTCGTAGACATCGTGGAAAAATGACGCAAGCACTCCACTTCTCGGGTATTTTGTCTTGGGAGTTTTCTTATCTTATTTTGATTTTTTCTTCTTGCATTTTACGAGTACGAAAGAAACAAAGGCTTTGGAATTTAGGGATAGGAGTAAACAGTAGAAATAGGCGTTAAGGATTGTTTGATTAGAGCTACTGAAGAGGATATTAAAGCGAATTTAGTGGTGATAATTCTTTTGCTACAACCGCCGGGGAAAACGACATGCATAGAGCAGGAAGTAGAAATATCGATGAGAAGATCAAATTCGCCGAGAACATGCAGATAACTGGGAAATCATAAGACAAGCAAACGACAGAGAAGGGTTCGAAATAAACGAGCAGGTGTGAATAAGGGAGGGAAAATTAATGTAAGTGGAGTGCAATTAGTGTAAGCGTAGAAAATTCGAGTCAGAGAGTTGCACGATTGGCGAGCAAGAAAATTGTGGATTGCTTGGTGAACGCATGAGTAAGAAAATGTCCATGAGAGAGGAAATTATTATGAAAGGCGAGAGCAACGGCGGGCAAGAGTACAAGCAGGTAGGCGAGCTGGCAAGGAAGAGGGAAATAAGAGAATCAAGTTGGTGGGCGTGATGAGGAGTACTGGTGGGCGTGACTGGAGTACGAGTTGCGGGAGGGTGACAGAACACAGGGCGTAAGGGCGATAGGGCGTGAAGCGGGCAAGCGAGGCACTGGAAGCAGAAGGGCAAGGACATGAAATAAGCTGGCTGAGGAACGTGAGGAAAGGACCGGCAAGCGGCAGCGCGGGAGGACTTGGGGGAGGCCGGTGGGCGTGGAGCGGCTCCGAGGAGGAGGACGTGGGGCAGGCAGGTGAGCACGCGGGTGTATGAGGCCGCGGGCGAGATGTGCGGCGGATTGGGACGTGGCCGGGGCGGGGGCGAGGGGCGGGGCGCAAACAACTTACGCCCAGCGGGTGCAGACCTCGCCCCCCCCCCCCCCCCGCGCCTGGCGAGCCGCGGCACGGAGCGCAGCGGAGCTTCCTCGGGGAAGGAAAACACAGGCTGGCGATTTTATCGGTGACCTCACCGGCGGGCGGCACGCCGACGGCGGAGATGGACAGGAGGGAGGGCGGGGGTGGCGGTGGGGAAGGAGGCGCTACGGACAGTGTTGCGCACGCCAAATCCCCTCCTCCTTTTATAACTCTAAAATCATCCCAAGCACCAATTTCAACGTTCGTCAAAATCTGCCGCGGAAAGGAGATTATTCAAGAACACTTGCATAAAATACCCAATAATGCACATATTGTTTTTCTGCACAGAGAGTGGCCTACTATTACAGGTACCTGTCGTCATAATATTGAAACAGCGTTAAAACATGAGCGTCTATATACATTGTCTTCGAAAACAAGCGAATCAGTCTGATTTGTCTTCATATTTCAAATTAACTACCACAAGTTCAATAACGTTATCCAATCCGATTTCAAATTAAATTAAAATAAATTAATTTAATTAAATTAAAATAAGTCAGACACACTTTTTGTTATTACATTTTGTGAAGCATAAAGGAAAATGTTTATATTATAACTTATATTTATAACTTATATTAACTTATATTATAACTTATATTGTAACTTATATTTAATTTACAATACTCTTACTGTACTCTTCTCGCTTTCATTTTGAATCCCTATCCAGGATATTATTCTAATCGCCAACTCTCCGTCCTCCCACTAATGTGCTTTTCTGTCTTAGTTGGGAACGTCTTCCCCATTATGTGAAACAAAAGATAAACATCATAACGGAACTTTTCACACCATAAAATATGCAAGGCACAACTTAGCGCGTTCTCACACTCTTACACGAATCCTCCATCACTGTCATCTGTAACTTAAGAAATGCACTTCCACTTTCTACTAAAAGCGGAAGTAAGAAGAAAAATTAAGATAGGTATATCCCAAGCCGGAGATAAATTTTTGCCTTCCACAAGAGCTTACTTTAACTGCGGGACATCAGTTTTCATCTAAGCTACTTCACGAAACATTTACGACGCAATCGTCATCGCCTCCGAGTTGAAAGAACCATTCCCCGAACCAGCACTTGGGCGAGTATCAGGAATCTCGGGCCCAGGGAAAAATTAGTGGCTATTTGAGGGATTTTCGGACGATACCCTCCTCCACAATCCTAACGATCTCCAACATTAGTCTACGGAGAAAGAATTTAAAACATTTCGAGGAGCTCACAAACGTTTTCTTTCCTAGTTTAAACTCTTCAATATTTATCGATAATGACCGTGTAATAGGTGAATGTAATGTATATTTATTTATGATCATAGAGTTTCAACAATACACAAAGCCCCTCGCCATAAACCACTCATGAAGCTTATTACTCCAATGTTAAAGACTCGTTATCGAATTTAAAGGAGAGGTAACATACTTTTTTTTCTTCTCCATTGCTGGCAGTTGTTAGATTAACGCCTCTGGATGTGAAGTGACAGAGGTTCATTGGAGCGAGAAAAGATGATAGATGCGGTGATTTACTCCTACCTTATATGCCATATCGCATTAAAATATTCATGCTTTTGTTCCTCGCGGCGCGCGGCTAACGTGATCGCCGTCAGCGCCAGTCGTGTAAGCACCCCCCTCCCCCCTTCGCATTCTTCGCACGTCGAATCATCTCCGGGCTCAGCGCGCGACGACTTCCGTTCAAAGAAGGCGGGAGGTCGAGATTTTCCGGAAGGAGGGCGTGACGCGCAGGGCCGGGCCGGGGAACGCGGTAGGAAGTGGCGGAGGCCGCCGCGGAACCGTTCGGAAGGCGCAACCCAGCCTTGCGCCACCGCCCCGCGCCAGCACACGACATTTCCAGCGCGGCCACGTTGGGCCGACACGGATTGCAGGTGGGACTAGGGGGAAATCGAGAAACGAAGAAAAAAGAAAGAAAGAAAGAAAGAAAGAAAGAAAGAAACAAACAAACAAACAAAGAAAGAAAGAAAGAAAGAAAAAAAGAAACAAAGAAAGAAAAGAAAGAAAAAAAGAAAGAAAAGAAAGAAAAAAAGAAAGAAAGAAAAAAGAAAGAAAGAAAGTAAGAAAGAAAGAAAGAAGAAAGAAAAAAAGAAAGAAGGAATAAGAAACAAAAAATATTCATCCTGTTACAGAAAAATTCGTAACATCTCATAAAAGAGTGAATGATGCCTTATGAGATGGATATAGTCGCTGTAAATGGTAAATACAGCAAAATTAAAACTAAAGATATTTGCAGCTCATATCATGCCCATACAAAGGCAACGAAAACTTATTTTATTGACATAAAAGAAGCATTGCCAAAAAAGTCTGTAATGTGTTACGCGGAGGAATTAGAAATATTATTACAAGATACACTAAAATAATCGTAAGTAAACAGAAACCTTGAAGAAGATTGACGAGAAACTGGGCAATTTCCAAAGACGCTACATGTTTATTTAAGGTGTTAATTTCGTCCGTCTTCGTTGGTTACATGTTTGCTTAGAAATCGCAAATGAAACGCGTCAAATATCGTTGGGGACCACTGTGCGGCACGGCGCGTTGGCGGAGGGGGGCGGGGGCGTTGCGTCAAGCGAGGGGCAACGGCGGCGGAGGACGGTGAAGGCCCGTGCCCCCGCTGCCGGGGCTGGCCGCCCTGCCGCCGAGCCGCGCCGCGCCGGCCGCTGACCGATTACTGCCCACCGTCGTGCCGATACACGCCTAATGTGCTGCCTTGTGACTAATGGAGCGCGGGGCCAACGTCCGATTGTCTCGCGGCCTCAATCCACCCGCGCTCTTGGCTGCCGCCCCGCCCCGCCCCGCTCCGCCCCGCAGGGCGTCGTCGCCTACGCTCACTCCGCGCAGACTTTTAGTATTTTGGTATTTGGCTCAGCTTTACGCAAAACTCACATCGTAGGCTTCGAGTCTGCGTACCAATGCCTTTCCAGTGCCCGGGAAAAAAACAAGATAGAGACGGGGAAGGGGGAGGGCTCCGGATTATGTTGCAAAATTACTAAAGGAAAATATTTATTTAAGAACTAATGCTAGATTTATTTAGCATTTATTGTGCTAATCATTTTTTGCAAGTTTGGGTTAAAATGTTTTGGCTACTATGCATTGCGACGGTTCTGATTTTTTTCTTTTTCTTTCTTCTTTTCCGTAAACATTCGATAAGCGTTGAAAGCCGAAACTATCACTGAGGTTCAGAAAGGTTTTAATAATACAAGACCCAAAAGATGAAACAGTAACTCCTTACCTATACACAAAGATTCAGGGGGGAAAAAGTTTGGGCCATCGTTGACTACCCCCTTCCCCATTGGCATAAGACTGTTAAGCAACGAATGAAATAACAGGGTTGGAACATTTCCACGCCAATTCCGTTCGTATTTCAACGTTCGTAACAGTCATATAGTGACAAGCTGCATACGAATATAGTTTGTCGCACATGAAGATTCAGATTTTGATTTTTAGAATTTATTTCCTCGGAATTTTTTGCAATTCTGAATCTTAAGACCGGGAATGAATAAGAAGAGAGCAGAATTTTTTTACTGTTCGTAAGAAATACCCGGTTTTCGGCCTACAAATATATTTCAGAGCACTTGATTTTTAGTGGAGTGCGTGTGGGTTTAATTAGCTTTCGGTGGTTTAAATCGGCTGTTCGAATATGGTGAAAGCACATGTCGAACAGTTTAATTGAGTCACTTTTAACATGGGATCATAGGCTTTCAAACCTGGAGTGTAACCTAGTATTTTGACCCAGTTCTTAATGGTGAACTTGGGATGATCCTGTTTCTGAAATGAATTCATCAAGAACAGGAGAGACTAGCTGTCGCTACTTATTAAGAAAGTATGCAAAGAGATAATCTCAAAATTTTTCTTGTTTGAAGTAACTCATTCTAATAATCTTGCATTACAGACATTACATTTCACTTTAACCTGAAACCTCTGGAATCTCCATTGATAGGTTAACAAAGATGTAAACCTTATCTTTGTATATAAGTTAATGTTCAGGGAAGCCAATAAACGCCTTTACATCGGGATTGGATAGACACGCATTTATGGAAGTGCTACACCTTGACCACAACCAATTATAAAATATGAAGTGAAATTTCATAAACAAAATCATTGATGAATAAGTGCCGGCTTAGAACTGAGCTGAGTTGAAGATCGTAGTTAAATTACGGTAACCGTGAAAATGAATGCCAAACGTTTTCAGTTAACCGCCACAATTTAAACGCAAAGAAACGAGGAATTAAACTGAGGAGAAAGACGAATGGCCGTACTTTTACGGGATATTCGGAATATCCTTTACAATGCCGAAAACAGGCCTGCGGCTCGTATTCCCAGAAGCGAGGAACGGGCGCGGGTAAGCCGGTTGCGCAGGTACGCTATTCCGAGCGCAAAGGTGAGAGTGGTCCCGGGAACGTGACGTGGGCGCGACGCGGTGAATCCGGCGAGGGCGCGGTTAAGGACGCGAGGACACGCGCGGCGCCGCGGAATCGGGCCGCCTTCAGAAATAAACCGCGTCCTGGATTCCTCGTCGGGGCCTCCGGCGACGGCGGCGGTGGCGACAAGGAGGAGGACGGGGGAGGAGGACGGGGGGAGGAGAAGGTCTGGGCGCGCCGGGAACGCAGGGCGCCAGGCGCCTGGCTGGGCGCCTTCCCCGCACACAGCGCCGCACCGCTGCCGCCACCTTCCTATTCTCGCCCGCCTCAGCCATCTCCAGGGCGAGGCCTCCCAGGCGTTGTTCCGATTGATTCAGAATTAGGGATTCCGGGCGCGACAACTGCTAAGGTCATTAGTCCCGTAAGTGTAGTGTAGTGTGATTACAGAAGCTCTCTACGATACATCTGTCTAAGAATAAAGTGAAATAGAGTCTTAGAGTCTACAATTAAAGTAGGAACAGAAGAATAAGCAATGTTTTCAGTATTCCAACCTTTCATATCATTTAACATGTGTATAAAACGATTGTTTAATTACCTTTCTGCTGAGTCTAAATATTTCTTCGACAATTAAATGTTTCAACACTTAAAGACTGACCTGATTCGAGATCGCAACGTGACCATTTACGAATCTTATCCCTTAATTGATCTATTTGTTGCTCTCACGTTCAGCAGTCGGAAGAACTATTGAAATACACTTTAGAATAGGTGCGAGTCTGATAACACTTGAAAAAATGCAGATTTTAAGTAAAATTCTGTGTGAAAATACATTCAGCGTGAGATGTAAAGTTTTACGAATGTGTGTTTTGCTCTCTGATTTTTTTTCCGCAGCAAGTTGAATAAGGTACATCGTAACACATTAAATGTATTGCAAAGTAAAATTTGTAAGCTATGAAATATCATTTTAAAGTCCTGCGCACTCGAAATTTTGAACTCAAACATATCAGACTGATTTTTAATTGCACTTACTTACAGATGGCTTCATAAATAAATAAATGCTATTCTGCCAGTGATTTCTCCTAAAGTTCCTATGATCTCACGTGAACCGTATATTAGTGAGAGGGTTGTTGAATCTCAGATTGTTGCAGTGAAGAATATGAAATATTAAGGGAGCCTATACCCTCCATCTATGTAAAATATGTGGCTTTGTATTATTCGAGCAGTGAACATGAAAAAAATTCTCAGCAGCTCAGTCCATTGTTCTGGAGCATGACGGTAAATCATTCAATCCACAACTTGGTAGTCGCACGCAGCCTATTCATTCAAAGCTGCTAACAGGGTATCCTATACATGACTCGAGCGAAGCAGTCTTCAATAGTCTTCACTGCTGCAGTGTAAGTGTAACTCAAGACAGCAATGCAAGCTTGTCCGGGCCTTGAAGTTTATGGAGGCCGTAGTGTAGCCCCGCGAGTGAATTATACGCAAGACAAATCTCCGCCGGCCGTACATCATAAGCGGCCGTTAAACCAGCGCGATCTCCGCCGGGATCGCAGGGGCTCGCCCACCGCAAGACAAACAGCCCAAGGGCGGCGAGGTCGCGGGTGCAGCGCGCCCGCGGCGCCGCCCCGCCCACACCGCGCATATCGCCCGTCCCGCCCCGCCGCAAGGTTCAGCGCGCGGTTTTCGCCCCTCCCACAACCAGCAATCTCACACAGGCAGGTTCCGTCCAAGCTGTTTTAGTGAGAAACGTGCAGGACTAACAACAAGA
Source organism: Gryllus longicercus (assembly GCA_038098605.1). Classification (NCBI taxonomy): domain Eukaryota; kingdom Metazoa; phylum Arthropoda; class Insecta; order Orthoptera; family Gryllidae; genus Gryllus; species Gryllus longicercus. Next base: position 2,452,821 of record JAZDUA010000015.1, on the reverse strand, counting down.
AAGAAAGGAAAAAAACACACCAGAAATGCCAAAACTAACTTCGTAGATATTTCATTGTTTACATTTATCTCATATTTTAGAACGAAATTCGCATACGCCGGAAAATATGTCTGTCATTCTTAAGAAAATTCCTGAAATAACAGTTAAAGTAAAGAAGTTAGATTTATGATTAAGAAGTTAGAAGATAGATTTATGAGAGTAATGTAATTAAAATTCCACCTTCACCTTCATTGTCTTATCTAATCCATCATACAGCCGTCCCTACACTTCCATGCTCCAGTTTAGGTACTTTTTGGCATCCTGGTCCCCGCTCTTATTTCTAAGAACACGTATTTTACGAATTATATGTTTATATTACTTGGTTGTTCAACTTATGCCTACTTCGTTGTTCAATTCCTTTCTTCGAATTCCTACTCCTTAGACAAGACCCTGACACTCAGTTGACGTCACGTAATCCTGACCCACACAAAACATCCATACAGTTCTTGCTTCGCCATTCACTAAACTATTCATTACAAAACTGCTTCATGGCACTTCATCATAGTAATTTCTCTTTCTTACTCCCTTCAAGTTCTTGCTTTGTCCCATTCACATGTAATTCTCGTTTCTAACAATAATTCACGTATTCATGACTCACGTGTACGTCAAACCAACGTACCAACTTTCTTTTGCCGCAACCGAGGATTTCCCAATCCACTCTTTCCCTATTTTTCCAATACAATTTGCAAAGAACATTGCGGTCAGCACGTGAGTCTCCTCCCTGAGCGTTTATTCGACTCATTCTCTCGACCCCCACGAGACCCTCACGAGACGTATCGCGATTGCATCTCGCGCTCAATATTTCCCAAATCGTTTACCCCCCTCCCCAAAATGGCATAACCCGAATAAATCCCGTTTGGTTTTTTTCATGACAACAAGGAAGTTTGTGACCAGGTATCAGTGTTTCCAATATCGCGTTTTCGCTTTCATATTTGAAGAACAATAAAAAAGAACAAATGTTCCATTTAATTTTGATTATTTTGTTTCACTATTATATTGTAATGGTCAAATAGTGTAAAGAAAGCTTGTTATTTTGTAATTCATCTGTATCGAATGTTATTAATTTATTGAAACTGATTTCTACATTTATCGAGATTTGTTCCAAGGAAGAGAGAAAAGGGGGCCACCGTCTTTCCTTAAAATATGCAGATTTAAAATAATTATAAACCTGCACATTAGAATACGTACAACGTTCCGAAGATTTTGTTGCGTTCCCATATGATCGAGTTTTTCTATCGATTGCATTACTCATTAATGAAAACTTGACTAAATTGTTTCCTTCCTTCTTGTCCCAAAACACCAACCGGGTTGCAGTCGGGCTATACCTTCTCTGGTAGCCATTAACTGGGGCGCGAGTGTGAGGGAAACCTGGCCGAGGGATGCAAGCGGGCGATTCCCTCCTCTCCTCGCTCTGCTTGCGCCCTCTGTGCTGGCCTCACCTCGATCGTTGTCGCCTCGCGCCCCTGAGCTTGGTGTTAGTTTGCTCCACGTCGCCGCATACCGTTCCACATGCCTCTAGCGTGCCAGCGATACTCGAGCATGACGTCACGGAGGAACTATCGTCAAAGGAGGTAGTGTTGGCTGAGACGATAGCAATGGTGAGGTGAAGTGGCGTGGTGATTGTGAAGGCAGCAAGACGACAGCGACATGAGCAACTTCTCGGGCAATATAATTAGTTCTTGGTTTCGAATGTGAGCAGATTACTTACTAAAATACCAGAGAAATGTAAGCCTTGAAATCTAAACAGGGCCAGTCTTGGTATTTCTGGATTTTTAGTTCTTTCTTGTCGTGTTTTCTGAGAATTTCTCCAAATTCTAAGTGTTTTACACTTACGAAAACGATTTACTACGTTGAAACAACACAACTGGGATCTACTATATCATTCCCTAAATAAAACTCTGCCATGCATTATAAAATGGCGACAATTACAGATAATGGTTCAGAAATTGAGTGTATCAGAAGAATTTAATTAAATTCAAATATACGAAATGGAAATACATTAAATTTTACCAGACCTACAATTCATGATAGTGAATGTAAAAGAGTTGTGGCATGGCGGATCTTGTGAATTTGGTGCAAGTCTGTGACTAAACTAACGAATGAGACTGTGGTAGTGATAGTCACGCCCGTGGAAATGCAACCATAATCAGTCACTATTCGTCGTTTGGAAAAATACGCTGTGAAAGCACCCCCCGGTCCTTATCGGGGACATTCAACTCGCTCGCGACACATTGCGGTGTTTCGAATAGCACGTCAGTAGGTAAAAGGAACCAGCTGCAGCCAGCGTTGGTTGCATTCGAGGAGACTTTCCGGGAATTCATTATGCGCTAATGAGCTGCTCTTGTTCTGGCTTCTAGAAGAAGCAGTTACTCCAGCGAAGAGGCGTGCCGATCTAATGGGAGTGCTGCATTCACCGCTGTGAAGACCTAGAATGCCTTTCTGCCTTTGCATTAGACTTATATTTTCGGAGCACCAAACCTTTTAAAGATGACATTTTTAAAAGTACGAAAAAAAGCAACACAATGCACGTGTTTAAATAGAGATTGATGAATTTACTTCATTCATATCACATTACGGATAAAATCCTCTTGATTTTTGAGACTAGTACACGTCATCCAACTATCAGCATTCTGTTATGATGATTCATTCTTCTCAGGTGTGAACTTCGATACCTTATCAGCTTTCTGTATCATGACTCATGATTTATCCGGGGAGACCTTAAATTTCATTTAAAAGAAATCGAGGAATATCAGCCTGAATTTACAACACAAATAGAATAAGAATGTCTGGATTCATCTACACAGAGAATCCTTGAACGTATATTTCAGTTGTATATACACACTAATTGTCAAAAACGCGAACACACACGCACGTACACACAAATTATGTACACTTCATACTGTGTTTCAAGAACAAATGAAATAAAACTATTACCTAAAATTTTTTCAAGTTTTACGAGAGTTTGGAATGATTACACAGGCACACATACACAAACAAAAGTTGTCAAACTCAAAGACTTGACACATGTCTCTCTATGTATGTCGACGCGCTGAATCCGAATCTGAAGTCAGAATTTCGCCATCACCCTCCAGTTATTTTTATCGTGAAAAAATACCGAGAAATGAAAATTGTAAATTTCACGGCGTTTTTAGCGTTTAAAAAAAAGCACTGGAAGGTAGTGGCGCAATTCTGGCTTCGGATTCTACGCGTTGACATACTTAGAGAATATACTTTTTTTGTAAGTGTCTGTGTTATTGTTTTCTTTAGACAATCCGGTGACATTTACGAAGTGTCGCGACAAAATTAATGAACAACAATTTTTTTTTGTAAACACAAATGTGCAATAAGGATATTTGAAACTACAAGTGTTAAATTTATATGCAATCATACTGAATTTATTAAAGTCATGCATGTATCAATGTTCAAACATTAGTATTTGGTAATAATGTAAAACGTAATCACAGAAACATTGCACGACAATCTTTGATTTTGTCGCCATGTTTGTTTCTCAAAACGCAAGCCCTCTACGTAGAGAGGTGTGCAGGGACTGAGGGGAACGTTCGTAGAGTGCGTGGGCGGGAGTTAACCGCGGCACGAGCTTCCTCAATAAATGATTTCCGGGCCTAAGACGCCACAGCCGCGCCCCTCTCTGCAGTGCCATTCCGCGGTTGCTTGCACAGCGCGCGGTTCGGCTTTCAAGATTCGGCGTCGTGACACCAGTGGGAGACTCCGCGGTCCTCCCAGCGCCTTTAAATGCAACGAGAAACATTTCTCTGCCGGCTACCTGCTGTAGTGAGGAAGTCACTGACGCTAAACGACTCGCTTCTTCGCGGCACTGGCGCCGCGCCGCACAAAGGATGCTGCCTAAACGGTTGCTTGCGCCTTTTTAAAAGAGCCTTTGTTCCACAAATATTGTCCCCAAAATATTCGAGTGACACGACCAGCTGCAGCTATAACACTAAGCGCTTGTGCGCGCGCGGTCTTCTCCTCCTCTTAATTATTCGGCATTGTTACCGAGATTCTTTTCGCGCTCCATATCACGCGCAATAACCATCTATAAATTACTGTAAAAAGCGCGAAGTGACTGCAAGCCGTCCTTAAGCAGACGTCGCTTGTTAGAGAGAAGGAAGCGATCGAGATGTTGCACTAGCAACTGAACCAAGCTGAGGCTTGAGTAGAACGTTCGTGAATTATCGCCCCCCCCCCCCATGTATTTTTTTTCTTTCAATAGAAGTATATTAGTATTCTAAGTTAAAAAAACACCAAGGCGGTCATTCTTTAATGAATTCAATTTAAGATAAACATATTTTTATAACATTTAATTTAACTTTAAAAAACTTCTAAATGTAAAATCAATAACGTACGTTATATATTTACAAAAATATTAGTCTCCCTGATGCTTAGAAATGTAATCAACGGAAATGTAAACATGCGGTCTTGAGATTTCGTAATTGGTATCAAACGTTAGAAATTCTTTGTCCGTTATTATGTATTATGATTGAGATCAAAACTTTCTTTCAATAACATTGAAGAATGTTAAATCAATTTCTGCCAACTTCTAATTACGAAATACTCAAAATCATTTATTAAGTAACTAAATTATAATTAAATCTTAGAATATGCATTAACTTCACTGCATCTCTACACTAGAAACGTATTCCGACTTTCAGTATGGAGACAATTCGGCATTAGACTCGTGTCTGGCGAATCATTATGTATGTTAAAATCTGGAGAACTGTATTGAACCGCTGATTCTTTTTTATCGTTTAGTGAAATATTTTTTAAGAAAATCAAGTACATCAAAATTTCGGGATGTACGTAAAAGATACCGATATACCGGATATTTGATCATCATTTGACCCTCCAATATATTGCAGCCTCGTTTATACGCATATTTTGGCATGTGCAGGGGCAGGGACGTTCGCCAGCTGCGGGAGGGAGGCCGGGGGGGGGGGGGCGTGTTCCGGTCCGCCGCCGGTCGGCGTCCGGGAGGCGGTGAGTGGCCCGCGCGACACGCGCCATCGAGGTCGCGGCCCCCGCCCACCTCTTGGCCAAGCGGCGACGCTTTGCAAAACGTACGAAATGTGGTAATACTCCTTTATGAAACGAAGGGCGAATTTACATCTCAATAATTGTTTGTACGTAGGAGAAGATCGGCATTAACAGAATAATCTGCGAACGTTTTTTTCAATATACTCTCAAAATTAATGGGGTAATTGGAAAAAGTTATTCTTGTTTGAGTTACTCATTCCAGCGATAAGAACTTCTTTTAATTAACATTTCACCACCGTTGTACCGGAATTCGAGATCAGAATATACCAGAGGCAATGAAAAAAATAGCTTATTAAAATAAAGATACATCTTAATTCACAAACTGACGACGCACTAATGATGCTGCCGAAACGGTTGCTTGAGCCTTTTGCATCACGCCGTTTGAGTTGCAACAGCTTTGAGCGGTAATTAATGCTCCTTTGATAATCTGTACTTCATTTCGCTCATTCTTTTCTGTTCTATTTTATTCCTTTTTGGCAAAGCTCCCTTCCGTAGAAGCCACCTACTTCAGGTTTCAAACTCAATTTTGCCCCATTTAATGCTTAAAATAACCCTCGGTGGCTCGTTGGTTAGCGTGCTGATTTTTCACGGCACAACCCCGAGTTCGACTCCCGGTTGGGGCAAAAATTAATTGTTCGATTCCAGTATCTGTTACTGTGTGACGATGAGAAAGCTCACTTCTCAGGTTGAGAATACCAGAAATACAGCGTACGGATGGCTACGTACTAATCACACGTACCCCTAACCCATGGCCGCAAGGCCGGGACGCTGTTTGTAGACCTAATAAAGAGCTGTTGTGCCAAATATATACATACATACCATACTTAAAATACTCCAAAATTGTTCATTTTTTTCACTGAACTCACTTCATACAACTTCCATGTATCATCCACGATGACGACAACTCCGTTTCCATACGTTCATCACGCGATTAATCATCCACATTCAAGGACTACATATATATTCTAGGAGATAGCATCCCTCCGTTTGCCCAGGCTGCGCGAGTCATAAAGGAATAGGCGTGCGGTCGCCGTGGGGAGGGTGAGGGCGCGGCGCGGGGCGGCGCGGCGCGCGTGCTGTGCTGTGCTGTGCGCCGGGGCAGCGCTCCCGCGCCGCGCCCCTGAGTCACGCGCTGCGGGGGCGCCGCTGGCAGCTGCGGCCGGGCGCGAGGCAAAAGGACACTGAAGGTGACAACTGCGTCAGCTACTAGGGCCTGGGCATGCGCAGCGAACGCCAACGAACGGCCACGAGCTCTAGACATCCGAGAGTGAAGGCGCGCGTGTCGAGATAGACACTCCTATTATACAGCTTGTTTTGTTTTTTGCTTGGTTTTCTTTGTTGTTTATTCTTTCAATTCAGAAAATGGAATGTGTAGACTGACGTTTATAGCTCGCCATTTGTATAGAAGACAATAAAGAAAATAAGAGGACTAAGAACAGAAAAAACTTAACCATTCTTAAGAATTTAGTCGAGTAAAGAAATTACTCGTATGACTCAATTTTTGTTTATTTATACCTCAACCAACTACATTGGAATAAATAAAATTTATTTTAATGCAGCGAAAATGTAAATGGATAAATGCATAGGAGTAATTTAAATAAATATACTATTAACTTAATTTATCGAATAATGTTTACAAATAGCATGAGCAACACACGGAAAAAAGCCCTTGAGTCCTGGACACAGTAGCCCATTTAACCAGTTGGCGTCATCGTAACGGTACTACTTTCACTGAACTTGACATAAATTTTGAGAAGTGTCACTTAAGCATTCCAAGGTGCTCAGCGTCACTTGTCCGAAAGCCGTTCATCGTGTTATCAACCCACATTTTCCACGCCGTGAGTCACCCGGCAGCAGTGCTTGACAGGTATAAAGAGCTACATTGACGCAGTGGAGTGTACACAGCGGCCCGTTAGTGATTCAGAGAAATCCCGAAAACTGTTTGATCTGCCGACCGCGCGTGCGCACACCGCTGTCGGAAATTCCGCTGTCTCCCTCAGACCCTCGTGACGCAGCGGAGATACACACACACACACACACACACACACACACACACACATTCCATGCGGCGACCGTCATCGTTATAAAGAAAAGTGCAACGAGCGCGCCGCCTTGTATGGTTATCTGCGGGCTTTCCGCGGGGGGAGGCGATGCGGCCGCGGCGGCGGAGTGCATGGGATCACGCGCCGGCCGCACTTATCGCGTCGCTCGCGTGCGTCGTCCGTTTCGCGCTGCCGCGGCCGCTGCGCCGGAGTCGGAGCCGGAGCCGGAGTCCGTGTGGCGAGGGGGACGGGGACCGCAGTCGCCGTGGTGGTGGCGGTGGTGGACGCGGAGGCGGGAGAGACAGTGGCAGCGGGAACGAGAGCGAGGGTAGGGGCGTGGTTGGGACGAGGGCAAGTGTTGACGCGGGGGCGACAGTGGCGTAACGGCAGGCGGAGGCGAGGCGAGGGCAGGGTAGAGGCGATGGCGAGGGCAGCGCGGGGCGCACCGGGGCGAGGGTGGGAGTGAGATAGGGTCGCGACGGGGTGGTGGCGGGAGCGAGGGAGGAGAGGCACGGCGGTCGGGATGCGTCGACCTGCTCGGTGCAGCGACTTCTCGGACTGCGACGTACGTCCGGTTCGCAGCAGCAATATCTTCCCTACACAGGCAATGCCACATAAGGTCTCAAAGAGTCACTCCGAAGATCAATATACAGAGTGTGGATTACATAGCAAACATTACACCGGATTCTTTTTCTCTTTTCTGATTCCTGAAGGTCATAGAACCAGCAATATTAAGAATGTTAGAACATTATTGTCGACGCAGGAAGAAATTGACACATATCCTCTCCAATGACATTTTATCAAAAGATCATCAGTTACTAATATTTAATCAGGATTTTAAATATTTTGAAACCTAAAAAATAATTTTATTAATGCCAATGATATGGTAGCCCTAATATTCAGCCTATGATAACTATATAGACTTACAAAACATAAACATTGAAGTTATAATACAATTTCAGTTCACACAACATATTTAAATGTGCCATGAAAAAAAACCTGTTCCGAATCCATGTTTCGGATCCCATAAAACGAATTCTTCCATTATTCCAAAGAATATCCTGAATAGTTATTGCATTATTTAATGAACTCAAAATTAATTAATTAATGAAATCAATTATGAAACCATAGGAGAAAAGTAGAATATCAGGTTCAAGAATCAAAAACAATTCTGCTGTCTCCCGTACTCCATTGTACCCAATCAAGCGTGAAAAATAAACAGGACAATTTATCTCTCAGAACCATTAGCTACCAATGTCAAATAACAAAGACGGAATAGAACCAACAAAATTAATGTCCATCTCCCCGTCCATCTGTCCGTCCAAAGCGGAACCCACAGTCCACCTCCCTAGCATCTAAGGCTTCGACCGTTGGCGTCGACGACGGCGTCGCCGCGGAGCTGAGCCGAGCGGAGAGCGATAACGCGGACAATGGCAGCGGCCCCGCCCCGTCGCGCCGCGTCGCGCCGCCTGCCCCGCCCTGCCCCGCCCCCGCGCTCAGCCGGCAGCGCCCTCCCGCCGCCGCAGGTGCGATAAATAAACCGCCCGCCCGCCCGCCCGCCACGCCACGCCACGCCACGCCACGCCACGCCGCGCCACGCCACGCCGCGCCACGCCACGCCGTCCGTGGAACGCTCTCCGCCTGCGCCCTGCCTTCGAGCTACTGCTCTCGTCATTCTTACCATCGTCATTCTCGACGTCGACATTTTTATCATCGTCGTCACTCTTGACATCGTCATTCTCATTATCGTCAACAATTTTATCATCATAGTTATTCTTGCCATCGTCACTCATCGTCGTCGTCTTTTCCTTTGCCATTCTCGTCAACGTTGTCATGTTCCACTTCGTCGTCATTCTTGCTCATCAAGTCGTCAATGTCAACGTTCTTGTCATTTTCTTCGTAAATAAATACTGAAGTTCTCTCATTTACTGTCCAGTCATGTGCCACTGAGCTTATTGCTGTTAAATTCTTGACCTTGAACAGAGTGAATACATTAAATAATGTGCAAGTTCAAATCTCTTTACATTTCTCATGAACTTTTTTGTAGACAATAATATCCTGTCTAGAGGAATATTAAACGTACGCCTATACGCAAAAGACGAGTAGCATCTCATCTACACAATTATTATAAAATAAACCCCTTGTTGCAAAGACAGAACTTCCTTCTCATTGGTTTTTTTTGATTTTTTTTTTCTCGGTCTTAGAATAAGATGTTTCGATATCGTTTTGGGGCATTATTTGCCAAAAGAACTTTGCACTAAGGGTGTGAGCACGACTACCAATTTTATGTTGAATCATTCTGCGTTTCGTTTGAGAGTAATAAATAAACCATAAATAAGCGTTCTCTTCATTTACACAGAAGACTCAAATATTCCATTTTAATAGCTTTGTGTTGATGTGATGCATACGCAACTGTGAAGGTTACTTTGATTTCAAGGCTGAAGTGTGACTCAACTGTTTTGATGCGCAATTGTAGATTATTCCTCAGGTGCAAGATATTTGATTCGGGCCGTCGGTGACTCATTGTTTCATGGTGATGAAGAAAATGTAGGCATTACACATTTGGAGTCAGAATATCACTGACACCAACCACACTGAACATTTATTGTGAAAAGTTCATGGCAAAGACATTGGATTTTCTTTCCTAAAGCATTTGGGAAGTGTTAAAGTTGTATTCGTAAATCACAATTTTCCCAATGAAGCAATTAAAATACTACATATTTCCACGGCTTTATTGTGTCATGTGTGCGTCGTCAAGTAGCCCTAATACTCCATAGCGACGAATGTTTTCTATCACTGTTAGGAATCGACAGAGAGATTTTTCAGAGTTCATTCCGGAAGTATCACTTGTTGAACATTTTTGGAGGAAAAAAAGCAGGAGAATCAGATCTAGCCCCCGATCCTCAACCGTAGGCGACCCTCTACCGCGCCCGAGCCCCGCCCACCAGGGCTCATGCCGCAGACACTCCATCCCGCCCACCACAACCACCATCAACTGACAACCGCCCGCCTGCGCTCCCACCCGGTCTCCCAGAACTTGGCAGCATTCTGCGCCGTCAGCCCCGCCCCTTTCCTCGCAGCTTCGCTGACGCAATGTCCTAGGCTGCCGACCCGACTCTCCTTCCGGACCCCAACCACCCTTGCGGCAGTCTGCAACCCGTCCCCTCTTTCCGCTCCCTCATTGGCCGCGTCCCGCCATCACTGTGCGCCCAAGGCCTGCTTCCACACCGCCTCCCACAACCTCCTCGCCTCGCGGCGGCCGCTGCATTCCGCACTGGCGCCGGACACAGGCCGCCTCCGCCCCAGATGAAATTCTTTTCTGCCCGGCCGAACAAAGCCACGGCTCCAGCGCGATGGGCCTCCGTTTCCTCCATGGCGGAACGAATGAAGTGCCTCGCTGCTCGGCTGTGCGTGTTAATCGCATTCCATGCGCTGGCGCCGGACGCCTCTCGGCTCAGACCTCGCAGGCATAAAGTGAATCACGGGAAAGATGTCTCTACGAAATGTACAGTTCAAATGTTAAGTGGAAGAGGTCTCTAAGAAAAGCTTCGTCTAGAATCGAGTAGAAGCACTGAAGGGGCAAATGCTTTATTGCGAATGTAAAAATGCTCCAGTCCATGCTGAGTATTTCTGCAGAACAATTTGATTCTTAAAATATTTTCTTGTTACTTGTCATACTATAGAGCCTATAGAACATCGAAATGACAGTAATTAACAAACTCTTTCAGAAATTCACAAACCCATCTCGATAATGCACCCTGAATGCATTCTATAAATAAAAAGATAAACATCTCATTATCTGATTCAAGAGGGTTTTATCTGCTTACCAGATGCGATAAACTACAAACGGTGTGCTCGATAAGAGCTTATCAAGAAACGAGTCATTCAAAAATTCAGTTAAGAGGAAGATACTTAGACGAATGTTATCAAATTATTTTTTTCCCCCACATATATTTCTTAAATTGACAAATTTGAGCTTTGAATCACAAACAAATACCGTTGAACAAAGAACTTCAATATATTTTCTTTCTCTCACAATCTCTTTTTTACAGTATATATGGTTTAAGGGAGAAAGAAATGTCCTCAATATCATCCTAATTATATTATGAACTTGATTACTATACTCTCTGCATAGTAATGACTCACTGACTTTTCTAGCTTGAAACTGCTCATAATTTCAAAGATTTGAGCACGTTCTGCGACAAGAGAAATACTGAAGTAGCACAAAGAAAAAGGAAGGTTCTTAGGCGACAGTTTATCAAACTCCTGCTTCGTGAACACTGATGAGCCATAAACCTTATCGCTCTGCTGAAGCACGTAAACGCAGGAACAAGCGCAGCGCGAGCGCAACGCTACGCGGCCCAGTAAATAGGTCGGCCGCGCGGCCCCGCAGAGGGCTGTCTTGGAGTGCGGGATAATCGAAGCCCGCCGCTCCTTTGTCGCTCAAATAAATAAAAGTTGAAAATGAAAACAAATTTCATAACGAAGTGAATAAAGGAAATGTTAATTTTAACCAATCAGAAATACTTAATTTTAAAGATAATTCTCTGGAAATCTAATATCTTTATCATGGCCAAAGAGTTGAATAGTATTAAGTGAAAAGGGATGGAGCCATTCGGAAGCAAGTAGCGGAGGAAACAGGAGATATGTGGAAATGCTTCGTTATAAGAAGAAAGGGGCGGAGACTCTGTAAAAAGCGACTAAACGTAAGCGCTTTTGAGCGCCTGCGTAGGTCAGACCACCTACTGATTCGAGGCTCGGCCCAAATACTTGCGGGTCCAAAGTTCGCCCAGGGCATAGATATTTGTTCCTAATCTTTCACGCGCGATATGTAGCAGCGTTTATTGCATTCTGCTGACCCCATTTCCACAGACCCCGCCATTGCGTACTTGTCTAGTGGTATGGTTCGAAATGAATCCCCATTCAGTACAGAGGGCAACTGACTTCGGCCGGAAGAAGGCTTAACCGAGTCAGAGCCTCCGCCTAAAGAAACGGTCCGTCTGGAAGCGGAGCGTGTCCCTCAGCCGCGCGCGCCGCTGCAGTCGTGAAATTTTATCGCGAATTGGCGTCGGCGCGTATCTCGCGACGGGCCGGCGCCGGCCGACGCCTAAAAGCGGCCGGGGGGAGCTCGGGCGCGCGCGGTTATTTCTGGGGCGAGGAAGCGCTCGCCCTTCCTCCTCCGCCGCCGCCGCCGCCGCGTCGCGACGCGACGCGGTCTTTGCCCCGGCGCGCCCGCCTCCGCCAGCGGGCGGCGCGATGCGGCGCGCCGCGGCGGCGGCGGCGGCGGCGCGCTTATGCTAAGAGCAGCGAACCGCGCGTCCCCAACGCCTCGGCGCGTTGGCAATGAACGGAGCCGTATTTCTCGCCATGCCGCCGTGGCGTCGCGACGCCCGCGCGCGGGGCTAAAAGTAACAATTTTCGTTTATGGCCGGTCTCGATTGGCACGATTAGCCCCGCCAGCGCCCGTATATCTGGTGCGCGGCGATTCAGTACTACTCATTACGTTCGCTCGCTGGCACTTTTTTAAATATCGCTTTATTTTTATTTTTTTTTCAATTTTCGCATGTAATGCTCTGAATAAATCTTAATAATAATTTGTATTATTATGAGTATGCTACGTAATTATGCTTCATTTCTGTGTTTTGTTTGGGTAAAGGGGTTATGAAATGAAGAAATGAGGTTCATAAATAAGTGTACCTCCTCTAATTTTCGATCCGGTAATTAGGCTATTAGAGGGTTAAATATAGGACATTCTGCTGTCAACTCCATTTCTGGATCTTCGACTAGTTATCTCACTAAACGCCATGGCTTGATAACTCAATCTCTACATTATTATCTACGATTACGTGAAGCAAATACGTAATTTGCTATTGTGCATGTACTACATCCTCGTTAACCAGAGAATTTAGACATTATTTGGCAATCTATTGAAAATAGAATAATTTACATCACACTCCAGAAAAGTGTAAATGCTACACGGGCAGTTAGATCAAGAAGGTGCTACTATTTCTCTGTCGCGGAATAAATTCGCTCGCGGCGTCGATGTGGCGCCGATATGCCGCCGCCGCCGCCGCCGCCGCCGCGGCGGCGGCGGGCGTCCGGCATCCGCCCGAGGCCTAAAAGCGCCGCCGCCGCCGCCGTGGCCTCCGCGCACCGCGCCGCGCCGCGCCGCCCACGGCCGACCACTTTCTACGAGTGCGCGGCCCCCGCGGCGCCTCCGCACTGGAGAAAGGGGCGTCTCCCGCGGGCGCCCCCGCCCCCGGAGGGGTTTGCATCCAGTCCGGTATTTCTCAGACGTAACGTTGTTTGCGCATGCGCACACGCTCCAAGTTGTGGTGCTTAGCATACACGATATCTTGCTTTAGGATGTACAAAAACTAGATGGTACCACAAGCTCGGGTTTCGCAAAGTTCTAGCTATGAATCCAGATATATGTTTGTTTTTTCTTCATTTTTTACGATGGAGCGTTCTAAATGAGTAACAGTCCCAAATGATAACTGATAATTGTGCTTTCTTTTTTAAATTGCACTATTGGAGAAACTTATCATATGCCTGGTCAAATTATATATCATTTAATCACAGCAATGCAGTAGAGCCGATTTATAATAGTAATAATGTTTATAATGTAAAATTAGTATTCGTTACGTCTGCTCTCAATATTTTTAAGTAAATTGTAAACACTAAAAGAGACAATAGGCTATAATAGTTCTAGTTAAAGCGATCGTTAAGTTCCACAGAAAAAGAAATTGCGTTTATACATCTCGTATGATCCTCTTACAGTCGTACGATTGAAACGCTTACTCAACTATAAAGGCGTATTCCTCATTGTTTCTATTATGCACTCGCATGAAAACGTGAAGTAACTTTTACCATGTAAACATGAAATTGCATGAAAAATACACATTTCTTGAAACCGTTCACTGGTACTTCACAAAAAATTACTTCGTAAAATTTGCTACAGCTGCCTGTTCAGATTCTTTGCGTTTTCTTTAAATGCGAGCATATAGTTGCGTTGTAATAAATACTTCAAATCGGAATTCACATGCCATTGGTGACATCTCAAATTTGACATGTTGAAAAAGCTACTTTTCATTTTAAAGCCTCCGAAAAAAGATTGCTTTTTGCCGACTTCAAAGTCATTTACCAGTTATCAGTCAAGTCACTTAGACTCATTTCATTTCCACAATATCAATAATGCTTCACGTTTCCTAAAATGGAAATTAAATTTAAAATTATTTCTTCAGATACCTTCCAAATTTTTAAACATCTTTGGAAATGAATCAGGAACTAACAACACACACATGCAACGATACTTGTAATTCTGTCTCCAAAGAACACTTTAAATTATTCAAATCACTGTCCGATACAGTCGTGTAACTTCAATAAATACCATCAAGTGTTGACCGATTGAGTCTGGAAACCACAGACAAGTTTATTCCCATCAAAAGCAAAACATTACAAACGAAACCGCTACGACCATTAGCACACTAACAATGTTTTTACGACGTCTCTCAGCAGCGCCCACATCACACTGCGTATTCGTAGCACGCACCTGCCTACAGCGCACGCAAAGGCGTTTCCTACAGCCACGCAGGCCCAGTCATCGCTCGCTTCAAGTGGCCACTTTTGCCTCGAGCCAGCTCAAAAACTGACACCTGCCGAACGTCTACATTTATTTTCAAAACTAGAGTAGAGAATTTTTTGTCACGTTAAACCAATGAGTTCTAATAAGCACACTTATTATGAGCCTCGTAATTGTGGACAGTTAGAAGGAAAGGATTACGAAAAAAATTCGCAGAATACCACTCTACCGATACCTATATATTCTGTTATTAATTCCTATTCCCTGGTGTCTTATAATGTCATGTATTTTTCTTCTACTAGTAGAAACTCTACTCCACAAGTCATCATTATTAATTATTATTGTTACTGTTTATATCTTTGCATATTATGAGAGGTTTTAACGAGCATTTTCATGTCATAAAATCAAGAATTCTAGTGTTCCTCAAATCATATCCTAGACATTCCTTTATTGGTAGGACCTCGGCAATGAGGTCAGCGCGAACCGCTCGTCATATTGTATGCGGGAGACAAGAGGTTGTTTTTCATGTCTAATCTCTTAATACAACGCCCAGAGGAACGGAGTCAGTACAGACTCCAACTAAGAATTGAACTTGTGTACATTGTTACGAAATTATTTAATGTTATACGGTGATAATGAATTCTGTAACCGTAATTACATGTCTATTTCCCATTGTACAAATTCGTATAACAACATTAAGAGAAAATTGTGTGTTACAATTCGATTTCATTTGAGTTTGATCATGAGACGTTATGATGCGTAAGTAATAAGTCTGAAGGTAAAGTATCAAAATTCGAAGGCCTAGCATGAAACCCAAAGGTGGATATTCCAGGTACGTGAAGAGCTTCATGCGAAAGACCAATTACGCACGATCCCTCAACCCGGCATCTCCTCCTCAGCCATCACCACCGCCACCGCCACCGCGTCGTGCGTTCCGTAGTCGCGGTGAGCGGTAAATGCAGAGCCCCATTAAGCACGGCTTACAAGGCGGCCGCGATAAACAGGCCGTTACATCCAGCACGAGTGCTGATGCCTTAGGCGGGGTCGGCGGGGCGGCACGATGGCAGTGGCGGGCGCAGCAGTGGAAGCTGAGGTACACTCGTTTTCCCCCACCAGTAGTTCCCAAAGAAGGCAACAAGAAGCAATCCGCTGACGTCTCAATCTAAAATTCCACCACGTGTCTAATGAGAAAAGAAATAATAATGGAAATTAATTTCATTTCTAAATGCTCATCTCTTGGAGCTATTTCTAAGCCAATTATGTAGGCTGTGTTAGGAAAGTGTTCTTTTAAGGGAAATCAAAGGAGATGAAAATCTCACGGGTAAGCTGGGTGCGCAAGCGTATCTGGAAGCGATAACAAATTCGTAGTGAAATTGGAATAACTTAATTTAAGACTGAAGGCGGAACTTTGTTAAATACATATTGAAGGATATAAATGACGAGAGAACGAAAGATTTCCGAAGAAACGACCAAAGAGCAAAGTCATTTAAATGAAATCTCATATGAGATTCACTCGAGGAAACACACAGCATTGTTAGTTTCATTAAGATAGCAAGAGAAATGAGGTTACGTGTGTGATCTAGGTGGGATACCAAGAGTAGCTAAGACCAGCTGAGTGTAGCTCAGAGCCAACATAGCCGCTGCCTCTTCAGCGATTCTGACCGGGAGGTCCTAGGATTCGAGCCCTGACAGTGGCGGATTTTCGACACTAGGTGTATAGCTAGGTCGAATTCACCCGCTGTTTGGAGTCGTATTCTAGCAATCGGCTGCTCTGATCAGTAGTTTTCTGTGGTTTCTCCAATCAATACCCGTCAAATGCCACAGCAGTACGCTTACAAACAGGCCATGGACCGCGCGCGATCTTTCCTTCCTCTTTCTTGTCCCAATCTCTTCCCTTACAAACACACACTAACATGCACTACACCACTACACATGCTGGGAGACCAGACGGGGGCCAAGAGTTTGTCGCGACTGGGTCGTTTCCCGCTGGGGGAGATATCTGAAGAGGGATATCCCTCTCAAGCCGACTTGTAGACGACTTGCGCCTGATTTCACAATCCCTGAGGATGGAATTACCACCACCTCCCGGGTTAAAACATTCACGACTCAATCGGGAATAATGACCACGGCAGTTGACGTGACTGGAAACCAATAAATCACCCAAGAATAGCTCAGGTTCAAGGAGGCGAAGAATTTGGAGGAATCAGTGGAATCGCCAGCAAAGTGTCGGAATGCACCCCACGGACCGACCGGCGCGCCGCCCCGCACCGCGCCACTCCAGTTATGTCAAGGCTGCGCGCCCGTGCCCCGCGCGGTCACCCCGCTAGGCCGCCACCGCCGTCGCCGCCCCCTCTGCCGTCGCGACGGCGCCGCGCCGCGCCGTCCGGCCGCTGAAGGCGCCGGAAGCCGAACCGGTAACGCAGATAAAAGAGCAAGGCCGGCGCCGCGCGTGAGAGGGCGGGGCTGGCCCGGGACACGTCTCCCAGGGGGTCACGGCCAGGCGGAAGGAAGGGAGCGGCGAGCCTCCTGCGGAATGCACCCTTACCGGGCCCACGCCGCTCCGTACATACATCTCAGGCCGTTCGGCCACCGGCTTGGTCACTGCAAAACTTCGCAAACGATTTAAACACAAACAGAAGTTTCAACGACCTATATTTTAACGTTCCATCATTTTTACATCGTATTTTTGTTTACCAATTATCGTACATTTTAGCCAAAATCATTTAAATAATTCCTTGATTACGCTAATAAATAACATTGTGTTTTACTTCCTTTTCTTAATGTACATTTATTTCTGTTAACGCCAATATTCGTATACGCTCTAAAACCCATGAAGTAATCTTGCTTTGCCCCAGGGGTAAAACCAGAATATATTCAAGGTATGTGCGTGTGGGGGGAGGGACATTTTCAGTTCGGACCTCTCAAAAATATTTTTCAAACATTATATTATTTTTATTTTTTTAGCTTGAAATCGAAAAAAAAATGAACGAGTATTTTTACAATGAAAAACCGCTTTGAAAACGACGAGATCTTTGCTAATTAGTTTGAACTAATTGAGTAAAATTACAAAAAATGTTCGCTTGTGGGGAGGGGCATAGGCCCTTGGCCATCCCCCTGAATCCACCACTGCCTCGCGCACGCCCACTCGCAGTCGCGCCGCACCGCTCCGCATCGTCGAGGCGCGCCGCCCGGGCCGGTCCGCCGTGCGTGGGGTCTCCGAACGGTGAAGGTGCAGGACGAAGGCGGAACTTTCTCCCAAGTGGAATGCACTGGCACGCTGTTCCGGCACCTTCAGGAGTGAAACTGAAACGGGGCTGATGTAGCAGCCGTGCATTGCGCAGGGCGGGCAAAGCCTGGCACAGCTCAGCTGGGAATTAATAACAGGAAAAAATTTAGAAACCAAGTTGCTTAATTAATTATGTTTGATATTGGAAATATTCACGTGTCTCCTTACATTGAGATTGTTAGACAGAGATCGTGCTGGAGGAAACTTGTTAGGTGACATTGACAATGCCATTCAGGAATATTAAAAATAAAATTATATGTTTTTTTCATGTAGAAGCTCAATCATTAAAACAGATTTCACCGGTATTAAATTTTCATTTTGAGAACTGCTTTACGTATATTTAATTATTTTAATTGTTTGAAAATAATTTACCGATTGAAGATATAACACGTTTACAAACTGTTTATTTCTTAAAACAGGCAATACTGGTTTCTCGTAATGCAAAATTCCAAAATAACTTCAATGATTAAAATAATTTAAAATAAATATTGTTTTGTCAATTGACCTAATTCCTCGAGACAAATTTGTGGATAGCTATTTCTTTCTGCGACCCTGAGGGTTAAGGCCTTAGTTCTTGATGAGTTAGTAAACAAGTATCTTGACTGACACACTTTTTCAATTTTCTTCGACAGCACTCTTATTAGTCTCATAAAATGAGGGCATCTCTCATTGTGTTATCCACAAAGTCTGAAAGGAAACACGTTAAAATGACAAAACTGTTTTGCTTTACGTTTGGCTTAAGAGCCCTAATCTTCACTTTCGTAAGATTTACAACGGTATCTCCCCAAATTAATCCGTTTTATTTCTTAGCATTAATTTCTGTGACAGCTGGAAAACATTTCTTGTATATATCTTTAAAAGAAATATTATGAAGATTAAAATCAACAAGTTTAAAGTTTTCATAATGATCTTATCGGAAATTAAGCGGAGTAACAGAATCAGAGAAATCCATGTTTTGAACAAAACTTTGCCCTCTGCAGAAGCTGGGCAGGCACCTGTTGTTGGGCGGGGTGGGGTGGGGCGAGGCCCTGGGCGATGCGCTAAGCAGGACGGAATATGGGCAAGGGTGAGTTCCCTGGGAGAGATGCAGCTGGGCAGGGTGAAGTAAGGTGGGATGGAGCACTATCGGGGCGGGCGCTTGGCGGGACACGGCAGGGCAGGGCTGGCCAGGCGCTGGCCATGCGCTGAGCGCTGCGCTGGGCGGGACGCTCGGCGAGGCGTTGGGCGGGGCTCTAGGTGGGGCGCTGGGCGAGGCGCTGAGTAGGGTGCTGGTCAGGCGCTGCGCACGGCGGTGGGCGGGGCGCAGAGCAGGGCTAGATATTGGTTGAGGCGGATCGCTGGGAGCAATGGAGCAGGACAGGGCGAAGTGAAGTGTGATGGAGCAGTAACGCGGGCCGGCGGGGCGGACGCTGGGCGGGGCTAGGCAGGGCAGGACCGGGCGGGTACTGGGTGGGACTCTACTCGGAGGGTGTATGGCAGAGGCTGCGGCGGCCATGGGTGCGAGAGCTGGGTCGGGGCGGGGACGTAGGGCGCGGCGCGTGGCCTGCCTTGGGGCGCGAGCGTAAATCACCGCGCGGGTGGCGCGGCGGCGGCGGTGCCACTAACACCGTGCGCAAGAAGCCAGGTGCGGGCAATGCGAGCTCGCGAGAGGCGTGAACATCACGCCTGCGATTGCTTTCAGGTCACACCGGCCAGCAGATTGCGCGCAATTTCAACTATTAGGCGTTCCACAAGATTGCCTTTTTCTAATGTTATTCATGTCTATCATTATAATTTATATATATATATATATATATATATATATATATATAAATTAATTTTTATTTATTTTAACATTCTTAGAGATGTATTTTGAAGAAACCGAGCATTTAAATTCCATAGTGGCGAAGGTCGGGCACATTACTTGTAGGTTGTACATCGATTTAAATTCCGGTAAACTCCGAGACCATGGTATTTTGAACAAACATTGAAAATCTCAGCAAGCAAATGAACATGACTTCACAATGTAAAATAGCCATCGAAAATACAATCCGAACGATATTATAAGGCACTTCTGTGCTCGCAGGATATAATTAAAAATGGATGGGAAGGATTACTTAAAGATATGTTAAATATTTACATGTACATTAAAAATAAAAATTAAACAAGAGAAACTCCCGATTAAAATAATATCGTCATTACTTCCTCGCTGACATTGGAAATATGTTTATTAACTATTTTTAAAGATAAGAAATATCTCAATAATGACATTGCAATACACATTTTTGCGTACCCATACAAGCATTTCTTAGTATTCATGCGTGTATTCATAAAAGTGTAGGGATTCTGAAAAAAGACAACTTACAGATGTCTTGATATGTCTCTGGAGTTTCATTGTCTCATTTCTTGAAACTACTAGTGTATAGTAATAAGCATTACTTTGAGTGGAAATATTTCCACAACGAGCAACTGTTTCTCGTTCGAAACATCTGAAATTCTCAGAGAACAAGGAAACTGACAACCATTTCGATAACAGTTAACAATTTTTGAACATTAACCACAAGCCACAAAATACAAAAGGACAACTTATCTGTTGATATGCCGTCTGTATTCTTCTAGAATTCAAAACGTGTTATTCTAAGAACTAGAGGCTAGTGGCCAATTACTCCTAGGTCTAGAGGCCACCCTTTGAATAAACGCGCGTCGTCGGTGAGAATTGTTCACTCACAGCAATGTGAAGAAGTAGTCTTCGCGACTAGTCTTGCAAATGCTCTTGGCTGACCGGGTGACGCCGCATCGAAGGCTGTGATGCACTTGTTTCAACCATCTTGTCGTGGTCTTCCTCGGGCCCTGACCAGCCCTGAGGAAGACCACAACAAGGTGGTAGAAATGTCGGCAGGACGGCCTTCGAAGCGGCGTCACCCGGACAGCCAAGAGCATTCACTCACGCCTATGCTTTCTCACGGAGCGTGGCTGGCACGGCGCGGCGTTTCGAGTAACTCGGCCTATCTAGTTTCTGGCTAATCCAACGCGCGGGTGCGAGTGCGGGTGCGGGCTCGGAAGTGCTGGCTCAGGCGGTGGGAGCGAGCGCTGTAACCGGCGGCGGCGGCGCCGGGCGTGGATGCACGCGCGGGTCGGCGGCGGCGGTGGCGGCGCCGCGCTCAGCCGATCCACTCCGCAGCGTCTGCGTCAGCGACAATGGTCGCGGCATTCCACAGCATCCCGGCCGATAAGGCACATTCCTCGGCGGGCGGGCGGGTGGGCGGGTGGATAAGCGCCCGGTGGGATAGGGGAGGCCGTCGCCCGCGGGAGGCGGGAGCTCAGGATGGGGTGGGGGCCATGCCCAAAACCAACCCACACCAACTCCCACTACAACTCCCTTTACATGTTGATTATACGCCAAGGTTGATTATTCTGTGTATCCAGGCGCGTTTACATTAGTCCCGTAACATGGTGTATGTTTAATCGTGGACGATATTCTTGCCCCGTCAGAACACAAAATTCTCTTAAGATTCTGGCACTGATCTGAACACCGGATTGCAGTGTTTATCCTCCAGGTATCTCCGCCAATGAGGTACCGATCCTGCCGGGTTACGTTCTAGGTTCCTGATAGATCTCCTGACATGGATGGTAAGGTAGAGCATGGAAGTGTAACTGTAAGTCTAAGAGTAAGTGTGAGTGTATGTGTTTGTCTTTGTGTGTGTTCGTGCACTGTCGGAACGCGAACTCCAGTCGCTGCAGTGGCAAGCCGTTGCTCTGAGTCAACACAGCCCGTTTACACGCTAAGGAAAGCTGACGTTGTGTACCAATATAATTACTGTTGAGTAGGGAATTAACCCTCAGTCTGCGTCAAACAGATTTAAGACGAAAACAGCTGAATTTCGCATAATGTGGTAAAAGGGAATTGCAGGCGGGCATGCAACCCGAACCACACGTTACCATCGTGCGTAACTCGGAAACGAAGCGTCCCTCTTCAAATCGGGTTTTCGTCGAGTTCTGTTTGTAGCGTCATCTACAAAAGAATTTCTCTTTGAATATTCTATTACCTTCTTGGAGATTTGGCTCTGTTGGGTATCTTAACTCCTTAATATGAGTGGTCAGAATCTCGCGAACTACGTAAAATGAAATTGGATAATTGATATTCTATACAATTTAATCTCAACGCTTAGCAATACCACGTTTTCCCACTCACAATATCGGAGCTGCAATGCCGAAACACACAGTTCAGTGGCTAGAAACCCACCTGGCCGTTCGAAGTGGGGTTCTAGCCGGTTTCACTTTTAAAACAATGATTTACAAAGTGCGGGATTTTCCTACGGATTCAACTAGTGAACATCAAATCTCAAGTAATTTTGTTAATAATCTCTCCGCTATAATAATAATAATAATAATAATAATAATAATAATAATAATAAACATAATAAATATATCATTATTTGGCGGTGTATATGATCGTTTATTGCATCTCTTAATTATTTATTAATGTCAATAATTGTATTTATTTATTACGAGCTTATATATTGCATAATTATTACAGACCTTAACTAAATATTGTTCACATGCTGAATTGATTAGATTAACGATGAAAGAGTACATGATAATAGAGTCATGGTGAGATGAGAGACAGGAGGTCGAAATAACACTGAAATAAACACCCAATAAAATTTCTTATTTAACCAGTACATCCAACATTAACTGGCCAAGTTTTGAATTATAATCTCCAGATAGGAAACTTGCATTTACTCGTGAACTATTACGTCCGTAAACCTATCGATTTTTTAAAATTATAACGCCGTACCTCTCACATTTCATTACAGAATATAACTAAGCTAAACTTCAGCCGAAATTAAGGAAATAATAAAACCTGATGAACAATCAAATTGAAATGAGTCCCATTCCTCACAGGTGCATAATCGCCAAGAGAGCAGTGTTAGCAGGAAGAGGAACTCCCACGGGGACGGGTGACGTCATCTGGGCAGGTACAGCGCGAGCGCCGGCCGAGTACTGATCTCTGTCTTACGTCAGGCACGTGGCGCTCGCTATGGGCCTGTCCGGCCGCCCCCGCCGCGTGCCTACCTAGCCCCACCGTCCCTCTTCCCCGTCTAGCCCCACCGCTCCCGCCCTGCCCGCTCCTGGACACGCGTGTGGCGCAACGGAGCGCACGACTCGAGCTCGGATTCCGCGTCTCACATTGACCGCCTATACACGGCGAGAGCACAAGAAAATTTTTCATTCCAAGGAAAATGTGTTTTAAAATGTGTACTAGTTATCATACCGACTCTAAGAAACCCTCAGGTTCTCTGGAGGGGGCAAATAAAATCTTTAAAAATTGACTCTCGGAAAGCTGACAATCCACATGCAAACCCCATCTCGGCAAAGATTGAAAACAATTTCGGTCAACACAAAAAAATATTTTACCGGATAAAAAGCAGCATACGAGTTTTTGCGGCAATCTCTGAGATTTATTACACGACTTCGAAATCAATAGTGTCCACAATGACGCGTTCACTTCATTCTCATTTCAATAAATTCATGAATCATTTGTAGCTTCGCCTATGATGCATGAGATGTGTACAAGAAACTCTCCTTACGTAAGATGTAATACTTCTGATTCTTCACGATGTTTCATCTGCGCCTGACGGAACAGATTGCAGCATCACGAATGCAACCGTATCTCGGCGAATGTTAACTCGCACTTTTGCCTGTGCGACGCCAAACCCAAGGTGGGAGAATCTCACTAAGTAAGTGTCATCGAAGCTGATGTCACGGTCAGTGAATGCGGACGCTAGTACTTGTGGACCTCGGCGATTTCACTGAAGAGGTGGCGGTGTTGCATTCTCTCTCATGCAACAACTTTCTTTGAGGTTCGGATGTTATTTCCAGAAAATATCATTCGAGTATGTAGGAATCTGAGGCACTCT
The DNA here is from genome assembly GCA_038098605.1 of Gryllus longicercus. Classification (NCBI taxonomy): domain Eukaryota; kingdom Metazoa; phylum Arthropoda; class Insecta; order Orthoptera; family Gryllidae; genus Gryllus; species Gryllus longicercus. Next base: position 2,428,920 of record JAZDUA010000015.1, on the reverse strand, counting down.
GATGGTTTTACCTCTGACATTAGCATAAATATTTTTCTTGTTATTATTATTATTATTATTATTATTATTATTATTATTATTATTTAATTTCGTCGCACTCTTTCAGATCATAGATTTTTTTCTATTCGCATATATATTTACAGAACTATATTACGTTCAGAAGGCCTTTAAGTGTTGCAGCTTCCGAAAAAACGTTGGGTTCAGAAAACGAGTTTGGTTTGCCGATGCGACATCTGCTGTGAAAAAAATTAAATTAATATTCTGTTCTTTCTTAACAATAAAGTCTCACCGTTTTCGATAAATAAGCTCTCCTTTTAATTTTGTAAAATCCTACGGGTAGTAATCGGGTAACCTGCGTGTGTCCGTCTGTCCCCCCATTTGGGTTACTTCCGGTGCGCCGCATAACGCAAACGAAGTGTTATTCGACACGACTCGATGGGGAACTGACCATTTATTTCAGATCTTTCTAATCTAATTAAAAACCTGAAGTTAATAAATATGAAAATCTATGTTTTCAAATATTGTTAATCTCACGCTTTTTTTAAATTTATTTTCATTTATTTATTTTAAACTTTTACTCATTTTTCAACTATTTATAGTTAAAATGTTGGGAAGAGAATCTGGAACTCAAGAAAACGTGCGCAGATGATCTTCTCTCCCATATGTCGCATACAGCTTTTACTGTTTTTTGACTAAATAAATCTAAAAGCATTTTTAAATCTGTTCAAAACGTCGGAGACGCCATAGCTATTTTGCATATTTATTTATTAATGTTTTGTGTCTCTAATACAAGTGTAACATGTGTAATACGAATCAGAGTAATATATATATATATTGAATAGAGGATTAAAATTCAATAATATAGTACGGCGAATCACTATCACAAAATGTGACTTGGGATTGTTTAGTCATTGTTCTTACATTACTATTGCAATATAATGAATGAAATATAAGATTTCAAATACACTTCAAAATATTCCATTAGTACGTGATGAAATGGTTCCAAAAAACGACCAGCGACCCAAAGATTTCCTTTTATAATTTCCCTTAAGAATTTCCATTAGGAGAGCAATTTACACATTCTCTTCGATATCCACGTTGCCAGGAGAATGTCCATGTCTAAGAAAATATTCGACATGTAATTGAAAGCGAGTGTCTTCTCACACCTAAAACAATGTTCAAACGGGCATCCTTCCCTTTATTAATTATTAGATATCTTTTTAATCCGAGGGTAACTAACAAATTATCGCAACTCTTCCGCGAATCTTCTAGGGACGCGTGGAGCAGCTGCCTTATAAAGGTATGTGGGTCTCTAGGCAACCCAACCGGTTTCGTATTATTTCTTGTAGGAGCCTCCTGTTTCTTACCGTACGTTGTTTCCCTGAATGATCGTTAAGATTCTCGCCCATTGGATCGAGGGCCATCGCGTCATTGTTATCGCTGTAGGTTGCCAAGGGCATTCTGACGCGAAAGATCCAGCTGCTCGGGGAGCCAGGTTACATCAAACGGAATACTATTTATTTTAGTGTAATGTAATTCTATATTATTTTTTTGTATGTTTCTGAAAGGAAATACTTTTAAAATGACCCCGGTTTCTGCTAATATTGTATTCAAGCAGACAATGTTTTTTAAATTTTTATTTTACCTGACTGATGTAAATGGGAGTCTTTTACACTAACTGCCCCAGATCCAGGACAGAGTTATACAGGTTTTATTACATTTTTAAAACGTTTCCAAATTGTTTTATGTTTACGAATCGTTCGACAAAAAATATAAAGATTGCATTATGATTTTTACGCTCAATGGTGTACCAAGGATCAAAATGGTTAGGCAGTTTCTAAGATAAACTACAGAATGATAGAAATGTGTAGAATCTCTCAGGTTTTGTTATGGTATGAAGCGAAATATGATAAACATGTTTTGTTTCATTCAAACACCTTTTTTTAGACATAATTACACCACTGAACAGCTTAGAAGCTTTACGTACCACATTAATGGTTGACTTTTTGATTTCCAGGTTAATCCAATTTAATCCATTTCCGGTGAAAATTCAGTTTAATGCTGCGAATGCAGCCCGCAATGCAGCTAATGCGAACGGCAGACGCGAAGCGGAGCGGGGATGGGCGGAGCGGGGATGGGCGGAGCGGGGATGGGCGGAGCGGGATGGGCGGAGCGGGGATGAGCGGAGCGGGGATGGGCGGAGCGGGGATGGGCAGTGCGGGGATGGTCGAGGCAGGGGGAGTCAAAGTGAGCGAGGCGGAGTGGGATGCAGATGTAAATCAAATTATTTCAATTTCACACTACAGGAAAATTCATTCCTCTTTCTAACTGATGATAGTGGTCTATAAATTTACGGGCAACACCTAGTGTTTCAACTAACTGAGAGCACGAATTAACAAGAAACGCACGCACGACTCTCAAAACACATTAATGAAAAATGAAGAAGTATACTGCTAATATTATTTCCCTCTTCATCGTCAATTCATGAAAACATCACTGGTAGTTTACTGGTCCTGTACAACGAAGAAACTTTCCAGATTCAAACCTTATTAATATGAAATATATAAAAACCAATTAATCTGACTAGTGTGTGCTAGTTTACTCTAATCTCATGCCCAATTCAAAATGCTTTAATGCTCACAAACAAGAAGGGAAAGGGTTTCCGGGCTTCATATCACATTGCACCAGAAACAAAACTACATTAGGAGTGGTAAACATCCGAATCACATTCAAAGAGCAGTACTCGTATTAAGATATTTCATTATTTAATCATCAGGATTAAATATATCTCTTATTTACGATAATATTACACATTCTTCAACCTCAACAGAACTACATAGATTACAGATTCTTAAACAACTGTATGTATCTTCATGAAGTATATTTTGTGCACTTTTTTAAGTAAGAACTTTTGAAGTAAGATAATAAATTATACATATTATTACTACAAACCCTTAATAAAAAACTTTATTATTTATACGGGTAAAAACTCGTGACTAGTGGCAGTCAATAATAAAAAATCAAATACTCTCATTTAATATTACATCTCAGGTGCGTTAATCGTACATTAAACAAGTGTTGTATAAAATGAAGCAATCGCTTCCTTAACTACCTAGAGGCGTCTGAACTAAATGGTCATTTTAAAGAAAACACTAAATATGGATTTCCACAAATATTTTAGTGCTATTTCTAATAGTCCTTTGTGAAATCACATGTGCAAATTCATAAAAACTCTTTTAAAGTTTGTAAGCATTGAATTAACGTGTTTGGTAGTGATGCATTGATGCTAGAACGGCGTTCCGGTACTGATTTTCGATAGCCTGTTGCACAGTTTTGGGTGATTTTGAAGGATTCTGTAATACAAAATCAGATGTTAGGGTTCTGGCAAATTGCCAATGCGTTCCAGGTGTTAGGTGTCACGGGTAGAGTAGAATTGGATTATTTTTCTAAGTATCAATCTCGAATAATTTTTTGCAATACTGTGATAGAAAATAATCAGTAGTTTATAGCATTTTAATTAAAATAAATACAATTAAAAATACTCTTTATTTAGAGAAAAGTATGATACAAATGTTTCACGTTGGATGACAGTAGCGACGCTCCCATCTACGTCTTTCTAGAACTAATGCAGAGTGTTTGTTGCGGGTTGCCCCAATGGGAACCTGTGTGCACGCGAATGCCCCGCGCGCTGACCCTAGGGCCACAGTTCTGGGCAGACATGTACACACGTCCAACGAGCCCGATCAAATCCAACAGAAAGCATAAATAAAAACGTTATCAGATATGGAAATTAAAACTCAAACGGCTATATGTCCTCTATTAATCTATGGTTTTCTACACATAAAATACTCTGGAAATATAATACAATCTTTGGATTTTGATAGAAAATACATTTTATTAACGTAATCAAATCCATCACAATTGACACACAATATCCTCTAAAACCGTTCAAATGGGGGACTCTTTGGAACTCCTCTGGAGGGGGTACTTGCGGGATCTCAAATTTAAGGAACAGCAACAATCGCCACAGAGTAGAAAATTAGATAAAGTCATAAAAAGTATATTTAAGTAGAGCTTCTTTGCATGTTTTTTTAAAGTATATGCACGACTTTTTACTTGCCAGTGAAGTGACCTTCTGGGTACAAAACGTAAGCATTCATTCAAAAAATGCATTCTTCCTAATGCAATTAAATTTATAATTCAATACTTTCAGAGTCCGATTTACTGAAACAATTTTGTTAACAAAAGTATTTATTTACGGAGTAAATGTATACTAAATCAATAGGTCTATTGATTCCCCCACACATCGGTAATATTCGAAATTATTCGCGGCATTAAAAAAATACTCAACATAGGGAAATTAAATATTTTTTAGAAATATATTTTTTAATCCCAATGAGTTTTATTTTTAAATCCAAAAGCTCAATTACTGACTTTTCAATTTCGTACTTTTCTCGCGATTTTTATAAAAGAAATTAAATGACGCCCAGCAACTTTGTAAGATTCTTAATCAGAACTCTTAATTCATTCACTTGAAAATAAAAAAAATACGGTAACTTACCTTTTGGATTAGAAGAGGTGCCCCAAAATCCTTGCCACCTTGGAGTCGAAAACCCCATGGTTGGGCGTCGAATCGTGATAACTTGACGTTAATTAACTGCGCCATGTTATTGTTTCGTTTATCACTTTAAAACGTTGTCTTGTGCCTCCTGTTAAATTTGAATAGTTTTCTAAGCGTGTATCGAAATCGTAGTTGCTTGGCAGGGCGACGAAACACAACTCCCGCCTTCACTAGTTAAATGCCATTGATGAAGGCACGGCTGAGTCGAATGCGCATGTGCAATGCGCACGCGTGGCAACTGTCTCGTGACCAACCCTGCAATTTAGACTCTGAAACTTGCATTGAAGAAACTAAACTCTCCCATCTTCAACATTACGAACAGCACGACGATGCCATTTGCATTTTAAATTTTGTAATATTGTATGAATGTAATGAGAATATGAAGGATTGTTGGTTGACAGTCTTTAATTGATACCTTTCGACATTCCTTTTCACTTCATTTTTGTGGTTATAGGAAGAAGGTATTGTAAAGTAAATAAGAAATGACATATTAAATTTGTATATATTATTTTTTGTTTGTTATTAATATAATACTAAGCAAAGGACATTAGATAATATGAAATCAATGATGTGATAATTATGTTCATGTTTTAAAAAAATAAAATGATGCCCTGAACAGAATTATTTTTCTTTCCAGATAAAATTAATTTAATTACTAGCCTATTAATTAGTTTGAAATTAGATATTCGTTCATTTTTTTCGTTCAATAAAATTGTTATTGGGGGAATACTATGTTTCAATGTTGGTATTACTTGTTGCATCATATTGACGAAGGTTTGACTTGAGGAAGCTGTGTGCGGTTAACTATCGCGCGTGTTGTTTATAACAATGTAAAAATTGTCTTGCCAATGACATTTACAGGTGTTCCAGTAGGATTTGACACAATTTTCTGTTGTATGTAATTCCTTTTATGCAATTCTCTATGTCTTTATCTAATAAAATTAACCCACCATAATATTTAAAGGTTATCAGACACTCTGAAACCAATATGTTTATTTAACTGCACTCATTTCAGTGCAGATAGACAGTCAATAATTTTGTAGAATTTTTAATATTTTAGATTTTCCTATTTTGGCGTGATGTTTCGTGATAGCTTCCGTTTTCTGGCACATCCTTAAAATTCTTTCTGATTTTTTTTTGTGATTTTTTTTCCCATTTTAATAAAATAATTTCTTTGTTTTTATAGTTATTTCACATTATAAAATCATTTATATTATTTGTTGTATAGTTGACTTCAATGAAACATTATTTTGTTGGATGTTAAAGTAGACCATATGGAACTTCTCATTTAGGCCAATTCATGCATATCATTCTTATTTGTCATAAGTAAGTGGCCTAAAATGTTCACACCTTCTTATGATAATTGTCTAAAACTTTCATGTAAATACAAATATAGTCATTATTTTTCTTTCAACATACTATGCATTTGAACTATAAAATTTTGCCAAACAAAATACTTACTTTTGATTGTATTAATACGAACAGTATGAAACATGATGCTTCTTGAGCAGTTTAAATTGGCTAATTATGTGAAGACATATGGTTTAAAAAGAATCATTTAAAAATTAGATCTCTGAAGTTGTTTGTTGAAAATCATTGAACAAATTTATATGATAGAGATGTTTCAATAGTTCAGAAGTCTGTCTATATTCAATGTCTTTTTCAATTGACATTGTAGGGAAAGGTGGGTAATATATTTCATACAAATAAATGAAATTTTTCTTTTGTTGAAATTGTAATGGAATGTGTAGAAAATTTCTTTGAATGCCAATTACTTCAAGTAATAAAGTGATGCTTAAAATGTAAAATTATATTTAAAACTTAAATATATTTTAATTTCATTCCTAAGTTTAGATGTGAAATATTTTGCTTAGGAATGTGTTTTTATGCATATACTGTGACACATAATTAAACGTTCATTTGTGAGTAATTTCTGAAGTAGAAACATTAAAATAAGTTTCAAACATGAAATTGACCATTGATGGAATATTAATATTTCAGTTGCTGAATAACAATGCATTGACATGAAATTTCAATATTAACTACAATCATGGAAGAAGCAGGACCATCTCAGAGTCCTACTGAGAAAACTGCTATTAAAACAAATCATTTCACTCAAGATCTTTCAGACATACCTTCAGATTCACAGTGAGTAAATTTAATTGTTTTTATATAGTGTATTATTTTTATTAAAAATATTTTAGCATAATTATATCAATTTAAAATACAAAATAATACACTGAAATATTTTTTTGTAATCTGAGAGATGAACACCTTCCACTGTTTGAAAAGCCAAGATATCTATTTACTATTAAAATCAGTTAGATTCACTTAGATTCAGTATGCATTATTTGGATAAATATTAATGATGTAGGTTCCACCATTCATCACTAATATACAGAGCAAGAAATTTTAAAAAGTAATTTTCCAAATGTAAATCGTAATGGAATTGAGAGTGTTTACCTCTCGAAGTATGATCTCTTAGATACTGTATTGAAGGTAATAAGGTAGGAGTATGAACTCGTAGATACTGAATTTAAAGTAATAAAGGAATTAAGGTAATTGATTTTTTTATTGCTACTGCTACTTTTTTTGGTGATAGGGGAAGATGGAAGTTGCCTCGCAGGTACTTTGTTGCTCTGCTAGCATTTCTGGGATTTTGCAATATATACGCCTTGCGTGCAAATCTGAGCGTAGCTATTGTTGCAATGACACAGAACAAGACTGTCAATGGAACTGTACTCTATGTAAGTAGTATATTTATATTATGTAGGTAGGTTTATCTCTTGACAACATAAATGAACATGTGTGTGTATTTTAATTGATTTACTTCATTTTCAGAATACAGAATTTCCTTGGGATGCAGAATTAAGAGGTCTAGTTCTTAGTTCATTTTTTTATGGATATATAGTCACACAAATTCCAGGAGGCTGGTTAGCAACACAAATGGGTGGCAAAAGACTATTTGGAATTGGAGTTGGTGTAACAGCATTTATAACTTTAATTACTCCTCTTCTAGCTAAAGCAAGCATTTATCTACTGATTCTTGGGAGAGTATTTGAAGGTTTGTTTGAGGTAAGAATTTCATTATCTTATAATCAAGACTTCATGTACAAGTTATTTATTGATGTTATACTTATTACTTTGAAATGTGCAGGGTATTACTTATCCATCTATTCATGCAGTATGGAACCAGTGGGCCCCACCACTTGAGCGAAGTCGGTTAGCAACTATTGCATTTTCTGGTAGTTACTTTGGTACTGTTGTTGCTCTTCCACTTTCTGCATTTTTAGCTCAGCATGTAGGTTGGGAATCAATCTTTTATGTTTTTGGTAGGTGAATCATTTTATTGTATTAGAATAATTTTTCATCAATTATTTGCACATCGTTAATTTATATTCCAAATTATTTCTTTAGGTGTTATTGCTCTATGTTGGTGTATGGCTTGGTGGATGTTTGTAACTGAGACCCCTCAATCTGACAGAAGAATTACAGATTATGAGATGGAATATATCAGGTCTTCTATTGGTGCATCAGCCAACCATGTTAAGGTGGTAATGTATCAATTTTTTGACTAACAGGTGGTGGTGAATTTTCCAACTTTTATTAACATTATCTCTGACTAATAACAAATTTTCTGTTGTTTCATGAATTATTGTGTGCATGCGGATTGATTTCATTACTAATAGTGCATGCATTTCTTCTGTGAAGCTTCAATCTCTTCCTCTGTCTTTGTTAAAAAAGAATATAATTCTATTTTAAAATACTAAATATTCTGTTCAAAATGTGATGATAAAGATATTTGGTATTCCAATGAATTTTATCAAGGTAAATATCTAAAGATTTAAAATTAAAATAAAGGTTATCAATGCAATACTGAGCGACAAAATAATTACTACATTGAATATTTATTCACAAAATATTTAGTAAATAAAATATAGAAACTACCTCACAACAGATTCTGACTGGTTGATGAAACAACCCATTTTGCTTTTATTGCTTATTGTAAGATATTTAAGAAGTGATTTCAATATTTTTTTGTTTTACATATGTCAGTGTTCTGCTTAAATCTCTATTATCTGATAACATAGTGTCTTTTCTCTTTTAAAGAATGTAGATCCACCATGGAAACGGTTTTTTACTTCCCTTCCTGTGTGGGCTATTATGATTGCCCATTTCAGTGAAAATTGGGGTTTCTATACATTGCTGACAGAATTGCCAACTTTCATGAAAGGTATATACAAAAATAAGATATATTATTTTCAGCTTCTTAATGTTTTATATTATTTATTATCGTAATCATGTATTGCAGACATACTTCACTATGATTTGCTACAAGTTGGATGGTTATCGGCCCTGCCATACCTGGTGATGGGTATAGTTGTGCAGATTGGAGGATTTGTTGCAGACTGGTTGCGATCCAACGGTCACTTGACCACTACTCAGGTACAATCTTGAAATATAATTCAAAAATCTATGTGTGCAATTGCACACACTCGCTAATTTATGTGGTTGTGGTAGGTTTAATCACATTAGATATTCTGTCATTTGCACAAATTATTATTTCTTTGAATCTGGAAGAAAGACATATTGAATGTTTACAGGGTATAGAGATTGTAGTGTTTGCTAAATAAGTGAGATAATATTTGAAGTGTTATTTTTAAGATCTTACATTTACTACATGTCTTTGCATGTATGCCCATATGTTATTGTTTAGGTTGTGTTTTAGATGCTGAATCATAATACTAATAAGAACGGTGTTTTCCAGGTGCGAAAATTATGCAACTGTGGAGCATTTTCTTGCCAGACTCTCTTTCTTGTGGCCGCAGCTCATTCTTCAACACCAGCCGCCGCTATATCATGTCTGACTGTTGCTGTTGGTTTTGGGGGATTTGCTTGGGCTGGATTTAGGTAAGTAAAAACTGAATGTCCATCCAATGTTTGAAACATTTGTTCTGTTTCCATGTCCACGGTTTTCTCTGTTTATCACTATCAAACTAGTGGTGCTACAAAATGGCACAAACTTTCTTGCTATAGTTAAGTTTCCTATTATATTCGTCTAAAAAGACTACCAGGACTTCTCATGGTACTTACTTGGAGATAGGGAAGAGTATCTTAGGACACCCAAAACATCACATCAGCCCTGTACATTTACTTACTGGTATTCCTTGGCCCCACCTCGAATATTGTACCATTGTTCTTGTATAAAGTTTGGTATGACATCCACACCTCAAACACTACTAAAAACATTCCTAACTTTGTGGGTTTTAAATGCATGGCTTTAATGTCCACAAACTTTGGCTCATCTCCCCCAAGTCCCTGTCTCATAAGACCGAATCTCTTGATCGCAACTTCACAGTTTTGAAATATAATAATTTCATAAAACCAATAATATAACTTAAAGTGATCTTTATATGCATACAGTGCCTTTAATATCCTATAAAATATTCTATATTTGAGGGTGGGGCAGAAGTCATGTCATTATTTTTTTCTAAAAGAAAAACAATTGAATGACATAATTTTATTGTTGCATGAAAGAAATGCAATAATGGAATGTGTTCTTTGAGTGACTATTAGCACAGAGAGAATTGTGAAATCAGTTGTCTGACTACCACCATGCAAGATGAATGTAACCCTATTGAGCAACATTCAAATGCGGAATTTCATGCTCATTTTATCAGAAAACTTCAGTTTTTGAGTACCTTTTTAAGGTATCATTTGAAGCACATATACTCAAATGCAATAATATGTACAAATTGCCGGTAATGTAAATATGAACATGAGCGATATGTCAAAAAAAAAATCACACAGTGAATTAAAAAAAAAGAATGCAATAAAATCACATTTATGTAATCTGTTATGTATATTAACACTATCCCCACCAAAAGTTTAAAGAAAAAAGTTTTGAGCTGTTTTTGAGAAAATCTTGTTTTTGATATTTTTTTTATACTGCGCATATTTTACTGAAAATTGCGAGAAAACTATATATATATATATATATATATATATATATATATATATATATATATATATATATATATATATATATATATATTTAACGCGCGCGCGCGCACACACGCACACGCGTAAGCACACACACACACATACACACACACACACACACACACACACTGGACACAAGAACCCGAGGAAGGACACCTCGCTTAAAAATCTACGGCATATGCAACGTCAAAACGAAACGGAAATAATACCCCCGGTGGTACCCCAAGTTCGAATTGGCTGGGCGATAAGCCATATTCGAATTAAGGCTACGCCGTTAAGGTGCTACCGATGCTGGGACTTCGGTCACCGTGCCAGTTCCTGCAAGGGACCCGACCGAACCAAGCTTTGCGGCAAGTGTGGCGAAGAGGGTCATGTGACGAAGACTTGCGAAAAGGACCCGCACTGCATGTTATGCTCTGCGAAGTTTGAATCCAGCCACACTTCTGGCGGCCCGAAGTGCCCGGTTTATCAGAGTGCACTCCAGACGACGAACAGGCAGAAAAAATGAGGTTACTCCAATTGAACCTCAACCACTGTGAGGCAGCACAGGACCTGCTACAACAAACGGTGAGAGACCTAAAGATCAACGTGGCGATTCTTTGCGAGCAGTACACGAACATGGAGGGCCCTACTTGGTTTTCAGACAGGTCAAGTCGTGCCGCGATATGGACTTACGGTTTGCGTCAGGTACGGGAGGTCATGACTGTACCATCGACCGGCTTTACCTGGGTTAAGGCAGATGACATATACATTTACAGTGTGTATGCCCCCCCTAGTCTCTCAATACCCGAATTCGAAACACTGCTGAACAGTCAGGTGGCCGATGCACGAGGACGGAGACCCCTTATCATCGCTGGCGATTTCAACGCATGGGCTACAGCGTGGGGCAGCAGGGTAACGAACAGAAGAGGAGAGGCCCTTCTAGACCATCTAGCCTCACTGAACGTTGTCCTAGCAAATACCGGGAACTCTCCAACCTTCTCCCGAAATTGCGATAGCTCCATAGTCGATTTGACATTCGTGAGCGAGTGCATTGCTCGCTCGGGTCTAACCTGGGTTGTGAGCGACCAATACACGCATAGTGACCATCATGCTATTCTCATTGAGATGGGTAAACCCGAGAAACGTCGGACACTGCACCAGCCCAGTCGCAAGTGGAGCACGAAAAAACTGGACACGGAGGCCCTCGTCGCTATGATGGAAGATGTGACTATATCTGAAGGACCACCGGAAGAGCAGGCAGAGGAACTCATGACGCATGTTGTCAGTGCATGCGATGCCTCTATGCCGAGGTGCTTACCAAGCGACCGCCGACCACCGGTTTAGTGGTGGAACGAAGAAATTGCTCAACTGCGCAGGAAATGCATCAAGAGCAGACGTCTGTGCCAAAGAGCAAGGAGCCGGCCCGACTCTGAGAGGTTGCGGGAACAACACCGGAATGACCGCAACGCCTTGAAAAAGGCCATCAAAGCGAGCAAACGTCTCTGCTGGCGTGAGCTGTGTCGAGAGGTTGATGAGGACCCATGGGGCAGGCCGTACAAAATCGTTATGACCAAGCTGAATGGCGCGGTCAACATGTCCCCGACTTGTCCAAACCTACTGCAGAACATCGTGGCCACTCTCTTCCCGATCCAGACGGAGACGAACCACGCAGCCCCGATACATCGACCCACGGACGTGCCCCCAGTCAGTCCAGATGAACTTCGGAATGCTTGCTGCGGATTCAGGACACTAAAGCTCCGGATCCGGACGGAATACCAAATGCGGCTCTGAAGGTTGCCATCGAAGCTCGCCCAGACCTCTTCTTGGGCGTTCTCGACAGATGTCTGAGGGAAGGTTCCTTCCCGCGCTGCTGGAAACGACAACGGCTAGTGCTCTTGCCTAAGGGCAAGAAACCACCATGCGACTCGTCATCTTACCGCCCGATTTGCCTGTTGGACACAGCAGGTAAAATCCTGGAGCGAAAGGTTTGCAGCAGACTTGAGACCTTCGTCGAAAGCAACAGCGGCCTTTCCGATAATCAGTTCGGTTTCCGAAAGGCGCGCTCAACAGTGGAGGCAATTGGTAAAGTGGTGAGCATTGCTAGAGAGGCCATATCAGGAGCACGCTGGAGTAGGGGCACTAAGAAGTACTGCGCCGTCGTGACCTTGGATATTAAAAACGCCTTCAACTCAGCGAGGTGGAGCTACATTCTAAATGACCTTCATCTCCTGGAAGTCCCAGTGTACATCAGGACAATAATCAGCGATTACTTCAAAGATCGAGTCCTGTTGTACTACACAGATGACGGTCCGAGGAGTTATGACGTGACGGGTGGTGTTCCACAGGGGTCGGTTCTGGGTCCCTTACTTTTGAACATCATGTACGATGCGGTACTGAGATTTGAGTGACCACATGGCGCGGAGACCATTGGCTTCGCTGACGACGTGGCGCTCGTCGTCGTGGACAAGCACCTGGATGACGTTACCCTCGTGGCCAACAGCTCAATCGCGATAATTCGCCGGTGGCTGTCTTTGATCGGGCTGGTCCTGGCCGATCACAAAACTGAGGCAGTGCTGATTACCAGCAGGAAGACACGGGAGACCATCACCCTCAGAGTGGGGAGACATGAGATCCAGTCCGGGCCACACCTGCGGTACCTCGGCGTATGGATCGACGCGCGTCTCCATTTCGACGAACATCTTCGACTCGTTAGCCAGAAAGCGGATGGTGTGATCTCTGCCCTGTCGCGCATTATGCCGAACACCGGTGGCCCCAGGCAAAGCAGGCGGAAGCTACTCGCGACCGTGGTTAGCTCGACCCTGCTGTATGCAGCGCCCATTTGGGCCAGCACCCTGGCAACAGCAGCATACGCCAGGAGGACCATATCTGTCTACCGTCGGAGTGCTCTGAGAGTGGTCTGTGCGTACCGCACGGTGTCATATGACGCCGTATGCGTAGTAGCAGGAATGACGCCTATAGAGATTCTGGCGGACGAGCGCCGACGGATCTACTATCAGGGAAGACACGGCTCGCGAATAGAAGCCCTCGCTGCGCTGGATGAAGAGAAGAGGGAAACGATGAGACAGTGGCAAAACCGCTGGGACGCAACGCTGAACGGCAGGTGGACCCACCGTCTTATCCCACGGATCAACGAGTGGGCGTCGAGGGCTCACGGAGAAGTGGACTTCTTCGTGACACAGTTGCTGACGGGGCATGGATGCTTTAGAGCGTACCTGCACCGATTTAAGCTAGATGACGACCCGACGTGTCCAGCTTGCCCAGGACAGGAGGAGGATGTGGAGCACGTGATGTACAACTGCCTGCGATTCTCAGGAGAACGAGACCAGCTGCAGGAAATCCTGCAACAGCGCCTGACACCGGAGAACACCATACAACTGATGATGACCACGGAAGACAGATGGGCCGCAATTGCGACGTACGCTGCCCGAGTCATGCGACGCCTCAGAATTGAAGAGCGTGCGAGAAGTGAAAGCCAATAAAGGCGTAAAGGAGGAGAATAGCCCCGCCACCCCACCTAACAAAGTAATGCCTGACGGCGGTTCCGTAGGTGGGGCGAGGGACGTAGGGTTTTAGTGGGTATTATCTACGGACGAGTCCCACACGAATCGGCCAGGATAGGAGAGTCTGGGTCGATGGTACGTAAATGCATTTCCCTCGTCGTTATAAAAAAAATAAAAATAAAAAAACACACACACAGACAGACACATACACACGCATACACGTGTGTGCATACACACACACACACACACTTCAGTATCTTGCTCTAGTTATGATTTTAATGAAAGAACTAATTGGGGAGAATAAATTTCAATTTAAAAAACAATCTCTATCTTCAATCTTGTAGTTGTAGGAAGTTGCCAGAAAAAAACTTGTAATTTCCAAAATTGACTGAGAAAATCCTATTTGACAGTGAAAATCAGACATATGACATCTTAAGTGTATTTAACTCTCTTCTCTGGTAAAAAATTAATCATGTACTGTGTTCTTATGCCGTCGATTTCCGTGCTCAGTCCTAATACAAACTAACTTAATTTGTTACCATAGATGCGATGTTAAAATATTTGATCTTCAGCGCTTTTTGCGAGGTCTGGAGGAAGTATTTTCATCACGATTACGTACAAAGCCAGAAATGACCGTGTAAAACGCTGAAATCACTTTTATCCAGTTTCGGCATGAAACATAACACCTATAAACGAACGTCCTTTTCCATCCGCTTTATTTCTACAGAAAAACGACCGTGTAAAATAGGCTTTACACTTGGTGTGGTAGGAATTTGTATTTTGTAGGTTCTGAAAAATTGGCTTGATACCGAAAAATCGATTGATGGCAAAATGTGTCTGTCCGTGTGTGGTCTATGCTAGCTCGTAACCGTTCAGTCAATTTTATTCAAAATTGATATTCCTCAAACGATTTCAATGAATTCCAGGCTTTGGGAGTTTCAAAGGGATATTTGGAGATTTGATGGTACTTCACATATGAAGCCTCAAAAGCATTTTCATTTT
Source organism: Gryllus longicercus (assembly GCA_038098605.1). Lineage (NCBI taxonomy): Eukaryota > Metazoa > Arthropoda > Insecta > Orthoptera > Gryllidae > Gryllus > Gryllus longicercus. The sequence goes on along the minus strand of JAZDUA010000015.1, from coordinate 2,413,791 downwards.
GGTTTTTTAAAGACACCAAATCTTCTGGTCAAACTATGTCTTCGGATAGTGTAAAGAGTGCTTAAGAGAAGATTTTATGAAAATTTAAAAAGGGCAAGTTTTTGGCAGGCGTCTTTCTACAATTACATTATTGAAGATAGACCTTTTTTTCCTTAATGAAAAATGGATTTTAAAATAAGTAAATGTTCATTTTTTCGAGTAATTTTGTGCAAAATATAGGCTTTTAAAAAAAGCTCCAAATTTTTTCTTTAAAATTCTCTTTTGACATGTATTATGAGACGGTAAAAATATGGTGCTAGTCCCATTTCATGCTATTGTTCCGTTTTTTTGGAAAATAGCATAAAGGGAACGTTTCAAAACTACAAAATTGAAGAGAGCGATTTTTACGTTAACAAAGTTTAATTCCAAAATCACCTCTTTAAGAAAGGTCATTACAATTTTTTTAAAAAAGGAACTGATTTCACTTAAGTAGTATGAAACTTATGCGATTTCTAGAAAAAAACTCAAAACACGCGCGAAACATTTTCATTAATGTTTTTCCTCGTATGTAACAATGTTTGGTTAAAAAAGCAAGTGGTGCTATAGAATGTCACAGACTTTCTCGCACTAGTTATTTTTCTAAGACCCTTTAGTCTCGACTAGCTTTTGGATTGTGCCTAGCGACTAGCATTTGGATTCTCTTCCCAGCCGCCTAAAGGACATTTTTTCAAATTTGCTCAATTTTTCGCATCCCGAATGCTAGAACTGAAACAATCACGTCTTGAAGACTATTATAGAAGTGTACAGTCCGTCCTTTATCCGGATGGCCAAAGTGGGTGAATGGCATGTACGGATTCAGTGCTTTCGCAAAAAGGTCGCGGGTTCGAATCACGTGCAGGGATTTTAATTTGATCAATGTGTTGTCTCGGAAAACTGTTGAGAACTCAAGAAACTTTATTGAAAAACATTTTAATCACTTCTACTCACAAATACAATAAATACAGATAAATAAACTGAAAGCATCTATATGTGATTTTCGATTTTGCAATTTTTAAACAATTTTTCAACTCTCTTATTCGATCAGTTGTTGTCTCTCTATCCATCGGTATGAATCGATTTAACTAAATACTACTTATTAATATTATTACTTTTAATAAATACTTTTAAACTATTACTAATATTACTTTTAGTAAATACTATTATTACTTCTCGCTCTTATGAAGGTGGTCAGATGAGGGTGAGGGTGAGGTATGAGGGTGCTCAGATCCTTAGTTTAACTTACTTTTTTGAAGTGCTAATTTTGTATAACAGACTTTGAGACTAAAGTCTCTATCTCCAAGTATAAAGTTTTAATTTCTTTGTTTTAATTTTCGAAAAATCGGGGAAGTCAACGAAAATAAAACCTGCACAATTCTCTAAAACGTCTTTTGCACCATTCAACAAGTAAATTTAATCAAAAAACTTGGAGCCATTTTTTAAAAATTTTGAAAATGTCCCAAGGGTTTCATATTAAGTACCCCCCCCCCCAAAAAAAAAAAATATCAGTTTCAAATTCCAGGGTTCGCGACATCAGGTAGGACGATTGCACAATATTGATGAAACAATATCCTATTTTTTTCTTATTGTTCTTATTCTTGTTATTTTTGTAAATACAAGAAAACAAAGTAGTGTTGCTACAACAACATGTACTTTCTCACATTATTTGTAACTTTTGCAAATTCAACGAAAGGTATTCAACTAGGGATTTCAACAAAAATAAGACCTGCACCATTGTCTTCAGCGACTTTTACACAATCCGAGGACAAAATTTAATCAAAAAGTTTGAAGCCATTCTTGACAAAATTTTTAAAATGTTAAGGCTTTATATAAAATACCACCAAATCAAAATGTCCGTTTCAAACTCTGAGGGACTTGAGTTCATTTAAAACGGTCAGATAATATAAATTTTGGAGAAAATCGCCGGAACGGTTTGGGCGCTAGCATTAACCATGAACAGACGGGCAGACAGTCATTTTGCCATCAATCGATTTTTCGGCATCAAAGACCCACAAAACAGATTCTGACAATACAACGTGTTAGAAAAAAGAATTTGCTGTGTAAATGGAACTCGATTTCTCCACATTTTTACCTAGGCCTGTCAATGAAAGGTTTTGCTATTTTCAGCGTACGATTACAATTCTCTCTCTTCTTACGAACTAAGGCATGTGAGTAAGACTCATAGAAATGTGCGCTTCTACAAGAACTGTGTGTGTGTGTGTGTGCGTGTGCGTGTGAGTGTGCGTGCGTGCATGCGTGCGGGTGTGTTTGTGCGCGTGCCTGCGTGCATGCATGTATAAAGTAAGTATATCTAATTATTATCCTAAGTTATTATCTTATTAGCTTTTCTGGGCATTCATGGACTTGTAAATGTACTTGTAAATTATTTGATAGTAAATATGTGAATGAAAATGATTGTATCTTAAAAACTGTTTATTGCTTCTGTAATAGTTTTTAGTGTATACAATTTGATTGTACAAAGAGAGTGTTAATATACAAAGGGTTGTTGAATAATATATTGTAAGAAGTTTTGTTTTTCATTTTCAGTGTCAATCATTTGGATCTTGCTCCTCAGTTTGCAAGTATATTAATGGGCCTGTCTAATACTGTAGCAACACTTCCTGGAATGATTAGCCCTTTGTTGACAGAACATCTAGTTCAACACAAAGTAAGATTGGATAATTTACTTATTTATTTTGGCCCAGTTCCAAATTCCGAAATTTTAACATATTGCCATTTTAAAGTTTAACCTTGCTCTAAAAATGTTAGTTATGTCAATTGAATTTTAAATATATTTTTAATTTTGCATTTTTACGCGATACATTTCAAATTCTAGTGATGTAAACTAACATTTTCAGGGTGATATTAAATGTTAATACAGCAATAACTCAGAATTTAAAATTTGGTGTTGTTACCTTTTGGAAACGGGCGGTCGATCTGTAGTTTTTGAAATACTTTCAACAATTAAAAAAGACCAATATAATGAATAAAACGATTATTGCACCTATAAGGACTTGCCACCTGTGTCCTTTTAGAAATTCTGAGTTTGACGAAAATGAGACCTGCGCTATTTTCATTTTTGAAGCGAACTTTCCTCTATTTGGGGAAAACATTTGAAACACATTTTGGAAAAATCTTACTTTTAAAATTGTCTTTATTTCATGCAATATGTGAAGACTACTCATATTTTGAAAATATTGCACAAGACGTCACTTAAGATCTAATTCTATAGAACAAAATTTTATTAATTTCTATCTTCAACCTTGTTGTTGTACAAAGATGCCGAAAATTTTTTGCAATTTTCAAAAATTCAGACTCTGTAGATAATATTGAACCTGCGAAACGTACTCGTACTTCGGAATATTCGAGAAGAAAGAAAAACTGTACGAGATTTGGGGGGGAAATTGTTTTTACCTTCCTGCACACTATGTACCTAGTGTGGAGAAAGTATTGTAATGGTGCAGCGATCTAGAGGTGCTACCGTAGCACGTACTTTCTCACTGGAGTAACGGTCACGTAATACAGTAAAACTTGCTCAATGCGGAGCGTGTATAATGCGGTAATCTGTCGAATGTGAACATAGATCGCGGTCGTGCCGAACGTAAATTCTACAGTTTTACGTTGCATAATCCGATATCTTGTCTAATACGGAAAAAAGTACTGGTCATTTGAGATTCCTCATTGGGCAAGTTTTATTGTGTTAACCCTCCGAGTACCACGGTCTCGCTCGAACGTCAAATACCATGGGTAGAGACCCCCATTTCCAATTTCACGTTTTGACAATATTTTTCTGACTGGAAGTTCGAAATTCTTTTAGTTGGCATCTGTTGATCGATAGGAAAAAATCAAATTGTGTTTACCCTTACTGGAAGCGCAATATTATCAAACAAAACCAAGCATTTTTCTTGGAAAAAGTTACAAAAAATACCATGGGGATCTCGCGAGGACCCCAAACACATTTTTTTAGGAATCATTACATAATGTCAGGCGTATATAACTGTATTCAATGAAAATGAAATGAGATAAAAAATATTTGAATAAAAAAATAATTGTGCCACAATTAAATCCGCTCAGGTTTTTAATGAATTTTCGTAATATTTCCAGGATACTGAGATCGTCAACAATGCTATGCTACTCGGAGGGTTAATACACTACAGCTTCTGTTCATATTAACACATCTCAGCCATCACTACTTGCATAAAACTCAGTCGTAGCGCGTGAGATGCGAAAACTATTTTTTTTTTCTTTAGCTAATACGAGTACATCAGTACCTATTCGAGAATCCAAAACTGCGTTCCATATAATCTGAAATGTTATCGTCCAACATTAGGAAGTAATTTTCTGAATTCCAAACTTCCTTGACGCGGCGTCTCGAGAATTCTCACTGCCATTGTCTCGAGATTTCTCAAGAAATACTCTTCAGCAAAATAAACGCCGAAAATTCGAATTTGCAATTTCGAAGACGCGAAACTTCTCGTATTTAAAAAAATTGTATATGACCTTACTTAAAGATCTCATTTTGAAAAATAAATTTCATTAAGTAAAAAATCTCTTATCATCAATACCGTATTTTGCAATGTTAAATTTTTGCCATTTCCAAAAATCCAGAGTAGGTAGCTATCGCCTGAATCTAAACGCTGCCGTTTACCGTTATGCCATGCATGGCTGCGATCACTCGGAAGGAAAACGTCAGCTTACCACCCCCGTAGGATTATTATCATTTTAGAGAATCATGTTATGTGTAGTATATAGTACAGTAGTGTCCCAACAAACACACACACACACACACACAGACACACACACACACACACATATATTGCAGTAATGAAAGATCTTCCTCACACACTCGTATTCAAGCGGACCGTCGCAGGTACTGCGACATCATTGCACACACCGAATGGCGATGAGGAACAGAATGAGGGAATTTCTTCCAGAACGTCCATCTTCAGACAAAGGATTCATATGTCATATGTACATATTGAATTAACATATCTAATTTCAAATTAAAATAAATTCCCGATACAAAAATTATGCAATCAGTACCGTCAAGAATTGACTGAACTTGCTTGCCTTCAATAAAACGCAAAACCATCAAATTAAGTTGCAGCTAGTTTCATACGAAGACAGAAAATTAGTATTCTCCTTACACGCCGCGCCGCGTTCTGCGGACAAATCCCTGCGCTGGAAATCTGTGGCTCGTTGTGGTGCGCAAACAACGGGGGCCCAGTGTTGAAGCATAGCGATGCGCGTCCAAAGAATAAACGCGCTAAATGAGCTCAAGAGCGTGACATGGTGCACTACCTGGGAACGCATGAAACGCCGGAGTGCTCGAAGGACGGTCTTCAATTTCGAAGTGATTACAGCTATGTTGCTGTAATATTCGAATACTTCTATGTTGCTGTAATATCTTGAAAATTTAATGACATTAAAAGGAAAATGTATATTCCTAATATAAGCTTTTTTCGATTATCTGGAGGCTGTGCAACTTAAGCACGAGCCGCCAGTGACGTACACCACAGTGCAAGGGATAATCCCCTTTTGTAATATAATTTGATCTATCTACCTACCTATCTATCTACCCATCTGTCCACCTATCTATATTTTTTTACGAGGGGAACTGTGGAAATCTTCAAAGACGAGGAGCCCGCACTCCTCAACAGTGTGAGATTTTTACCCATTAAAATCACAAACCCTTAATGTTCCTGGCGTTATCCACCCTGGAACCGCAGTTATGCATTACTTCAGGATGGTGCCAGCTGTTTTACTTGTGCTATTCATGTTCAGCTATGACTGGTTTCTCTCGTCTTCCTTCTTCTTGAGAATGGCGGTGATATATTTCTCTATTGCTGTCCACTTCTCCTTGTTACAGATTATTAATGTATCCATATTTTTTGGTGAGACATTACACCCGACCTCCCATATCATGCGATGCCTTAGCGTGTCCCATCTCGGGCAATGGGACAGCGTATGTTCGGCGTCCACTTTATGGCTGCAGTAGAAGCATACCGCGTCTTCTGTCTTTCTGAATTTTTTAAGGTATGCCTTAAAACATCCATGCCCTGTGAATACCTGAGTTATGTGGTATGTCACGGACCCGTGTTTGCGGCTTATCCATTTGGATACATTAGGGATGAGCCTATGAGTCCATCTGCCGGTTTCCTCTCTGTTCCAACGTTTCTGCCAGCGGTGTATCACGTTTTCTTTAGCTTTTTTAATTGCGCTATCCGTATCTTGGTGCGTTCGCCTTCCGTTGCTTTTTTGCTCATGGGAGTAGTCGTAAACTTCTTTCCTTTCTAGAGCAAGCAGGTCAATAGGAGGGACGTTCGCCAGCAGAAGAACAGCACTTCCGGATACAGTTCTATATGCCGATGTTATGCGTAGAGCTCATTTCCTCTGGACTGACTGCATTGTCCTCAAATTCTTGTTCTGAAGAGCTTCTGCCCAGATCGGTGCTGCATAGAGCATTTTCGAGTGCATCCCACTCATAAGAATTCGTCTCGTCATGTTGCTGGGGCCCCTGGTGTTCGGCATCAATCTTGAAAGCGATGCTGCTATTCTTAGGGCTTTTTCCGTCGTCTCGGTAACGTGTGGTCCAAAACGTAGCTTCCTGTCAATTTCCACTCCTAGGTAGCGAAGACTCTTGCGACATTGTATTTTTTCCTTGCTTATTATGAATGTTGGCTTGGAGTAGGATCGTCTGTCGGTGATAAGCAATGCTTCCGTTTTATGGGCTGCCACTTCCAGCCCTTTGGACGTCAGCCATCTCATCACTCTTCTCAGGGTGTCGTTTACGAATACCTTTAGTAGGGCCGATGTCTCCGCCGTTGCCACTATTATTGCATCGTCTGCGAAGCCCACTATTGAGACATTTTGCGGGAGTTTTAGCCCAGTAGACTGTCGTACATAATATTCCATAAGACAGGACCTAGTTTCGAACCTTGTGGGAACACAGGTCATCTCGATTTCAATAGGTTCTCCTTCACCTTCGTAAATTGTCTTTGGTCGCTTAGGTAGCTCCTTATCATACTGGTGAGGTACTCTGGGGTGTTCTTCTCTATCAGAGCCTTGATAATCTCTTCCCATTTGGCCGAGTTAAAGGCGTTCCTGATACCGAGCGTTGCGAGGGCGCAGAATTCTTATTTTTCTCCCTCTTTGGCTTCTCTTGACTTTTCTACGACTGTTTTGATAGCGTCGACTGTCAATCTACATTTTCGAAAGCCATATTGCATTTCCCACAGACCGTGTGTTTCCTCTCGCCATGACTGTAGTCTTTGCAGTATCAGGCCTTTTCCATCGTGTCTAATAGGCAGATTGGTCGGTAAGATGTGGGCTCGTGTTGTGGTTTGCTGCCTTTTAAGAAGAGAGCAAGTTTCTGCTTTTTCCATACACTCGGAAAAAACGTTTTCCCTCAAGCATCTATTATATGCTTTCAGAAGAAGTTGGGGGTGGACCTTTGCCACTGTCTTCAGAATTTTGTTGTGTATCCCGTTGAGTCCTGGGGCCTTTTTGTTCTTAAGGGTACTGCACACTTTCTGTAGTTCTTGTGGGGAAAACATTTGGTCTTCTGTAATTTTACAGGACTGACATAGTTCTATCGAAGGTTTCTGATGTGATGGAAACAAATTTTTTATGATTTGGATTACCCATGTAGGGTCATCCAATCCGGGAGTTTTCCGCCTGCAATTTAGTTTTGTTGTGACAATTTGGTACGATTTGCCCCACGAGTCATTGACTATTTCCTTTAATAGCTCCGTCCAGCAGTGTTTTTTACTATTGTTGATAGCGTGTTTTATGTTCTATCTATCTATCTATCGATAGATAGAACCTAAAACACGCTATCCACAAAATATATATATTAAAGAACATTTATACATTTGCAAGCTCCTATTTTACAACACTCCTGTAATGCAAATGTATAAATGTTCTTTAATACGTTGCCTGATAATACACTGAAGAAGTAGGCCGACTCTCCAAAATGACTCTTCTGGAATGGGTAGAGGATATAGCACAAAAGAAAAAAATAGTTGCGACCACACAATTTTTTAAAAAATTATTTATTATTTAATTCTTAATAGTTTTTTTTTTTAATATGCCCAAGAATGGATGAACCAGAACACTAATTTTTAACATAACATTTTATTAAAATTGATAGTTTTAGAACATCAGTCAAATTTTGCTTTCTAAATTGTGAAGAAATTTATTATTATTAATTTTAATTTATGTTTATTAATTTTCAGGCACTTCGTGAATGGCAGGGTGTGTTCTATATTGCTGGTGGAATATACCTAGCAGGAGCAGTTTTCTACGGCCTCTTTGCTTCTGGAGAACGACAGAAGTGGGCTGATATACCTGATTCTTATATGCTTTGTAGAGATGACCACTCACATGCCTCCACTGAGGATATGCCATTTGGTACAGGGTCATGTGAGTAATGTTAGTTTTTAAGCAAAATATATGTGTTTCCAATTTACTACATAATGTTGTGATTATGTGATGTGTCTTGCAATTCAGTTGTCATTGCAGCAAGTAAAAAACTAGTAATAATATTAAATATGTTCTTGCCTACTGATAACTGGATACTATTTCTTCTTTTGAAGTATGTGATAATGTAATGATCTGATGCCCTTTGACATTTTTTGACTAATTGAGATTGAGAAAGCATAATGCTTTCATTCACTTCCACTAGTGAACAAAAGCAAAAAAATTATCTTAACTGCATGATCATGATAACACTTGAATGTTATGTTAACATTTCCTCTTACCATTGTGGATATTTTGGAGAAATGGTTCATAAACTTTTCTGTATCAGTAGTGTTTATATCATCTTGTTGAAAATCTTGAAGTAGAAGTTAAAAAATACTTCTATCAGCAATGTAAGAGTTAAGGTACAAAAGTATTGCATACATAAGACTGTAGAGATCTCACTGTGTGGGATGTGAGATGAGGGGTGTCTTGCTTCCTTCCATCTCATTCATGTATAAACAGAACAAAATGATCAGTGTCAGCCCTTGAACTACTGATTACAACTCAAAACACATTTGTCTAATTTTATGTCTCTCTTGTACTCTGAATGTGTGATTCAGTGCAAAATAATCTTTCAGCTGTACAAAGATCTTGCTTGTTCATTGCTTCTGCTACACAATGCCTCATACACCACCTATGTTTTCAGAAGTTGTAATAACCACCATCCGCTGCGAGTCTGCCAACCCTCAGAGTACAGACTCCCTAACCATGGGTGGCTTTTGTTTCCCTGAATTTAGCTCAGATCTATAAGTGTGGGGCAGGGCAAGTTTTGTTTTGTTTTTATTGTTTTCTTCCTCTCTATTGTATTGCCCTGTATCATTTTCATTCAAATATTTTACATGATTTTTATTTATTTAAGAATATCTAAAATATTTTATTATTTTTTTGCATTATTAACAGAAATATTTGTTAATAATATATATATATATATATATATCATATATTTTTTTATGAAAGCTTTGTCTGCTGGTGCTAAATTGTAAAATTGTAGGAGTTTCTTTCTACTTCATATATGTCTTAAATGTACATCTTATAAGTGATTATTTAATAAGAATTAAATTCACATCATCACCCTAGACTTAATGCAATTTATGCTCCACTTAAAAGAATTATATATGGTACGAGACAAATGAAGCATTTTCTATCAAGCTAAGCTAATTCCACCGTTGACCAAAATTTACGTTTTTGCAGTTTTGTTCAATTTAGTCCTTTATTACTTCATTAAGGAATATATTTGTAATTCAGCTTATTCCCACCTAAAATGTTGGTAGATTATACCCTGTTTATATCTAACAACAAATGCAGACAAAAGATCTTAAGTAAAATTTTTGAAAATTGAATGAGCTTGTTTTGAAGGAAGATGCCTCAAATGTTGTATTATTTCAATTTTGAAATTTCAAAAGGACCGCTTTCTTATTAAGTTTATTTCAAATCTCTCGTGCACATCTAATTCTTCAATTTTTTTTTTTAATTTCATAGAATGCATTATGTCTCCTGAATATTTCTATCTAGTCGTCGGTTGTCTTCTTGGCAGGCACATGAAATCTTGGGGTGTGTAAAGAATGTTCTTATCACAGTATTGTCATTAAATGTTACATATGTAGAATTATTATTTTTATTATTAACATATGTATTGCTATTATGAATTCTGTGTACATTCCATTTGAGTGTTACCTGGAAGTTAGTTTGTACTCTGTATTTTCTTGAAAATCAATTATTCCTTTCATTGTAGCATGAAATAAGTTTGAGACACAAAAGATTAACTTTTATGTAAGATGTATGAAAAACGTTTAAAGATGTATGAAAAATTATTTACAAAATTAATTATGGAATTGCCTTGCACTTTTTTCTGTACAATTAGGAAAGTTGTTGAAACAGTCAATGCATCACATTACTTTTTTTATTCAGTTACTGATCTGATAGATGCCAATATTATATTAGTGTACTAAAGAATTAAGCATTAGTATGTTATAATAATGAAAAATTATTACTATTTTTTTTCTCTTATCGTACGTAATTCCACTGCAAGAAGTGCAGTACAATCATATTCTTGCTTTTAGGAGAAGTGTATTGTATTTATTAAGTCATAGCTTTTTGGTATACTTTTAGACTTTTTTTCAGACTAACATATCAGGGCAACTGGACTATCAGGGCAATTCATAGATTGTTGAATGTCTCGACTGTGCATGGTACATATCGTATTGCTGTGATTGTATGTGTATGTTTTTTTTTTATTAATTATATACCCCTTTTGAAGATATTTTACATTTCACTTCAAAAATAGATTAATTTTGGTATTTGTAACATACAATAATATATGGTTAAATATAATTTGGTCGTTTAATATATCAGCATTATTTGATGTTGCATTATATATATATATATATAATAATATATATGTATATGTGTGTATATAAATGCTCCATGCAAAATTTTATCTCAATCGGACAACTCTAAGATAACCCCCATAGACAATGACGTTTTGAGTGTTTGCTGTTTGAATATATACTTACACTTAAATAAATCCCCTGGTTTTTGTGTTAATTATAACGCTAAAACAGATCATTGTAACAATATTAATAATAATTATTATTATTTTATTATTACATGCTGATGATGATGATGTAGTTAAACCTGTTCAAATCAGAAAAGACTTTCTCTCTCTCTCCCCCCCTCTCTCCCCCTCCCCCTCTCTCTCTCCCCCCCCATCTTAGACAAGTTTCCAACCTACTGAGGTGCAGTGCTTCAAACACTCTTGCTACTAGAGGTGAATCTTTGCATTCTGTATTTCAATGCACCACAATACAGCACTTTACATTATTGCTTCATTGATTTTATTGCAATTTAATGCTTGGAAAATACATAAATGCATCACACATAGAATGATTTACAGTACATTGTTTTGGCTATTCATCTGTCAGTCTCAACTATGTTGTGTTGTGCTGAAAGGCACCTGTGTCCACTGATAGAAATGTAGTTTACATATTAATGGCTCGGAAGCATTGTACCATGTTAATTGCTGCAGAAGCTTTTGGGCATGAAACTGAAAACTTGGTAATAAATCACACTTTTTCAATGGCTTAGAAAAAAAATTAGAGAACAGAGACACACAGAAATGCAGCATACATTTTATTTAGATTGCCAAGACTTTATAGTATTGCAATCGGATGGAAAGTTACTTTTGACACTTGAAAGTGTTGATGAGGTTGACAAGGTAATAATAACTTTTCAAGGCAAAAAGCAATTATTGGGAATTCCTGAAATCCCAACTTCACGAACAGGGCAAGCCATGGATGTTTTACCCTGCTATAGAGAAGTGGGTATATCCAACAAAATTCAGACATTTTGCTGTGACAAGAGAGGAAACAACAGAGGTCAAGTAAATGGTGACTGCACAAATTTTGAATATTGCTTAATAGTGATCTGTTGTACCTTCCATGTCGTCATCACATTTTTCAGTTTTGAGGAGCCTGAACAGATTTAGAGACGCTTTTACATAACCGGGAGCAATAATGTTTCTGATAATGTTCGTTCTCCCATCCCTGGATTTATCAAATAGTATTTTTCCGTATAAAATCTACTACAAAATTATTACTGAGAATTGCTGGAGTTAATGATGATCTTTCTGAGCGTCATTCCAAAGATCAGGTTATTATTTCTTACTTACACCAGGAGCTCTTAGTCTTACTAGATGGATAGTAAAGGCTATATATGAAATAAAAATGTTTCTATTTGAAGGTCAATTTTAATTGTATAATAGGAAGAAGATCCGACAAGTATATGTATATTTCTTGCTATAGTGTATGTCTGAGCCTGGTGTCTGACATCAGAAGGCACAATATCAATGGAGGCACCATATCATGATTTCCTATTCATGCATCTAATAAATTATCATAATGCATAAATCAGTAAAGCTGCTGGAAAAAAAAAATATTCAAACCATCTCTGGTACTTAGTTCCCCAAGAGATACACCCTGCATCAAAATAATCTTTCTTTTCAAACATTGAGTCTTCGCTTTTTGTAACTCCCTATAAAAAAATCTTTCTTCACATGATTTACTGTCAGTGCTGAGTTGCTCACTAAAGCTCATTCAATATGGAAGAATGATCCTGCTTGAAAAAGTGGAATTTAAAAATTTGAGAAGAAAGTTCATTCAGGTACATTCTCACAAAAAGTGAAACTGACAAACTGGCTTACAGATTGTTGCTGAAGATTGTAAGAAATACTCAACTAATAAATTCTCCTAGATTCTCTGATTCTCTCATAGATGCGTGCACTATTAAAAAGCTAATATTTCTTTAATTTTTTGCATTATCTAAGACAATATTGGTTGAAATCATGAGTTATTTGATTTAGAATGATTTTAAACAATTGTTGGGGTTGCCTGAATGATGATGACAAAAATTGAGGAAAAATAAAATGGTACTGGCAAAGAATAAGCTTTTTAATGTAATTATTTTTTGCATGCACTATGTTCCAACTTCAAGGTGTTAAGGCCACCTAGCTATTGTTCGATTGGGCTCTAATTTTGCACAGATCATTTTCTTGACGACTGAAACCAGCATAGAGGGTGGTTGCAGAAAATTTTAACTTCGAGAAATTTACCCTGTAGCCAAGGGCCTCTCTACTATTTATGTATTAGTATTTTCTCAAGAGCTTTGTATTATTTGGTGTAAGAAGTGTTGTATAATCAATATCAAATGACAATGAAATGTAGCATTGTGAAGAAACCATCAACCAAGAATGTTGTAGTCTATTGACTGCCTGCTGTGTACTATTTTTCCAATATTAGATTAGGTTTATTTTCAGGCTTGGGAGATCAAAAGGGGCATCACTTAAGTTTAATGTCTTTGACTAAATATTCCACTAAGGAAATTTTAATTTCTGCCTAGATTTATTACTTAATGATGACCTTTAAAATCAAAATAAGAGGTCATGAAAATGATTCAGTTTAGCATCATTAATTCATCAAGAAAAAATATATGCATATATGCAAATATATGCAAGTGGAAAAATTATTTTACGGATGAGTCAGATCCACGCCGAGGACATCAAATTTGGAAAAACAAACTTGTTTTGTCTGTACCTTTTACTAATTTAATACTGAATTAAATCATTGCCCATTTTCTGTAATAGCTTATATCTTGGTATTTTTTCTAACAATTGCTCTGGATGTATTTACAAGAACTTGTTTGTAAAATGCTGGTACAAATTTTATTGCACAAGAATATATGTTCAATAATTAAGTAGATTATATAGAATTTTCATAAGCTTGATAATTATAATCTGAACTTCAGATAAGTCAATGTATTTTCTATTGATGAAATATTCTCTCATAATATGAGAGAAAATTATATTCATAGAACTAAAACTAAAGGCACTTCAGTGACCTCTTAGCTGTTTTAGTAAGATATATGTGGAGACTGATTTCAAATTTGTGGTTTCAATTAATGTATTTGAAAATGCAAAAATGAATGTTCCTACATTGAATTTTTCATGTTAAAATTCTTTGTGCATGTATATATTTAAATTACTACTTATTCTCTTGTACATATTGACTGGACAGCATGAATAAAAGAAGTAATGTGTGATCAAAAAAGTTAAAATTTTAATGATTATCATAATTCGTTTATTTTATATCTTCTCTCTGTATTCCTGTTCCTCTGTATTTCTTTCCCTATGTATACAGTAAACCGCTTCTGGAATGCATCAAAAGTATTTGTATATTGATCAAAGCTATCTAATGATTTGGAGTGCATTCAGTCTCTCAATTTTGCAATAAACATACTGGAATTAATGAACCTAGAGATAATATAATAAGGATATTGTTATCTTTTATCTAGCGCCGACATTACCCTGGTTCGAGAGGTGCATTGAAAAGTGGCAAAAAAATTAAAATACTTAAAACTTTGAAAGAAACAAAACAAAATTTATTATATATATCTCAAACATCAATACACTTTTAGCCCTGCGAGTTAGTAAACTATGTAGAACAGTATAACCAAAAAGTTTCATATTTCAATGGTCATATGAAATAAACAGATCAGTTTATAGGGAGGCATTGTTGTTTTGTCTGTCTGTGGTCAATGCTAGCACTTAAACTGTTCAGATGCTTTTCTTAAAAATTGATATTCACACATCGATCTGGAGGATCTCGAGGCCTTGAACTTTGAACCGGATGTGTCGGTTTTTTGCAGTACAAGACTCAACATATATTAGAAATTCTCTCAAAAATGGCATACATTTTTTATGAAGTATTGTCCTTGGACAGCGAAGATCGTTTTCATCTTCGAACAGTAGCAGGTATGAGCAGATATTCATAGAAAGATATTAAGTGTAGTGCAGTGTATAGTCGAATTTTCCAGGAAGGAGAGAGCAAAACATTGATCTATTTGAATGGAATTCACCAGTGTGCACATTTTAGGGTTCAATTACTTTTAGGAGCACATAACGCCATGGGGTTACAAGGAAATCAGTGGAAGTACCTCACATGAAGTTTTTCTGGTCCTAAAGACTAAAAAGAACAGGCAAAATTTAAAACACAAAATGAATGACATGAAAAAAGAACTGGAAATGTAGCAAAAGAAGGCTCAATGTAGCTCAGAAGGCTATTTCTCAATTATTTTTTAATCCTTCTCCATCCCCACTGGTATTTTTTATACCAGTGGGGATGGAGAAGGATTAAAAAATAATTGAGAAATAACTACCATGGGTGGCATTAATCTACAGACCCGAAGGCAAAAGAGAAAGAGGCAGTCCACAAAGAAGATGGCCCGAGCAGGATCACTGACTGGCAGATTATTACTTTTCTATCCACTAGAAAGATAAAAATACCATTCCTAAACTGAAAGTGTGACTTCATTGGCCAATGACAACTTGATGCATTGCTATTGTATTTATGTATAAAGCTATGCATTTGTATTATATTTATCAATAAAACTTTCCTTTAGTTCTTCTCTCATCACAAATGAACAGCTTTCACATACAAATAACGTGTTATGGAAAGAATCACATGATCTGTACATTTCCTCTTTAATTCTCTGGCAACTGTGAAGTAAAGACAAAAAGGAAAACTATACATAACTAGAGTTACTAGAATAGCACTTACTTTCTCATATTATTTATAATGATTATTCAATGCATGATATAAAGATATTGCAACTTCTAATCTACTGTAACTTCTGCCATATCTTGGAAAGCTTTTCATTAAACAAAGCACAGAGATTCATTTTTGAAAATTCAGATGTTGTAATGAAAATAGCACTTGTACTACAGAATTTAGTGAATGTACCTATTATGCTCTAATCTTACAAAAAGCTTAAAGCAAAAATTTAGAGGCAATTTTAAGAAAATCTTGTTTATGTATTTGTGAAACATTGTTTTCACTTCACTCAAAATTATACAAAAATTTATTATATTTTAACAACCTACACACAAAATTATTTCAAGATTTGATATTGAAGAATAAATTGCATTAAGAAGGGATATCCAAATAACAAGTTGAGATTTCCAAATATGAGCTTATATTATTATGAATATGGGTGTAAATGATACATACGACATAAAACATTTCAGCTCTTACAGGGTTTAGACACTTTTCATATACTTATTTAACTAAAACTCAAGCAAATATTGTTGTGTAAACCGAAGGTCAGAGAAGAGAAATTCATAAGACCACTAACAGACACCTCTTTAATTTTAGTTACATTAGTAACTGAAGAGGAAAGGCCTACAAGTGATTTATGTCTGTATTCATAACAAAATAAACTAATGTCTAAAACATCTTAAATCTAAATTTTTAAACAGTGAATGGAAAAAAATTACTATAGCTATTGTTACTGTAAAAAAATCTACCTTTAATAAAGTAGTAGTAGAAGAGTGTCAGAAAAATATTTGAACATTTGCAATTTTTGAAATTTCACAGGTTTTGATGAAAATGTGACTCATTCATGTTATTCAATTATATTTTCAAAATATTGGACATGACATTATTTTAAGATCTAATTTTGAAGATCACCCCCCCCCCATTAAAAAAAAAATTAAAAAGAGAATAGTACATCTTCAATATTGTAATTACCAGGGCTCAGATTCTGATGACCTAAAAATTCTTTGAAAATGACCTATAAAAACACTTCAAGACAAGAGGAAAATTACCATAAAACTTAAAAATAAGGGGAAAACGACCTAATTCTTTTAAAAATACTCAAATATATATATATGAAAATATTTACTTATTTAATGAACTTTACCATTTTAAATAAAATTTATTTATATAAAATTATGTTTAATATAGTCTTCATCTTAGAAGGAAATGTAATCTTTAGCTCCGATTTAATCATCGGTTTTGAAAGGTCGAGGAAGTTACCGAAGATTAATTAATCATTAATCTGTGTAATTTTCAGAGTTTAAAAAACAGACCATTAGTGAATTTGGTCATGAACTGATGATACAATAAAAATTTGTTTTAGTAAGTCATTGTAAATTCATGAAACATTCACTAACACAATAACACAGAAAGGGTAAAAAGGTGTAAAATGTATAAAAATGCAAAGCTGCAAGAAAATTACCTAAAAATTGAAAAATGGCAAAATATGACCCAATAACTATACATTCCTATCACGTATATGTCATAAAAAACATTCATTTACAAGTTAGCTATGTCTACAATGCACCAATTGAGAGATGACATGTCATCAGAATCCGAGCCCTGATAATTACATAGTTACATTTAAAAATACAAAGTAACAGTTTTGAAATAATATTTCTACAATGTTAAATAACTGTTAAGAAAATTATTTCCTGACTGCATTAAAATTATGTTTTAATCTAATGAAATTCTTGAACATTAAAATTCCTGTTATTTTGAAAATAAAATACTGTAAAATTGATAACTGCGTCCCTATTAGCTCAACTCCAAGTATTTTTCCATGTTTTTATTCTACATGGTTGTCTACATTATTTCATCTCTACCCATTAGCATGTTTATTTTTACAGTGTTAGTTGACCATGACTTATTTGCAGCATGCTGCAGCAGATTGGCACTGTGCCTCTTGTTATTGGAACTACTCTATATCACAGCTCAACCAATGTTTCACAATAGATACTTTAATAGACTGAGAAGCATTATCTAAGAGATCTATTCTCAACCCAGATCTAGAGCTGTCAATACTGATCTTTTACCACATTTGCTCCTGCGAGTCTTTGTTGTGACCATCTACAATATTCTGTTATAGACAAGTAATATTCTTATTAGGGAAAATAGTGCTACAAACTTTATATTATTGAACAAATGTTAAAAGATATTAAATAATTAGTAACCATTAAGTAGGAACAAAAATGACTGAAGAAATCAAACTATCAAAATTCGATAATGAACCGTGGGGTTTTCGCTTGACAGGAGGAAAAGATTTTGGAACTGTGTTGACTGTCATCAAGGTACAGTATCTCACTAAATCAATATTTTGATTATACTGTATAATAGTAAATTTATATTTTGCATAATACTTCCTTCCATTTACATGTTACAAAGATGAAAGCAATAAAGTGCAGTTTCTTATTTCTGTAGATATCTCAAGATAGCTTAGCAGAGAAAGCTGGTATGAAAGTTGGAGACTTAATATTAGGAATAAATGATCAACCATTAACAAATTTGACACACAGTGAAGCTCATGAGGCAATAATACGGGCAGGAAATAACTTTGTTTTAACTATTGTAAGGTAGGAATAATGAAACTGAAAATCTACTTGATAATAACTTTTTCAACACACTGTACAAATAGGTCCTTTTATGTTTCTGTCTGAAAACTTTTCAGGGGAAGCTTAGTTTTGCCTCCTCCACTTCTGAAAAAAGACACAGTAAGTGAAAAATATACATACTTCAATTACATAGGCAAATATTCTTCACAGTTAATCAGAACTGTATTGATTACAGCCAGCTCCTGAAATTAATAACATAACTGATCAGGAAAATTTAGTTGATCAATTAGAAAATTCAGTGGAAGAAGAGCTAATGAACATTGTCGGTACATTACCAAGGGAACAGCCAGGATTGTCAGCTCCTGCATCTCCAGTTCCAGGTTAGTTACAATAGTGCATTGAAGAAAAAAAAATTGGTCCGCATTTTCCTTATTAAATAAATCATATAAAATAAGTTAAATTCAAGACTAAAATCATATATTTTTTATAATATGTGCTATTCATGCTAAAATTGTCAGATTGTCTCCAAAATTGCATAATATATTTAGAAAAAAATTATAAAAGAATGTCCTCTGTTATCATGTGTACTGTTAAAAGAACACTTTTTTTTATAAAATTACTTTCTTTCTAGTAGTAAATGTCATCGGTAAAGTAGTTTAAGAGAAAAGCAGAAGTGAACCAGACTCAATTTACATGCTTCCTTTTGACGAACAATTTAGGGAGGTTTTGATTTACTGTTGAAAAACGCATTCTTGGCTATCTGGGATGAGCCGCATCTCAGTCAATTGTACAATACTATTAGTACAATTGACCAAGACGCGGCTCATCCCGGATAGCCAAGAATGCATTGACTCTGGCCTAGTTGGAAGTTTGCAAAAACTTACAAAATCATTCGTCAATAGGAAGCATGAATTTCGGTGATAAAAATGGTTTAGAAACAACTAAACTTAATTTTAATAATACCACCATATAAATTCTATAATATTACACTACAGTAGAGAAGCTCACCCTTTTCTATTAGCATGAGTTTATTGTTAATTTATTAGCATTATGTCTTATTAAGATCAACAGTAAACTTTACACTAATAAGACTTATCTACTTCCACAAATCATGAAAACAAAACACATTTTTTCACTAGTACACTTACTGTGTGCATAATTAACATGAATTTCAAATTCAAATAACTATTTAAAAGATGCTAAACAACGAAAAACAAATGTTCCCTTACTGATATCTTTAAGAATATATTTTTATGATATTGTGTAACACACACATTTGCAACTTCTATCCTAGTAGTAGAGCTTCAGGCAGCACTTGAAAAATTCCAAACAAAGCAAAGTGGAGGAGATTAAAAAAATAAACATTTAATGTTTTGAAGATTCAATATTAATAAGTGATAATGACATACTGCCATTGAAAGTCAGTGTATTGTGTTCCTCTATTCTAATGATTCTAGTGTCATACGTTGTGTATTTTAAAGCTGTAATAATTGTTAATGTAGAAGTGAGTCCAACTCTATGTCATGATAAAACTAAAAAAATATGTAAAACTACTAATATTTACATTGAAAAATACATGAAGTGATTTAAAGATCTAATATTGCAGAATAGATGCATTTAAAAAAAACTTTAATAAAGTAGTTGAAGGGTATCAAAAGACTTTTGAACTTTTGCAATTTTTGAAATTTCAGTGGTTTCAATGAAAATTGGACTCATGTCATATTAAATACACAGCCTTTGTTATACTCAAGCAAAAAAATTTGGAACCATCTTTATGATTTTTTTTTCTTTTCTTTTTTTTTCTTTTTCTTTTTTCTTTTCACGATTTCACTCCAAATTTTGAAAACACTTAATGTATTTTGAAACAATTGTTCTTAATAAATCTAATTTTAAAGACTAGATATCATTACAAGAAAGAATCTTTCTTCAGTGTTGTGGTTGACAGAGAGGGTTCAAACATTTTTCAACTTTTACAATTCTTGAAAATTTGGACTTTTTTGGCCTTTCAAACAAATAAATTAAAGACAAAATTTTGAGCTGTTTTGAGAGAGAAAAAAATCAAATTGTCTTAGGAACTTCATGTGAAATACTATCCAAAATTAAAAGATACTAGGAGCTTCATGTCGCCCTGTCGATTGACAGGGGAATAACCATTTAGTGAAAATTCCGTGTGTGGTTTAGGTGCTAATGTAGTTCACAGATGATGTTTTCAGGATCAATGACTCTCAAACATTTATTTTAATTATTTATAGAACAAATATAAAAACATTTATCATCAGGACCCACAAAACCCTTTTTCTGACAAACATCACAACTTTTTCCTGCAGCATTACGTAACTTTCAGAGTATAAACTGTATATTCACTATACAAAGTAATTTTAATAATCCTTATCTATCTAATTCAGTAACCTAAACTAAGCTCTAATTTTTAACTAGCTATTTAAAGATGCCTTATCACATTATCAGTTATCATTTTCATTCTATATATTGTAAATATAAAGATAAAAATTTTCTTCATGTACGATGGGAATGCTCTATTAAACTCCATTTTCTTCAACAGTTATTCAAGTAACACCACCACCACCACTTACTGGAGCTCCAGAAAATATACTGACAGGAGAAGTCCACAAGAATGAGGATGAAAGTCATCCAATGACAGAAGAAGAACTAGTAGAGTTGATGCTAGGTCATGCTGAAGTAATCACAGGAAACGCTATAGGGTAGGTATATTATCATAACTGGGACTATCTCTTTAATATTCTCATAGATGATGTGCTTATATGTTATTTGTTGTATAATATACTTAACCACATTTAACTTAAACATATATGGTTAACTGAGTACCAGCTGAAAACAAAATATTGAAAATAGTAAACCTTTATTTGAAATATATTTATTATGTCCTAGTAATTTAAATATCATAAGTTTAATTCAATTGTAAATTTTAAAAAATTATCATCAAAGAAAAGAGTATTAAATGTGGTAAACTTTTACAGCTTTGTTTCAGGTTAATAGTCAACTTATGCTAATCCATTTAGTATAAGTATTTGCAAACTTCGGTAATATCTCTTATCAGTTTAGAAAAAAAATCTGAAATTCAAACTTTACTTTCATGGATAATATTTTATCTATATATCCGTTTTTCAATTAATTAAAATAGCTTGTAATTGCCTTTTAAGTTGACTTCATCTTAAAATTTTAAAATGAAAATTGTGAATAAAATTTTAAATTCTTTATGAAATTATCTTAGTGAATAAATTCATTGAGAGCCATGAATTATCCCAGTTATGTTATCACCTAGGGTTGATTTCTTCAAAATGGCTCCCCAATGTGAGGTTATTGACAGGTCTGAGGTCCTTCAGGCCATAAAAGATGAGAAAATAAATGAAGCAAAGAGAACCATAAGTAAGTTTCTTCAACAACCTGACCGACCTAAAGTGAAACCAAAACAAAGTGAGACTCCTGCAGCAACTCCTTACAAACCACAGATCATAATACCTAAGAAAGGGCAGTCAGGACCTGAGGCAGAAAACAAAACAAACCAACAGCCCTCAGAGGAGCCAAGTGAAGAAGAAAAACAAGAGCAAACAATTCAAGAAGAAAAACAAGACGAGAAAGCAATTCAGGAGGAAAAAAAAGACGAGCAAGAAATCCAAGAGGAACAAAAAGAGGAAAACAATCAAGGTGAACAAACAAGGTCAGTGGAACAAAAAGATAAAGAGGCAGTGGAACAAACACAGGAGCAAATTCAAGAGCAGGCCAACTGGGACTCTGATCTGACTGAAGAGGAGCTGGCCATTTTAAAGGTGAATTGAATTTTAAATATGTATTAAATTATATTAAAAAGCACAATAATTAATTTTTGGATTAAATTTATTTTCTCTGCTAAAAACTAATTAAGAAGAATTTACTTGAAACTGTACTCTGACGGTATGATATGATTTCAAAATCTGACAAATAAATTCTGAGACTAAAGAAATACAAAGTGAAAATCAACCTTCTTTCAATTGGTTTTAGGAAATGGCTGCAATTAACTCACGCATATTAGATTTCAATCAGCAAACAGAAAATGAGACTCAAAATCGTAGCCCTGAGTTTGAAAAACAAATGAGAAAAATTAATGAGCAACTGGTTAACTTATTATGCATGCCAATGGATATGCAACGGTCGTTAATGCATGTTAGAAAGCAACTGGAGGATCTGAGAAGACTTAAAAATCCTCCCCCTGAGCCTGAACCAGAGCCTGAGCCAGAACCTCAAGTAGAGCCATCTGATCAAGGTAAGACATTTGCTTTCATAGTGGGAGCAAATTATCTATCTCTCCAAATTATTTTAACAGTATATGGGGTGGTACAATAGTTTCTAAGAAAAAGTATTGTCACATATGAACAGGGTGTTTTTTCTTCTAAGAAACAGTAATTAAGTTGTAACATGTTGAAGGTCATTCAATATAATATAACTATATGCTTCAATTAATTCATTTAAGATATTCCATAGCAATGTTTTCTTGATTCCACCTGTTTATGAACATTTCAATTGCTCTATTTAATGATCAGTCCCATTACAACAGAAACCTTTATTATTTTTTTTTTAAAGACCACTCAAGATACCTTCAGTAAATAAACAACAGAAAAACAAAAGTGATTCTGATAACATTTGCAAAAAATTTACCTAGCAATAGAATTGTTTTTATCAATGGTTATTTTATGAAGGAAGTGTAGCTGGGAAAACTCCTACACCAACACCAGGAAATGAAGACCAAAGTGGAAAAGTTTCTCCCCAAGATGGAGAGTCAAACCCAGAAGGTCATCAGGAAAATCCTTCGGGAAACCCTGAAGAAGGCACACAAGAAGCTGAACCCGAACCCGAACCTGTGGAAATAGGACCTCCAAAACACCCACGGAAAGATATCAAGGTATCCAACGATGATTTTTTATTTTCACAATACTTAACTTGAAACATGGCTTAAGTTACCTGTTTTTTGTTTCACAGTGGCAGAAAGATCCCACACCAAAAAATAAGCCTTTTTTTCCATTAACTCCAAAACCTCGTCCTGTTGTCTTGCCACAAGATGCACCTATATTTCATGACAATGAATTGTTCAGTGAAGATTTTATAGCAGAAACTCTAAGTGGCAATGCTGAAGTTATTCAGGGTAAAGCAATTGGGTTAGTATGAAACGATCATAGTCAGATTTGGCAAAAACACACTGCAAAAAACAATGGCACAAATCATTAATTATGTTTTACAGGGTAAATTTCTTGAAGTTTAAGAAAAATTATGACCATCTGCAATCATCAAATGTTTATCAAATGATTCATAATGAAGAGAAAAATGCACCAAATTTTCCCTCAAGGTCAGGTAAAATTCCATCAAAAGAAGATTGTATAGAAAACGCATCTACTGGTAATTAATGAGTTTTCACCCAAAACATGAATTTTCAATTATTCTTTGATAAGAAGTCTTGAAATTTCTAATGAAAGTAGTTATTAAGATGCTTTACTAACTCCTCCATTCATTCGTAAAAACTTTTAAAACTGATAACCGACTTCTAACTTTTCATTTATGATTGTTAACGAAAACATACTAGCTATTTATGGCACAAAAGAGGTAAGCAAAATTTTGTTAAGTGAAAATATTCCAAATTTACTCATTTTCTGAGGTGCAAAAAAATCAAATTTGAATTAACAGATATTATCATCCATAAAATTTATAACCCCATGCTATCTCTTATATTGTTATTACTACATTGTTAACAATAAAAATTCAAAATGAAATATCTATTAATAATCTGCATTTGTTGTTGAAGGTCTAAACAACACAGTATCATATGTAATTCCACGAGTGCTTTGGAAATTATTGATAAATTCCCAACCCACGAAGCGAGGAGGGGATTTATCTGAGAATTTCCAAAGCGCGAGTAGCATTTAATAGGACTATTCCATGAGTAAAATAATGTCCAACAAAGTTCCAAAATGGGCCACATATTGAAAATAACTGAAAGCTATGTTAAAATCACGTGACACAGCGATCGATGTAGAATACCGCCACCTAAGATAGACGAGTCACAATTTCTGATTGGCCAGTAGGAAGATGCGGTAAGAAAAATCGGATAGAAAAAGTAATAAAAGTTTTGAGATATGTTTTCAGAAAAGTTCTGAAATGCCTCATTGGGGCATTTTGTATGTATAGTTAAACACTTATTGATTTTCATTTAACGAGTGGAATAGACACCTATAATTTGAAATTATTTTATGAGCACAAAATTTTAATGAAATATATGAAATGAAATAAATAAAATCTTGTATTTACAACAGGAATAAAAACAGCTTTATTTATGAGGCACTAAATTTTATGAAATGTTAATTTTAATCCTTTATTCATTAAAGAACATTATTTCATTTAAGAATAAAGTGTTCATGATGTCGGGAAAAACAAAATATTGTTTTCAAAGCACAGATACTTTTATTTTCATATAAAATGCAACTTGCAAATTTTTCCATATGAAAGATTGTCATTTTATTATAGATGATTAAAAGATGTGTATACAATATAAATATACTCATTTCATGTTGTAAAATAATATTTGGAGAATGGAGGATATTAAAATGTTTTAGAAACTTGTTTTAAGAAATAAAAATTTTGTGTGTAACCTATTTTAAATTATTTTGCAAATGACTCACCTATATGGCCAACAATCACATTACCAATGTCCTGCAAATTTTTTATTACCTATATTGCCCTTGCCATCATTTTTTGTTGTAAAAAATTTGTTTTAAGACTCATATCAATTACTCATAAAGAACTATTATAGAAGAGAAAGAAGGTAAAATTAGAAGAAAAAACACGCCATTACCAAATACCCACTTCGATACTTATCCTTTTCAGAACAAATATCTCTTTATTCAAGATCTTCCTCAATTTCAACATTCTGTTATAAATCCTGAAGAATAAAAGATTCTACAGGTATTTTAATATCAAATCATTTTGGCGCATTAAGAACTAAAATATTTCATGAACATTGAGAGCTTTTTATTAGAGGAAGTCAACATGCATCACACTTTCAATTCTTGATGCAAATACAGAGTTAATAATTTTTCAAAGTTTCTTTTCAAACTCTATGCAGTCACAATTACCTCGCATCTATCTAAAGAATATTAACATTTCAATTTTTATAAAACTTCATTATCAGTCATTAAGAATACATAAAATCAACAAGAAGAAAAATGACAAAACATACAATTACTGTTGTTGCTTCAAAAATAAGTAAGAACCATCTACAAAATTAAAGAATGACAAAACTAAAAGCAATTTTTGTAGTATTATATATCAATTATTCACATGGTACTGAAACTAGGTTCTCATTTTATTATTTTGCAAATTAATTTAATGAATAGAAAAGAACATAACAATTATATGTATAATGAAAATATTATTCAGAAGACAAATGCAAATATATTCCTGCATCTGATGTTTTCACAATTGTTACGTCAACTTAAAAAATAAATAAAAGTATTGGTCATTATTTACATCAGGTACACTTTCAAATCAATAATAATAATAATAATAATAATAATAATATACATAGAATATCAAGGACCATTTTTACAAGTTCATAAATGCACCAATTGCAAACAGGAACTTTGCATTTGATGTAATCTTAGTTAAATCTAATTAAAACTGCCTTTTAAAAGATATAATGAAGTTAGCTTAATACATTTTATTGAATCTTTTTGATTTATACATCAAGTCAAATTTAAACACTAAATTATGACCGTTCTTGAATAAAGGGAGTACTCAAAGTGAAGAAAGAAAAGAAAAAAAAAAACAACCAAACGTTTGCCTAAACTATGCTTTGTAAAATAATTTAGCACCATCCTAGCTAAAAGAACTACAAAGGCCAATACCGGCTAATGGTTTCAGTTTTCCATGAAATAATTATCTCTCCATTCTTTGATAATAATAAAAAACACAATGCAAAATATCGACATTAAATGTTTAATCTTTTTATGAAGGAATTAATTTAAACAAGTCATTCAAATGAAATTGATAAAGCAGTGAACTTCAGAAATGGTTTAATGAAATCAGTGGGACAAGAATACAAAGTGATACATATTGAACATTACTGTTATACAACATTGCCTTTAAAGGTTGATATTGGAGTCCTAACCCTCAAGAAAATTATGAATACTCTGAGTGAAGAACTTCCGGGAAAGGCAGTGGAACCATTCAACAGTAATTTGTTTCATTTTAATCATTTTCTGTGAATTGCAGCCTAATAAAGAGTTCTTGAATAGGCCTCAGACATACTAGTAGTAACATGGCCATGCACAGGTGTTAGGGCTTCTACATGCAGACTTGTTGCAGCAATTCCAATGAAAAGTTTTGAAACCTCTGACGTTTCACCGTTCACATCTATCATATCTTTGTTCCACTCATGAAAACTTTTGTAGGACAATAATGAAATCTATGTCACTGTTGACGCTGAATGACACAGCTTCGAGCAGATGTCCTTCTCCCAAGGTGTTCTTTATCTCATGGACGCAAGTAACCTTCATGGCAACTAAGAATAACAATTATATTCCATATTCACTACTTATTCTGTTTACTGACCACACTGATTCCATTAAATCATTTGTTAAAATCACAGCAGTCCCACATCCATTTGCATAACCCATATACATTATTTCTCATAGATAAATGGAGGGAGAGAGACGTGAGAGGTAAGCCAAGCAAAAGAACTGAAAAAACATTAAGATATGAGTAAAAAATGGTTAAAAAATGTAAACAGACATTGAATAACTGTGAAATATTCTTGATTTTAAAAATGAAATGAAATCAAAAATATGTGCAAAAAATAATTCTCAAAATACATAAATACAGTATTTCTTGCATGTAACATTGATTTACAACATTATTAAATCATTAAAAGTAAATAAATTCTTAGAAAACATTTTCAGGATTATGGTTCAATTCAAAGAAAATGGTGATTGACAGTTGCAAGAGGAAAGGAATGGAGTGGTGTTGTCAGGTTGTGTACAACTGAGCATGTTTTCGTGAGACACAAAAATAAATACTTATAAAAGAAATCAAATCATATACAAATTTCGTACGAAGCAACAGCTTCAGGAGCACAACTGTCGATCACAACTTATTTAAATCACAACATAAGTAACTTGAAAGTCACTTCAAACATTATGCTTTTATTGTTTATAATCTACATTTGATTATTTATGATATATTAAACTAATCTTTGTTTACATATTTTTTTTTATAATTCTAGGAATTTTAACAAAGTTACACATGCTGAAAAGTGTGAACATTAAATAAAATGTTAAAAAGGAAAACTTACTATCATCAGATAAAGCTAAGGAAAGGAATCATTTGCTACTGATGGATAATTGCTTAAAATGGCTTAACTCTCAAGTCACATCCATTTCTTTTGCATGTAAATACTATTTCATAAATTCAGCCAGTTTTTCAATAAAAAAAATGTAAAACAATGATGTATCAAAAACTGAAGTGATGAATCACTTAAATCATTTTAATGATAATCAAAAATACCAATTTCACGTTCCATGAAAAATGTCATTTTTCACTTATGTATGCTCTAAAGTAACCTAACTAAATCACAAAGTGTTTAGAACCAGATCATACACATATTCTCCAAACAAATACCCTATTTCATTTCTACAAAATAAAGTAACTAGTTAAATGCATTGAAAATCAAGTATTGATGAAATTCTTCAAAAGAAACTGCCTGTAATGTAAAACCTCTATATACATAACATTAACACTATTTACATTAATGCAAAATCACAATTACAATTACAAATAAAATCAAAATTAAAGTTAATGTGAATTCATGCAATTATGGCACAATCAAATGGTATCCAACTCTCAAGATTTAAACCCCTTCCTATATGTGTCATGATTTGGGGTATAAAAACAAAATTGGAGGTAATTTCCTATTCTTGGAGAGCTTTTGTGGGTGGGTGTAAATTCATTCATTAATAAATTAATCAATATATACACATGGACACTTGCAAAACAACACTAATCAATTGAAATACCCAACTTCCACCATTAAGTACTCCAAACCACTAATATTTTCACGTCTCACTCATAGGATATGTTTCATTTACAAGGATTGAACAAACGCCAATACCAAGAAAAAAACAATATTTTAACAAGGATGTAGTTACAATATTTGAAGATGTTGTTTTAAGACATGTTACTCAAAGCTGGGAGGTTTCCAAATTACAGTATTTTTACAGAACACAATGAATTCTGGGTAGCTACTGAGAATCCTTTTTTTCCCTCACAGCTTTCAAGGGAGATTCTGAACGCTGCCTTTTACTTGACTGAGACACTTTACTTCGTTGAGAAACAGAACGTTTAGGCCAATGCTGCTTCTTCATACTCTTAGCGATAACTCTCTTTTGATGATCTAATTGTGGAAATAAACTATGAGATAATTCTAATGCTTCCTTAGCTGCACTCATTTCAGCTTGCTGAATACTATGCCCAGATGCTTTTGCTAGTCTACTTCCTCTAAAATAAACCGCAACAGTATAAATTCTTGTATTGGTAGGACCTTTACATTCAATAACTTTATATACGGGAATATCAGGCTCACCTCCATCCATTGATCTTAGAGTAAGACAACACTGTTGCAACTTAGATTTAGGATCATTCCAATCCTGATTCATAATAAAATCCCTCAAACGAGGGAAAAAACAAACATTACAAAACAATTTACAAGGCTCTAAATTTTTGTCAACAAATAATGCCCCAAGAAATGCTTCCAACAAATCAGCGCGATCTTTCGTCTTCAATTCTGCTTTTGGATTGGCATACAAGGCATAATTAGTCATTCCCAGATCATTGCACACAACAGCTTGTGTTCGATTATTAACCAATGAACTACGAAGAAGGGACAAATGACCTTCATGATGCTCTGGAAAATATTTATACAAGTATTCTGAGGCAATTAACTGCAAAACTGTATCACCTAAAAATTCAAGTCTTTGATTTGACCCAAGAGTTAAATTTGTATATCCAATGCTTCTATCTGTAAAAGCTCTTGCGAGCAGGCGAATATGCCTAAATTCAATTCCAATAGCTTTCTCAAATTCTGTTAATTTTTGCAAAATTGGAAATGAAGGAATCCATTTGCGATCCCCAAGGGGTTCCTGAACTTGAAGGGGATGAGGTGGTAAATCTACCCAAACCTCTAAGAGATCAGTATTGTGACCAAACAATGTTTCACTAAAAACCTTGTCAGCAACTCCTATACCACCATCAAGAAACAATGCTCCCATCAGGGCCTCAAAACAATTTGCCATAGCATGCCGCAGTTCTAAATCATGACACAAATCAGAACCATGAGCATACAGCATATATTTTTCCAACTGCAATGTTTTAGCCAAAAGAGCTAAATGCTGATTTTGTACAATTGCTGCCCGGTAAGTTGCAAGTCCACCTTCTTCTAAGTCAGGAAACATGTAAAACAAATGAATGGATGTAATAAATTCAACTACAGCATCACCTAAAAATTCAAGTCGTTCATTGTGAGCAATATTAGATTCTGTCTCTGTCTTCTTTCCAAATCGTGACATTATGTTAATTAATGTATTGATACCCCGTTTTCGTGTATTCATGTAATGAATACGGCGGTCCCCATATTCCGGTTGTCGAATCCCACAATTTGTCAATGAATTACGAGCATGATCAGGATTTGTTCCAAAGTTTTCTCGATAGGAAGGATGTGTCAAAGCCAATTGTAAAAGGAATCTGTTTTTGAATTTATATTTGATCACCTTCTCTAACTCCCCACAAGATCTATGGAATCGCAAATGGCACACCAGTACAGGGATAAGCATAGCATGTTGTATAATATCGCACATTATACCTGTGCGATGGAAACCCTTTGCAGACATTGCAACAGTAACATCTCTCTTCATTTTGTTTTGTGTTCTCATTTCTTGAAGTTTGTTTTCCTTGGCTTCAAGCTTCCGTTTATCTTCAAATGAAGGTTTTGCCATATTGGCCAATAAATGACGAAATTTCACATACGCTCTCCATGCTTTTTGATATTCAGGATTTCCTGCATAGGACAACTGTGGTGGTCTAATACCAAAATGAACTATTTCTGGGTAGTTGGTACACTCTTTTTTTGGTTGATCTCTATCTAGTTGATCGACTCTCACAGAACATGGTTTTTTGCCAGGAAAAGTAACAACCATGCCTTTCACCTCATCTGCAAAGTTTTGCCACTTAAACTGTGGCATTTTTAATAGTTCATCTAATTTAGTTTCATCTACAAGAGGTTTATTGCTGTTAAGAAGGTATGTCAATACTTCACTCATTGATAAGATTTCTTTCCCATTATCAGGCAAGTCCCGCACAAATCTGGGCATAAAATGAAACTGAGAACAACCAGCAGTATCACCATGAGCTTTAAAATCCAAATCAACCAATTCAAGTAGTTCTCTAAATAAATAATTATGAAATAAATCCAATTCTAGAACTGTAAAATTTTCAGGAAATTTTTCCTCAATATAAAGAATGGTGTACTCGATATTGAACCGAATAACCTTACATGTTGGTATTTTGTCAAGAGGAAAATGAGAAAACATTGAGAATCCTTCAAAAATAAATTCATGTTCATCATGATTGATTATAGTAGGGGTTTTAGTTAAAAAGTTTGTTGGTGGAGAGATAGTAATTCGATAATGATATAACCTATGTGCATTGTTTGTCAGCCCATCACATGTTGGTAGATGACTCTCTCCAGCGTAGATGCCATGTCGCATGCCATTGCGCCTTGCTCTAGCACTACAGCGACAAAGAGGCCCATCATTCATTTCTCCAGAATCATTGTACCACATCTCTGGATGCAAACGATGAGGATGCATTCTCTTGCGCTCTAACTCTTCCATTATACAGTCTTCTTCATCTTCATCTTCATCACAAGTACTATCTCCACTGGAAGCAGAATTGCATACCTCAGATTTATGCTTAGCTAATTTTGTTCGGTTTTTACGTGGAGGTGGTTCGTATTTTGGGCGAGAACTTTCTACCTTAGCTGCCCTATCAACAAGTTCAAGCTCAAACTTCTCACATAAAGCAGTAAGTTTAGGAGTGGCTCTCATTAATTTGGGACACTCATCATCACGAACATAATATAAATCAGCAGGAGCACTACGAGTCCATACTTTCTTTTCATCTTCCAAAATTTCCTCTGGCTTCATTTTAGCCAGTTCATCTAATTTTTTATGCATATCTTTTGTATTTGAACAATAATTTTCCCTCCATTTACGCAACAACAAATCTCTTTGGGTTACTTTCTGGTCTTTTTCTGCTGGCAAAGCTGCAGTATCAGGACTGGCACACCTTCTATATGAATTCACTGAATCAGGACTGACAGTTACTCTCTCTGCAGAGTTCTTCTTTCGAATATCAGCATTTTCATAAGATTTTGTTGAATTTGATGCAGTACAATTAGCATTTATTTTATCTGGCAAATCATTTCCACTGACTGCTGGGTCATTGTTACTTTTCGAGTTTTCAAGACCATGTAACTGAGAATAACAGTTTGAAGATGATTTATTTCTATCAGAGCTCTTAGAACGCCTCCCCACGTGACTCCTTGAATCATCATGTGCAGTAGACTTAGAGCTCTTGTAATCTGCATCTTTAAATTTATCTCGAGAAACAGACCTTGACAAATACTTCCTTTCCGGTGAACGTGAACATTTTTTTCTGTGATAATTATTAGGACTGCGAGAACGTCGCCTTCGTCTTCGAGAAGATGGACTTCTAGATTTTCTACTCCAAGATTCATTATCATCTGGACTTCGCGAATATCTTCGCCTGAATTCACTACGGGAACTAGGGCTTTGAGAGTATGTACGCCTAGATCTAGATGAATGAGAGGAATACCTACCATATTTTTTGTTATTTCTCTCTTCTTCATAAGAATATGATTGACGATTAACTGAGGACTCTGATTGCGAGGAACTTGAGTG
The DNA here is from genome assembly GCA_038098605.1 of Gryllus longicercus. Taxonomy (NCBI): domain Eukaryota; kingdom Metazoa; phylum Arthropoda; class Insecta; order Orthoptera; family Gryllidae; genus Gryllus; species Gryllus longicercus. The sequence goes on along the minus strand of JAZDUA010000015.1, from coordinate 2,381,523 downwards.
ATCTTGCCTATAATTATCAGTTCCTCTAGAAGATTTATTCCACATTTTTTCCTTAAAATGACTCTCTACATAAGTACCCTGATTGTAAGTTGACTTGTGCTCTCTAGATCTTTCACTATATGATCTTCTATCACTAGTATCACTGCGACGTTCCTCATATGTTCTCCTTTGTTTTGTGGCAGTTAAGCACGAAGATGGTACAGGAGGGGGTTGTGGATAACATACATTTGTATCACCACATGATGTACTATTTATAGGAATGGTGCTAGATATTTGGGTAGGGTTTGCGTTTGTTGCAGTACTAATAGGAGGATTCTGCAAAGGAATTATATTTGGCCAAGAGTTGCTCCAATTAGCATCAGGAGGAGGAGGTGGAGGTACATGGTGAGTAACAAACATAGGAACATTTGAAGAAGAAGATGGAGGTGGCGGATATGGAGGTACGTACAGTGTCTGATTGATCGTACAATCATATTTAGGCGGTGAATTAGTTGGTGGTGCAAAAACATAAGGTTGAGGAGGTTGAATTTTTTGACACGGATGACTAGTAGTTATTGGAGTTTGCCAAGAAGCACAAGGAGGTGCAGGTGGGACACCTGGTGGCTGTGGAGAAGGAAAGCGTGGAACATTTTGTGAGAAAGGGCACCGTACATCAGTCCCTGGAACAGGAACCTGAGATTTTCCCCATCCTGCATTCATGTGTGCCATAGTGAACAAAACAGCATGAAGTCTTCAAGTATGTGAACACAAACTTCTTTGCAGATTCATCTTGGATGATTCCATGCATGAATTCATTCTCCAGCTGGAAGAAACGATAACAATGAAATTATTCCTAGCATTATGATGCATTTTTTCAGTCACAAAGCTTGTCATATGCTTTACCCACACACTTACATTTAACTCTGCATAATCATTATAAAATTGTATTCAATCAAGGGTTGTGGCATACCTGTTACTTAGTTGTAGTACTCCGTAGTGTGTTTCTTTTCATTACATGATGATTACAAATTATTATTGTCTCTTTCACGAATAAATATTATACTTGACAAACACAATCTCAAATTTTGTAGTCTTGTACATTCGATTCCGATTTTCCTTTGAATTAACTCAATTAAATTTAAACGTTTGATATGTCAAATGAGAAAGGATTGTTTAAATTAACGAGAGCGAACCAGGCGTAATGATTGGGTGGGGAAGTATAATGCAGGTTATAAGTTTCTGGTCTGGTAATGCGTGCGGACTTGATCCGATCTCGAACTTCCCCGACAACAGTTACTTTAAGTCTTCATTGGTATATGTTTTAACAACTCTTTAGTTGTTTATAGCACTTCACTATCTGCAATCATTCGTTTCACTACTTTCATAGTGTTATTAATTTTATTAGTATTTTATTTTAGTAGCTGCACTGATATTGAATGACAATGGTGTTTATACTATATAATCTGGCCATTTTCCTTCTGATCTTTCACAGTACGTTTATGAATAATAAATCGGTTTCGGCGATCGTTGATGTATAATTGCCTAAATTTTCACTGATTTTTACGCTCTGTGGCAGGGTTTGCTGGAACACGAAGCACCGTTCCGTGTGGTTCTGTGCGGTTCTGTGACCGTTCCGATGAGCACGGAGATCACTGACAGAGAGTATTCACTGATCACTGCCATGACTGCCATCCTCACTGAGGATTCCTCAGCCATCCTCTTGGTATATTCCATGGTATATACTTTATATATTTTCATAGGAGTAATTTTAATGTATTCGGCATGTTGTTAGGTGGTGTTAGGTTATTAAGACTACTAATTTACAAACAGGAATGATTTACAGAAGTTGAGACTTACAGATATTGGTGATTTTGAAACTATTTTGCTACAAACAGAAACAATTGGAGGGCGCCAGTGTGTAAACTGAATTTAAAAAAAAAATAAATGCTACTCTGGGAAACTTGAGGGTGGACGAAGTATGTGAGCGTATGTGATACTCTTTGGTGAAATCACAAAACAGTGAATAAGTCAGTCATGGGTGAATACTTTGATGAATTGTCTACTTCAGATTCTGAAAAAATTCTATCTAAAGCAGGTCTTTCACTAATAGGCATTACAGGTAGAGTTAACAATAAATTTTATATTGAACTCAACCGCTTACCGAGAATTGCTAATTGACTTTTAATTTCATGCTTTGTAATGAATTTATTTAGGTGGGTTAGCAATGGCCCTAGTTATTGGTTGTGGACCATTCATTTCTCCAGCCCTTCGCCGTGTATGTCTGCCTTACATTCCTGCAACAGACACTCAAGTACAGAATATCTTGAAAGTCTTGTCTCAACGCAAAGGCAGATTATTAGATATTGGAAGTGGTGATGGGAGAGTGGTTAGTTGCTATGTTTTCAATGAATTTCATTTCATTTAGACAAAATGAATATTAAAACAGAAACATATTTTTAAATATGCCTCTCAACAGATTTATTTGTAGGTTATTGCTGCTGCCAAAAATGGCTTTATTGCGGATGGTGTTGAACTTAATCCATGGCTTGTAGCATTTTCCAAGTGGCAAGCTTTGCGACATGGAGTGCAACCAAAAACAAATTTTTTCTATTGTGATTTATGGAAATTTAATGTTTCACCTTATAACAATGTAATCATATTTGGTGTAGAAGAAATGGTGAGTAGATATATTAAATGAGCAATATGGTAGTAAAAATATCTAATTATTAATTATTTTTTTTCTTTGGGTGCATTTTGCATTACATCATTGTACAAATGTTGTTTGCCCAATAACTCAGATTTGAATCTGATTGTAAAAAATACTACTACACTGTTTTTTTGACCACTGTCATTAGTTAAAACATTTTTCGTTTATTATTGCCAATCTGGAAAAAAAACATTGGTACAAATTTAATTTAGTATTAATACATGTCGTAGTACAAATTTAGTATTTTACATTTAAGGAAAATAAAAAAAGTCAGCAAAGCAAGAAAAAGTTTTTTGACAACCGATATGACCCTACTATTCAGTAATGAGGCGCAGATGGTTTTAAAACAAATACTAAAATTTGTATTTATTTGCAGATGAGTGAATTAGAAGAAAAATTGTTTCAAGAATTGGATAATGGTGCTGCTGTTATTGCTTGCAGGTTTCCTCTTCCTTCAAAAACTCCTGTATTTACTTGTGGAATGGGAATTGATACTATATGGTTATATGAGATTAAGAAGGACAGTTATTGATTGGTCACTGAGATAATTATGAGTGGATATGTTTTATCTTGATTTTGTTGCTGAATGAAGTAGAGTCTGTACTTAAGGTGGTATGTTCGTGCCAGTTGCCAGTCAAACACTCGATCGTTTATTACAGATTAACAACAGCTGCTTCTAAAGGTGAAAGGAGCATTTAAATAGTTATTTATAGAAAGTTGAAAGAGAAATATTGAATATTTGCATTAGAGAAACAATTCTAACTAATAAATTTAGTCTCTGGCATGACATTTTATTTTCACAAGTTGCCGATACTTAATGTAGGTTAGATTGACTTCAGCACCCATTCTTTTCTTTCTGTCTGTGTTGAATATTAGTCCACATTCTTTACATTGAAAGTGGATTATCATCAAACAGTTTGTATTTGTGTAAGTTAAAAAAATTTAAGTTAGCATGGTTTTATCTTGTATCCAAAGAGGAACGTTGGCGACAATAGCATGCTTTGTACAGCATAACTCCAAGGTCAAGTGTGGTGGAGAGCCAGTACTTCCGGATGCAATGAATTTTGCAGCAGTTTTTTTTATCAATTATTTCTCAGAACGCCCGGTGAGGTACGTTACATTTAATACCGTCTGATTCCTAAAAAAAAATTAATATGTATTGAATAATAGAAAAAGTACTTTCACTGAAAAATCCTTCTATAACTTAAAAATCCCATGCCGTGAAAATTTTTCCATAAGAGCCCATATTAATATAAACTTCTTTTATTAAAAAAAATAGGCTAGTAAGGGCCAGTGTTTTTCTTTCAGTCTTGAAGAACACAGATTTTGCTTTCATTTAAAGTACTTTTTGGAGGTTCTTCACTGTGGTTGATTTAATGAACATACTGCCCTAAGAAGTAATTGCTACCTGGTAAATCAAGAAGCAAGGAGTCGTCCAAATTTACATGTAGAATTTTTTGAAAATTTTTTTTGGTAATGCAAGTTTGGATATTTTGGGATAATTTTAACTCCATCAGAACCAGTTAACAACCTGCAGGACCTGTACCATTTTTATCATGTGGTGCCCCTTTTATTATTTTGTGTATTTTTTCAACACATAGTTATGCATAGTTATCAAGATGGTACTGTACACTTTAAAAAGAGATCTAAAATTAAATATATAATGTAGCCCCCGGATTGGAGTATATAAATACTCAAATCTAATTACAAGTACTCTAGGCCAAGTTCAGAGTCAAAATTGGGACATTTGGACATTTTCTATTATGTAAATATCTTTTTCAAGAAGAAGAAAAAAAAAGAATTCAGTGTCTAGTACACGTTAAAGTCCCAAAAATGCATGCTTACAGTTTAAATGAAATATTTTTCGTTTTATTTATTAATACACACAAAGTTTGAAAGCAATATTTTTTTCAAAAGGATCCATTATTTAAAGGATTATAATAATAGAAGATATGTAACAGATATAAACTAAATCAGGTCAAATTCTTTTGGATGATTCAGAATGTTTAAATATTGCAAAATAAAATTGAAATAAATAAAATATTTTCTCAAAATATTAAATTATAAACATTTAATAAAATGACAATGTTATTAATTTTCAATCTTGATTGAGCTCTATTTATCCAATCAAACATTTACACAATTTTGCAGTAGAAAACTCGTTGATTATTCTTGTTGTATCAAATTTTTTGAGTAGTTCCTGTTCAATATTCATCAAAGAAAGATTCGTCACTCGTATTTGGCTCATACTGGCTCTTATTTCACTCTTCGATTTTGTCATTTAATAAATGGTTATATTAGTGAGAGTTATAAATTCTGAATCGTAATTGAAATAGAACACATATTGCTTCAAAACTCAAAGAAACATTTACACAATAAATATGAACATAAGAGAATTAGCTAATTCTTTTCGGATTGTAATTTATGCAGTAACAACGTATCCCAGCAAACAGACATATAAATATCAACCCAGTGGTTTTGCCGTTAGCCAGCATTGAAAATTAAACTTTAAGATCATAGTACATATATGTACTTTGGTTTCTGTCTTTTTTACAGTAGGAAACACTTCTTTTTTTTCACTAGTGACACACTTTTAAGTGTGTCACTTTTAAGTAAGGGGCCGTAGCTCATGCTGCATGTGCTACTAGGATAAACTGAGACTGCACCCTGAAACACATAATGCAAGTTTGAATCCTCTTCAAAATAATAATGTATCACTTGCATTACCCCCCCCCCCCCCAGTACTAGGATATTTATAGTCAATGTAGTATGCAACTCATTGTCACTGCTACACTTCATACTATCCTCTTTTACCATGAGAAACAACGTAGTTCATCCCAAAATTATTTGGATATCTATTAATTTCAAGAATGTTAGTCCAAACTTTTAGACTGGCTTATGACAGAAATTTTTGAAACTGGTGGTGCTACAGAATGACAGACTTTCTTGTACTAGTTAGTTTTGTAATTTCTGTGTTCTGGTCTAGCTTTTCGGTCTTGCCCCATTCCCTTGCCAGCTGCCATCTATCACTGCCCATACTACATTTTACTTTAAGAATATCACAGAAGAGTAAAATCTCATCCTATTTGGAAATTTAGCTTGAAACATTTGGAGACTTTCTAAGAAAATTAAGCATTACTGTAAATGCGAAATTTGAAGCTCATCTTCATAGAAAACTTTCAAGTTTTCTAAAAACTTCATTGGAAGTCATTTGAAGCACTTTCATTCACTAGTGCAAGTATGTATACAAATCGCTCTAAATGGGTTTCGACAAACTATCAGACATTATTTGTAGTACAGTTACTCATAAGTACAATAATGTGAACAAATCGTCGAATGTAAATATTAACATGAGAGACTTTTTTTTTTCCATTTTCGAAAAAGAAAAGAATATAGCAAAGTGGCATATATGTCATCTTATGCAGAACATTTAGCACTACCTTCACCAAAAGTTTAAAGAAAAACTTTGGACCGGTTTTTGAGAAATTTTTGTTGTTGATATTTCAATATTGCAGTAAAACTACTAAAATTTTCAAATCATGTACATAGCCTTAATGAAAGTACTAATTATGGAGAACAAATTCATTTGAATTTTGTAGCTGTAGGAAGACACTGTAAACATTTGAACTATTGCAATTTTCGGAAATTCAGAATTAGCAGTGAAAATCGGGCCTATATAACCATTATAAGTGTGTCACTATGTTCTTGCAAGACATTTAAGGAAAAAATTTGGAGCCATTTTTGAGAAAATTTTGAAATGCTGCATAACATCCTAGGACATCATATAAAGTACCCTTAAAAGTAGAAAGTGTTTTTCAAAACTGCAGAATTTCCAGTCGAGCCAGATCGACCAGGGAATATTAAATTTGGGGAAAAAATCCTATGAATAGTTTAGACGCTAGTGTTGGTCACAAACTGATGGACGTAAAAAAAAAATCGATTTTCCTCAGCATTGCAACATTTTCTTCACTACGTATTTTACTCGTACGTATACGAGAAAGAATAGTGGTGCTATAGAATGACATAGCCTTTCCCGAATTAGTTTTCTATTTTCTTGGGTCTGGGCTAGCTTTTCGGGCTTGCTACATACTCCTGCCAACTGCCCATTACCGCCCAAACCACATTTTTTTGTTGTTGACTTTTTTCAGTTATTTTTAAGTAGATGCGAAACATTGCTTTCAGAATATTAAAAAAAACAAAAAGTTAAACGTCGACCTAAATGGCAATTTTCATTCAAAAATGTGGAGCCGATTTCGAGAAAATGGTCTTAAAGCGTTGCTGTAAATGCGAAATTTGAAGCTCTTTTTCACAGAAAATCGTTGCGCTTATGAAAAAAGTAATTGAAAGTCATCTGAAGCACGTCTACTCACAAATGTAATGATGTTAACAAATCGTTGGAAATGTGCATATTAACAGCATGAGAGAACTGTCAATTACATAGTGTAATTTTTGAAAAAACAAAAGAACACAGATAAATTTTGTTATATTAAATAGTGTAATTTAGATTTATTTAGTAAAAATTAAAAAAAAACAGTAAAAACTGTATGTGACTCGTGGGGGACATTATCGGCGCGCGTTTTCGTGAGTTCCAGAATCCCTTCCCGTCATTCCAAATATAAATAGTTGAAAGCTGATCAAAAGTTTAAAATAAATACATTTTAAAATAGCAAGATTAGCGATATTTGAAAAAATTGACATTTTTGTTTCCGAGTTATAGAAAACTTATTTGCATTGGTAAACGAATTGCAAGTATGCTTTTTTTGCATTGCTAACAAGATAGCAACTCGCCCTTACCATTCAAAACAAAAGGAGAGTTCAACAAAACGTGCTCTTAGTGAAGCTACTTTTACGTCCAGAAGCAAAACAAAGGGCCATCGCAGCATTTGCTCAATGGATCAGGGAAACAGGACAGAAACCTGATCGAGATGGGGGTCATTGACCCGGAAGCTGAAGTACATGATATTTCTCTCATAAAAATTCATTTAAAGTACTTTCATATAAAGTACCTCATTAACATCATTGACATAAAGTTTGAAGAAAGAATTTGTTTTGTGAGAAGATGGCGTTTAAGAGTTTCTAAAAATTTGGAGATAATTTTCACAGAAAACTTGAGATTTTGAGAAACTTTATAAGACATCATTTAAAGAGCATGTACTCGTAAATGCAATAATGTGAACAAATGGCCGCTAATGAAAATATGAATGACGTGAGAGGCTCTTCAAAAACATTAATTTATTGTAATTCTTGGAAAAACAAAAGAATAAAGCCATATGTTGTTTATGCCATCTCGTAAAGTACATATAAAATTATCCCTATTAAAATATTAAAGAAAAAATTGGGAGCCGTTTTGAGAAAGTGTTTTTGCTATTTTTTAAATTGAACATATTGCACCAGAACTACTAATCATTTCAAAAGATGTACATAACCTTAATGAACGATCTAATTATGGACAACAAATTTTGTTTGAAGGAAAAATCTCTATCTGCAATTTTGTGGTTGTAGGAGACACTGAAAAATTCAAACTTGTGCAATTTTCGAAAATTCAGAGTTAACCGTGAAAATCGGACTTATGCCAGCTTTATAAGTATTTTACTCTATTCTTACAAGAAATTTAAAGAGAGAGTTTTGGAGCAGTTTTTGAAGAAAAGGTCTCTGGGGCATCATGTAAAGTAAATTTTAAAGAAAGATTTTCAAAATTGCAGCGTCTGGAGTCGAGTCATTTCTACCAGGGAATATAAATTTTGAAGAAGAAAAACTACGCATGGTTTAGGCGCTAGTGGTGTTCACAGACAGATGATCTGAAAAAAAACAACACTTTCGGTACCGCCAAATCGTTATTTCCGTTGAAATCTCGAAATTGATTTCCCGTAGCTTTACATAACTTTATTCTATGTGTATTGTGATGTAACAGATGATTATAAAATAGAAAATAAAAACGTTTTACAAAGAGTTCGGTGAGAGGAACAAGGCGGTGCACTTGTGAGAGAAAGTGGTGCGCTGTGAAAGGGCGCGGCGAGGGTGCAGGACAGGCGTGCGGCATGGGTCAGCGGACGCAGGGCGTGGCCCGTCAAAATGACAAAGATGGTCACTTACAAAGATGTTCGGACGTCGAAGACGGGTAAAACTGATTGTGTGATAGGTTGACAAATACGACGAGCCCTTAATCTCCCGTGGCGCGCATGCATCTGTGTGACAGTGTCGCACTAATGCACAGCGAGTGGCGAAGCGCCTTCGCACGAAGTTAAGATCAACAAAATAACGATGGATGTTTTCGGAAACATGTGCGTGCATCCGTTGAGATGCGGACCCATTTAGGGAACCAAGCAATGAGAAACATTGGGCCAACACATTCAAAATCCTAAACGATCATTGCATAATTAGAGTAAGAGCGGTGGTATGGCGAAATGACTGAAGAGGGGGCGTGATTTGAGGTGGTCTTCGGGCGAAAAAGGCATTCGAGAGCTAGACTTGCTTGAGAACGGACGCGAGAGAGTAAACGTTGATTAGTGCACGGTAGTCCAAGTTGAACTTTGGCGATTGCACCTTGATATGGACTTGCATGACATTACGCAGACCAGACTTCTACAATGACCAGGAATCATTGAAGGGCATCAGTTACGCCTGCTCTCACAATTACTCTAGTAGTATGCAATACGGCATCGTTTGGGTAGCTGCCAACGTGCAACAGCAAATTAAAGACTTTTCGATGACTACTGCTTCATAGCCAATTGTCGTCATGTAGTCACGCACACGCATGTCAAACGCGTGGTGAATAACAAGGCTGTTGTAAAATTGGAACGAGACAACACGGAAGGGTGGCATCTGATCGGGTGCGTCGTGATTGAAAGAGGACGAGCCAATGTACGCGGAAGCGGTTCTTCAGTCAGCCTTACAGGGGAGTGAAGGCACCGACTCTTGGTCGTCAAAAGATCTCGCTCTCTCCACTCAGCTGGTGCCCAGGCGAGTGTGTCTCAGGTGACCCAGACGAGTTGAAGGTCAGAAGATGCAACGGGTATGTAAGAGACCTATTGTCAATGTTATGTGGACTGAAATGGTCAAAGGACCGCAAGATTAGGAGCATGAAGACAAGTGTTATTGTTAGGGTAAAAAAATTGCACTATCCCTACGAAAAGTTTGAAGAAATAATTTGGAGCGGTTTTTGGAAAGATGGCGTTTAAGCGTGTCTCAAAATGCGGAATTTTGAACTCATTTTCACAGAAACTTTTGAGGTTTCGAGAAACTTTATAAGACATCATTTGAAGATCATGTAGATTATTGCAGATTTTCAGTGTCCAAAGAAAGGCGGGAATTGTGGTTCAGAGCAGTAAGGAGAGAAAATTGGCAACTGACTTCAACTTCAGGAATATGTTCACAGCATTTCCGCCCTGAAGATCTTCATTTAACAGGACAATGTAGAAGACTGGAAGAGGAAAGTGTTCTATCAATGATTCCTTCATATCCCTCATATGTAAAAACATCGCTCAGAAGTGAACGAACGTTGGTCGCTGTTGGCACATATGCGTCCAAATTAATTCAAATATGGCGCTATACTTGGAATTAAATTATTTTGACAATTCTTTCGGGGTAATTAAGAGCAAAGAACATATATTTCAAACTTGCTACGCCGGAGATTTGAAGGAGAATAATTTTCCCTCAAAAGTCGCCAGGTAACTTCCAAAGAAAATGGGGATTCTTTTCTTGTATGAAATTCTTTGAAACAAACTTTGAACTGCTTTCAAAAATGCCCAAGTGATCGCGCCAGCCACCGGCCCGTTGCATGTGCAGCATGGCACATTCGGCAGCTTCCCGGTATCAAACGCCTATTCATTTAAGACGCGAAGAGATCTCATTGTTTGAAATCTACAGCCTAGCCGGCTAATGGGAGATAGTTTTGCTTGCGAAAAAACTAATTAAATACGCCCGTATTGAGTGAAATGAAAGTGAATTATAATCCACGATTGGTACTGTTCCAAAGATAATTGTGATTGTATTATCTGTGCCCGGTGCCCTGTAGCACACTAGAAGCAGCAGTGGATGGCTGACGAAAATAATCAGTGAGGTAATGCTTTCCTTTCGACCAGACAACTGACAATTTCTTCAATGCTTAAGGATTTTCACGCCGGGACATGTTAAAAGTCTGGATGTTTTGATAGTTTGAGAAATCCGCCCTTGCGATCAGAGCGCAAACAAGTGAATACCAGTTTCCTCTGCGCAGTCTCTGCAAAAGCTCTCCCAACCATCTAATCTATATTTCGCAGCCTCAACGCCCACCAAAAGGGATAAAATTTCAGACGGTGAGCATTCCATTGAAGTGCCAAGAATTAAAGAAAGTGTCCAATGTGTTAGCAGTTAACACTGCCGGCGATGGGCCAGAATCATTACTCCCAGGAAAAGAAAGCTGATGGAACTATTAACTGAAAACATGAAGAACTTAATAGTGCTAGAAAAAAATTAAAATTTGCAGCAAAAAATGCGAAGACAAAAGTCAAAAATTAATACCGATAGAGAGATAATTGACTCACTTGTAGAAAAAAATTAATTCTGGAGAGCAGTGCGGAAATATTGAAAAGCTTTCTTCCTTCAAATATATGTTGTTTTCTCACTAAGGCATCTGAGAATCCAGAAACCCAAAGAAGTAAACCTGGAGTATTATATTAACCGGGTTTAAGGTCTTTTCCTTTGACGTTGCTTTATTTTTCACCCATGGCGTATGAATTTGTGCGGTCAAAGTTCAATAATGTCTTGCCATGCTGAAGGACTATTCGTTCTTGGTATGTTAAAACCACTTGTGAATCTGGTTTATGTAAAAAGAGTTTTGGTGCTATTGAAATGAAAGTAGCAAAAAATAAGGCAAACGTTAAACTCCCAATTGTCAGTCTGACAATTGATTATGTCTTTGTAAGAACAGTTAAGACTTCTCTGGACATAAAATTCTAGAATATGTTAACATGGGCACAAAAATCAATAATGACAATTTGTCCACTGCAAAAATGTCTTGTGTTCTTATGTGTACTGCCACAAATAAATGGAAAATTCCTTTGTTTATTATTTCATTGAATCTTTGACTTGCAAAGAAAGATCATTTTTAATTACAATTGTTATTGAAAAGTTGACTGGAATTGGTGTATTCGTGACTACCGTAACGTTTGATATTGCAAGTAGCAATTTAAGTATGGTACAATCTCTACATCCAATGTAAATAATTAAAAAAATAGTTTTTCAAATTCATCACGCCCAGAAGCTTCAATTGTCATATTATTATATGCATATCGTATTATTAAGTTTGTTGCTTAGCAGAGAAGGTAATTTATTGTAATGATGGAGAAATAAAATGGAGTAATGTCCACTTTCTGTGCGCGCGCACGAGTTGCAGTCTATTGAGGGTTTTTCGTATCGCAAATAAGTTATCTTCAAAACACATGCTTTGGTACAAGTATAAAATGCGAGTTCGTTCAGCAGTTCAGACAGTGAGCACGTCAGTTTCTGATGCTTTAGAATATTATATTGAGCTTTTACAAATAAAAAAACTGAAGGTTTTGCAGCAACTGTGAAATTTATACGAACAATGGACAGGATATTTGACTTGACACCAATTATTTAATTTGTAAGAGGATCTCGTCATCTGGTGACTCAGAGCGAAGTCACTTGTTTTTCACCAAGGAGGCCCGGGTTCGATTCCTGTCGAATACCGGACAATCTCGTGTGAAATTTATTCCAACAAAACCAATTTGGCTGCTTCACAAGGGCTATTCCCCGTGAACACAATCTCTTTGAAGTGTTGTACTCCAATCCTAATTCCTTCCCAATTCTGGCCGCTGGGTTGTGACGCACAAGCGCGTAGGAGGCGCGTACGCGAAGATGCTACCTGGCGGTCCTCTTGACAACTGACAGAGAAGAGACGCGACGAATATGACATATTCATATATTAATGGAGGATTTCTTGCCCCCCAAAATTACTCCGACAGCGCAAAGCATTCAACGCCCCCTAGGGGTTTGGAGACGCGTTGCGTCAATTGAAGACGCAACCAATTGAAAAACAATCTAATGTTCTCTAAAGTCTGACAATGAACATGAGTGGCGTTCATGTTATTCAGTACATTCATTCTTGTACTGTGAAACGGGGAGTTAAGTTGTGCTATTACACAGTAATAGAAATGTAGGTTTTCTTAACTTCAAAGTCTCCCTTCAAAATATTTTTGATAGACATGTAGGAACACAATTTACCTACCCATTGGGTTCACACTCTATCGAACCCTCCACCCTAACTTATTTTTACATAATAGTTATTTATATATAAACAACTCGACTAATTTCAATAACTACTCCTACATACAAGAAAACATTAACTCAATTTACCTAACCTACTTGACATACATAAATTCATTCAAATCTTGTCCTACTATATACAGTTATATACAGATCATAAATTACAAACATTGTCTAAAATATAATATCCTCTGTTGTGTGATTGACAAAGGGCGCCACCTTGCGAGCGCGCCAGAAACTACCGCAACGGCATGAGTGCAGGCCGCTCGACAGACAGACACTGGACGCCGGACACGCGGTGACGAACGTGCTACGTTCATCTGCTATATAATACTGTGTATTCCAAAGTTAACTAATATACACCATTCCAATTGTGTATCGTGTGTCGTTATTCATACATGGTGGCAGCTGTAGAAGTGTTTATTTACCAGTAAAAGCAACTAGAACGCGACAAGACTGGGCAGCTAACCTGCAAATGGCACCGGAAGCGTCGGTGGCGGCGCCGTCGTCGTACGTCATCGCAGCACCGGATCCGTTCGATTTCAACGCTCTTGGAGATTGGCCGAAATGGTTCGAAATGGAAGAAGAGGTTCGAGAGGTTTCGAATGGCTTCAAAACTAAAAGCGGTCTCAGAAGGTGAACAGATAAATACGTTGATCTATTTGATGGGAGAAAAAGCTGACGAGTTTATGTTAACGTTCGGTCTGACGAACGATGAAGAGAAGCACTACGAAACTGTGATTCAGAAATTTGACAATCACTTCTCACCAAAGACTAACGTAATTTATGAAAGGGCCCGCTTTCATACGTGTCCAAATCCCGGGGAATCGGCGAGTGATTTCATTACGGCGTTACATAACCTCGCTAGGAATTGCAACTATGGTAATTAGAAGGATGCGTTTATTCGCGAAAGAATTGTGGTCAGTGTCGCAGACAAAAAACTCAGCGAGCGAATGCAATTAGACGATACTCTAACCCTCGATAAAGCCGTACAGACGATTAAACAATCTGAGGAGGTTAGAAAGCAAGTCGAAAGTCTTCAGCCTTCAAATCGAATCGTAACACATGAGAGAAACGGCGCCAACATTAAATTCACAGGCAGTGAGAAGAAATATGTTGATAAGCAAAACAAAAAATCTGATACGAGACCTAACATCAATTCCAGGCAGATGAATAACTAATAATAGGCGACTGGAAAAAGTACTCTCCAGACTGAAAGAAGCCAGGATTACACTGAATGAGAAGTTGGCCATCAGCGACACTTCTACTGATTTCCTCGGACATATTGTTGACGAAGCAGGAACTGGTATCCTTCCAGATAAGGTGAAAGCGATTGTGAACGCACCCAACGACAAGAAGGTACTCAAGAGATTGATAGGCATGGTTAATTTTTTAGCGAAGGCAATTCCCGACAAGACTACGATTCTGGCTCCTCTTTAAATGCTACTGAGAGAAGATATGGTCTTCGTTTGGGGACCTAGTCAGGAAAAAGCCTTTGCAAAAGTGAAGTCTATGTTGACTTCTGCCCCCGTTCTGGCACGATTCGACCCAAGAAGAAAAATTATAGTGACAGCAGATGCGTCGTCGTACGGAATTGGAGGGGCGCTGCTACAGGTTCAAGAAGATGGAAGCATTAAACCCATTGTCTATATTTCAAAATTACTATCGGACACTGAGAAACGCTACGCACTGATTGACAAGGAGGCCCTAGCGATTACTTCCGCCTGTGAAAAATTTGCAGACTACATCACAGGCATCGAGATTGAGATTGAAACCGATCACAAACTCCTCATTCCGATCCTTACCACTAAGTTTCTAGACGATCTATCTCCCAGACTACAAAGGTATCGTATCCGTCTCATGCGTTTCCATTACACTGTTGTACATGTTCCAGGTAGAGACTTGTACTTAACCTACAATGTCTCGAGAGCTTCACTTTGCCTCCAAAATTCCACATAGATGAAGTACACAGAATTCACAAAACATTTCACTTTCAAAAAATATAAATTTGATACACATACACAATGATGTTTTTTCTCTTCTGATTCTATATAACACAATCAAGTGATTTGGCTCAATGTAACCCTACGCATTTTCAGTTCAGGTTCCAGTGTATCATTAAAACGTTTTGCTTAAGGCATCAGCTTTTACAAGATATTTGCCTTTCGTGGTTAATATCTAAATTAGATGCTTGGATCATTAATGCCCAATGCATCACTCTAGGGTTTTCACTCGAACAGTTGTTTAACGAACATAGCGGATTGTGATCTGTTTTTCCTTTAATTTATGCATTATCATCCAAATAATATTTTAGTTTCTGCACGCCCATATTAACGCAGTACATTTCAATATCGCATATAATTCCGTCGTACAACGTTGTAATTTAGTATCAGTGAGTTTGCGACTAAGATATAAAACAGGTTTCTCCTCCCCTTGTCATCGTATTGCGCAAGAATGATGCCTTCTTTCCTCTTAGATGCATCGCATTGCACAATAAAATATTTGAATTCCATTAGGCGCGTGGAAGACGGGTTCGTGACATAGAGCATTTCTTTATTTCTCAAATGCCACTTCGTATTCCGGCGACCGTGCCATTTTACACTGCCGTTCTCGGCTTTCCAATAAATCCCTCAATGGGACTGATATTCCCGAATAATCTGGCATAAAAAGCCTGTAGTACCCCGTCAACCCTAAAAAAGCACGCACTTGCTTCTTTGCCAGTGGCACTGGATGTTCTGGTTTTTACTTTCGCCTCCACCGAACGCATCATGCCATTTCCGACCATATATCCTAAATACTTGACATTAGTACGCACGCATTTGCACCTGCTCGGCTGCACGTTAAACTTCGCTTTTTCTAAGATCTGAAACACCTTTTCTAGACGCCGGGGTGTTCTTGCCACATAATGCTGTATATCGCAATGTCTAAATACGGTACGGCAAATTCCGCTGATGCTGCCATCATGCGGCTGCACTAATATGGTGCATATTTCAACCCGAAAGCAATCTTAAAGGCCTGTACGTACCGAAACTGGTGCAAAACGCCGCATACATTTGCGCTTTCGGAGACAGCGCTATTTGATGATAAAACTTCGCCAAATCTAAGGTTGTAATTATTTTCGCAATTTCCTTCAGAAGGATTTTCGATTGGTGGGGCGACATACGATAAGGTGCACTCCGTATATTTTTCGTTTCGTCTGGCAACTCTATATTCATAGTGACGACATCGGTCAGCCGTGGCATATCCGAAAATATATTCTTACGTATACTTTAGTATTAGATTCCAAAGCTTTGTTCGGAACTCGTCTTCGACTTCCGTTCCCTCTAACACAGCTTCAGCATCGAAGTCAGTACTGTCGAGGTTAACCGCGTACTTGTGGAGCTCGTCTTCCTCTACTTCGAAATTCGTACTTCGATCAGCTATGAAACTCAAATATTCCATACGCCGAACGTTTGCCTTAACACATATTTACATGGTAAATACGCCCTTCTTTCTTTCCTGGCATCAAAACTACATAGTTTGTATCGGACTTCTTTTCATTTCTTCCTCTGGCCTGGTCCACTGTACTGATCGTTTTTTGTGGGATTAGGGGCTAAAACTATCACGCGGTCACCCTTCCCTATGGACGACTCTCTTGTCCTGCGGGATTCTCGTAATCGATTGATCAGTTTGAAAACATATTCGACAACGGAGTTTTCTTCCCAATCCTCCGCATCCGAATTATGCAAAAAGAGAATCGCTGGCTCCTGGTACTCTCACACAGTTCCTGGTTCTAAACACAGTACTTTGATTAACCGGTTCATAGTTCTATGAACACGTTCATTCGGATTCGACTGCGGAAGATACGGAAATGACTGTCCCCTGATCGCAGGTGCGATACTTATCCGATTGAAGATCGGCCTGAGTCGTGGTCCTCACCACTCTCTACGAGAGCACGCACAGTGAAACTCCGTTGCCGCAGTCACACGTGAAACAACTGTTCTTCAACGTCTCCCCAACACATAAGTCGCCCCACGAGCATAGCTCGCCTCCGCACCGCCCCGGGGCCCGTTTCACAAAGGTTACAAGTTACTAGTACTAGTAATCACAAGTACTTGTAAGTTCTGTTTCACAAAGATTTGTGAAACTGCACTTGTGGCTAGAAGTAGACCCTAGAACTAGATCTGTTTGTTATTAGAAAATACTTTCTTGTACTTTACAAAAATTATAATTTTGTTCTAAATTCAGAAAATAGGTCCAATATAAAAATATTTGTGTAGATAACTCAAGTTTAAAAAAAGGCTTCCAAATTGTATGGAACATTTTTGTTCCTTTTAGTAGGTTTGTTCCCCCCCCCCATGAATACCGCCTCTGATTTGTATTATTATCAATAGTGGCTTCACATTTGTAAGGCACTAGTATACATAGATGTAAATGTATTTGAATAAATTATTGAATTTATGGATTTATTGATCTTTATGAACAAATTTACTAGCATAAGGCTCGAATTCTTCCGCGGGTCTATAGACAATATTGTAGGATTTTCAAAATTAAGTTTGTGATTGGTAGAAACTCTGTTCAGAAAGGGAGTTCTGTCTTGCATTAATTTCCCAAGTGTAACATTTGTATGTTCACCTACTTTCCTTCGGTTTTCTTTTGGTCTAACTAATATAAGAGCTATCACCATTATGGCAAGCAATCTTATGTACAATATTTTGTATTTTCGTCACTTTGATGATGTTTTGTATTGTGCGTTTTTGGTATCATACGTCTTCCCCGAATCAGTTGGCCAGCAAGCGTGAGGGTGTGTAATGGCGTCTCCACACATCTGTGGAACCGCCTTAAGCGTTTTATGACCCTGTTTTTTGAGAGGAGGAGCGATGCACTGCCTCTTGGTTTCAAAGCGCGTCGAAGTGCCGCGCTCGCAAACACGCCCGGATGAGTGGGCAATGAAAGCGGCATCCATTGTAGAATTTTGTTTTAGGATTACTCCAAAACAATACAAAATATGTTTATTATAATGAACGTGAAAAAAAAGTTTGACGTTTAACCTCTTCACTTACAGATACTGAAATTTGGTAATCTTCATAAATAAAAGTCATAATTTGTTTTTAAATGTTTAATTTAATATTTGTACATTTGACATAATATGAGAGACGCAATCATTATTCAGATTTAAGTCCAAATAGCAATGTAGCTCCATCTGAAGTATTTTTGATGTTTGGATAATCTTGATTTTGACGACTATCGTTTGAATTATTATAAAAAATTAAAGTACTCCTTTATGTTAACAGTACTTCTCGTATTCATTATAGTTCTTGTTCACATATCGAGGGTAATTTCCACTGACATGGAACAAATTTCAGATTTCCTTTCACATTGATAGTTCCGCAGAGACTTACAAAATTATCTTGTTCTTGTTTTCTGTCATCATTTTCCTGTATAATGCCATCTGGTACTTCATAAGCATCACCTTGAAAAGAAAGTTTAAAGAAGTTAAGACAAAATTTAAGACCTTTTTGTAAATAAGAAACTATTAATTTTCTTTGTGTATAAATAGCAGAGATACACTATATATATATATATATATATATATATATATATATATATATATATATATATATATATATATATAGTTTAAATGCAATTTTTGTAAATCATCACAATACACACACATTCACAAGATGTTTTCAAAAAAGACCCGACTGTTCCAATAACTCGCGTATATTAAAATATACATCTCAATCGTGTTTTTTCGCCTTTAAAGTACAACCCTTAGCTAGTCACAGACCGCTCGCAGCGTTTCTTCCAGCCACCAAATGCCCTTTGAAACGCTGCTTTCGGAATCGCCTGAAGATCCGCTATCTCAGTGCGCTCGAATTTATCAAATTGGCATCCTTTCGAGATGAATTTAAACCTTGGATACAGAAAAAAGTCAGCTGGAGCCACATCTGGAGAATAGAGTGGCTGTGAGATTAACATTGTGCGGTTTTTCGCAAAAGACTGTCACAAGAGACGAGGCATGCGCCGGCGCGTTGTCATGTTGGGATTTGAATTTTCGATCCTTCAACGGTTTAGGTATTTTCCCCATGACTGCATGCCTTAGCCTCTTTAGAATCTCCACATATAATTCTTTATTAACTGCTTGTCCTTTAGGGATGTATTCATAAGGAATCAGCCCTTGCCAGACGAAAAAAGCAAAGAGAATGACATTCACGTTGGACCGAGATATCCGAGCTTTTTTGGTCGGGGAGAGGTTGAAGTTCTTCACAATTGAAGTCGGTTATCCTTTATTGTTCTGTGGTTATACCGCTCAAACCAATGAAACCGGCTCATAGATTCATTACCAAAGGTTTGTTGAATCAATTTGAAGGTCTCTGTAGCACTTTTGCCGGTATTAAAACACAATTTAACGCACACACATTGCACTTTCAGCTCCTTCATTACGCACCGACACAACTATTATACAAGCCAGACAAGAATCGATGTCACGCGGCTCTAGTACATCGCGGTGAGACACAAGGTGGCATTTCAATTGCCGTAGACAGCGGTAATGTTTGGCAAGGTAGTGGAAAGTACTCCACTATCCCGTGAACTGGTTTTCAATTCAGTAATAATTTGTAAGGGCGAGTTACTGTGTAATAGAATAGAATCGGTTTATTTTAAATATTTTAAAAGTATGTAAAACTGATTTGGAACTTTTATGTGAAAAATGAAGAGTAAAGGAGTATGGTTTGGAGAAAATAATTTAAACGGTTTAGGCACAAGTGTTGGCCACACACGGACACGTTTTGCCGCAGATTTTTCGGTATAAAGGGCTCAAAACATGGATTCTGGAACACGGCTTGTTAAAGGAGAGAAGTTTTTACATGTTTGTGTTTGAACAAGATTTTTCCACTTTTTCGTTCCAGGGTCCTCAATATGTTTCTAGACGAAAACTCGTTTTTTCCCGTAGCATTACAATATGATTATTAATCGTACTTTCTCCACAGTGCGTAAGCCTTACGTGACAAAACAAAAATTTGGAGCCGTTTGAGAAAAGTAATTTGAGCATTTTCGAAAAAGCGAAATTTGTAACTCATTTTAGTAAAACTCTTGAGTTTTCGAGAATCGTGAAAAATACATCAAAGCGTTTCTACTGAGAGAAATGCAATAATGTTCAAAAAACCCTGCTAATGGGAATATTAGAGACACGACAGATATTCCGAAAACATACCTTTGTGTAATTATTGACAAATCAAAATAATACATTAAACTGGTATTGAACTGGCATTAAATGTCATGAAATTCAGGGTATTTAAAAAATGGAACTATTTTTGAGAAAATGCCATTCATGCGTTTCTGAAAAAAACAAACACTTTTGAGCTTATTTTCATAGAAAACATTTGAGTTTTTTGAGAAACTACATAAGAAATAATTTGAGAGATGTTTACTCACAAATGCAATTCAGTATAAAAATGTAACGACACTTAATATTTGAAAACAATGTGGGAGAGACATAAAAACTTACATTTGTGTAATTTATGAAAAAAACAAAAGAATACATCAAATGGCTTTATGTCAAGTTATTCAGTGTCTTTAGTATTGTCCGTACAAAAAGGTAAAAAAACTGGAGCCTTTTTTGAGAAAATCTCGTTTTAAAAATTTAGTCCTTTAGTCAACCAGGTCAGGGCCAGGTCAGGTCGTGAGACAGCCAGTTCGCCGAAAACTTGACGTATCAGGGGGTCAGACCAATATTTACTAGTAATAGAAGGTATTAGCCAAACCCACCACCATCCCACCATCCCACCTGTCTTCCAGGGTCATTCCACATGACATCACCACCTATGCCACCCAAACCACCTCCATGATATCACAATCAGATGAGTGACGTCTTATCGCACTCTCGCGTCACCAAAGGGGCAGTGCACCCATTGGCTCATAAGAGACGAGTCAATCCTCGACACTCGAAGTATGATGTGTTTTCGCCGGATATGGTTTAAGGTTAATATTAAGATTTACCAATGCGAACAAATTAAAGGTTAACCACAAACCGAAAGTAATAAGATCAATTTTATAGAGAGTCACATACCCCCTACTATCTTTATTTCTCTTACAATTGGGAGAAAACTACTCATATTTTCGAAAAAATGTATATGATCTTACTTTAAGATTTCTTCAAAGGACTGATTTCTTTAAGAAAAAAATCTCCACCTTCAATATTGTAGTTGTTGGAAGACGCCAAAAAAATGAACTTTTGCAATTTTCGAAAAACAGGGATTTCAACGAAAATGAGACCTTTATCATTCTTTTAAGGGTCATTTATGGTATCCAAGAACGAAGTTAAATTACACAATTTGATACCATTCTTGAGAAAATTTTGAAAATGTGTAGGCTTCATGGAAAGTACCCTCAAACATCAAATTATACGTTTCAAAAAACCTTGTCTTCACGATGGAACTTCGGTCACCAAGGTATTTCGCGTCTTTCTCGGTCGTGCCGCTAGATAACGCATGATTGCCAGACGCGAAATACCGTGAAATATTCCATCATCAAAGCCTCGCGCGACAAGAAATAAAAACCAACGTATAAGTCAGCGCCGGATCTCGTCATCTAACTGGGGGAAATCCCCGCCACCTCCCGAGAAAAAATGTACTACACTTACGTGAGTAGTGACCTTAACAGTTCACGTGCCCGGAATTACTAATCAATCAATCAATGGATTCTGACTACACGTGTTCATTTACTGTAAGGAAGTAATTTACTGTATATAGGAACAACATTTATTCACTTTTTGTTACCATGGTCTGGCAAGCCAGTCAATCACAGAATCACAAAAATTCATTGAAGATGAAGCTTTGGACGAAAGCTAAACTTGTTCTACTTAAATGAAGACTAATTTAATTTGGACAAACTGACCCTA
This sequence comes from Gryllus longicercus, assembly GCA_038098605.1. Classification (NCBI taxonomy): domain Eukaryota; kingdom Metazoa; phylum Arthropoda; class Insecta; order Orthoptera; family Gryllidae; genus Gryllus; species Gryllus longicercus. The sequence goes on along the minus strand of JAZDUA010000015.1, from coordinate 2,359,690 downwards.
AGAGCAACAAATGACAATTCTATATGCAGTAACACTACTATACTTTTTTTTTATTAAGAAGTGAATACAACTATTTTTTTATATTTAGTGAAATACATAATATCTAGTAATAATGTACAAGTTTATTTTGAATAAGTGAAGAAAATTACTATTAGGGGTCAGCTACTTCAATAATTTGAGCAAAAGGGGTCCTGAACAACAAAAAAGTTTGTGAAACGTTGCTTTTCATGAAGACCCTACAATATTCTCAAAAATGGATCAAATTTTTTCTTTAATTTATTTCCTCAAGTAGCAAAGTGCTTTTATAAAAATAATTCTGATCCTGCTTTCATTAAAACCAGTTAAATTTCAAAAACTGCCAAAATAAATTTTTAACCTCCTTCTTCAATATTAAAGATTCAGAGAAATAATGAAGTCTGTTTTTAAAAATTAGATCTTTAAGTAGTGTCATACATAAATTTTTAAAATAAGAGTAGTGTTTCAGTAAAATTGTGATAATAAAAAAAACTTTTGTTAACACATTTTGTCAATATTGGCTACAAAATGTTTCTTTAACCCCTTAACCTACATATTATGAAACAAAAGGCGGTTCAAAAATTTCTAATTTTTTTATGTATTGATTTTATTTTGTTCAATTTTTTTTAACTCTAACTAAATAATTTTAACTTATTAAATTTTTGGAAGAATTAAAACCCTGAATAAACTTGGGCTTTTATGTTAAGTGGTTAACATTTTAACAATTATAGCAAAAATACAATTTTTTCTGACCCTGGCCTCGACTCTCAATGTAGAATTTAAAGATTGCTTCTTAATCCAACCTTATTCTTCAATATTAGACATTGAATACTTATTTAAGAAATAAGTATTGTAGAAAATTATATTTGAGATTTGAAAATTATCAGTATGAGACAATTAGACAAAGTTTGATAACCAATCAAGTATTGTACAAAAATGTTACGATACGATTAACATACTATATTTTATCTACTTTGTAAAAATTTCAATGAGCTTTAATTTCTATTTAAATTTGACTATTCATCAAAAATATCTGCAAACCAATATTGATTCGTTCATTGAAGGCTATGGGTGTGTTCTGCTAATGCTAATTAAGAAACTGATTATAATTGTAAATAGTGGGCTGTGGATTATTGCCAGTTGCTCTCATTGGTAGTTTTTCTGTAATATCTCCAATTAATACCCGGCAAATGCTAGAGCCGAACTGTCACAAATGGGCAACAGACAATACCTCATTTTTTCTTCATATTTATTCCCACCTCTCTCCATATGCACATCATTACACTTCCGTGCTCTACTCTACTACCTGTGTCTAAAAGCTTGCAAATACCTGTCGCCAGTCAGGTATTTACAATCTCTCACTTGTTAAGTGATCTTTGTAACTAAACAAAATGGGGAAAAACTATATTTTGTGAATGTGCCTTCAGCTCCTGTGGGGACTGAAGCCTCATGAGTCACCATCTGAGGTCCACCCATGTTCTTAACAAAAGAATGCTTAATATGAATTAGTGATAAAAAACTGTCAGAGAAACAGTATAGAATTAAAACAGGCATTTTAGCACTAAATTTGAAAAACATCATTACTAACTGTAATTATTACATTTAATTCTTTGTCAACTAAGGTAAATAGTTATTAGTAAGTGGTATCTGTACTAATTTACATTGCAAAAATGATATATTTTGTATAAAATAGTTTTTAAATTGAATTGTTTGCTGTTTTTAAGAAAAAATGACAGCAAAGTTACAGAACTTTTGGGATGCAATGGTAAGTATTAACTAAAACTAACTGAATATTATCACTAATAACTTTTCTCACAGTCAAATAACATTTTTAACAAGTTTTAAACACTAATAACAGATGAAAATGTATGTAAGTTGAATGTATGTAAAAGTTGTTTTGCAAAATAATTTATTCCTGGTTGCAAAATCAAACTTTTGGCTTTTTGCTATTTCCGACTTTCATATTTTTGAACTAGAAATACATAGATAATATTGAGAGAGTCAGACAGAGAAAAAGTCAAATTTTGTAACACGCTGGAGTTAATTGCCTATATTTTGTTGAGTAACCTAAACTTACCATACACAGTGATGATATTCTCTCCTGCTTGTTTATATAAACCAACAAATACTTCTTTGTTAGCACTATCATGGCCCATTGTATCTTGAATAACTTTTTTAACAATATCAGCTTCATCCTTTGAATTAATGACTGCTAAATGAGCTCCTTCATTGTTACATAAAAAGTTGGCTTCTTCTGATTGCTGAAGCAATTTTTGCAGAAAATAATATCCATGACCAGCATATAAAGTGTAATTTTTGCTGGGTCGAGGAGGAGGGGCTAAACCAAGAAAATAATTTTTTATTGAAATATTGTTGTTGTTGTTATTATTTTTATTGTTATTATTATTATTGTTGTTGTTGTTATTATTATTATTATTGTTGTTGTTATTGTTATTATTATTATTATTATTATTATTATTTAACTTTTATTAATAAGGGACAAATGACAAACAATCAATCCCAAGGGACTCAAACCTGCAATCCTTCAGACCAAAGTCCTGGGATACACACTCTGTTAGCCATCTTGGCCAACCAGGTCAGCTTATCATTATTATTAATTAGGTAAACATCTTATTATTTAGATTTTGAAAAGGCAAACAATTTTTGCACTTGATTTAATGATAGTTACATCAAAAAATAAACAGGCAAAAATTTAATGATTTCTATTCTTTAAAAGTGTTCTGATGTAATTTGACCCACTCAGGACATAAGCAAGAGGAATCTTATCCTTTGCATTAATTGTTCTACTGCACAGGGGCCGGCAATCATGTAGGGATGCAGAAATTTTCTTTAAGATTTGTCAACAAAATAAATATTAAAAATTCAAGTATACAGACTGTAAGGAAGAAAAAAACAAAGGAAGACCCAAAATAAAATGGAAGAACTCTCAGTGGACTAAATTACAGTCTCTTACAAATGCAAAAGGGTAGTCAGTTGCCTAACCACACGCATATTCATGGCAATGATGGTAAAAATATAGTTAAAGGTAGATTAATTTAAGATACCAAAAATAAAGACAAAATGGGAAGATTCATTACAAATAAAAGATATAAGGGTTGACCCAATAAAGCTTTAAATAAGATTAATGAATAATGAAAAAATATATGGATTAGTGCAAATGAAATTATTAGTTCAGAAGAGAAAGATCTGTTCCTCAGCTGAATTATTCTAAAAGTTTTGCAGCTGTTTTACTTAAGATTGGTTTGACCTTGTTTTGATATCATTGAAGGTATAGCTAAGTTAATTTTAATCTCACCTATGATGTTTGCTTCTACACTTAACACATCTTTTGTACAATTGCATGTAGCAATTGTTTGTTTAACATCTAAATGAAGATCTTTCTCATGTTCTGAGTCTTCAGTGGTGTTCCCTTTGTTCAGTTCAACCTAAAAGATAAAATTATAATTGTATTAATATTTTTTCAATTGCATAAAACTACAGATTGTCAATGAAAGACAAGTGTTAAGGTCAATGCAATAGCCAATTAATTAATTGCAATAGTCAGCAAATTAAAATAAATGCAATAGCCATGTTTTAAATAGGTACAGCTAAATTTATTTGTTGTTCAGTCCCTAATTTTAAATTAAGGACAACCACAATGATAAGTGCAAAAATTTCTTCACATAATAATTTTAATTTTAATGAAAATGTGTGAAGACATTTATGTGAAGACCATGTATACACACACATTATTTTTACATGACACCAACATTAAATTTATTCAGTTAAAATGTTATATACAAAACAAGAATCTACTTCATTCTTTGAACGAAGAATTTCTTTGATGTATTATACTTACATGTGTCTCCCATTTCCCATTTTCTTGCCTTTGACTGAAAAGTGAGAGCTTAAAAATTAATTTACTGCAGAAATCTTTGTTTCCTATTGAAGCTCCTTCATAATAATGAAATAGAATGCATAATATCACCACTGAGATTCTGAAAGCCATCATTTACACAGATTTTATTTGTATCAATCTTCTTGAAGAAATATTGTTTGCTCTTAAACATGCATTTTCTGCCTAATACGGTGTAGAAACATCACATGATCTCTTGTTTTGATTACTCCATGTTTCCTCTTGAGATTATTTTCATGTATTGAAATAATATACTACACTAACATATTTTAAATAATAATCTCTGGCCATGAATATTTGTTCACACATTTATGGTCCAATTTAATTGTAAATGTACGACAATGAGAGATAACAATATATTCAGAGCTTTTAAATTTTTATGTACAAGTTTCTTATCAAAGTTCAAAGGTCACCAAGTAAGTTTTTCCTTTTAATGATGAAGGTCATTGAGAGTAAATATGAAATGGAGTCCTGGAATTGATATCTTCAGTTAAAATATTTTATATTCAAGTTTCAAGAAAACACCTTTATAAATCTTCAGTTTTCCTATGAAATAGGTAACGTACCTAGTAATTGGTTTCATAGTAACTGTTCAACTCCATCAGATAATAGTATTTCTTTATTGTATAAGGAAACTTGGTATTCCACCAGAATTTTGAGATGAATTAGTTATGCCAGTAAAATTACATCAAAAAATGGGTCTGCTTTCCCAAAATTATCGGAATTCTGGAAATTGTTTTAATCACTTACTACTTAAATCTCTGATATGAGTAAACTGGCTAGCCTCGATTTTCGAGTTGAGCATCAATAGTTATGAGAAAAAGCTCAATATTTCCGTATTTTTTTCTTTGTTTAGAAAACGGAGCATTTAACTAACTGTATATTACGAAAAATGTAGAGTATTAAATTCGGCGTCGATTGAGCTCCCATATTTGACCATTTGGTCTTATAAAAACGCTACGTTCAAAACCGCCGTTTTCTACACTTTTCCAAAAGTACTAATTTCTTTCTAAAAGAAATAAACACTTAGATTTTAATTTCTCACTACTGTTTACGGAATATAGAGAAAGTATTGTAATGCTTGAAATCGGCTGTGTGTGTGTGTGTGTGTGTGTGTGTGTGTGTGTGTGTGTGTGTGTGTGTGTGTGTGTGTGTGTGTGTGTGTGTGTGTGTGTGTGTGTGTGTGTGTGTGTGTGTGTGTGTGTGTGTGTGTGTGTGTGTGTGTGTGTGTGTGTGTGTGTGTGTGTGTGTGTGTGTGTGTGTGTGTGTGTGTGTGTGTGTGTGTGTGTGTGTGTGTGTGTGTGTGTGTGTGTGTGTGTGTGTGTGTGTGTGTGTGTGTGTGTGTGTGTGTGTGTGTGTGTGTGTGTGTGTGTGTGTGTGTGTGTGTGTGTGTGTGTGTGTGTGTGTGTGTGTGTGTGTGTGTGTGTGTGTGTGTGTGTGTGTGTGTGTGTGTGTGTGTGTGTGTGTGTGTGTGTGTGTGTGTGTGTGTGTGTGTGTGTGTGTGTGTGTGTGTGTGTGTGTGTGTGTGTGTGTGTGTGTGTGTGTGTGTGTGTGTGTGTGTGTGTGTGTGTGTGTGTGTGTGTGTGTGTGTGTGTGTGTGTGTGTGTGTGTGTGTGTGTGTGTGTGTGTGTGTGTGTGTGTGTGTGTGTGTGTGTGTGTGTGTGTGTGTGTGTGTGTGTGTGTGTGTGTGTGTGTGTGTGTGTGTGTGTGTGTGTGTGTGTGTGTGTGTGTGTGTGTGTGTGTGTGTGTGTGTGTGTGTGTGTGTGTGTGTGTGTGTGTGTGTGTGTGTGTGTGTGTGTGTGTGTGTGTGTGTGTGTGTGTGTGTGTGTGTGTGTGTGTGTGTGTGTGTGTGTGTGTGTGTGTGTGTGTGTGTGTGTGTGTGTGTGTGTGTGTGTGTGTGTGTGTGTGTGTGTGTGTGTGTGTGTGTGTGTGTGTGTGTGTGTGTGTGTGTGTGTGTGTGTGTGTGTGTGTGTGTGTGTGTGTGTGTGTGTGTGTGTGTGTGTGTGTGTGTGTGTGTGTGTGTGTGTGTGTGTGTGTGTGTGTGTGTGTGTGTGTGTGTGTGTGTGTGTGTGTGTGTGTGTGTGTGTGTGTGTGTGTGTGTGTGTGTGTGTGTGTGTGTGTGTGTGTGTGTGTGTGTGTGTGTGTGTGTGTGTGTGTGTGTGTGTGTGTGTGTGTGTGTGTGTGTGTGTGTGTGTGTGTGTGTGTGTGTGTGTGTGTGTGTGTGTGTGTGTGTGTGTGTGTGTGTGTGTGTGTGTGTGTGTGTGTGTGTGTGTGTGTGTGTGTGTGTGTGTGTGTGTGTGTGTGTGTGTGTGTGTGTGTGTGTGTGTGTGTGTGTGTGTTTTTTAACGACGGGGGAAATGCATTTACGCACTATCGACCCAGACTCACATATCCGGGCCGACTCGTGTGGGACTCATCCGTGGATAATACCCACTAAAACCCTACGTCCTCCTTCGCCCCACCTACGGAACCGCCGTCAGGCATTACTTCGTTAGGTGGGGTGGTGGGGCTATTCTAGCCCTCCTCCTTTACGCCTTTAATGGCTTTCACTTCTAGCACGCTCTTCAGCTCTGAGGCGTCGCAAGACCCGGGCAGCGTACGTCGCAATTGCGGCCCATCTGTCTTCCGTGGACATCATCAATGGGATGGTGTTCTCCGGTGTCAGGCGCTGTTGCAGGATTTCCTGCAGCTGGTCTCTTTCTCCTGAGAATCGCGGGCAGTTGTACATCACGTGCTCCACATCCTCCTCTTGTCCTGAGCAAGCTGGACACGTCGGGTCGTCATCTAGCTTAAATCGGTGCAGGTACGCTCTAAAGCATCCATGCCCCGTCAGCAACTGTGTCACGAAGAAGTCCACTTCTCCGTGAACCCTCGACGCCCACTCGTTGATCCGTGGGATAAGACGGTGGGTCCACCTGCCGTTCAACGTTGCGTCCCAGCGGTTTTGCCACTGTCTCATCGTTTCCCTCTTCTCTTCATCCAGCGCAGCGAGGGCTTCTATTCGCGAGCCGTGTCTTCCCTGATAGTAGATCCGTCGGCGCTCGTCCGCCAGAATCTCTATAGGCGTCATTCCTGCTACTACGCATACGGCGTCATATGACACCGTGCGGTACGCACAGACCACTCTCAGAGCACTCCGACGGTAGACAGATATGGTCCTCCTGGCGTATGCTGCTGTTGCCAGGGTGCTGGCCCAAATGGGCGCTGCATACAGCAGGGTCGAGCTAACCACGGTCGCGAGTAGCTTCCGCCTGCTTTGCCTGGGGCCACCGGTGTTCGGCATAATGCGCGACAGGGCAGAGATCACACCATCCGCTTTCTGGCTGACGAGTCGAAGATGTTCGTCGAAATGGAGACGCGCGTCGATCCATACGCCGAGGTACCGCAGGTGTGGCCCGGACTGGATCTTATGTCCCCCTACTCTCAGGGTGATGGTCTCCCGTGTCTTCCTGCTGGTAATCAGCACTGCCTCAGTTTTGTGATCGGCCAGGACCAGCCCGACCAAAGACAGCCACCGGCGAATTATCGCGATGGAGCGGTTGGCCACGAGGGTAACGTCCTCCAGGTGCTTGTCCACTACGACGAGCGCCACGTCGTCAGCGAAGCCAATGGTCTCCGCGCCATGTGGTAACTCCAATCTCAGTACCGCGTCGTACATGATGTTCCAAAGTAAGGGGCCCAGAACCGACCCCTGTGGAACACCACCCGTCACGTCATAGCGCCTCGGACCGTCATCTGTGTAGTACAACAGGACTCGATCTTTGAAGTAGTCGCTGATGATTGTCCTGATGCACACTGGGACTTCCAGGAGATGAAGGGCATTTAGAATGCAGTTCCACCTCGCTGAGTTGAAGGCGTTTTTAATATCCAAGGTCACGACGGCGCAGTACTTCTTAGTGCCCCTTCTCCAGCGTGCTCCTGATATGGCCTCTCTAGCAATGCTCACCACTTTACCGATTGCCTCCACTGTTGAGCGCGCCTTTCGGAAACCGAACTGGTTATCGGAAAGGCTGCTGTTGCTTTCGACGAAGGTCTCAAGTCTGCTGCACACAATTCGCTCCAGGATTTTACCTGCTGTGTCCAACAGGCAAATCGGGCGGTAAGATGACGGATCGCATGGTGGTTTCTTGCCCTTAGGCAAGAGCACTAGCCGTTGTCGTTTCCAGCAGCGTGGGAAGGAACCTTCCCTCAGACATCTGTCTAGAACGCCCAAGAAGAGGTCTGGGCGAGCTTCGATGGCAACCTTCAGAGCCGCATTTGGTATTCCGTCCGGACCCGGAGCTTTAGTGTCCCGGATCCGGCGGCAAGCATTCCGAAGTTCATCTGGGCTGGGGGCACGTCCGTGGGTCGATGTATCGGGACTGCGTGGTTCGTCTCCGTCTGGGACGGGAAGAGAGTGGCCACGATGTTCTGCAGTAGGTTTGGACAGGTCGGGGACATGTTGACCGCGCCATTCAGCTTGGTCATAACGATTTTGTACGGCCTGCCCCATGGGTCCTCATCAACCTCTCGACACAGCTCACGCCAACAGAGACGTTTGCTCGCTTTGATGGCCTTTTTCAAGGCGTTGCGATCATTCCGGTGTTGTTCCCGCAACCTCTCAGAGTCGGGCCGGCTCCTTGCTCTTTGGCACAGACGTCTGCTCTTGATGCATTTCCTGCGCAGTTGAGCAATTTCTTCGTTCCACCAGTAAACCGGTGGTCGGCGGTCGCTTGGTGAGCACCTCGGCATAGAGGCATCGCATGCATTGACAACATGCGTCATGAGTTCCTCTGCCTGCTCTTCCGGTGGTCCTTCAGATATGGTCACATCTTCCATCATGACGACGAGGGCCTTCGTGTCCGGTTTTTTTGTGCTCCACTTGCGACTGGGCTGGTGCAGTGTCCGACGTTTCTCGGGTTTACCCATCTCCATGAGAATAGCATGATGGTCACTATGCGTGTATTGGTCGCTCACAACCCAGGTTAGACCCGAGCGAGCAATGCACTCGCTCACGAATGTCAAATCGACTATGGAGCTATCGCCATTTCGAGAGAAGGTTGGAGAGTTCCCGGTATTTGCTAGGACAACGTCCAGTGAGGCTAGATGGTCTAGAAGGGCCTCTCCTCTTCGGTTCGTTACCCTGCTGCCCCACGCTGTAGCCCATGCGTTGAAATCGCCAGCGATGATAAGGGGTCTCCGTCCTCGTGCATCGGCCACCAGTCTGTTCAGCAACGTTTCGAATTCGGGTATTGAGAGACTAGGGGGTGCATATACACTGTAAATGTATATGCCATCTGCCTCAACCCCGGTAAAGCCGGTCGATGGTACAGTTATGACCTCCCGGACCTGACGCAAACCGTAAGTCCATATCGCGGCTCGACTTGACCTGTCTGAAAACCAGGTAGGGCCCTCCATGTTCTTGTACTGCTCGCAAAGAATCGCCACATCGATCTTAAGGTCTCTCACCGTTTGTTGCAGAAGGTCCTGGGCCGCCTCGCAATGATTTAAATTTAGCTGGAGAACTCTCATTTTCTGTTATCCATTGCCTTCATTGCTACTTGATACGCCGGACACGTGAAACCCCCCGTCGGGTGGTTCCTCTTATCTTTGCAGAGCACACACCTCGCCTCAGGGCTTTTGCAGGCCTGACGTAAGTGGCCGTCTTCTCCGCATCGGTGACAGGATTTCGACCTGTCCGTACCTTGGCAGTCGCGTGCCAGATGTCCGAACGCCCAACAACGATAACACATCTCTGGTTACTCATACCCATCACTGGTTTATTTTCGGGGTGACCTTCCCTTAGCGTTTTATATGCTACCGCCAGCAGAAATGGAATTGAAAGGAGGGTGAGAAAGGAATTTTCGTAGGGATAGGGAGCAAGATCCCATAAGCTACTCAGTCCACCTATTGGATCTTGTGGGATGGGAGGAAAACTTGGTGGGAAAGTAGGGATATTTGGGGAAAGGGCAGCGGACAGCTGCTCCTGTTAGTCGCCTTTTACGACAGGGGGAGGTCCCGTGGCGCTATTCTACAAAAACCCCGGCACCACACAGGTGGTGTGTGTGTGTGGGGGGGGGGTCTGTGGGGGGGTGTCTGTGTGTGGGTGTGGGTGTTAATGACATTTTCAAAACAATGGCAGTACATTTTTTTATTAAATTTTGAACTTAGCGTAAAGGACGCTTGAGAGAGTAGGGCAAGGAAAACCCCCATATGTGAAAATCTTGACGGTGGCGTGCTCTGCTGCATCACCTTACAGAAACTAAAACACGAACTGCTGCCAACGATACTTCAAACGTGCGTGGCTGCTGCGTGAGTTCGCAGGTCGCAAGCAGGCCCATAATGTTACAAAAGATAGCGTCGATCTTCAGGGGTTTCTTAAATGTGTACATCAATAACTGAAAATTTAAAAATCACTTTCACTATTTCTCACAAATTAGCCAATTTTTATGTGCGGAAGTTGGTGAGCATAACCTGTAGCTGTACCTGGTGACAGGCGCCCCCTAGCAGAGAGTATATATCAGAGACGGCAGTCAATGTTAAACGCAAAGCCCTTATTTTCGTGGAGGGGAGAAATTCGAATCTCCCACCCCAACAGAAACAACGAATGAGAAAGAGGCAGCCATATTGTGTCCCCGCCAGCCAATAAGCGTCGAAAGGCAGTAAACCAATTGAAATGGAGGACGGACGTGAACCGGGCTATTTGAAATTACATTATTTAGTAAATTTTCAATATGGCGGACATGGTTATGTACTAAATAAAATGTATTTGACATAAAAATGAATGCCCAAGGTAATGTAGAAGTCAGTATTTCTTAAAGGCTATGTAATTGTGAGGAAGTGAAGTAAATTGTAATGATAGGAAGTGAAAATTAAAAAAGGTATTTTACATAAATAATATTTATTTGTAGAATTGGTACATATACAAAAAAATAACAATGTGCATGAAAAAATGCTGTTATGTGAAACAAAGGAACAAATCATGGTCAATCATCATTTGTGATACTATCATTATACTAAATATCACTGCTGCTAAACAAAACAAAAATAATAATAAATTTGTCACAAATACAACATACGCCCATGCATAACAAGTCAGTATAAATTTATATATATATATATGTGTGTGTATATATATATATATATATATATATATATATATATATATATATATATATATATATATATATATATATATGAGCATACAATACACAATAGAGATATTTCTAAAAATTGAATATAAGACATAAATTAAATTTAAAATTCAATTCTTGTATTAAATACAATATCATGGAAAGGTAATTAATTTTATACATGGTAGTGTAAGAAGATTTAATTTAAATATCAATAATAATAATAAAAAAAGAAATTCTTCATACACATTCGTGTAGATTCGTGCCTAGGCTGGGTCAGTTCTTTATATCCAACAACCAGTTTAGGGGGTTTGAAAATGTGCAACAGAAAATGCAGAAATTATTAGTACTAGTTTATATTGATGTAGATACGTGTTATATAACTAAATATAAAAATACAAAAACGTACTTAAAATTATACGATTCCTAAAACAAATATCAAAAATAGTCATGTTGCATTTGTGAAAATGTTTAGAAAGTAATATAAATTTCCTAGTAACAATCCCAAACTGTTATCCAATGAGCTATGTATATAGTACACAAGACAAACATGTACGAAAAATAGTAAGAATTAAAAATTAACAGCCATAACATGAGACAGTTATCCAGAAAAATGATCTTTTTATTATATAAAACACAAAAACGTCTTCAATTTTGTACATATCTTGTGTAGGAAAGTGAAGCTCACCAAGTTGATTCAAGTATGTTTCTGATTTATTTACATTGCTATGACAAATTTCTTCTATTCTTTTAATTAATGAAAAATATTGGAGTCCTGCAGTTTGGACGTATTCAATTAGTGATAATGCACAAGAAAAAATCCATCACAGAATGTGTTAGAATAAGAGATATTATGTCATACATAAGAATACATGTTTGTGTTATATACATGCATAATTCTGTGTTAGAAATATTGTTATCTTGAAAAGCGTTTAATGAAAGTAAACTACCTGGACTCTTCAAAATTCGGTATTTATGGCTGTCTGTTTATATCAGTTACATCCATTACTTAACTCACATATTCTCACCTCCATTTAAATATGACTTATATAAATTATTAAAATATTGTTTTTAGGGATGACATTGGAGTAATGTAAATCACTCATGAAAACTACTACTATTACTATTATAGTGTCACTTCAAATCCAAATTTATGGCACAGCAATACCAAGAGATTACCAAAATTGACGGTATTATATTTCATGTCATCAGTGTTTTTTTCCTCATATATGCAACATAGAGCTAGCACACATTTTCTTAGAAACATAGCACATTGGAAGAGGTGAGCTGCAATAGCCCCTTTCACAGGTTCTGTTCTCTCCTCTCCAGCCGGAGGAGAAGAGTCTGTAACATCAAATGAGGAGGTGTTATTGACTTAAAAAAGGAATTGTGCATTCACTAAAAATGTGAAAAAAATGTTTTTGTACTCACCAGGAAATGTGAGGACATTGGACGACATGTTGACCGTGACATTCAGAGAAGGTGGAGCTGGCCCTGCAAATCAAAGAGACATGGGTCTTTGATCTGAATACAAGAGAAGGTGGAGCTGGCCCTGCAAATCAAAGAGACATGGGTCTTTGATCTGAATACAAATTGTAATTGGAAAAATGTCTTATTTCTTTTAATAGAGGCTAAAAACATAACTTACACCTGTCTGGTGGTATGCCTTCTAAAAATGTTCTGAGTGCTTCTTGAATTGAATTGAATTAATGGCTTATTTTACATGGCTCCTTCTTGCAATTCAGGACGCACATCATTGAATATGATAGGTACTGCATTCCACCCTTCTCTTCCTGCTGCAGTCAACATTCTAGGCATGAAATGTTCCATGCACACATACCTTCTGTGTATCAGTGTTTGCAATGGGCAAACAGCCAATGTTGGGTCTCCAATTGCCATCAACCAATTCATACACCTATATTATGTAATAATGTTTGTATTACATAAATGACTAAATAATAAGAAACAAAATAAGTATTAGATTTAAGGTTGTTCGTATAAAAATGACTATAAATAATAAATTGTTTGTTAACAATTGTTAAAACTAGTTAGGTTATGTTAGCAAAATTAGATGTTTTTTTATAAAATAGCCACAGCTTATTTGTAAATATACAAAAAATAAACATTATTCGAATAATGTTAAACCATTCGTAAGAATCATGCCAGATATTTCATTTCACTTACCGTCCAGGATCACTTGGAAAAGAAAATAATCTTGTCTTTTCCGCATTTGCCCGTCTGGTATTGTGGCAATTGGGTACCCAACAACGCCTATATTTCGGCATTTCTTTGCAAAATTGCCAAACAACCAAAAAATAAGTCTCTATTCGGCTGTCGTTCTTACAACAAACAAATCCACAAAATCACACTTTGTTTTTAAAATTAGTTCGCAAAAGCCGCTGAATAGCGCTACTTGCCAGGGTGGCAGATAATGGCGGACTTACCTCCCCTCTCACCGTCCCACCCAACAATACTTTCAAATAAGGACGTTTTACCACCTATTAAGTAACCCCCCCTATTAAGTAATGCCCCCTAGAGTAGCACCACCGAGCTTCGTTCCGTGTTTTGATGGAGAGTTGCAAGGTCCTGGAGTAGTGCAGGACTCAGTTTTGTTGAAATCCCTGATTTCGAATATTACAGAAAATCAGGTTTTTTAGGCGTCTTCCTTCAACTACAGTTATAAAGATAAATTTTGTCTTAATGAAATGTGTTCATCAGAAACAGATCTTCAAATAAGGTCGTGTTAAAGTTTTCGAAAATGTGAGTTGTTGAGAAGTATGTTGCGGCGAACATATGCAATTTAATTTTTTTTCTCGGAAACGGCTCCAAAATGTTTTCAAGCAAGGAACGGAAACAAAGTACGGTAAACAATTTGGTCATAGTCCCATTTTCAAATTTTCTGTATTTTCGAAAATTGAAATAAAAAATCGAAATGGTGATTTCGAATTCCTCGCAGTTCGTTTGATGCGCTTTGTCAGTTCGCAAAATGGCAACATGGCGGTTTCAAATTATTCGAATGCTTCTCATTGTCACCGGTCGTGATAATCTGATGTAGATAAATTTCTTACGAAAGGAAACAAATTTAAGGAAGGTAATATATTAAAGGCAGTATGTTCGTTAAATCGACCACGGTGAAGTACCCCCAAAAAGTACTTAAAATAAAAGCAAATTCTGTGTTCTTGAAGATAGTAAGAAAAAAATTGGGCCGTACCGGCCTAATATTTTAATAAAAGAAGTTCATATTAGTAATGCTCTTATGGAAACACTTTTGCAGGCATAGGTTTTTTAAGTTATAGAAGAATTTATAGGGAGAAAGTACTTTTTTCTTTTATTCAATAAGCAGTACATTTTTTTAGGAATCAGACGATATTAAATGTAACGCACCTCACCGGACATTCTGAGGAGTAATTGATTAAAAAAAACTGCTGCAAAATTCATCGCAATCGGAAGTACCGGTTCTCGGCCTTGGATGCTTCACAAATCGTGCAATTGTCACCACTGTTTCTCTTGGGCTACGAGATAAAACCACGCCAACTTAAAATTTTGTACCACACACAAACGCAAACTGTTCGACGAAAATTCACTTTCAATAAAAACAAGGAGGACTAATCAACGCACAAAGAAAGAAAAGAACGGGCGCCGAAGTCAGTCTAACCCATATTAAGTATAGCCTTCTTGTCAAAATAAAAAATCACGCGAGAAATAAAATTTATTAGTAAACATTGTGTTTCTAAAGCAACTATCCAATACTTCTTTTCAACTATTTACAAATAATTATTTAAATGCTCATTTCACGTTTACAAGCAGCTATTGTTAATTTGTAGATGTAATTAATGGTCGAGTATTTGACTAGCGACCTTAACGCAGAACTAACAAATACATTTCATGTATTTAAGAAGTTTTGATCGCTGGATTTGAACCATCAGGCAATCAGAACTTGTTAGCTCACGTCTTCTTTTGTGTAATGCCTTCATGTTTTTTCTTTTCTGTGTAATGAGCTCCAAATGATGTAACAGTTAATTTTTTCATGTTTGTTTCATTTATAAGAGTTAGAAATTATTTATATTCCCGGCTATCAAAATAAACGCGGATTTATATTTTGTTTTGTCGAAAGCACTTAAAACTGTATTGAGGTATGGGGGAGATCTACGGACGTTTTCTTGAGTTCCCATTCCTTCTCATCATTTTATCTACATTTTCATTTCAACTATAAATACTCGAAAGACGAGTAAAAGTTTTTTAAAGAAAATAGATCGCTCCTGCTCCTGGTCGAGGAGTCCTGGACGCTATGCCAGCAGCCTGTATATTGTCGACGACTTCCCGGAATCAAACGCTTTTTCAATAAGACGTCACCGTACCACTGTCTCAAAATCAGAGGAGCCGAGCAGTTTCGTGGCGGCCCGATTCGCTCGAGGAAAAGGCGAAGTAACACTCATTTTGGTTGCATCAAAAATTAATTTTAGGTTGTATTATAACGTCAAGTTTGCATTTCAAAACTAAAGCGTTTTACGGGCGATCCGCGACCGTGCAAATCTCACTACGCACTAAAAATTACAAGCGGTAAGGAGAACGATTGCCGTTCGCCAGAACCAGGTACTACTAACAACTTCAATACCCAATTATTTTTGCTGTGTGAACAACGACACACGATACACAATTGGAATTAACTTTGGAATACACAGTATTATATAGCAGATGCGCGTAGCACGTTCGTCACCGCGTGTCCGGCGTCCAGCGTCTGTCTGTCGAGCGGCCTGCAGTCAGGCCGTTGCGGTAGTTTCTGGCGCGCTCGCAAGGTGGCGCCCTTTGTCTATCATATAACAGATACATACATACAAGACGATGGGCAGGATTTTCTTGGTGTAGTTTCTGCAAATTCTGTCCCAATCATATAAGATATCTCAGGCGGGAATGAACATTTCCAAAATACACGCAACGAGCTACATGAAGGCTGACAGAATTTGAAAGAATTCTTATTGCGTAACATAATGAACTTAATTTAGTGTTTAATTCTGTTATATGTATATTCCATTTGAGGTTTGACTAAATTGTGAGATGTAGAAATTTTGTTGCCTTAACATCATCTAATTGCTCGTTGTTCATTTTCAATGGAGCATGCGATTTCGGATTTGAAATGCAAAAATGCATTGAAACCGTTAACTATTAATTTGTTTTAACAAAAATACACCATGGCAGATTTATGCACCACAGGCGGGTCAATCCAGGTGTTCGGCGTCAGAGCAAAGCAGAATAAATATAATTTTATTTCATACGACGTACTTCGTATTTCGTATGATCATACGACCTGTAGGACCACCATAACACTTTTCACTATGAACTAACTTAATCGGACTTTTACTAAACTGATTCCAACTTCATAGTTTGACTTGACTTTAGATAATTTACAAATGAGAAATAATATTTAACACTCCTCCTTCATTATTTGAGAACGTAAATGTTCCAAAAGTGAGCGCGTAAGAGGCTTGGTGAGTATATCCGCCAGCTGCTGCGAAGTCTCGACGTGTTCCAGTTTCTCTGTCCTTGCGATGACTTCTTTAATGAACTTCCTCCTGATCCTTTCGATCGCAATATACTTTTTACCCCTGCTGATCTTCCCTTTCGTGAGTATTTTTAAGCATGTGATTTGAGATGTGATTTTTAAGCATGTGACTGATTATCAACATACAAGGTTGTAGATTGTTTGGACTACATAATTTTCAACTCTCTTCCATTGCGACCAATCCAACATAATCCATCTATTGCATCATCTCTGAATTATGCTTCTGCAGTTGAAGTTGACGTTAATCTGCATTTGAGCATATTGTAACAAATATTGCATCATCTGCCGGGATTCGAGGAAATTGTCAATAGACTCGAAACACGTTATGGGCAAACACATCTAGAAGATCTGTGTTTTACAATGCTCAAGAACCATGCGCAGAAGCCAGGAGAAAGTGTTCAAGAATTGGAAGCTGATATTTTTCGTTTGGTGCGTCTTTCGAACCCTGATGCCCCAGAAAGTTTCAGGTAACGCATGGCCCACCAATACTTCATTGAAGAGATCCATGATGCAGAAACGCAACAGGCATTAAGATTGGCAAGATCGAAAACCTTAGCGGACACATTAAGACAAGAGCATTAGACTTTGTGGCCGCAAAAGGTGCATCGAAACGTGACGGACGAGTGCGAGCGTTGCAGCCCGACCTAGGTACATATAACGAAAAGTATCTTGAAGCAATGTTCGAGAGATCGTTAGACGCACGCAATTCTAATATCAAAAGGCGACAATCTCGGAATTGTTGGAATTGTGGAAAATTGGGTCACGTGAAAAGCCGATGTGACCGTCCAATGACGCAACAAAAAGGACAGAAGTCTGTTGATAAACGCAGCAGCCAGCAGGGAATCTGAAGCAGGTTGATGGAAGGGGGCATCTGTCGACCTGTGAAACAAGAGCTCCACCTCACGAAGTGCTCGTAGCGTCCATTCGAAAGAGAGCTGACAGCGTTTACATAGATGCACTCGTAAATGGAAAACAATGCCTCTTACTTCTGGACACTGGAGCAACAAAGTGCATTATAAGAACCGATTTTGACGAGTCATCTCGTCATCTTATGCCATCGAAATTGAAACTTCGAACAGCCACTGGCGAATGTTGTTGGAGAGATGGATGCCCTCCTTGCTATTGGAACTGCAGTTTTCAATCATCGTCTACTGGTCGCAGATATAAAAGAAGCAATTTTAGGAATAGACATCATGAAGACATATGGGTGCTAGTTGGATTTACAACACGGCATACTGAGACTCAATGAAGTGGATGTGGTCCTGCATTCTCGTAATAACATTGTCGTTGATTACGGCTAACGACGTGATCTTGACAGAGCGTAGAGAGAAGTTTATAGAAGCGAGCCCTGAGAGCGACGTTCCGGCTGGAGAGATTGTTATCCTGGAATCCAGAAATCATGACGAATACATTAGCCGAGGAATTCTAGTAGCCAAAGAACTGGTGAGAGTGAATAGAACAATACCTGTGAGAATAATGAACATTAATCATTGTCCTGTTAAGTTAAAAAAGGGTACAGTAATTGTTTAATCTACGGCGTCCTCTGTTTTGGAAAAAGTTATCCATGCCGAACCACCACCTAAAGGAATTTCGGAACAACTAAAGAACCTGGTTACAGAGGCCTGTAAAGACCTGTCTTGGGAAGAACGTCATATGGCGGAAGAGCTAATATGGCGATACCATCATGTGTTTGAATGCTGGTGAAAGTTGAAAGTGATGGTGTAAAAGGAAATACTGATGTTGTACGACATAGAATAGACACCGGCAACGATACACCGATTCGGCAAGCTGCTAGGAGATTACCTCTGTCCAGAAAAGAAGAAGATCAGATTATTAAAGACATGAAGAAATATGGCATAATCAGCAGTTCATGGGCCTCTCCTGTCGTATTGGTAAAGAAGGTCGACTCGGTTCTGTGTCGATTTCCGATAGATCAACAATGTAACGAAGAACGATTGATACCCGTTGCCCCGAATTGATGACATGTTAGACACGCTTTCTGGGGCCAAGATCTTCTCGACACTTAACCTGAAGAGCGGATTCTGGCAAGTAGAATTAGATCCTAGAGATCGAGAAAACACTGCATTTACCATCGGATCAGGTTTGTGGCAGTTTACAGTAATGCATTTTGGACTGTGTAATGTTCCAGCTACATTCGAAAGATTAATGGAAACCGTGCTGAGAGGTCTGTCATGGGAGACCTATCTTGTCTACCTTGACGATATAATTGTTGTCGGAAAATATTTTTAAGGACCACATCAAGAACTTAGAGCAGGTGTTCACGAGGTTGGAAGGAGCGCACTTGAAACTCAACTCGAAGTGCCATTTATTTCGCAAGAACGTGAAATATCTTGGACATGTAGTATGTTCACTTTTGACGAGTTTATGTCTCATCACGGAAATGATTTAGCGCGTAGTGGTGTGACAATTGAAGTGCAAGAGGATCTGTTTACGATACCCCAGGAATATTAGCGCATTGTATCACCCAGGATCTAGATATAAACAGGCATTGATGTATTCAAATGCAAATATAGGAGAAAAGAAGAACTAGGGAATCAGCTACAGGAAGTTGGGAAGGTCCTGCAACTGCGCATCGTCAGTAGATATGTGTATTATCTCATCACAAAAAGTACCCCACATCACAAGGCCTCTTATCAGAATACCCTGACTGAATTATGCCAACAAGTACTGCAGGACAACGTCCAGAAGCTTGTCATGCCCAAACTGAGATGTAGTTTTGATGGGCTGGACTGGAGAATAGTGAGAAGCATGTTGGAAGTACTCTTTCGGTACACTGGGGTGAAAATCTTTGTCAGGGGCTACCACAAGGGAATGTCAACATATCCGAAGAAGACAATAGACTGTCAATTCTTCTTAACCTCCAACTGCAATAGAGGCTCCAGCTGAAAATATCTGCATAATTTCACTAAACGCGCTCCCGGACGAATCGCATCAAAGGAGGGGGCAATGTAACGCATATTATATTGGAGGATATTTGTTTACGAAAAATTGTTTAGGAAAAATCCAGAATGTTCATGAACACATTCCCAAAAATGATCATAATTTTTCAAGGGGTGGTATAACTTACAACACTAAGTTAACCAGAATTTTATATAATTGAAGAGTTAATTTTTCAATGTATTAATTGTAATAAATACATGGTTATTTAAAAATATAAATTACTAAAAATGTAAATAAAACCTACAACGTTATGGATTTGATTCTAAAAATGATTCTCACTCCAATGGAGCGTGGCATGATGACATAGCAAGGGAAATTTGTACAATCAATGTAACAAAAATTTGACAAATAATTGACTGGACAAATTCTTTACAGAGAAGTTGTTGGGAGATTACTCTACTTAGCTACAATATCCCGTCTAGAATAAATTTTGTTGTAATGTATCTCAGCAGGTTCAACAGTAAACCAATGGAGAGTCATTGCAAGACGATGAAACCTGTATTCGCCTATTTGAAAGGATAAATCAACTGTGGAATATTCTTCAATGGGGACATCAGAGGATTGCTTACACCGACTCATGCTACGGAGAAGTTTCACAAACCCTTCATTCGACAAGTGGCGTTCTTATTATACTCGGTGGATCAGTTGTATGGTAACGTTTCTCCGTGGTGAATTAAAACACACTCAGGTAGGTATTTTAACAAAAACCTTTATTTTGCCTCTTAATGCTACACTAAAAATACTTGATTTATTTACAGATACATTACACAGTCCTTGGGTTCTTCACTTAATTATTTTCCTTACAAACGATTCCGTTCTCTAGATTATTTATTTACACAGTTCACTTCTTCTGATTATATATTTACACTGTGCATTGCAATCTGATTATTTATTTACCCTGTTCACTTCTACACTATTGCACAGTCCGATGCACTGTCCACGATCCACTGCGCTGACCACATTTCACTGCGTTGACCACAATTCACTGCGCAGACCAGGGTCCACAGCACTGCTGTTTACCGCGATGCACACTTCACTGCTCAGCTTCCACTGCAGACGTCAGACTGCTGTTCACCCACTGCACCAGTCTTCACCGCAATGCACACTTCACAGCTCAGCTTCCACTTCAGACAGACTACTGTTTATTCGCACTGACGGACTGACTGCTTACTACTTGTACTACATACTGACTGACTCGCAGCCGCCGGCAGCGGCGAATTTATACCTGGGCGGCACCCATATCGACACAACCGGCACTTGCTCCACATTTCTGCGCGACTCGCGAATAGCTCGAAACCGTCCAGTTCGGGGGGAAGAGGGCGCCGGCAGATGACGCAAGCCGCGCAGCGAATCCCAACAGATGATGCAATATTCGTGACAATACATTTCATTTTATTATAAATCAGTATTTTAGCTTTACGGCAAAGGTCATGATAATAAATACTTCGAACCGTTTAAAAAAGAAAGAGAATCGACTTGATGTGTTGATAATAATTGTTTTTTAAGTCTAATTTGTCGGAGGTAGTAACGTGAGTGCTTTGAAAATTGTCGATAAATTCCCGACTCACGAACCGAGGAAGGGATTTATCTGAGAATTTCCGAAAACTGTTGAAAATAACTTCCACGGGTGAAATTATGTCCAACAGAGATCCAAAATACGCCAAATATTGAAAAGAACTGCACGGTTACACAACCCCCATATAATCGAATATGATCTCATAATGAATTCTCTTAAGAATGTACATTTTGCTTTTAATTACAAGGGGCCTGTTGGTGACACAACCACACGAGTGGCATCGTCTAGCGCTGCGTAGCGACTGAGGGAGTCTCAGGGGAACACCAATTTTCTGTACGCGTCTGACTCACTGCATTGTAATTTTATGAATTGTAACTGCATTGTAATTATTGAAAGTACACAACTTCAGTCAATTATTGACGATATTCAATGCATTGTTTATGATATTTGGAAAATTTATTTTCATTTGGTATTAGATGTGTTGATTTAAAACGCTTACTTGATGAGTACTGTGTGTAAAGGTGGGCGTTCTTCTGTGGAAGTCCCTAGTGCGGAAGCCAGTGTGCCTACAGTTGGCAGTCAGCAGTTTGCAAGCGTTCTTGTGAATACGAATGTGTGTCGAGGCCCTTTCATTATTGCCATCTATACCAGGGTAGTGAAATTATCGAAATAAAATAATTATATTTGTGTGAAACGTGTCGAAGCAATAGTGCTTGTTGCAATGTGCTGGAAAATTTACTTCCCTAATGGAAATAAAAGCCAAAAACACGTGTGCGGAAGATGTATTACCTTATACGAACTCGACGCATAAAAATTAAGTAAATAGGGTTTCAATATTTTATTTAACTTAGTTGTAATTAATTTGAATTGCTTACATTTTTATTATATGAATGAGTTTATCGCTATAAATAATTCTGGGGAAGCCTCTGCGAGACTCGAATCTTTTCAGGGCCTCTATAAATTCGTTTGTTGTCAGCTTCTCCACTATGTCTAAGTGGACAACATGTCCTGCACATTCCAATGACTGGCATTGTTAGAAATGGTCCGCAGTAGTCGACTGATGTAAATTCCCATGGTTTTGATTGCGTGGGAGTCATTACTCATTACTTGGGAGTCTGACTTTGCCCGCCATCTAATGCATCAATAATGGATAACACTATTTACTATTCTTCGAATTGAAGGGATCCAAAATCTTTGTCTAACAATTGACACCGTCAACTGACATTCTGCATGCAAGTAAGTTAGGTGAATCATATTAAGGAGGGCTCTTGTAAAGGCATGTTCGCGTAGGAAAATTATCTCGTGTTTTGCCTCTTGGGACATTAGGGAATGTCTTAATCTACCACCTACTCTAATGATGTCATCTTTGCCCCAAAAAGGATGTAGATTTATCAAAAATAATCATGGCATGAGCCCAAAAGGATTTTGTATGCCCACTTATCGAATAAGCCAATTCAACACCATGTCTATTGGCTTGTTCCGCGACGCCATATCCCTGAGGTGTGCATTACTCGCGCAACCTTTCTTAAACGATTGATTAAAGAAATGTGGGAAGAGTGGGGGTATTACTTACGTAATAAGCCACTAGATTTTATGAAGCAATACCAATCTCTGAAGGATCTGGCACGCCTTCGTCACTTTCTTAATAGTTTGATTTCTAACTTCCTCAGAAGTTCGAGGTATCTCCTGTGATAGGTATTCTCCTGCTTCTGTCATTTCCTTAGATTTTTGAAGAAAATCACAGACAGAAAAAAGTCATCTGGTGGCTCAGAGCGAAGTCGTTCGCCTTTCACCAAGGAGGCCCGGGTTCGATTCCCGTCGAATTCCGAATAATCTCATATGAAATTTGTTCCAACAAAACCAGTTTGGCCGCTTCACAAGGGCTAGTCCAAACCCTGCGAAGTGTCCCAAACCCTACACCAATTCTAACTCCTTTCCAAATCTGGCCGCTGGGCAGTAACACAGGAGCGCGTAGGAGGCGAGTACGCGGAGATGCTACCTGACAGTCCTCCTGACAACTAACTGCCTACGTCGAGACGTCACGACGTAAATGGAGGATTACTCCCGCGCAATTAATGGAGGATTACTCCAAGCGCAAAGCGCTCAACGCCCCCCCCCCCAACGAGCTTGGAGCCGCATTGCGTCAATTTAGACGCAACAAATTTTAAAAAACTGAAGTTCTCAGTAGGGGGGATATGCCGGTTCTGGACCAGGAAGTGCTTATCTTATCAGCTTATCTTATCTACTTCCTGGCCCCGCCCCCACATCCGGTGTCAACAACCGGCGCCACCAATTATAATGGCAGGAAGTGCTTATCTTATCAGCTTATCTTATCTACTTCCGGTCCAGCGCCCAACAGTGGATGTCAACAACCCACCACACCTCCCCCCACCCCGCCCACTTCCGATGTCAACAACCGGCGCCACCCATTATAATGCCCCGCCGAATGTCAACAACCCACCACCCCTCCCCCCACCCCTCCGATGTAAACAACCGGCGCCACCCATTATAATGCCCCCCCTCCCACTCCTCCGCCCACCAGATGTAAACAACCGGCCCATTATAATGCCCCCCCCTCCCCTCCTCCGCCCACCCGATGTCAACAAACGGCGCCACCAATTATAATGCTCCCACCGACCAGGGTCAATGACCCCTCCCCTTGCGACCTCTGGTGGCGAAGTGTGGAAGCGTGCGCGCACTCTGGTGGTGAATTGTGGAAGCGTATGTGTCTGCGCTCTGGTGGTGAATTGTGGAAGCGTGTGTGTGTGTATATGTTTCAAAAATGCTGCTGCCTGAAGTGGATTCGAACCAGCCTCAATCCCATTTCCTGAGGCGACCAGCACTTTGGCTCTGAGCTACGGTGACATCTCGAGTCAAGCTGTCTGCTTTGGGGTACAGATATTACACGCGGTCGGGAGGGCGCGCTGCGGATGCTGATAAGGGCGGGGGCCGCTGAGGGTGTGCGCTGCGGAAGTAGATAAGATAGCGGGGGGGAAGGGGGCGCTGAGGGCGCGCGCTGGCGGCGCTGGCGGCCGGGTGGCTGATAAGATAGCGGCGGGCGCTGGCTGCTTTGTTCGCTGCCCCACTCATTAGCGCTATAGAGATACTACACGCGCGCGCTCTCTGGGAGCGATTCGGGGAACGAGAGGAGATGGCGCTGTGCGTCGGGGCGCGCATTTTGAATGCACTCTATATAAGATAGCCAGCCGCGTGTTTCTCTCTCTCTCTCTCGAGTCGAGAGCGCTGACGCTCGATGTCCCGCTGAAAAGACTTTCATAATAGAAGAAAGGGAAACCCTAAAAGGCGGTGATAGGAAAAACAAATGAAAAACAATACAAATTGAAAGAATGTTTTTTGTTTATTGAAATCAAATAAAAATCAAATTATACATAGAATAAATAACATTCAGGTTTGTTTGCCTGTTAGATATTTAGCGATTTCCCCACACAATTTCACCGTTAAACTGCGGTGGACTTATCGCCAGTGACAACACATCCCCCTGAAAAACATTACAAATTGAAAGAATGTTTTTGTTTATTGAAATCAAATAAAAATCAAATTATACATAGAATAAATAACATTCAGGTTTGTTTGCCTGTTAGATATTTAGCGATTTCCCCACACAATTTCACCGTTAAACTGCGGTGGACTTATCACCAGTGACAACACATCCCCCTGAAAAACATTACAAATTGAAAGAATGTTTTTGTTTATTGAAAACAAATAAAAATCAAATTATACATAGAATTCTCCATCTTAAAAGTCCTCTCTTCTACACTCGATGCACTTCCACTTCGGCGGCGAGTCGATATGCGCGTGCTCGAAACAAGGTAGCACTTCTTCTCCCCGACACCGCAAACACTTCCACTTCGGCAACGGTTGTTTGTTGTCGACATGCGTGTGTCCATTGTTGTAATGACGAAGACAAGGAAGGAGGCGACGAATGTCTCGGTTCCGCTGCACGTCTTTCGACAGGCGATGGAAGACAGAAGGCACGTCCTTCGCGGCCCAATGTAATAGCAAGTCCATAGGAAGAAGCTGCAGAGACCAATCATCAAGTCCGAGAAGAGAACACCCGTCATTGATGAAACGTTGTATGGCACGTTCCATCTCGAAATGGCGCTGACGTAGATGGGCGTCAAACTTCGTCACTGTCACTATCACTGTGGACTGGAGAGTACGCCGGAGGCGTATTTTCGAATGGACAACGCAACGTCTGAATGATTTGACGAACGCGAGAGACGCGCTGTCGCAGTGCTTCACCGTACGGATCTTGAAGGAGATGACCGAGAGCTTCGAGGACAGCTAACACTTCAGCGTGCACCGTGAGAATAAACTCTTCCGGTTGAGGCGGTCTCTTTTTACCGACTCCTTCCGCCCCGTATGAATTGTGGGGTGGTGGTGATTGCTTATCATTGTCTATGATAAAGGGAGGGGGGTCCCCCATGTTGAAGGAATCACAGGGAGCATTCAAAGCTTTCTGGATGACGCAATAGCGCACGAATAAATCATCAGTTTGACACTCACAGCACAGAGAGGAGTTCACTTCACCGAGAACCATCATCATCCATAGCACTTTCTCGTGACATGTAATCGCGAGATTGTGAAGAGTTTTTTCCTTATCTTCTTCGACATCTGATGGTATTTCCTCGTGACAGCGTCGGGCAGCACACGCCACATCAACGGCGACGTCGATAATCGAGCGATAGGCTGCAGCGTAGTAGGGGCGCTGAAGACTGCTATTGTGAACAATGATGGCGAGATCGGCGGCGGCGTCGCGGAGGCTGTCCCAGTTCATCATCATCCGCTTCTTCCATGCATCATACGCTTCTTCGTCTAAGTGAGTTTGTTCCATGGCGACAGGCGATGGATGAGTGTTGAGACCTGTATCAACGTGTCGAGACCTGTCTCAACATGTTGAGACCTGTCTAAACGTGTTGAGACCTGTCTCAACGTGTTTGCAAACGCTCCCCCTACTACTAGATGAAAGTGATTCATCATAAATCTCCCACCTACTAAAAGAGTCTAACCATAAAATATATAAAAAATTGAAAAATACTACTAAAAATGTCTAACCATAAAATATATAAAAAATTGAAAAATACTACTAAAAGTGTTAACAAAAATCATAAAATAAATAAAAAATCATAAAATAAATAAAAAAAATGAATGCTAGTCTAACTGAACCCCGCCTGCAGGGACGAGCGTGCACGCTGAAGAAGAAGAAGAAGAAACGGACGGACGCGTACGCAGGATGCGGAAATGACCCCATGGCAGACTTGTAAATTTATCAATCCAATAGCGTTTGTCGTCGGACACGGACAACGAACGCTTGTTTTGAACAAATGAATAATTGATATGGGATTTGGACCGAATAGTACATTGTTTGTCGATTCTATTTTCGTTTCGAAATAAACAGTCCAAATAATTTTGAAATTTATAGCGTTTGACGACCGAACGTTGTACTCCCTTCGCCCGAGAAGAACATGCCCGAGATCGGGTTTCGATGGAGTACATTTTTGGACGTAAACCTACATAGCCGAGCAGGGGATCACTTCCGCATTCGTCCTTAAACAACCCTAAGACCTTTTTATTGCGAGGTGTCACGCCAAATGCGTTATCGGGAGCGAAACAGGATGTATCAAACCAGGATGGATGCCGATTCATCTCAGCGTACACACTCGTGGAAGTAGAAAGAATGAATGAATCGGTATCCATGTAGAGAAGGTGAAGGTCACAAAGATGTTTTTGACAGTAATTATAAAAAAAGTCATACATTCTATGCTTCAAAATTTCTAATATACAAAACCCCAAATAGATGGGCTTTGTGAACTTCACCTCCGTTTTTCGCAATTCGATGGTCATGAGATCGCCATTCACATGGTGACTACGCACGAAAGCGGGATCGGCGATGAGACGTCTGGCCCCGCACCTCCCCTCCCACTTGTTCACGAGATAAATGCGTCGGTGGTTGCGCACGTCCTCCATCGACTTGCCGTAAATTGAATTGTTCATGAGTTTGAAAAATTTATCCTCGAAATCGGAGGACGCGCGCTGTCGACGTGCGTTGTTCAGGTCCATGTACGTGGCAAGCCAAGGTCGTTGCGAAAAAGAGAGAACGCGGTGAATTTTCGTGAGTTGCACTCCCAACTCGAGGGCCTGAACTAAATTTCGAATGTGAATGATGTAACGACGCTTGGGGAGCAGCGTCGCTAGCAACTTGGCTTGCCTGCTCTTCGAGTCGGGGGGGACGCGGGTTTCCGGACAGGGCGGCAAATCGCTCAAGCGATCGTGGATGGCGTCAGGATAGTCGAGGTCGACCTCCAAAACGTATCCCCGGTCGACTTCCGCAGCCGCCTCTGCGATGTTCAACCGCTCGATGTCGGTTTCCGGCATCCACCGGAAGTCGCCCACCGGAAGCGGATGTGACATCGAGAAACCATATAAGTTATTCGCGTCGACGTAGGCGAGATAAGATGCCTTATCGCTTGGCCGGAAGCGTTCACCCGCAAAGGGGTGATTGGCCTCAGCGTGACGACCGATCACTTGCACGAGTCCCCCCCGGATGCCCCGTTCGAAAAAGAGAACCATGTCGATGTCTGTGAGTAGCTCTAGTCGAACGCCGGTGGTTTTCAACATGGCGTCCCACGAAAGCCCGGGAGCGGTGTAGTAAAAGAGAGGATCGAGCCCGTACACCTCCAAACACAAATTTCGAAAGGTTTCCATCGTGTCGGTTTCTAACAGCACGTCGACTTTCAAGTACAAATCGGCGTACTGCAGCAAATTTTGAATAGAGAACGCGTCCCACACGGCCTGCGCGTGCGCGTACTCCGAGTCCGACACGGGTGTGTCTGTGAGGCGACTGTAAAAGGCCTCGGGCGACGGTAACCTCGTGTCGTCCAATTTGGACATGTCATTGACATAATCGTAGGGAAACACCCCCTTCCTTCTGGCCAACTCGAAAAGGCGATCGTCGGGAAAGGCTGCACGGGTGAACTTCAAATCGGCCGAATCGAGCGATCGACTTAAAGAGTCGAGCGATGCACCTAAAAATTTCAATGAATCTAAAAAGCGTAGTTCCACTTTCCCGATTCTCTGGGAAATCGCCACGAATCTCTCGTGATTGTGTGGAACCACGCGCAGCCCGTCGTTGTTCATACAGTTCTTTTCGCCCCAGGCCTGAAGGAGAAAATGCCAATCGTAACCGCTCCCGTTGTGCATGACGACGGGGATGAACTTTGGTGCGGGAAAGTTGACGTTGCACGCTTGATGAGCCGCGCCGCGAAAGACACCCGAAAAATGATCGTGGTCCCTGACGCGAACGGAATTTGGAAGAAAAGGTCCTTTGCATATGTGGCATATATCGGAATTTTGAAAAGACGCCTCGTTTTCGTTGTTCATCACGAGGGGAGAAGGATGAATCAAAAGTTGCTCATAATCTTTCGCGAGACCTTCTAAGAATGCTAATAATTGTATCGCGACGTCGGGACCATGAAAGTTGACCAGTTGATTTCGCGACTCATCAAACGAGCACACCACTTGAAGCGCGGCCGAAAAGGGTTTGTGAATTTGATATGGTTGAAGGAAGGATCCATTCAACGACGGCTCACACGAAGACACTGGGACCGTGAGCGCTTCGAAGTCAACATAAACCGCGATCGGGCATCGTTGTTGTCTTTCGAGGTGCTGAAATTGCATGAAGCGCTCCTCCTCTTTGCTCGTCTCCGACGGAAGGATCAAACGTGCGGGCGACCCCACGGATCGACAATCAATTTCGTGAGCCTCGAGATGCGCTTGCGAGTAAAACACATTCAAACATCTGTCGCAAACGAAAATCCTATGGCTGTGAGCCGAATGTTGAGACTGAATCAGTCTACTTAAATTTTTGATCCAAACGTAATGGGACTGTCCGCCATCGCCATGAATCAACAAGAAATTGAAATGGTTCTCTTTCTTCGACCCCGAAAAGTGTACAGGACCTACGATTTTCCAAGTTTTGTTGGCCGAATCATACTCTAACGTGAAAACATTGAATGAAAAGCTAGAATTTTGACGTTCGAAACGTTTGATCTCGTGAACGGGCAGGGGCCAGGAGATGCCGCGCAAATCGAGACTGGTTTCCAATTCATCGAAAAGGGTTTGATAGGTACCGGTACGATTAGAATGCAAAATTTTGATGTGTGGGGGCTGACGTTTATGAAAAAGAGCCGAAGCCACCGCCCACAGGAAACATTTCTCGTCTCGATTTTGCACGTTGATCACAGCATGACGACTCGCGATGGACGCCGGAAGAGGAAGATAAGATGAGGCAGAATGAGCGATAGGTTCAAATAAGTGAGCCGAAACATGAAGAGCGACGATAGAGGCCAACGATTTCCCGGAATCTCTCTCGGAAAACTCGTCGAATTTGGAATTTATAGGTTGTGCTATATGAGAAAGGAAAAATTCCGAAATGTCATCCGCTTGCGTTAACACAGCCGTTCGTGCCGAAAGA
Organism: Gryllus longicercus; assembly: GCA_038098605.1. NCBI lineage: Eukaryota > Metazoa > Arthropoda > Insecta > Orthoptera > Gryllidae > Gryllus > Gryllus longicercus. Next base: position 2,330,116 of record JAZDUA010000015.1, on the reverse strand, counting down.
AAGATAGGCTGCAGCACCCCTACAATTTCGTGCGTCTCGACGTTCTCTTTCTCAATTAAAAACTGACACTCGAGTTGCGCGAAAATTTTGAAATTAGATCGACCGAGAGTGTTGTTGAGCTCTTCAAACATCTTACGATGGAAGGGAACACGACAACGGTTGAGAAACTCGACCGGATTCGCAATGTCATGTGGGGGAGGAGGATTCAAAATGACACCTCGAAATACACGGGCGTTTAAAGACTGAACGACGTCCGTCCATTGGGGAGCGTTTGCAATGTCTCGTTGTTGTTGTTGTTGGTACGGGCAATCTATAGAATCAAACAAAACACACACACATAAATGATAATCATTCAACACATCACTAACCACTCCTATTAAAAGAAATTTATTTTACCATCCTCACGCTGCGGAGAAGACACTTCCGCTTGTCGACCTGCATGAGACTCACTTTCGTCACGAATGTGCCGATTGAATAGAAACGGGACATCTATAGAATCCATGAAAACACATACATAAATGATAATCATACAACACATCACTAACCACTCCTATTAAAAGAAATTTATTTTACCATCCTCACGCTGCGGAGAAGACACTTCCGCTTGTCGACCTGCATGAGACTCACTCTCGTCACGAATGTGCCGATTTAATAGAAATTTCTTCATCTCAAATCGAATCACTGAATGCTAACAATCACAGCGTTGAATCACACGTGACTAACACGACGTCAACACTCAAATAGCAGTACACAAGACAGAGTTGAATCACACGTGACTAACACGACGTCAACACTCAAATAGCAGTACACAAGAAGGTCCGCACGCTTCAAGAGCAATGGCAGACTAATGGCAGAGCTCTGTGGACATGGAGTTTTAAACCCTATGTTATCTCACACTATCACATCCAGCACGTGCAGTGCGCATGCGCAGAAGCCATTCATCACTCCCCCAAGCGATAGTGATAAGAACAGCACTCGACATGTTCACAGCCGGAAGTTATAATTAGGAAAACAGGATGTCATTGATATCACTCGAGCGCTGGAAGAGATAATTAGGAAAACAGGATGTCATTGACATCACTCGAGGGTCGAAAGTTATAATTAGGAAAACAGGATGTCATTGATATCACTCGAGCGCCGGATGCGATAATTAGGAAAACAGGATGTCATTGATATCCCTCGAGCGCCGGAAGAGATAGTGGAAGCATACGGCGATCCAGCGGACATTCTAATTGGAGCACCGGAAGAGATAGTGGAAGCATTCGGGGGTCCAGCGGACATTCTAATTGGAGCATCGGAAGAGAGAGTGGAGTCACACACTGATAATTTAATAATCTCAACGCGCCGACTTAAAAAGGGGTTCCATTCGAGCAACGCTCACTCGCTCGCGTGCCCCAACTAGCTAGACACCATGAGCAGCTCGCAACACGTCATGAACGGGATGCCAGAAGACTCCATGGACTTCGCTGGAGAATTGGTTGAAACATCGCCACCAGCAGTTCGAAAACGAAAACTGTAAGTCTTTTTCAATTTTTTCAATTTCATATATCATACATTCAGTGAGTAGTTTCAAAGTGTTTCTTTTTTTTTAAAGTATATCAGAAGAGGTAAAAGAAAAAAGAAAAGTGATAAAGAAACAAGCATGTGAAGAGACATTGAAGTTATTATATGATGATGAAGGGGATCAGACAATTGCTCTGGTAGAAGAAACATCAAAAAACAACATGCTTCTCCCGTTCTCTTCAAGACAGGAAGACAATGCAATGCAAGCAGTACAAATGAATGTCAACACAGACTGCATACAGATTAGTAATAGTGCTGTATTTATATACACGTCGAAAAGAACGACCGAGTAAGTGAAATAATTTTCCTTGTAGCTGTTTTACTCTAAGTTGTCATTAAAAATGTTTGTTTTCATTGTTTAGTTCGTGGGAAGCATTAATAAAAAAGATGGAAGCCACTACAACTCGAGTAAACATGAGGCAGTTGCCGAAAGGTATTTTCTTCGAAATTACAGACATACACCTCACTGTCAGTGAGGCATATAAAAAATCATCGTATGTAGCGACTCTGCACAATACATTCGATGTATTTCTCCCAACAAGGTATGCAAAATATGTTTTAATATGTTTGTAAAAAGGTTTTTTTTAAATTATACAATAATACTTTTCTTTATAGATTTACATCAGAAATTGAAGCCATAGGCAAAGAAGAATCTTTAGCGCAAAGGCCGCATTTAACTTTTCTTGGGATTCATCCTAAGAATAAAGCAAGTGTTGTACTTATATACAAGTACAAAGATTTATTGAAACAAACAAGTTGGGAAAATCTCTTAATATGGTTCAAGCAATATGGACTTCTAGAAAAAAAGGAAATAATGTACAACTTAATAAATAAATCAAAATGATTGTCTCTCTTATATTTATATCAATTTTTTAATACATTCAATAATTGTTGTCAAAATGTTTATTGCACAGCTGAAAAAATGATGTATATTTATTACAGAATAAAACAAAATATGAAATATAACTGCAGAGTTCTTCTTATTTTCCTACTCCATTCCCCAAATCATCAAACTTAAAAATACAATATGAAGTAGATAAAATTACAGAGGAAAATGTATCAAATATTTATAATGTAAATTATTACATTCATTTCAAAATTTACCATACAAGGTTGTGCCAGGATATCAAATAGTGCATTTGAAAAGTTTTTCTTTATTTAAATCAAATGTTTATATAAAACTCGCAAGTCGAAAACAAAACTCTCAGTTGTATCGATGCGATAGATGTCTTCGGACATGCGGTTCGGGCGCGTCACGCCGTCACAAAGCGATACATCGATGAACAAATCGATGACGTTGTGAAGCGTATAAGGAGAGTTGATGAGACTATGGAAACCGTGATCAAAGAAAGCGACCTCGATGCTCTCGAGCAGAAGCTCTCTACGCGTTTAGGAGAACAGGAAAATCAATTAAAGGCGTTCGCGAAAAACGAATACAAGGCGCTCGTGACCGCGCACGAAAGTAAAATTCCTCCCAGGCTCTTGGACATGTTACCGCAAGTCGGTTCGTCCGGTAATTTCAATTTTCATGACAAACTTATTCGCAAAGTAGGCCCTGGCACAAACAGCTCGGACGTTGTGATTAAATCGCAATTGGATGGCACGCTGGCGGATGCGAAGAAACACGCGGAGAATCTTTTTCATATACATAAAGAACTAGTCAAAAACGATTTTTCTAATCTCGAAACAAAGATAGAAAAATTGGAAAAGGTCGATGTGAAGACAGTATTGCAGGAGGAAGTCGATAAGCGCAAGACGAGTTTAGGTAGAGCTCTGACGACTCGTTTAAATGCATTGCGTGAGGAAGTCGATAAGCGTATAAATGCATCCGTTTGCGAAGAAAAATTGAAAAAGCTCGAGGCAGATTATTCTAATCTCGAGAAACTCTTTAACAGCTCTCAGAGTCGAGTGTTGGAAGTGGCGAACGATGTTACTGTTCTCAAGAGATACTATGAGCAAATGGTAAGTCAATTCGGTAAGTTGCGCGATGACTTCAATAACGATAAAGAAAATTTGAAAAACCTCAATACAGTCGTTTCCAGTCTTACAAAGATAATGGGGAAAATGATTGGTGGCACCTCAAACTCATCATTGACGTCTTTGCTTAGCACCATTCCCATGACGTCCTTGATGGGCGCCATTCCCGAGTGATGGTTGAAAAAAGATCGATCGGATTTGTATATATATTTCGACACTTGCGCTCGTGTATTAGTACTGTCATGGTTCGCACCGTGTGTAGAACAACAACGACGAGAGATTGTAGGAGACAACCTGATAGGGAGTTACGACAAAGAGGCTCACAGAGAGAGAGAAGAACTGATTCTTTTCCTGTTTCCGACGCGGTGATTACTCCGACCGCGATGGGTCGCGGCATTTCTTTGCGAGGTCGGTGCGTCGGCGGCCCCTGTAGGAGGGGGAATCGTCGTCTGCAGGGGAGAGGCGTACGAGGACGGAAGACGACGAGTACGGCGCGTGGCGGTAGAAAGAGTAAGAGAGGCGGCTTTCTGCCCGCCCTCATACCTCTGATTCCAACCATCCTCAGCGGACTGAGCGCGCTCGGGACTGTCGCAGGCGGCGCGACCGCTATCGCAAACGCTGTGAAAAACGCCAAAAATAAAAACAAAGAATTATCGGAAATGGTGCGTCATAACAAGGTCATGGAAGAGACCAAAAAAGGCTCGGGCGTGTTGCTAAGGGCCGCGAAAATGCTTCGAACGAGCAGGAAGACGAAGGGGAGGAGGGGGAGGCCTCAAAAAAACGAATGAGCGGAGTACCGCGTCGAGCGCTCACGCACGAGGAAATGACACGTTTTGCGAAGATTTTGAACATTCCTCATTTTCGTGGCGTGTTTACGCGGGATGCGCTGCCCAAAAGAACAAGGGCGGAGCGTGAGTGCGGCGTCATCAACCTCGACGACGTCAGCGGCGACGGTACTCATTTCGTCGCGTACGCGAAACGAGGGCGAACGGTGCGTTATTTCGATTCGTTCGGACTTCCGCCCCCTCCCGAATTCCTTCGATACATGCACGTGACGTACAACACACGTCAAGTTCAACAATACAACGCGAACAATTGCGGCAAGTTATGTTTGCAATTTCTTTTTCACGAATGGAAGAAGAAAAAGGAAGATTAAACACCGGACATTGTCATTTTGCTTGTGACGATTGTGTCATGCGCACGTACACCTTAATCGGGAAGGGTCCAGAGGTCTCGGTGAAGTTTGCGCCGGGTGTCGACCTCTCGAATGATGTATATGAGATTGCCTTAGTGCATCTCAGCACCGTTCACACCATTCGCAACGTGAAGGACGGTCACAACCGACTCCACTACGAAGTTGTCGAGGGGGATGGGCCTCCAGCAAGCTATAGTCTGTCCGTCTCTCCGGGTACGTATACTTTAGAAGACATCTATCATCGTATATCAAACAATCTACAGCAACAGTTTCCCGGCGACTTTGCGGCGAAGAAGCACTTTTTCGAATTGGAAGCGGACCCGCAGACGAACAAAGTGCGCGTCAACACGTCATTCACGCTGCGTTTCGATCACGCCGAGTCCATCGGTCCTCTCCTCGGATTTTCAAAGACCGTGTCACCCACACCTTTCGGGGTGTACGTGGCGGCTGATGCTGCGCCGACGATTGTGAAAGATTTCGAGGTGTTCGTGACGAGTAACGTGATCGAAAGTGGATATATAAACCATCGAATAGCGCACGTGCTGTATCAGTTTCACGTGAACGATTTACCCGCCGCCATCGTCGAAGAAAGGCCGGCCGAAAAAATTTTTCACCGCGTCACGCGACGTTGGATCGATGAGATATCGATTCGACTGGAGAATGCGGACGGTCATCTGATTCCATTGTACTCGGAAACACCGTTGACGTGCACCTTACTCGTACGCCCCAGAAGCAATCACAATGCCGCTTTCTTCTAAAAGATCATTGAAAAAGCACTATAAAATGCAGGTCGTACCTCGACCGAGGCACAGAGTGCTTTGTCCGCTCACCACGTTAACACCATCCAGTCGACAAACCTTACGAGCGTTGGGTTACTATATTTTTTCAAAAAAGAAGAAAACTGAAGAATGTCGTCCAAGAAAATGAAGACCAATCATCATTCTTCAATTGAATTTGTGGACGAACACGCGATCGACATTCTCCGCAAGGAGAATATAAAACACCACATCGTCAACGAAGCTGTTCACGAACACTTTCCATACATTAAATCGTTTGGTCAAAACGATGAAATTCGCATTAGTATCGTGAATAAGGACGCCGTTCTCTTACCTTGCGAGAGTTCGCTCGTCATCACGGAATCTGCTGTCAAAACGGGCACCGCCACACGCACCAACTGTGAATTGATCAACAATGCCTTCGCCTTTCTTTTTAGCGAAATTCGTTACGAAATCAACAACGTGATCGTCGACGTTGTGAAAAATCCGGGCATCACGAGCACGATGAAGAACGTGTGTTTCCTTTCGCCAGCAGAAAGAAGATCATTTGGCAACGCATGTTGGACCGAAGACCTTCTATTATACGAGTCTGCTGTCAGCAACACCAAATTCATGCTCAGTAAGACCGGGGGAAAATTTTACGGTATCGTGCCATTGCGACTGTGGATGGGATTTTTCGAAGATCACACGCGTATCATGACTGGCGTGAAACACGACCTCGTCCTCATTCGAGGACGTCACGATAATCGATGTCTCACGACGAAAATCGACACACCAGACGAAACAACGATTACCGTGACGGATGTGATTTGGAGAATGCCTCATTTGACACTGAACGATGCAGCTTCCCTCGCGTTGACGCGAACGCTGGACAGTCGGCGACCGATCCCCGTGCAATTCAGACGATGGGAACTTCACGAATACCCCAACGTTCCAAGTGGAGGCATGGGACCGTTTCAGTGGACGGTGAAGACTGCCGCAAAAGAGGATCATCCCTTGTACATTTTCTTTGGGATGCAAACGGGGAGAGACAAGGATCTGAAACAGAATTCGGGTGAATTCGATGGTAACGATATGACAAGAGCAAAACTGTATTTAAACGACGAGTTTTACCCTTATTCCGAACTTCAATGCAATGTAAAATTTTATACTGGCGATGAAAAATGGCACCCGTATCTTTTTGAAATGATGCAAAAAGCTGAACGTTCTTACTACAATCGCAATCCCATCTCGAGCATGGAATATTGGTATCTGAATACTTGGTTTCCTATTATTGTGTGGGACGTCTCCGCCAGAGCGTCTGCCGTACTCCACTCGCAAACCGACATCAAGATCACGTGGGAAACGGGTACAGCCATGCCTGCCGACGTCACAGCCTATTGTGTCATTATCTACAAAACGGAAGTGCAATACGCACCAATCGATGACTTTGTGGTGAAGAAAAATGTGATCGTATAAGACGTCGCGTGTTTCGTGCACTACCATCATTCCGTGTCTTTCCTTCATGAGATGATGAACGAAGAAGAAGCTCCATCTGCTTCGCCCAGTGAAGACGACGTTGGTTCTTCTTCGTCTCGCGATTCGCAACTCGCAGTTTTTGTTGCCATCAAAGAAAACATGGAGGAGGGGGAGGACATGGAGGTGAGAGTGGCGTCTCCATCAACCGATTTTCCTTCTGCATGCGCTCATCCCTGTCCGATGCATTGCACATCGAAAAAAAAGAAGAAAACCAGAAAGGACGAGAAACCAAAAGAGCGAAAGATCAAAAAAACAGCATCATCGCGACGCCGCAAGACGACGACAGAACGATCAACATCCACTTCACCGGATACGGTCTGCTGCGATCTTCTTCTTCCACTGGACGTCGGCGAATGCGCGCGCAACGCAGCAAATTGGTTAGCGAGAGCTGTGCAGATGGCGATTGTATCGATGTCTACCCCAACAGACAACCATAACAGTCATGTGTAATGTGTCACCTTTGTATTTTTTTTAATTATCAATAAAATGACGTATTTCTATTCATTTTTTTTCATTTCTTATCCTTATCACACACCGAGTAGGGTATCCCCTCCCTCTCTCCTTTGTCGGTTTTAAAAACAGTCTCCTTCGCTAGCATGCAAACAGTCTCTCTCTTTCTTCGCAAGGCGATGAACGTTGTTCAACAATCGGCGACACTGCCCGTCGTGAACGTGACGGCCTTATGGCGTGGGCAAGATGATGAGAACAAGAGTCGACACGGCCCGCTTTTCCCAGATAGCGTGCGCGCTCTTATCGTGGGACCTTCCGGATGTGGAAAGACAAACGTGGTCGTCTCGCTTCTCACCGGACAGTTCGGACTGGCGTTCCGCAACGTGTATTTATATTCCACCACAGACACGCAGCCCATGTACATGTACTTGAAGCAAGTCTGCGACGGACTCCTTCCTTTTCGTTCGTTTTCGCAACACGATAGCATCGTGCCGCCAGCCGCGGCGTCGCCCGACAGTGTTTTCATTTTCGACGACATCGCCACCGAAAAACAAGACTGCATCAAAGCCTACTTCGCGGCCGGGAGACATAAACACACGGACGTGCTCTATTTGTGTCAAACGTACACCAAAATTCCCAAGCAGTTGATTCGTGATAACGCGAATATGATTATCATCTTCCGACAAGACGATAACAACCTCGATTATATCTACAAAGAGCACGTCGGAAACGATTTCCGTACATTCAACGATTTTAAGGCGGTGTGTTCCAACGTGTGGAACGCCGACCGTTTTGCTTTTGTGGTCATCTGTAAACCAAGTGCGCTTCATAATGGTCGTTACCGATCGGGCTTCGACCGGTTTCTCGTGCCGACGGACAATGGTGGTGGTGCTGATTTTAAGGTTATATAATATCTTTTCTTTCGCTATAGTCTTCACTCTACGCCATGGTGTACGTGCGACAGCATTTCAATGTCGCGGGACGGGGGGACCGACACTATCGCGGAAGAGGATTTATAGAACGGATGCTGAATCGGGCGATAGACAAACTGCCCTTCGAACTTCACATTCCCGGTGGATATCAATTTTGCGGGCCCGGTACAAAGCTCATGAAGAGACTGCAAAGAGGCGACCGCGGTATTAATCCTTTGGACGAAGCGTGTAGGGAACACGACATCGCTTACCACAACTACAAAAGCGGTGAGGAACGCAAAAGGGCAGATGAAGCACTCGCCAAGACAGCGTGGGAGCGCGTCACGTCCAGAGACGCGAGTGTCGGTGAAAGAGCGGCCGCGCTCGGTGTGGCGGGAGTAATGAAAGTGAAATCCAAAATAGGGGGACGTGTGAAAAAAATAAAAAAGATTCGCGAAAACTTGAGAAGAAGAAGAAATGTAGACAGTGAAACGATTAAAAAAAATAACAAACGATCAAACATAGACTTGAAAACGCTGTATGCACTTGAGAAAACGAAAAAGAGCTTGCGTGGAAAGACAGCGCGTCCTCGTCCTTCCTCAGCACCCGCTCCCCCTCGACTCGTCACGTCGGAAGAGAGGTTGAAAACGGAGTTGGAGAAGGCACGCGAAAACATTCGCAACAAAATGAGCATCTTGAAAGACGCCGAAACGATGCGCAATCGAATACTCGATACTTATCTCACAACGCCCGTCTCGAAAGCGCTGCACCGCTCTCAAAGAGAGGGAAAAAAGAACAACCCACCGTCCACGCGTATCAAATCGGAATCAAGAGTAGAAGAAAAAGAAGAAGGGTCCTCCTTCGAAACTCTCCCAGAAGTCGAAGACGAGGACGAAGGGAACACAGAAAGAAATAGAGATGATCACAGTCAGCATTATGAGAAATTACGGAGCTATTTGTCGAATGCTGCGCTCGACATAGGCGATACGACTTTCGAACCGTACTATAAAGGAGGGCGACCTCACATCGGTAACTCCATCCTAGAACTTGACCCGGAAGATGGAACATTCTCTGTTCAGGGTCACACATTCTATCCAGAACCTGGTCTTCTCGAACTCCGTTTTGAAAAACGCCCCAACTTAGACGATGTCACGGAAGACGATTTGAAAAAATACAAAACAATTCTCGAGCTCACTTCCGCGCACAAGAAGAGCTTCAAATCGAGTTGTCCGTTTAACACGAAAGGAAATCGATGGAAATATCGTACAATTATCTCACGTCTTTTCGGTGGAGGGGAAAGACAAAGCAAAAGACTTGAAGAAAGTAAGAAGAAGAAGAAGAAGGGGAGTGGTCTACGTTTTGTGACGGCACCAGACTACAAATATTGGCGCGATCCGAACACACTTGTGGAGAGGTTAAGTCTGTTACACGCTTCGAAAACGGCCGGTAACAACGGGCTCGATGGTGAAATAGTAGAAATAGAAGATGAATTGCGTGACGCCGGTATTATCGGCTAGCGCCTCTGACCATGCAGAACAAGAAGAAGACGACCGTATTGCCGACCGTTCGACAAGGACTCGCTGCTGAATTGCATGCGCCTGCCCGACGCCGTTACGCGAGACGGCGGGTGATAACGAAAGGACTCGATGATCTATGGCAAGCCGATTTGGTCGACATGCAACCGTACTCCAAAAGCAATAGAGGAATGCGATACATTCTCACCGTCATCGACGTGTATAGCAAGTACGCCTGGGCGGAAGCGATAAAGAAAAAGACGGGAGCGGAAGTCGTCAAGGCTTTCAACAGCATCGTGACGTCGAGCGGGCGAGTGCCTCACTTCCTACAAACCGACCAAGGCACCGAGTTTTACAATACCGCACTCAACAAGTGGCTCCAGAGCGTGACATTCGTCATTATTCCACCTTTTCCAACGTGAAAGCCGGCGTTGTCGAACGTTTCAATCGAACGCTCAAGGAGCGGATGTGGAGACGCTTCACCGCCGAGGGGACGCGACGGTGGACCCTTATGCTCCCCACCCTCCTCCGAGATTACAACAATACCAAACATCGAACAATCGACATGAAGCCGAAGGACGTCAAGGACGATAGACTCATGCGCACGGTGTACGGGCAAGTGAAAACGCTCGACCCGTGTCTCCTGAGGACAAATCGATTTCGCGTCGGGGACATTGTTCGGGTGAGCACGTACAAAAGCTCACCGTTTCGGAAAGGCTACGAAGCGCGATGGGGAACCGAACTCTTCAAAATCGTTCGTGTGCATCTCTCGAATCCCGTCACGTACTCGCTAGAAGATCTGCAAGGTGAAACAATCAAGGGCCGCTTCTATACCGAGGAATTGCATCGCACGCGATATCTCGATCGATATTTAGTTGAGCGTGTCGTACGGAAAAAGGGTCCGCTTCGCCTCGTGAAATGGCTCGGTTTCGACTCACGCCATAATTCGTGGGTACATGCGAGAGACATTGAAGTTTAAGAGGGATTTGCATCCTCGCGCGATAAGCCAAACACACTTCGATATGTTTGCTGACGTCACAGTCTTGTATAAGAAGGACGACGAAAGCACGACAATCGTCAGTTCTTGTCGCGTGCGAAAGCGAGTCGCTGCTACCCTGCTCGATGAGTCATCATTGCGCTGTGTCATTCGATTTTTGTTTTCCTCTGTGACTGTGTGTGCGCTTCTTTGATCATGTTGCGCTACGTGAAACATTCTTTATACAAACTATTGAAAGAAGAAGAAGACGAACAGCGAGACAATACTTCTTCTTCACCTGAACAGAACAGTCCGCAAGAAGAAAAATCATTTCGAAACGAGAACGAGGGGGAGTGGACTTTGTGGACAACACAGCCGACCACCCCGTGGCGCGAAAACGAATCCGGTAGAAGAAGAAGAAGACGTGTGCTCACAGCTGTCGCTGATCTTCAAGGGTTTTGGATAGGCGGACAATTCATTATCAAAGTGCTAACCGTCATCCGGACCGCCAAAGATGATTCTGAGGAACGGTTCGTTCAGAAATTCACCTTTCGTCCACCGCGACCTTTCTATACTTTGAACAGCGACGACAAGAGACAAGTGTGGTGGATCAAAAGCTGCCATCACGCCACACCGCCGTGGAGTAGCGGCCGTTACGATTATCGAGACAGGACGTTTGTGATGTTGAAAGCTTTCGAAGGTGTCACAACAATATACGTTAAGGGAGCACAGAAGAAAGAGTGGCTGCTGGATGTTATTCAAGGAAAACGTATTGTTGATCTGGAGTCGATCGGATGCCCTCCGCTGAAGGAGTGTTTACAAGCGTACCGCGAACTCTACGCTTGCGGTGATGTTAGCTTAGCAGGACAGCACGTCATCGCCCTGTACGACTGGATGAGTGTCAATCGACCGCACTTATTGCATCATGAATGTGAGGAGTCGAAAAGGAAGATTGTGTAATCGACCTCTTCCATTCAAGGACGATAAGATGAACAAGTTTCTGCATGTTGCAACATGAAGGGGAGGACCCGAAAAGTGAGATTGTGTAATCGGTCTCTTCCGTTCAAGGACGATAAGATAAACAAGTTCCTGCATGTTGCATCATGAAGGGGAGGAGTCTAAAAGGGAGATTGTGTAATCGGCCTCTTCCGTTCAAGGACGATAAGATGAACAAGTTCCTGCATGTTATAATCACGCTCTCCACCGCTTCGCTCATCAGTACGATGTCGAGTGTTCCGTCGTACGCATCCGCTCATCTGCTACGTTGCCGAAGTATTGGAGCATACCAGACAAGAGATCAGGCGAGAGACGCGCGAAAACATCGAGCGCGCTTTCAGAAAGTTGTATGAAGCCGATTACAAGCTTACACTTCTCGACTCGGATACATTGAGTCAATTGCCGGTCGAATTTTTGTGTCATTGGCCCGCGTCTCACGAGGTTGAGCGCGTTTTCGAGAAACTCCCTGAAGACATCAAAAAACTACCGTGTATTGAAGAACTTCGTTCGTGTAAAGAGCATTGGAACCGCGGACGCACGCACATCGATGGACCGCCGCCGTCGAAGCGGAATTGTCGCTTTTGCATCTATCTCCGCCAGCCTTGCATCCAACACTACTCTGAGGAGGAGGACGCTGCCGCACCGTCGGGCTGCCTGTCGTGACAAACCGTCGCCCTTCTCGTCTGCACACAGCACTACGCTCAACACGACAACGGATCTCGGCCATTGAAACGGAATGATGTGTGTGTTTTGTAAGAGGAATATTGTGACGTGTGTGTGCTATGAATTGGATAGATAGCATCATTGTTGGTGTAGCCCTCCTGAACTTTGCTTTCGTGTTCGCTGCTTTTATCTGTTTAATATTTTTGATGTGAAACAAAAAGAAGAAAAATGGAAGATCAATGGACAAGTGACACACCGCCACCATCACCGCCTCCACCTCCTTTTGTGGAAGTTCGATCCACGGCATCCCCTCCTCTATGTTGCATCATTTGTCAAAACGATGACACTCCCCCTCCTGTGATGGCGCGCACACTGTGCAATCACTTTTTTGTCTTGAGTGTATACAAACGTGGCTAGACGTGAACAATACATGTCCTATGTGTCGACGCGAATTAAAACCTCCCTCACCCGAAGCTTATTCGAGTCTAGACGAATACATTATGGCATCGATGGTGGATGACAGAATCATTATGCAGGCGTACATTTATCTCTGCAACGTCATGTGCACACTTCCCGCCAACGAGAGAGTAGCGGTTCGACAGGTCCTGGAGGCTCTCTGTGCTGAAATATGTCGACGACGTACCGCCGAGGCAATAGCTCGACGAGGGGTGCACACAGTGTAGTGATATGTCGACAAGAGGGGGATGTGTTGTCACTGGTGATAAGTCCACCGCAGTTTAACGGTGAAATTGTGTGGGGAAATCGCTAAATATCTAACAGGCAAACAAACATGAATGTTATTTATTCTATGTATAATTTGATTTTTATTTGATTTCAATAAACAAAAAACATTCTTTCAATTTGTATTGTTTTTCATTTGTTTTTCCTATCACCGCCTTTTAGGGTTTCCCTTTCTTCTATTATGAAAGTCTTTTCAGCGGGACATCGAGCGTCAGCGCTCTCGACTCGAGAGAGAGAGAGAGAAACACGCGGCTGGCTATCTTATATAGAGTGCATTCAAAATGCGCGCCCCGACGCACAGCGCCATCTCCTCTCGTTCCCCGAATCGCTCCCAGAGAGCGCGCGCGTGTAGTATCTCTATAGCGCTAATGAGTGGGGCAGCGAACAAAGCAGCCAGCGCCCGTCGCTATCTTATCGGCCACCCGGCCGCCAGCGCCGCCAGCGCGCGCCCTCAGCGCCCCCTTCCCCCCCGCTATCTTATCTACTTCCGCAGCGCGCACCCTCAGCGGCCCCCGCCCTTATCAGCATCCGCAGCGCGCCCTCCCGACCGTGTGTAATATCTGTACCCCAAAGCAGACAGCTTGACTTGAGATGTCACCGTAGCTCAGAGCCAAAGTGCTGGTCGCCTCAGGAAATGGGATTGAGGCTGGTTCGAATCCACTTCAGGCAGCAGCATTTTTGAAACATATACACACACACACACGCTTCCACAATTCACCACCAGAGCGCAGACACATACGCTTCCACAATTCACCACCAGAGTGCGCGCACGCTTCCACACTTCGCCACCAGAGGTCGCAAGGGGAGGGGTCATTGACCCTGGTCGGTGGGAGCATTATAATTGGTGGCGCCGTTTGTTGACATCGGGTGGGCGGAGGAGGGGAGGGGGGGCATTATAATGGGCCGGTTGTTTACATCGGGTGGGCGGAGGAGGGGGAGGGGGGGCATTATAATGGGTGGCGCCGGTTGTTTACATCGGGTGGGCGGGGTGGGGGGAGGGGTGGTGGGTTGTTGACATTCGGCGGGGCATTATAATGGGTGGCGCCGGTTGTTGACATCGGAAGTGGGCGGGGTGGGGGAGGTGTGGTGGGTTGTTGACATCCACTGTTGGGCGCTGGACCGGAAGTAGATAAGATAAGCTGATAAGATAAGGTGATAAGATAAGCACTTCCTGCCATTATAATTGGTGGCGCCGGTTGTTGACACCGGATGTGGGGGGCGGGGCCAGGAAGTAGATAAGATAAGCTGATAAGATAAGCACTTCCTGGTCCAGAACCGGCATATCCCCCCTACTGTTCTCTTTAACAGAAAATAGTTTATACTTCGCACCAGTGACGACGTGTTTGGAATGTTCTCATCATTGCACCCTGCGAGCTCTTGTCTTCTACTGTTTATTGTGTCAGAGAGGGGAATGAATGTCATTGTTCAAGAAAAACTCTGCGAGTCATACAGACACGATGGGCAAAACTGAATACCGAGGTTTTGTAGCAACGTCAATTCAGCACGACGGTCAAATTTAGTACCACAGTCCGAGCGAAAACTTTATCTTTGTGTCCCCGGTATCGCTCTCATTTATGATTTCTAAATGCTCAAACACGTCCTATTTTTCTTTCATGATGAATATGAGTATGTACCAAGAAAATTATCCTTAAATGCCACGTAATATCGAAAACCGTTGTGCGAATTGACGAAATCAAACCGTTTACATCGGCATTTATCAGTTCTGCCACGACGTTCGGACGATCTTGACGCCGATGAAATGGTTTATGAAGTGACTCTGAGAATACAACCGTCACAAAATGATGCGGCGTCGGAACATTTCACGAAAATACCGACACGGAACACTTCACTAACATGTCGTTTATCTTGATGACCCAATCATTCGTGCCATCCCTGAAGCACTTCTTCAAATGTAGCAAGGCTAGTTTCCACTTGTATATTCGAAGGCCGAGCGTGCAAGTCCAAAATGCACATAGCACTAACGAGATTACCGGTCGAAAATAGCTTACCATTATTTCGAATTCGCACACTTTTATAATGAAAATAATTTCCATCATTTGAAGCTTGTCAAATAGAGAAGAGTTGATGCGGGACTTGGGACACATACCAAATATCGTTCAAAGAAGCAACCAATGCGACCATTTGTCACCAATGTGAACATCAACATTGATTTTTCCTGTTCATATGTAAGAATATAATCATTTTCGGCTGTCTTTACGAGTTGATGAATTGGAAGTTTATCATGCGAAGTGCTGCTTATTAGGCGACATGTAATGCGTGGTACCGGAGTCCGAAATACACGATTCGGCAAGAGCGAAGTCCATGTCGACTACCAGGCTTGTAGTGAGAAACGAACCTGGTTTGATGTTTTTCTTTGTATTGGATTCTGTGTTGTTCTGGATGCCATCTGTATGTGCTACCCGCTAATGTTTTGCTGCGGTACGTTTGCTTATGCTGTGACCAACTTTCTTGCAGAATAAACATAAAATTTTTCTTTCTTGTTATTTTTGTTGTGTTTGCGAATTTTGTGTTGACTTATTTAGGTGCTGCGTGTATCGTTGAGATTTCAAATTAGCGTAAAATGCGCCAGATATCTCCGATGTACCGTGTGTTGGAAACGAGTTCTTAATCGAACGCAAATTTTCGATCAGAAGTTTCGTCGTCTGCTCTATTTCAGGAACGTAATACCAAGTAGAACGATAATACTTGTATTCAGGACCGAGTGTTATAAAAATTCGATAATGCAGTAGGGACAATGTAGCATTTGGATTGTCTTTTTGGAATTCTGAAATAATGTCAAATAAATTAGATAATTCAGATGCGTGCTTTGTTGTCAAAGTAACGTCATCTTTCGTAATTAAAAAAGAGCTGTTAAAGAGCGTATACAACCGTTACAAAGACGATTGTTTGAACACTGAGAAAAGCGTATCCAATATTTCATTTGCATTGGTTTTCTTACGAACGTAGATTGCAGCATCTTCGTCTAATGCCGTGGCAATTGTACGAGCCACGTGCGGCTCGTCTCCTTGTCCCCGTTGGTATTCTTCGGACGGTTACGCATTGGCTTTTGGTGTCTCGGGGCACTGCAGCGTGTTATCCATAACAGAATATAGGCATTGCTCTTTTAAACACTATTCGATCTGCCACTTCCATGTGTCCCATTGACACTCATTTGCTAATTTCCAAATGCTTGCTAAAACATGACTACATTCGTCCAATTGTTGTTGCATACCATCAGCCATATTTGCTTTGATTCTTCTTGAACGTACGATTTCCGAAATCACTGATAATCAACCGTGGATTCAAGTTGAACGCGCAGCTGGGCCTATAACCTAAGATAGGTAATAGATGTTAATTAAAAAAGCAATCATGATCAAACACAAGATCTATTTAAAACTTACCTGTACATCGAATAGTCACAAAAGAAAAAGACGAACTTGTTTTACGTGGTTGCTGACATTCGAATTATAAAAACCAGTTTATTATGGACTTCAACAAATTGCTGTAATAAAGACGTAAGTAGGCTATATTGTAAAAATTAATAAATTTAAAAAATTTAATACTGGTAGAAATGCGGAAATGTTTAATGCTCTTGTCTAATGTTGCTACAGAAAGTATTTAATTTGAAATACTGGCCCTCAGGGCCTCAGGAAAGGAAAAAAACTCAGAAAACGATAAAGCAATGTCAGTGAAATAGATATGAAACGAAAAACAAAACTTCAATTTTTATTGAAAATAAAATAATTATTTTGGGGATGCTACTAATAATTGTTTTGCTGTTCAAGAAATTGTTTTGTAGAAACACTTTGGCACATTGTTTTTAATAATTATCATATAGAAAAATAATAGTATGCTTATTATTCCAAAACATTTTTCTCAAGTTTAAAAATTTTAACTCTATTATTTTTAAAGGTATTTAAAAAATTATAAATCGTACAGGATTTCTTATTTTTCTTTTAATTTCGTTTGAAGTACTAGTAGCATCGCTATATCTGTAATAAGAATCTTATTAACAAAAGACAGTAGTACGACAAACCAAATCTGATATATACAACCAGATCTCAAATTCGAGCCTATATAATTTCTGCCCAAATAATTTGAATCTGAATGTTTAGCTAATACATTTTAAAAAGACGCTTGTCTAATATTAAATATGACATTATTTTTTGTCAATATTTGAGTAACATTTGTTACAAAGCAGGATAATTTTTTAGCAAAATTCTAACACTTTTCTTAAGAAATATGTAGCTCTATATAATTTGAATTTATTTTCGCAGATTAAATGTTCTAAAACGTTTCAATTGGGCCAGAACCTTGCATCTACTTCTTATAGTAACAAATCTCGAGAAAGGAAACTATGCCACAGTTAGTGCAAATTTTCTTACTGAGGAGCCTGTAAAAATTGTAACTTTTTAATGGAAATGTGTGATGCTTTACTAGGGGCAAAGATACCTTTCGAAAAAGAATCAAATCCAACATTTAAAGGATTTATAGATAAATGTGCAAGACCATTCTCTGACTGTCCATCTTTTTACTCTGATTTATATTTTTGATTGAACAATCTGACGGTCGTTTCTCCTAATATATCTTTCAATTATTTATTATATTTTAATAGACATTCGAATAATTACGCAACCCACGTGTCCCACAGGTCGTATCAAAGTGGTTGTCATAATAATTTCTATTTAGTGTGTCCAAGAGGCCGCCTATATAGGATCTCGGTGGTGATGTATGTACGTACGCTATTGTTTCCCTTGCCCTTCATGGGATTAGGGATTCTCCTTGCTGTTACACATGAATAATAATACTTACTTCTGTGGAAGAACAGATAATATTGTATTCTTCAAGAAATATATACGCATACGAAGTTCCAATTCTAAACAAATATCAACACGACATTATTACAGGATTCCTCTTGATTACTTATATACGATGCTTTTGTCTTCCCTCTCTTAATGCATGCATGGCCATCTACCCCTTTAAATATTAAATTAAATCTTATTTTTAGGACAGAACTTGATCTTCCTTAACAGGTGAAATTAAACAAAGTGTTCCCCATTGATTTACTTCCCTTTCGTAGAATGGCTGCATTCCGAACCGTCGTCCCTGGTTCGTGCCATTCACATTTAGTTGTGTTAGTCCACACGAATCAGTCAAACTTCTACGAGTATACACTAATTTGTATTTTCATATTAACTTCGGACTTTTCCTAACAAATACTCAAATACTTATCATAACGTCATTACAAATTCATTATTTTATCACCCGCGTTTCAAACTATCGCGTGAAAATTATATCTTCTAACTTCGCAACATCAGAATTCTCGTCCTTGCATCCAATCGCTACTAAGTATCTGCTCCGTTTGTTTATTCTACGCGCCATTCATTTGTCTCAGAATCCTGCGCGAACTAGTTCTCAAGCGCGTCTCTTCTTCCTTCTTCAGTGCATGTCAGTCCATCATTCGAACACTACACATTTTCTGATTGGTCATGTAAACATTTTCGCCAATTTATCCCTCCCACGGAATTTGCACGCGTGGCCTTACGTTATTTCACTTAACAAAACATTTTCTATTTTACTCGCTGTTGTTTATGTTCATATTCCCTTACGTTATTCCGTTACGTTATCCTTGGTTTATTTTCTGTCTTCCATTGTTACTATGTTCGTATTTACTTTTGTCATGTATAATTCTGTTAACTTTTCTTTTCCTTTGTGATAACCTCTAACAATACATCTCGAATCCATACACATGAAGAAAATATCATCTTCCTTGTCTTCCGAAATTAGAATCAGTAGGTCTTCTTGTAGTGGAGTAATCTACAATTGTTGATGACATCAAAGTGTTTGGAATTAGTGTTCGGAGATGTGGATGAGACTGCTAAGGAGAAATTACATAGTGTTAAATTCAAATCGTGACTTGAAATTTCTCCAAAATGTAAAATCAATCATTGGCGGTGAACAATCAGAAAATGCAGAATTTGACCTCGCATTGGTTCAGATTCCGTTTTTGTAGTATCTTCCTAGTATCAGGAGAGGTTGCCACCCAACACTTTCGCGCCAAACATCGTGACGTCATTCTGAACATCTTTATTATGGTTTCAAAGATTTTGCATTCTTCATTTGCTCAGTTAAAAGATTCTGGAAGAAACAAGAAATTACCACTGGTTTACATTGGATCATCTGGAAAGCACCAATCGCACGATATCGCACAGAATCGCACCAATAGATAGCTGCAGCGAGCTGCAATCAGATGACAATAGTGTAGTATATGGGCTGCAATTGGCTGCATTTGCAGTGATTTGCTGGGGAAGCCCAGTACTATTGTGTGCGCTGGTGTGCGCAGTTGGTAACCACAGGCAACCATTATTATCTGCTCTGCTCTCCTGATATTATAGTTGTAAACAACTCTACATTCATGTATGTTTCATGTTTTTGTTGTCGTTGTGACCAACCTGTCTTGTAATTGTTACCTGTTATTTTGCAAATAAATTTTCGTTCACCCTCCACAACCGACTGTCGACGTCTTTGTTGCAACAATCGTATTTTATGCTTCTAGATAATTTTTGAAACGTGCTACTGCCGGAGTAAACGCAATTTCATGTTCAAAAGCCCTATGTACATCAGTGTTTGACCGAAAATTCGTATCTACAATTCTGGGAGGTTAGTTTATATTCTGGAAAATAATGCAACTTATGGAAAAATGTGAAAATGTGTAGTGTGACTATTGTATAGTGTTCAGTATTCGCTTTCAAATATCTTGAATGAGTTTGTCTAATTTTTTCTATATCATTAAATAACATTTTCATTGACAAGAAATGAGACAAAATTTTATTGTGAATAACCTGTTTTGCATTAAACAGGGACGTATTTCTCACACGTCAAATTGTGGATTGTTGTTTTTGCTTTTTAATGTTTAATTCATATATTTTTCCTTAATTTCTTTAAAGGCCCTCGTAGTGTGCCACACAAGTAGTGAAGATAATTATGGCCACAAATCCAGATTTATTGTTGAAACGATTTCTTCATTATGGACGAGAAACATCTTTATATCAACCTGGAAATCGTATTTTAAATAAGTATTTTGAACCTAATTGCATTACCTCAGTTGAAGCTCTTATAGCTGATGGAAGACCAGCAGATGCTGTTGTTCACATTGTGAAGGTATATTCTAGATATTTCTTCTGTGCTTGTATGTATGAACCTACACCTTATCAAATTTTACATAATAGATTTTATGATCAAATAATTTTCTCATACAGGCGTACAGTGATGGTTATTCTGCCCACTCAGAAGCTCTGGTTTATGCACTAGCTTGTTGTGTGCGACAGAAGTCAAATGATGCTCTACGACAGAATGCGTACAAAGCTTTCAAGAAAGTATGCAAGTCAGTGCAGAACTTCTTTCTTTTTGTGAAATTTTCTACAGAGCTATCGTCACCTACCAGAGGTATAATAATTCATTTTTAATATTTTGTAACAGAAAATTTAATTCGTTCTTCTCCTAATCCTGAAAGTATTATGTTTCTGATTGTTTATTGTCAACATTGTTATCTTGGTTATTTCTTCTGAAACAAAGTTTGGGTACATTTTGAATATTTTAATACTTTGAAATTCCAAAATCACTTACATCAACATAATGACATTGAACTTAATGATATTACTTCAATTTTTTTATTTCATTTACTTCAACCCATTACTACCCATTGGTTGCTAATTAATATGTAGAACGTAGTTTAGAGATTAAATTTTTTCTTCAGTTTTGTGGACTATATTTCATTGTTGATTTTGAAAATACTCAGCATGTCTTTTCGACCATTACAATTCATTTCTCACAACTGACTACGAAAGAGAGGATGCAAAAATTTGTGGTTGTGTCCAGACAGAAAGTTATGACGTGCCTGTAACTTATTTTTTTTTGTATTGTGGAGATTCATGATACACATTATATATTTTATTGCATATTAATCCATTAATTTCAAATATGCATTTTGTACCGTACGTAAGCTAAATATTTAGAGATATGATATTGTGCACAATGGGTATGAACAGGTTCATCAAGACCATTCATTCCTGAAAAATTTCTTTTTTTGCACATATTACCCATTCTCGCTGAATCTTAGATACAACTTGTATACAAAATTTCCATTTACGTAAGCATGACTGAGCAACTCCACCAAGATGACGAAATTGTCACAATTGTGCATTAACATGTGTCTAATTTTTACTTTCTCGTTACTGCCTACACAGTAGAGAGAAAGTTATGTAATACTGCAGGAAAAAGCAACGAATTTTCAGCAGCAAAATTTGTATTGCCGGTCCCAAGTAATGGAAAAGTGGATCCACTTCGTAAAGGTAGAGGAAAAAATCCTCTAAAGTTGTGTAGCCAGAATCCATGTTTTGTGGATCCTTAATACCGAAAAATCGATTAACTGCAAAACATCTGTCTATCTTGAAGAGCACTAGTGGCTAAACTGTTCATCTGATTTTCTCCAAAATTGGTATTCTCCAATTGATCTGGCTGATGTTGCAGCCTCTTGAACTTAAAACTGATATTCTAATCCTGGGGGGTATTTTACATAAAGGCCCTGGGATTTTCAAAATTTGTAAAAAATGGCTCCCATGTTATTATTAAATTTTCTTGTTGAATAGTGTGAAGGACTTTTAAGAGTATGGTGCAGGTCTCAAGTTTGTTAAAAATCCTGATTTTTCCAAAAATGCAAAAATTCAAATTTTTTTGGAGTCCTCTTACAATATTAAAGAAATAAATTTTTCCCAAAAATGAAATCTGTTTTTTAAAGATAGGTTTTGAAATAAGGTCATGTTCAATTTTCAAAAATTTTGAGTGCATTCCATGTAATAGCATTTAGGACACTGAAGAGAATAGTGCAGATCTCATGTTCGTTGAAAGTTCTTGTTGAAAATAGTTAAAATTCAAAATGTTTTCGGTGTGTTCCTACAACTAATATTGAAAAGATAAAACTTTTGTCCTTAAAAATGTGTTGATCAAACACATGTTCAAATGAGGTTTTTCAATTTTTCCAAAATATGACTATTTTTTGAGAAAATTAGTGTCTTACATGGGCAATTTTTATTTTCTTTAAACCATTTATTCGTGAAAATGGCACTGACATTTTTTTATGTTTGGACCTTAGATAGGTAAAGGATGCTTAAGAGAATGGTGCAGGTCTCAAGTTTGTTGAAATGTCAGAAATTATCATTATTATTTTTATTTAAATATTATTGTTATTATTATTATCATTATTATACATTTCACAGTGGTAAGTTAAACAATTATATTGGAATATATTTCCCATTTTGCAGTTGTCAATTACCGTTGCAACGCCATAACAGCTTAGCATGATGTAATAGTTGTAAATCATGTTTTGATTTTTCATAAAATTGACTGCCCCAGCTGGAAATTGAACCCAGATCTCCCAGTATGCCTAGTTCCTGGTACCACATGAGCGACCGGGGCAGTGAACTCTTCATGCAGGTCGTTCGGAGCCTGTTTGAAGAGTTGGTTGTCTTGCTTTTGATATCCCCCCCCCCCCCCTTCTCTCATCCTGCGAAGTGAGGGCCCAAGACAACCTGCATGGCTAGTAGCCATTAGGATTTCTTAGATCCATTGTGTAGGTTGGAAGTTACAGGTTCATCTTTTAGAACCCTCTTTTAACACTTAATGATAGTTTTGTCTTTCAATGGATGTTTAGAAAAAATGAAACCATGTGTGATCGCTTTGTGGGAACTGCAGCATTCTCTTTCAGCCAGGTCTCCCCATAAACCAGTTGCAATCTGTCTGTGTGCCTCTCTCTGTCCATCTCTCTCTCTCTCTTTCTGTCAGGTGTGTCTGTCTGTTTCTTTCTCCCTCTGTCACTCTCTATGTTTCTCTCTCGTACTTATGAACGTCACTGTCCTCTGTCTCTGTCTCTCTCTCTCTCTCTCTCTCTCTCTCTCTCTCTCTCTCTCCATCTACCTGTCCCTGTCTGTCTGTCCTTGTCCCTCTCTGTTTCCATCTCTGTCCCTGTCTCCCTAACTGTCTCTCTCTGCCCCTGTCTCTTTCTGCCTCCGTCCATCTCACTGTGCCTCTCTATGTCTGTTACTCTGTCTGTATCTTTGTGACTATCTGTCACTGTTTCTCACTCTCTCTGTCCCTCTCCGATTCTCTCTCTCCCTCTCTTTCTGTGTCTTTTGACTCTTTCTCTCTCTCTTTCTGTGTCTTTTGACTCTCTCTTTCTGTGTCTTTTGACTCTCTCTCTCTCTCTGCATCTTTGTCTCTTTCTATCTCTGCCTTTGTCTACCTCTTTCTCTGCCTGTCTATATGCCCTATATGTGTGTGTGTGTGTGTCTATATATATATATATATATATATATATATATATATATATATATATATATATATATATATATATATATATATATTTTTGATTTAATATTTATTAGCCTAAAAAATTTGTAAAAGCTATAAGCTATACTTTTGAATATGTATTATTGGCGTCGGGGGAGGAGAGCACTTCATCCCCCCTGCAGGTGTGCCTCTGTTTACATGTTTAATACTATTATGTATGTAAACAGTGGTGCAGCCCAAACTTCAACAAATGTAAATAAAAATTGAATACAAAAATGTGCCTATATATTGGTATAATTTGTACACTTACATTAATAAATCGGTTTCAGAATCTTTACTGTTCATATTGCAGTCTAGTGTATTAATTTCAGAATAATTGTTCTCTCAGAAAAGAGAACATATTCAAACAAACATAGTTTTCTCAAACTAACTAAAGTGATACAAATAGGAACCAAACAATACAACTACTTACCAAAGTGTGTGAAAATACATTCAAACATCAGAAGACAGCTCTCTCTGTGCATGCAACTTCTGAAACTTTATCGCAAATGTAAATAAAATCAGTCTTCAAGATGAATTAGTTTCAGTGTCATGATTGTGTAAAACTGCATGTCAAACTTGTCTGCACTTTATCTGATACAGACACCCAAATAAATACAAATGAAAGTATGTTCTGTTATGACTTAAATAATAAATTAAAATGACCAGATGTCCCTAAATATTGAAAGAAAACTAAAAAGCAAAAATATTGAACCTTTGATTTTTCATGTTGACTCCTTAATTTTTAAGAGCACTTCTATCCAGACATGCTGTTCTAGGGATTTAAATGTTATCCTAGTTATAATAGCATGCATATTACAAACAATGTGGTCATTATTAACCACAAAGCCTAAAAACCGTTGTCATCATCCCATCCTCCACATCATTTCCTCCCACACATCGACTCTTCGTCCCACATGTTGTCCCTTCCTCCCACACATCGTCAAATTAGTAACTAATGAAATTGGTTGTATAATTTGTATCGTAAACATAAAGTAGATAGTACCTATATAGCGTATAATATGAAAAATAGTAAACAAAGTAATTTTGCAATACTTTCAGCGAAAATAAACTTATTTGTGATTTCTTCTTGAAGACGTATGACTACCATGGCAAACAATGGTATATAGATCTGATATATGTAGAATATCTGTATATAGATAATGTACTTTAGCTTCCGCGTGAATGACTCCATGTCGATCAGGTTTTTGTCCAGTTTCCCTGATCCATTGAGCAAATGCTGAGGTTTCCCCTTGTTTTGCTTTGGGATGTAAATGTAGCTCTACTGTACACATGTTTTGTTGAACTCTCCTTTTGCTTGTAATGGTAGGAGTAGAGGTAAAGGCAAGCTACTATTGTGTTAGCAATGCAGAAAAATCATACTTGCAATTGTTTACCAATGCAAATAAATGTTCTATGACTTGGGAACAATTTTTTTTTTCCCCCTTTTTTTTTCTTCCCTTTTTTTCTCCTCCAAATATTGGTAATCTTGTACCTTTTAAAGATTTATTTATATTTCTTAATTTTAAACTTTTACTGATGTTTCAACCATTTATAGTTAAAATGATGGGAAGGGATTCTGGAACTCAAGAAAACGTGTGCAGATAATCTCTCCCGTACATCACATACAATTTTTATTGTTTTTGACTGAATAGATCTAAATCTAGATATGAATAGCATAATACTAAATCAATTTATATCAAATGTGAAACTATAATAAATAAATGACTTCAGCTAGACTATATACTTATTGTAAATTAGGTATTTGTTAAATTGATCAATTAATTAATTAAATAATGTAAACTAGTATTTTATTCAATACTTTTTCATTTAACTTTCTTCGACCTGAAATGGATGAGCCGAGCAATTGTGGTACATTCAAAATGTATGTTTGCTGTAAACTTGCAAAGCACAAATAAAACTTTTAAACCTGAAAATATCTGCTGGAGATGCTATGATAAGCTGGAATAAATGTATTTAAGCTTTGCTGCCTTCTTCTTATTCTCATGGAGTTTTCATGGTAATAAATTCTGTCCATTTATCAGTAGAGTGAAACCTCTCTGTAAGATTGTATTTAGGACCAAGAAAATTTTAACTCAAAAGAGCTGTGCACTGTAGAGAAGTTGTGACAAACAAAGTTTTCCTCCAGATCTACAAAATTGCCTGCAATTTATAGATGATCAGTCATGGAATGGAGGAATTTACTTGTATGTTTTTAGTTGTATGTATAATTTAGATTATATAAGTTAACTTTTTTTACATAGGTTGGGGCCATGGATGTCGAAAAGTCGTGATTGACTGGTATGTGAAGCAAAATCCCCTTGAATTGGCTGAAAATGTAACTCGTTATCGTGGAATATATTTCTGGACACATCGTGACATAATAAAACTTGCTCATCCAAAAACAGAAGATGTTGGTAAGTGTTTCTATTAATGATTGTGAATATCTCTATCAATACATTAATTGGAGTACAAAATGCATATTTAGGGACAGTGCCTGTCAATAAATTATTTTTTTAAACATGTGGTTAAAGTAAAAAAATTCGAAAAATGTATGTACAAGAAGTATAATATTAAGTAACTGTTTGAAATAATGCATGGAATGCAGGCATAATGCAGGATAAAGTATGTTCTGCTCTAGCACTGCTAGTGTACTTCTGTGTGAGGCTGTTATTGGTGGTAAATATCGAAAACAAAATCAGTTTGATTCATCCAACTGAATACAAAATTAAGAGAGATTTAATTATTCATCAATTGGAATATTTGTATGAATTTTATTTGTTTAATATTTGCTCTATCACATTTTGAAGTAGACTGCAAAAAGATCAACAGCTTCAGGTGTTCAATTTCCAAAAGATATTGGGTTATGTTGATAGTTATTGAACTTCTTTTCCTGTCGCTTAATTCCTGTTTATATCTATTTGAACTAATGGTTTAATTGCATTGATACAACCTCTGTCCTTATTTGGAAATATTTTTTGCATTGAGCTCTAGTAACATATTTAACTTTATCAGATGTTTTATTAGAAAATGCATGTTACGTATTTGCAATCCGCTTGTGAAGCTGATGATTGTTCAATTTACTGTTATTATTTCTAAATCCTCAAAGGTATAGTTTGAATGTGTACCAAGCCAACTCGGTTTTTGAAATTCAACCTTCTTATACCCGTTAAGATTATGCGATTATAGAAGCCCTACCTTCAATTTTTTTTTCAATCCCATCTTGCATCTGGAGCGCTTGGATCTTGTTAAGCTCTAATAGTAACGGAACTTATAGGAATGTGCATTGTTTGGGTCAGATATGACTCGTCAATATTTTAACATCACAATTTCTTTACTATTATATATAGTTACATTCATCTTTCTTTGTTATCCTTGCCTTGTAAAGATGGATTACAAAACGTGTTCTCCACTTTTCACCACTCTCAAATATTTATGACATTTTACTTTCTTTATATTTTTTTAAGCTATGAAAGCTGTTTTGAAATATGTCATGAAGGGTATAAAGGAAGCTCGTGAAGAATTTGGTGGAAATCCTCTTGCTCAGCCAGTTCTTACCTATCTGCAAGCAGTGGAAGATTTTAAACACAGCAAGGAAGAAGAATGGGCTGCTAGAGTGGTGGAGCAACACAAACTGTGTTTGGAGCATGTGCCTCCACAGTTTATAAAATCAAAAGAGGTTAGATAAATATTAATTCGCTTTTCTAAATTTGATATAAATAGGGTTAGACATTTTTTGTATTATTATATTGTAGGGGAGAAATAAGTAGTTTGCTTAGCTTGGATATTTAAGATGTATCTCGACCCAGCTGAAAATGATGTTTGTAGGAGCATCCACAGTCTGTGTTTACAGCCAAAGTGACAGAGATGGAGATATAAGGATACTGAACTCAAATTACAAATGGGTTTGTGCCAAACCCGGGGGTGGGGGGGGGAGCACGATATATTTCATCTCAAATCTAGCATCTTCCCAATTAATATTTTAACTGTATTTGGACGTCTGCACCTCATATTGGAATAAATAAAATTTTACTCTTCTCTGCAGAATGATTCAAAATTGTGAATGTATTTATGAGCAGAAAATTTGTACTGTAATATTCATAAAATTATTTTTATTTAACTTGAGTAGTTTCTCAGAAAATATATGAAATAAAATGCTTTTTCATGTCAAAAGCAACTACCACAATAATGAAGAAAATTGTAGATTCATATGAAAGTAAATTTGATGTTTTGGTACTTTTAGCAATTTGTTAGGAATGCTATAAAGTCTACTTAAAAGATTATAAATGAAGAATCTTTTTTTTTTTTAATTCTACAAAAAAGTTATAAAACTTCATTATAAAAAGAAAGCATTATTTTCATTATATTCTTGTAGTGGAATGGTAAATAATATATTTAAAAACAAAAATTTTTAAACAAAGTAACTTAACATGGCAAAAATAAAATAGTGAGTGCAAATCTTGCATTATGCATCTCTGATTCTCTAGAAACTATCAGTCTCTGATGCCGTTTAAGTTTTCTGGCTTGTCTGAGAGAGTGACATAGATGATTCACTGTCGCTTTCCGGACCAACACTTATTACGAGGTCATCAACAGGATTTTCAAGAAAAGCATCCCTATCCCAGTATTCTTTTGCTATTTTGTTAGTGTGAATGACAGTTTTTTTTCAGTCTTCAATTGTTGTTTTATCAATTGTTTCTGATATTTTTTTAAAATTAGAGTGTTATAGGTTTTTTTGCTCACTTTTGTTTACAGTAACACAAAATTTAATTACATTACAGGCATCGGGCCTGCTCGCAAAGTGAGAACTCATATTTCCCAAAGCTACACTGATAAACAACTCACTTCACGCTCCTCATGACTTTCATTAGCAAAACTAATTGTATAGACCCGTATACATACTGTTAGTTCCACGATGTGTTGCAATCACCTGCTTTATTATTTGCTTGGTCAAGTTAGAACAAAAATGTCTCAATGAAAAATTCTCTATTTCTTAGAAATTCAAATGCTAAAATTATACTTAGTTTATATTAATGTAAATTAAAACAAATCATTAGTCATTCACACTAAAAGTTCCACTTTGTGTGGTGTTCATTATTTGGTGTAGAGTTTTATAAACAGTATTAATTTTTACTGTGTCATGGTATAGATCACAGAGAAGAGGACAAGCATAGAGAATTCAGTACTATAATATGGGTTGCAAAACAAATGCAACCATAAAATGTTTGCATAAGTGTATGTGAAGACTTGTCCATTATACACATTTTTGCAAACAATTTCCATAAACAAAATTAGTCTAATTAAATGTTGTAATCCTACTAGGTACCTTGTAAGAAACAAACATATTGTGAAGTACTTGATCATTGAAAAAATATACTTTTTTATTCAGTCATTATCAGAACAGTAATGGTCATAGCTTATAATCAACAGAAGAAAATCTCATTCATGTCTCAGGTTTCCTGCATGTGCTGGAGAGTCTGGTGAGAGAAATAAAAAAGGAGTTGTGAAATCTTGATATGGTTTGTCAATGCGTTATTTTCATGGTTGTTTAGTTGAACAGATTTATTTCATTTTTTTACCCCCAAAATAATTGCTGAAGAAGCAAATTTATCAATAACCAATAATGTTTTATTATATTTCTTTTTGTTTAATTTCAATTGATATTCAAATATGAAGTTTTTCAGTTGAGAATTTATTTGTTTTAAATGTTTTCATATTAATAATTTTCAATTTCCTCCTTGCATTCTTTTAATTCTGCTTCACTAGAGATCTAGAAACGAAATTGTATCATGTTCATGTTTAACATATTACTTATTGGCGCTCAAGCATTATTATTATTATTATTATTATTATTATTATTATTATTTTTTATTTTTTTTTTTTGCTTGCGAATAGGCCAACTTAGGACCACGCGTACATACATCCTGCATTTACCGTGGCTCAGTATCATATATCGCGGTAGCAGGTGTATGTAATCTCCACTTGGGGGGGATCAGTATTTTTTACTGAATCCGATTTTTATCCCCCAGGGTTGTTAGCCCTGGGGGTATGAAAGATGAAATGATGATGATAATGAGGGGTGAAAGGACGACACACTCATACAAACACACACAAATACACCCATGCCCGAGGCGGGACTCGAACCCGCGATCTTCTGGTCCGATACCACTCCGGCACTACTGCCTTAGCGATCTCGGCCATCTGATCGGCATTATTATTATTATTATTATTATTATTATTATTATTATTATTATTATATATTTATTTTCAGGTCATATATTTTTGTTGAGTCGTTTGATTCAATCTTCAATTCACACTTAATTAGGTGTTATTTATCAATAAATGCATTAAAGGTTGAGTTTGAAAACAATTATAGTGTGATACTTGTAATATTTCAAAATAGTGTTCTCTGTTTCAAAAATCTAATAGGCTCAACTTAAAGATGTATTTTTACCTAATGAAATATTGTGTGTTTTGTAGGTGTGGGCTGCTCTGATACCCAATATGCCCCTTCCTACGTTGCTGCGAAATCTTAAAAGACTTGGCCGACTAAGATTTTTACGCACAAATCATCCTGTAATGATTCGTGTTGTGGAAGCTTTAGGTAATCAAGCAGCCATAACAGAGGGTTCAGTTCATCCTGCTCAAGTTCTAATTGCTCTACGATCATACGAGCAATCAGGAAGGTAGTATAGTTTGCTTTGGTTTTTGTTGTTGATTTTTAATGTCGAAAAAACTGATATCTGATATTTTTAATAATCTTTGCCAGATTGAAGTATGTGGATCCTAACCGTGAACTAAAACCATTAGTGCAGCCAAATCCCAAGATTATTGAAGCATTAAATACTCTCTTAGAATCGTCTTTCAAGGTAATGACACACATCAAGTTTATAGATTTTTCTGATGTATCAATTTTTGATCTCGAGCACAATCTTTTTTATGTTAAGGATTCTGTATTGTTATCTGGGAATAATAAAATACAGTAAATTCTGTCCAAGTTGGAATCAATTGGGACACAAAAAAATTCAGTTTAGAAAGGTTTCTGTTTTATACAAGGTTGGCCATTTGACTGGTGATATAGATGTTTCTGCCCTGAAAGTAGTAAATTACATGACTTTTTATAATTATGAAAATACATTTACATGTAACATACTTATGGAAGAAATCACCAATAAATGAATATTGAACATTCTTCAGTAACAGCGTGAGTTGAAAAATACACACCACCTTACTGCCCAGCAACTGTATTTCCTCGTTTTGAGAGTCTGGAGAGGGAATTACCCTATGGCCCATGCCTTTGGAGAGAAGTGATCCCAAGGTCAAATTCTCTACTGACTGACAGTTGAAACCCTTCTCCAATGTTTGGCTACCATGACTAAATCGTGTGTCACAGGGATAGAGTATTTAAAACAGGCTTTGCTGATGTATGAATTTCATTAAGAACATCTCGTGTCTCTCTGCCATTTGCATTAAATTCGCAGGAATTTTGTTTTGTAAAAAATTTTTTCCCTGCAAAACCATTTGCTTTTGATGTTGCAGAGATTCTGTTTTATGCTGTATAAAATACCATTTAACATCATGGGTTTGACAAGTTTTCCCGTTAAGACAGATTCCGGTTTAGACCGATTTTACTGTATTTTGAATCTTTTCTTCACCTCATTTATTGTTAAATCTGTAGAAATTTTCTATAATAATTTTTCTTTATATTCTCTATTCTGAGGAGTAAGCAGAATCTTTATTTTCATTCTGATTATTTTTGTTTATGATATTAACTGCATATCTCTTCCTATTTTGCCTTTTGTTATATAGCTTATCTTGCATTTGTACATATCTTGGATACAGCTGGTGCAGGTGGAGCCCTAACGAAAATGACCTATTGAATCAAAATTTTATGACTATTATTTGTTAATGGTAAATGAATTACTGTTTCAGTCACTCGTGCCAACAGGTTTAAGATACCTCGTGATGGTAGATACACGCTCTCCTCTTGTAACAGGACACTGCTGGCAGTGCACTAGTGTTCCTCCTCTTCATGCAGCAGCTCTAATTGCTCTTTCACTAGTGAAAACGGAGCGCAATGTGACAGTGCTGGCATTTGGTGTGGGTGTGCCAACAGCTGTGCCACTTTCCAAAACTATGACTCTGGTTCAAGCTCAAGAAAAGTTACGAGAGGTCAGTATGTTTTTAGTGAGATTCAATATTTAGTGTATTTGTGTAAAATATTACATATTCAATACAATGTACATTTTAATACAATGCAATATTACCAGCTACAGCTTCTGCACAGTATATATTTCCTATGTGTAAAACAGGGTGGAAAGGATTGTTCAGTTTGTGATTATGTTGCTATCTTGTGACGGACATTTGTTGTCAATTGATTTTTTGGTATCAAGGACCCACAAAACATAGATTCTGAGTACATAATATGTTAGAGGAAGTAATTTACTGCACATAACAAAATTTATTCCCTTTCTCATCACCAAGACCTGGCAATAAGAGTTTTTCTGTTGAAAATTGTCAGGCCACTCCTTTGCTGACCATAGCTTTGAATTCAAGTTATACAGCTTGTAGTTTGACTGCAACCAGACGATGGGGACAACTGAAGATTCCAGGACTCGAAATAGTTCTGATTTAATGGTAGATATTTTATAGAACTTTCCTTGTTGAACTATCTGTGAGAAATCCACTTCATTATTATCCAGAAATGCAGGTTTCCTGTTGCATAGTATGGTCATGTTCAAAACTATCTGTTAATTTAACTAAAGTTGGATACTAAGTGATAATACAAACAACAACAATAAACCAGCACCAATATTCAGTGTTATGAAGTCAGTAATCAAAAATCTTTAAATGTAATCTCTTAAAACTAATTTCAAGTGAGAACGTTTGGACTTGTTCTGCCAGTTCAGTACCATTAGCTGCTTTTAAATGGTAATTGGTGTCTTAAAAAGGTTTATTATTCTGTGAACAGACTCTGCCAAACCAGTGTCAAATAAAAAGGATATTTGCAGTCTTGTGTATAAATTGAATTGATGGTTACTTCTGAGTTGCCCTTCATCTGCTGTTAAATTTGTAAGGCCTATTAATTTTGAGATGACTGTTGGGTGTGCTGCTTTTGGAAAAAGAACATTCATGACACTAAAGAAGTAAGAACTCTTTATCGAGATCAATGTAAATGAAGAAAATACAGCATATTGACTGCATACTTTCAAAAAGTGATAATGTTACCACTGATAAGTCACCTTCAAAAAAGTGTTATTTATAAAACGTTTAACAGTCTACCATGAAAGTTTTGTCCTCATTCGAATTAAATCACCCTTGACACCATTTGCCATTTTGTGAAGCTGTCTGTCAGAAATAAAGATGACCTTGTAAGTTCTTTCTACTATTTTCTAAAGTACTACAGTGATGCAAAGACTAGTGTCATCCGGCTTGATAATTGTTCAGGCCAAAACAAGAATTGGGGTCTACAGTTTTTTTAGTCAAGATTGTAAACTCACATGAAATAGCGGCAGAAACCATCAATTTCAACTACTGTGTGGCTGGCCATACTTAAATAGCAGCCAACAGCTTTCATTCCAATGTTGAACAGTAACTGAAACATTAGGGTAAAACCTACTTTTTCCAGGATTTCTGTGATAATGTAAAATCATCCAGACCTTCCATCAAAATAAAACAAATGAACTATTCAGGGCCTTATCATACATCACAGTCAAAGCTGAAAAGTGATCCCAACCATGCCTACTTTTCTGACATGGCACAATTCAAAGTGTGTTGTGGAAAGTCAAGTTTGATTTTTTTAAAGTCCCACTCAGAAAGTTCCATAACAGATTTAGTTTTTGATGAAGCCGCTATGTAATATTGCACTTTTGATAATCATAATAGAAGGATGCTAACAATGCTTAGCCAAAACGCAGTAACTACTTTATTTTTTTATTGCTACAAAGAATAAAAATATTTTTTTATAATTTTTATAAAATAGTATTTAAAAATCCAATTCAACTTAACATACAGTTATATAATTATTGTTACCCTCACGATCAGAACAGCTTGTCAAAGTTAACCTTCTTTTTCTCAAAACTTGGTTTTGTGTAGACACTGTGTTTTACCTTGTGAGGGTTTTGGGTAAAAAAGGGTGTTCCTAATAGCAATAAAATCTTTTTATCTCTTTCTAATGCTATTTAACCAGAGAGAGAGAAAGATATTCTCTAAGAGCGAAAATCAAGAAAAAGAAAATGCTATTAAAAATATTCCACCAATATTATAGTTACTTGTAGTGTTGGCATTAATAATGTCTATTTTCTATATTGAAAGTAGCTTGTCCATTTTGAAAAAAATCCTTGCCTGTTGATACTAGTTAATAGATAAACAGATAGAACTCTCTATACATATGTGGACATCAGTGTCACAATATATTCTCTCTTCTGGAAAATTTGCTTGATGTACTAAACATAAGGAAGTTTGTACCCCCAATCAGAATAATCATCGTAAGTTGAGTGCTCTGTTGGGTAGATTTCTTGAATACTTCCAGATGATTCGTGGAGTAGCACTTGCCAACTCTTCACGTGTGGACCATGGGTCACACATGATCCTTCTTTCCCATCCATCTCCTCCAGTCCAGACAGGTATGTCATTGGGTAGTACACACCATACCTTCTCCTTTTACAAAATATATACACTGATAGAGAAAAGGCTACACTGAAAAAAGGATTGAATGGCTGATAATCTGCCCTCAAATCAGCTTTTGATAGAATTTTACAATTTCTTTGAAAACTACACAGAAGGGTTATTCATCTAATGATTCTGCAATAGAACATTTCCTGGTAGTATTTATGCTAAGACATTTATTTAAAATAAATCAATTTCTCTCTTTTATTCCAGTAGTGTAAATACAGAAATGGCTACCCTGCAATAGAGAATTTTTCTTCTGAATGTTTTAACAAATTTCTATGTACAGGTGCCGACTACATCTGTTGATTTTGGTTTGCCATTCTCTTGGGCAACCGAGAACAAGAAAGAAATAGATGTGTTCATTTGCATCACTGATTCTCAAGTTAGGGCAGGCCGCTTGAAGGCAGCTGAAGAGTTAAAGAAGTATCGAGAGAGCCTTAACATGCCAAATACTAAGTATGTTCAGGATCTTAAGTGTTTATTTATTTATTTATTTATTTTTATACTACTGAAAGCATCACTTACTTTTCACCTTTACTTCACAGGTTTGTGGTATGTGGACTCACATGTCCAAAATTCAGCATTGCCTCTGAAGATGACCCAGGAATGTTAGATATAGCTGGTTTTGATGAACAGGTACCACGTGTAATAGAAGCCTTCTCAAGAGGTGCGTTTTAGAAGATTTTATGGGTATTTAACATGATCCATTGTATATTCATGAATGGCCTTGGCTTCAAATGGGTCTTAAACAAATGTGATAAGAAAGACTATTTCTGGGAATTGTTTTAATAATTATAGTGGTGTTTCTGAAGGCTGCAATGTTTTCACAAGTTGTAATATTATATATAATAACAAGAAATAAATTGTTTAAGATATCTGTAGAAGGCAAAAGCTGTTGTCATGTTCGTTGTATGCAGAGTGCAGAGAAACCATCTGCCTCTCATTGGCAACATCACTCTTTCGAATCACTGGTGTGTGTACTCTTTAGGGCCCATTTGAGCTGAAATATTTGCCTTAGAACATGGTTATGTACAAGTGAAAAGGCCATATAACATGAAATTTTTTGACTGTGTGGAATATTTGCACCTCTTAACAATTTTGTCTCAAGCTGAGTACTAAGCAAGGTCCTTTTATTGAACTTTGGGGAAAATACTTCAGTTCATTTTAAAAAATTATACACATTTCATGTTTGTAAAAATTGACATTTGAGTCACTTTATTTGCCTTTTATGGAATCTCTGGTGCTACAAGAAATTTTGACTTCACTGAAGATTCTCTCAATGAAATGAGAGTTTCCAGTTTCATGATAGGTCATTTCTGGTGTCAGTGTTCTGGTCAACGAGTCAGCAAAATATTCAACAGGTATCTCATTGGTAAGTGCATGTGTCTTATTTCATACAAATTTGAAGATGTGTTCTTGAATTGAGTGCACACTTCTTTCCTGTGTACTATAAGATACTACTTTTTCATGAGATATTATCAGTGGGGAAAGCTGACTTTCTCAAAATTTATGCTTTTATATAATTGTTGATTTTACACTACTTATAAGACAGCGTATTTTTGTCTTTCTGCTTTAGTTTGTATGTAAATTTAAACATTACCAGTGAATTATGGTCATGATTGCCAAATGTGAAAGAAAAATGGTGATTTATTCTTATGATAATTATTTGTAATTATTGTATACTAGTTAATTATGTGTATGTTTTTTGTAAGTTTGATTTCTTGTACTATTTACTCCATTAAACTTTTATATCATTTATACTTTTTCTGCCAAAGAAAGGAGTAATTACATTTTTGATGTGTCTAGTTTGAACATTAGAAAAGTTTTAGCACACAACTTTTATATATGTTTTGAAGTACGTATTCCACTTTATATTGTGCACAAATTACTTCCTGGGGACCATGGTGCATGAAAAATTTGCATTTAATCATGAATTTCCCAAAGTACTGTTTTAAAGAAAAAATTACAGTAGTTGTTTGTGTAGAAAATTCAATGTGGAGCAGAAGTATAGTATGAAAAGCTCAGTTTAACCTTGCATGTTAAAACTAAGAAAATTTGTAGTAAAAGCATTTGCTAATACTAAGTGAATTCAGTATCAGTATAGTACTGAAAAAATTTCTTACATGGATGTAATATAAAAGTTGTGTAAAAACTTTTGTAATTGAAGTATGATATTTATGATATCTGCCAATTGTGTTTGAAAAAGAAAATTAATTTTCTCGTGTTTTGGTGTTTTACTGTAAAAGGAAAAAAATCACAGTTTTTGTTCAGAGTAGTAACACTTTGCTGAATTATTTTTTAACTGCATAGTCTGGATATTGATTTGGCATAGATGTACAGATTTGTTGGCAAAGAATCCCTGAAATTCAAGCCAAAAAAAAAAAAAAAAGTTTTAGTAACACTTTGCTAAAACTTTTAACTGCATAATCTGGACATTGATTTAGCATAGATACGCAGATTTGTTGGGAAAGAATTCGTGAAATTCATCCAGCTTGTATACTTTTGTTCTAATTTTTAAATGTAATAATTGTTACTAAATATTGTAATCAAAGGAAGTTCAAATTGTTACTGTAAAAAAAAAATTAAAAAATCATGGGTCAAGAAAAGTAAATGTATAAGTTAGTTTTGTAATGATATATTTATCTGTAGTTAATTTATATTCAGTTGTTTAACCATGCTGTTGGTTCATAATAATCATTTTGTTATTTTTGACATATTAATATTAACAATAGAAAGCGACATTTAGTGAGAACAGGGGAAATGTAAATATTCTCCACATGAATAATATTAGTGGCATTTCATTTGGTCATATACAGGTATGAGAAAAGTATTAAAAAAGCATTCTTGAAGTGGTGAATGATCTGTGTTTTGCACTAAAGAAGAGGAGTGAGAAAGAGCAGTTGGCAAATAGTATTCCTTCCTGAAGTGAAGTGAAGTAATTTAATTCTAATTTGAGGCAGACTGATTGTTATGGTATGTGAATCATTGAAGTAGTTTTATAAATGAAGTTTTTGGCTCAGCAAAAAATCAGTAGTGAAATTTGTTTATTAGAAGCTTTATTTCAAAGATTTCTTGGTAATTTTATTTTAAGACCTGAAATTGTATTGGGTATATTAGCCATTGATTTAAAAGATAAGGTATGCAAATAAGATCAATTTCTGCTTCAAATATATTAAAAAATTGATATCTACTAATTTCATTGTCAGTTTTGAGTTATTTGAGCCTAACGTTTACTTCAAAGAAACCGTGAAAGTTGCAATTTGATGTGTACTTCTGATCTGTTTTCTTGAGGTTTCAATTTTCCAGACCAGACATGAATGACATCATGTGTATAGTTAGAAAAAGTATTAAAGAAATTTCTTCAGAAATAATAAGGATTTTAAGAAAAACTAAATAAGCAAAGGTATTCTTTTCTTTGCTTTTCTGTTTGCCTCAAATTTCTTGAAATTCATATCAGTGCTTTGTTGTCACAAAATTTCTATTGTGAATGATGAGAAGTGCATTGTAATGAAATGTAATATGTAAATCCCTTTCATTAATTTGTGATTATTACTGCTTTTTGTTGAAAATAGACTTTAATTGTGAAGTAGTTTATTCCTTAAAACATTAAATTTCTAAATACCGTCCATGATACACTTTTCAAGCTGTTCAGTTTGAAAAACATTTGCCCAACTGCTCTTACCCAAATTGAATAATGGAACTTTGTTCTCTTCTGCAGAAGGACTCCTGTGTTCACTGTACCAATTGTATATTTTTATAGTATGATACATATTTATGATTACAGTTGCACATAATGCCTGTGAAATATTAGTGATAGTTACAAAATTTCATGGTGTATGATCTTGTTGATACTCATATTCCCCTTCGATAATTTTATGACCACGTTCTGAGTTGTTGCTAATGACTGAATGGTTCCTAACCAAGTTCATAGAATTAATCTATAAACTGAAGGATTTTTCTGATCTGTACCAACCGCATAGTCAAAAGTTCTTGAATATTTCAGGAGCTTGTTTTCTAAATTGTAATTGTGTTGATTGAATAAGATCAGTTTCCAGCTGTGATAAAACATCGGAATTGCGTTATTCATTGTAGCAAGATTTTTATTGTAATATCCTGAGATAAAAGTTTTGTTATATTTAATCCCCTGTGAAGTCTAGGTGTTCCATGGGTTCTGTATTCATGTATAATAGCAAGTAAGAAATTCTATAATGACTAGCAAGAGCATTCATTGTAAGACTTTTTTGTTTTTCATTTTAAAAGTACATATTGTACATCTCTATAATTAAAAAATTATTTATTTCTTAGGATTAATTTTTTGTACCCAAGACATTTTTTAACTGGGTGGTCTGAAAGCTATTGAAGTATGTTTTATTATGTTATTTATGTTTAATTTTTTGCAGTATTTATATCCATTTTATTCCTACTTTGGAACTTAGTAATATATTTTGTCTTAACTGATGTTTTGATATTCAAAAACAATGCAAAAGCTGCATATGTAATTTTGGTTGTCAAGGATCTGACGACTTCGATAATAAAAGAAAATTTGACATTTTTTCTGAAAAATTCTGGAAAGTTCTGTCTGTAACAGACACCAACTCAATTTGAAGAAATAAATTAAAAAGAGCAGCTAATATGACAATGATTTTTTTGTTTTATAAAAAGTAAAGAATCAGGATATTTCTAGTAATTATTGTGTCATATTTTTATAAGTTTAGTTAATAAAAAATTAGAAGCAAGTAACTCTGTTTCACGCATTGTAACTCAAGTGAGTAAACAAAATTGTTTAATTCTTGTGTTGTAATTTCTTTCTCCCTACTTTGTTAGTTATCCTGCTCTTTTCAACTGGCTTTTAGTTTTATGTATAACTTGTTTCTTTCTTTAATTCTATCTCGGTTTCAATTTTCTCTCAAACATATACCATAATTTTTGTGTTTTCTCTTCAATTTTTAAATAAAAATAATTTACTTGTTGCATAAACAAATGCAATTTGTGGTTAAGAAAAAAAAATTGTAAATAAATTCCCTGTTGAAACCATTGGATTATAATGTTGAAAAAAAAGAAAAAAAAAGAAACTCAGGATTTTGATATCAAAAGTTTACCAAGTTTTCCGTGATATTTTTCATAAATTAACTGTTTTTTTTTTTTAAATTTCTATTGACTCTCCATTTGGGAATTATGAATTAAGTGAAGAGAAAAATTGAAAAATGTCAAAATACATCAGTCCCAGTCAATGTTACTTGTATATATAGTGGTATTGTAGAGTGCATCAAATCCAACTATAAGACTAGGGGAATAAAACAAATAGAACAGTTCATACTTTTTCATTGTCTTTATATGAGTTAAAAAATATTACATTGCAGCATGTATCTTTCTAATTAATTAGTCATCTCATAAAAACCTCACTTCAACAAATGAAAAGCAGAAGATCCGAAATGTATGCTATGATTCAAGCACTTCGTTGAAAAGAGTTTTGTAAGGGATGGAAAAATATATATATATTTTTTTTACAATACGATTTGTAATATTATTAGTGTTACATAATTGTAACATAAGGTGAGTGTATATTGCAATACTAGTTTTCATTTCAATTTGTTTATTAGGGCCCTTATTATACTTGTTTTTACAAAAAATATTTTTAAATTGAGCTAGGTTTTTATTAAAAGATTTTGATTTTATAAATAATAGTTGGTTAAAAGACACCATTAAGTGCAAGTTAATTGATTATTCAATTAATATTCTTTCTCATAATAGTTTTTTTACTAATTTCTTTGCTCTGGACTAGCCACATTCTCTAGCCAGCTGCCATCTATAGCCACCCAAAGTACATTTTTTTGAAGTTTTTTCAATATTTCGGTTTTATAATAGAACTGAAAAATACTTTAAGAATATTATAGAAGAGTAAAATCTCTTCATTAAAGGAAAAATTCATTGACAAATTAAGACTGTTTATGTAAACGTAACTGTAAACTTGAAGCCTTTTTCACGTAAATGCTTTGAACTTTCGAAAAACTTTTTTGGAAGTCAATAATGTACACTAATTGCTGGAAATGTGCACATCAAAGGCATGAAAGATATTTTTAAAAAATCGATTTGTGTAATTTTTGAAAAAATATAAGATTACAGGAAAATAAATTTTATATTATCTTAAACAGTGCAATTCACAGTAAACGTACAAAACGTTTGAAGAAAAAATGTGGAGGCGTTTTTGAGAAAATGGCGTTAGTGAAGAAATCGCTGCTAATGAAAAAATTAATGAAGTGAGAGGTTAGTCCTAAAAATTAAATTTTGTAATTTTTGGAAAAAAGTATAGAGTAAAATGCCGTTTGTCATCTCATCAAGTACATTTAACACTATCCCTATCAAAAATTTAAAGAATATATTTCGAGCTGTTTTTGTTAATTTTTAAAATTTTACATTTCGCTTCCGATATTGCGGCAAAACTACTGAAATGTTCAAAAAAATGTACCTGACCTTAACAAATTTCATTTGAAGGAAAATTTTCTACCTTCAATTTTGTAGTGGTAGAACAACAAAAATATTCAAACTTTTGCATTTATAGAAAATTAAGAGTCAACAGCAAACATTCGGACGTCTCATGTTTTGGTAACAAACCCTGAAATTTCGAAAACTAAATAACAACCAACATTTTTTGGCATCATCCAACAACTACAATTGTGAAGATAAACATTTTTCTTAATGAAATGTGTACATGAAAAACATCTAAAAATTATATCACGTTCAATTTTTCAAAAAGATGAGTATGTTTTGCGAAATTTTGAGTCAAACATTGGCAATTTTTATTTTTTTAATACTTTTTTCTTAAAAACAGCTCAATTTTTTTGTTTAAATTGAGATCTTTATTACCGTAAAGGACGCTTAAGAGAATAGTACAGGCCTGATGCTTGTTGAAATGTCTGATTTTTCGAAGAAGAAGAAGAAAAAAAACAAAAAAACAAACAAAACAAAAAAAATAATAATAATAAAAAAAATCATCATCCTAGAACTACCATTGTGAAGATATATTATTTTATTTTTCTTAATGAAATGTGTTAATAAAAAACATCTTAAAAAAGGGCTTTAAAAAAAAAAAAAACGAGTATTTTTGGGAATTAGGTGATAAACACTGTTGCATATATATATATATATATATATATATATATATATATATATATATATATATATATATATATATATATGCATATATATACTGAATAATATTCAAATACCATTCTTTATTATAATTTTCTGTTTTTCCTTTTATTTTATTTTTATTTTTGTATTCATTATTGTAAACCTTTGAAATTATTACCATAGAACTTGTTTGATATATGTAATAATCTTTCATTGACCAACCAACATACTTGTGATGAAGTATTATTATGTGTATTATTTGTAGGTTTTTGAATTGTTATTCCAAGTTTAAAAATAAATTACAAATTGTTACATTTGTAGACTTAATTCTTGTGGCAGTTAGTATCACACATATTAACAGTAATATCTTATTACACAATTTTTGGTATCACTTTATACCAGCCGTTTTTTCTAAATATATCTTATTATATCTTTTTATAAATATCTATTCCCATCTTCCATCAGATGAAAATTCTAAACAGAAGATTGAAATGTAAGAAATAAGATATAATTGTATGTTTCATTTACTCAATTTTAATGTGTTGGATAATTAATTATTTAATTTATTTGAGTACATGTGTAGATGCACTGTGGTCTTGGAAAAGCTCTGCTTCAGCATGCATGCTGCTACCTCTCTTCTCTCATTAATTGTCACTGCTCCAATATAAACAAGTAAAATAAGTGTGTTAAGTAATAGTAACTTAATTTTCAATCTCTCATTACTTCATTTTCCAAATGGAAACTTGGGAAAATCCTGGAGTGAAGTCATCATCTCTCAATGGATACTCAATTAAACATTGAAATTTATTTTTATATTTGATAAAAGGTAGTCTCCCAGGATCACCAACCAAAATTTGTTTCCCTTTCTTTCTGAGCATGTAGAGCCAGTTGAAAAGAATGGTGGCAAATTCTTCATCATATAACATGTCTCCTACTAAAATGCAATCTGCAATATCATCAGGAGTTCCTATAATGTTTTTTGTATTTACAGAGATACTGACATTGTTCAAATCACAGTTCAGCATGATAGCACGTCCAGCCACTGCAGAGTAAAATCAGAGTAAATTTCTATAATAAATGCATAGACATAGGGCATGCACACTAAACAAACAAACATTTGTTGATGATTGTTGTATAAAAGTGTAATTATTTTCAAAAGAACAAGTATGTTTGTCCATCTTATGACTTATTTTATTTCATAGATATTAAATCAGAGATCATTTTAAAGTTCAAGCTGAATAAAATGTAATAGTAGCTACCTGGATCTATGTCATTGGCAGTGACTGTACATGCATTTGACATGGCTGCAGCAATAGCACTAGCACCACATCCACTTCCAACATCTAAAACTCTTTGACCACATACAAGATCAGGATTATCAAGTATGTACCTATAATAAAGTTAGAGATAAAGAGAGTACATGAATTTTTTTACAGAAAATGTCAAATTGGTATGGGCTCTTTACAATCTCTCTATATAATTTATTATCAGAGGGAAATCTTGCCCAGGTCTAAATGTATTTTGATGCAATGAAGAATTTCTAAAAAACCTGGATTTAAACAACCATTAAAGAAAATGAGATAAATTCAGTTGCTGGTACTCTGGAATAAGGGTATTTCCTGCCATAAAGCATTAAGTTAAAAGGAAATCCAATAGAAAAGTATATTATCATAAACAAACCTTTTCTGCTCTTCAAATATCTAATTCAAAAACATGTCATTCAATAATATAAAGTATCTTCTTTTCAAAAATCAAAACTAAAACTAACAATATCTTACTATT
Organism: Gryllus longicercus; assembly: GCA_038098605.1. Taxonomy (NCBI): domain Eukaryota; kingdom Metazoa; phylum Arthropoda; class Insecta; order Orthoptera; family Gryllidae; genus Gryllus; species Gryllus longicercus. The sequence continues at coordinate 2,286,869 of JAZDUA010000015.1, read as the reverse complement.
CCATTAATGAACTATAAAGATATAATTCACAATTCTAATAAAACTAGTGGTGCAGAAGAGCACTCACTCCCTCAAATTATTTCAAACTTTTGCAAATGTAGGAAATTAAGAAAGTGTAAATCAGACCTATGCCTGACATTTTTTTAAAGATTTGATTCTTAGAACAGATTTTATTTAAGACAAAAATCTCTTTTGATATTGTTGTTTTGCAATGTTATTGTATTTTTTTAATTTTCGAAAATAATGGGTTCCCCATACTGGGATAAGCACTACTTATTTTTCCACCTTTTCATAACTGTACCTAGTAATAAAGAGTTTATCTGTTGAAAAAATGCCTTTTTTCTGGTGCATGATTATAATATTTTTTCTTTAAATAAAGCCCCTGGAACTTCAAAATTTTCACAAAACAACTCCGTTTTTTCTTCTTAAATTTCTTGTAAGAATGGAGTGAAATATACTTATAATGTAGCATGGAACCGGTTTTCATGGTTACCCGTAAATTATTGAAAATTGCAAAAGAGTTTGAATTTTTTCTGTGTTTGCCTAAAACTACAATATTAAAGATTGAGATTTATTTTGCAAATAACGTTCTCTGCAATTGGTTCTTTAATTAGTATCTTTTTCTTTTCTTTTCTTTCTTTCTTTTTTTTTGTTGAAAATATTAATAACTTAATACTTACCCCGCTTCCAGAAATCAGCTGGATGGCATTTCTTTATTATTTGATTTTTTCTTTCTCATATACGTATGTACATACAGAGTAATATATGTAGTATAGAGAAAGTTATGTAATGCAGTGCGAGAAAACTGCGAATTTTCGGCAGAAAAAAACATTGTCGGGACCTTATAAGAAAAGATTAAATAAATCCAGATGCTAAATTTAGGAAAAAAATCTTCTAACAAGTGGTGTAGCCAAAATCCCTGTTTTGTGGGTCCTTGATACCGAAAAACAAATTGGCGGCAAAACGTCCGTCCGTGAACACCACTAGCGCCTAAACCATACGTAAGACTTCAAAATGGGTATTCTTCGGTCGATTTGGCTCGAGTCGAAGTTTTGAAATTTTGAAAAACATTTTTTTTAAAATTTGGCGGCATTTTACATGATGCTCCTGGAACATTTTCAAAATTTTCTCAAAAGCTCTACTGGGAGAGGTGGCTCAGTGCATCAACTGATCACTGCAATGCCTGTGACCAGGAGGTCCGAGTCCCGACGGCGGCAGGATTTTGGACACTAGCTTGTCAGCTAGGTCGAATTCAGTCGCTGTATGGAGGAGAATTCAAGCGGTCAACTGTTATGACCGGTAGTTTTCCGTGTTTTTTCGATCAAAGGGCGAATGCTGGAGCAGTACCCTAACAAACGGGCCACGGACCTCGCGCGATCTTTCCTTCCGCTTCCTTGTCTTATCTTCACACATGCCTGTGTGAGGATACACACACACTTCCACTAACATGCATTACAGTACAACACATGCCTGGAGACCCGTCAGTGGCACGCACTTGGTAACGATTACGTAATAATAAAATACTGCAATTTTTGTCGGCATAAACACATCTGTCATCACTTGTAAAATACATTACAAATCATAAAACATTGTGTAAAAAGTAATTTTTTAAGCTAATATTTCAACACAAATAGGTCTCAGCTTTTCTGTTACCAAGTGACCATTATCAAGGGGGGAGAGGGCTTTGGTTCCCTCCACACCAAGTGAATTGCAAATGGCGTATGTGGGGAATTTCCGTAAAGCCAACCACTAAATAAAGTTACAAAGGACGCATAGCAAATAAGAGGGGCTGACGATTTGTCCTGGTCTCCAATTTGACACCTGACATGCAATTCATGTCTTTCTTATCAAGGGAGTAATATTCCGCCTTTTGCTCTTCAATGTTACCTCACCACCACACACATAACAGAACTTGTTTGAATGGTTTAGACACTGACGCGGTTTTGCAAGGAATCTTTTCTATTAAAACTAGAAGGCAATAAATAGATTAGTCGTGCATTATACAAAAATATTTACACCTTTCTCGCTCAACATGTAAGGCGCAACTCACTTGTAGTGACACACGTACACAACGCACCGAGTTGGCGCGTCGTGTACGTGGATCGCTGCAATTCACTTAGCATTGCCCGACGTTATTCATTCAACTGATTTGATCGGTGTGGCATCTATTTCATATCTTGAGTGGAATCTACCATATCACACATTGTTGGCGACCGTCTTGTAATTAATCTGCAAGCAATTAGCGTTTCAGCATTAACGACACGATTATTTCAATATGTATATGTGCGACATCGAGAAATCTGAGCCCGGTGGCCAATATTTGTGGTTGCATTCGGCTTTAGCGTAGCAAAGAACATAAGAAACACCTGCAGCTAGCCATTTAAGAAAATCACTGTCGACCAGGTTAATTAGACATGGGTCATTTTTGAAGCGTTCTTTGCATTATCCGAGGAAGAAGTTCAATAAAACATTTATAGGCATTTTGAGGAAATTTGTAAAATGTTGAGGCTTCATGTAAAGTACCCCCAAAAATGAAAATATCCATTATAAACTCGCAGGGCCTTGTGTTCGACTAAATCGATTGGAGAATATCAATTTTGGAGAAAATCGCCTCAATGGTTTAGGGGCTAACGTTTACTACTGACACAGGTGTTTCGCCCTCAACCAATTTTTCGGTGTCAAGGACCCACAAAACATAGATTCTGACTACACAAAGTGTTAGTGAAAGTAATTTACTACATATTGAAACAAGATTTGGCCACTCTTTCGGCATCGGAGCCCCACAATACAATTGTTTGTCTATAGCATTGCAGTATTACTAGCTTCGCAGTCTTTACTACTCGTATAAGTAATAAGACGACGAAGTAAAAAAAATCACGGATTGAACATACGGAAAAAAAATATTTTATTACGTAAGTCAATTTCCCCTTTCAAAATCATGAGAGTCGCAACGGCTCCCCTCCATGCACGCCTATTGTGACGGGACAAATGCTGCGGGATTAACATCCCTACACATGGCCTGGTCGAATCGCCATGGCATTGTACAGTAGAGCAGTTTGTTTATTTCACATAATGAATTACAGCAGGAATGGAATTGTTAATTTATAAATTATAACTTCAAACCTTGTAAGAGCTTGACCTCCTGGCCAATAAAATGCCCAAAATGGATCTTTGAAAGGTATGTTTTCTATAGACGATGTCCATAACGAAGAAGAAGGAGTAATAAGATGTAAGGCTATTTCTGGTGTCAGAGAGTTTCTTGTAACACATGTGTATTGTTTTATCAGTTTTTCTATTTCCATTACTTGTGCAGAATCAGCATTCATGACATATCTAAAAATTATAAAAAAACATCAATTAGAACATAATGCAACATAAGAATAATTTTCTAGACACATACTTGAACTAAATAATTTGCTCATATGTTACTACAAGAAAATCGATTTTTTTCATAAAGCCATTCGGTGTGTAAATAAAAATAACCCATAATATATCTATATTGCTGTTTCCAATTTACCTAAGCTGAAATTCATCATTTTGCTTAACATACCCTAATACTGAATGTGTTGATAACCACGTTCGTGTCTTCATTTCATTAACACCTAATCTTTTCTCCAGCGCTCATTCTTGATGAAAAGAAATGGATGAGCTGATTGGGTTCACCGATTCTTGCTCGTACTTCGCAGCACGAGATACGTCACTATAGCAGAACAATTTAGAAATCTATCTTCAACTGTGCATGCGCGAGGAGGGGTGACTCCTACCATCAACCCCTACTTGCCCTGAAAATATCGCTCTCTCACTCGCACGGGGCAGGGGATGGGGGCGGGGGGAGGATGGGGGTCTGAAGGCACAGGCTGTTGTGGCTGACACGCAGTAGTCATAGGTAATGTGGCCTCAACACCAAGCTCCCTTCTTTCCATTCTGATCTCTATCCTATAAAATTAGTTTGTGGTTATATTAAGAATCGTGTTGATAAACAAAGCATTGGTACCCCTCTGCGTGCTAAAGAAAATATATGCCGAACAGTATTTTCTGAGTATTGCCCATATCAATGAAAGAAGTGAAATATATGAAGAAAAACATGATAATGGACGTAGAAGTGGAAAAAAGTATTGTTTCTTTGCGGGTCAGTTCCTCTGAGGACAACAATGACGAAATGGACAACGAAGGGTGGCAGTGACATTGACGACTAATAGCTCCACCTTGCTGTCGAGGGCGACGAATCGAGTGCGCGCTGTAGGCCGAGAAATCTGCCACTATAGCAGCGGTAGAGAAAGTCCGCGAAAATATGCACCTCCCAAAAGGGAGTTATCAAACGAGTGCTCCTATAACCACGTGGCCACAACACGGACCCTTCGATTGAATAGCCGGGTCAAACGCTGGCCGCCATGCTGCATGACATGCGAGATGTGTTGAGAAAATGTTGAAAGTGGCATACAGTGACAATTTTCAACTGTGCCCAAACAAATAACCCGATGAAGGTGTAGTTGAAATAAAAAAGTAATATTTAAAGAAAATGATTCATATATAGTTTCAATGACTATTAAAACGGTTAAAAAAATGCAAGGTGATAATTTGGATATCTGCCTGCATTTAAAATTCCCGCTACTACAGTGACTCAAGCTCGTCTGAATGAATCTCATTGGCTGCGCAATAGCTTACCCAAAGAGTATTGTACAGAGAGTCGCCCAAAGAGTTTCTCAATGAAGCCAGTGAGTTCGCGCCATATTGGTACAACCGAATTCGGATCTGCCGCGCACTGTTCAAGTGTGCGACGAACTGCTGAATTTTATTTCGTATACATTTAGAAGAGCTTGTCGTGTGGTAAAGTGATTGTCTGTTGATAGGCTAGAGTATTGAAAGTGTAATTGACCATATTCACTTGTGTTGTATTTGGTTGCGCGAAAAAAGGGTAAAAATCTGCAGGGTATAACCTTCCACACGTAAGTATTGTTTATGTTTTGTTTTGCTAATTATTTAACTAGTAGTACTATAATATTGCACACTTTCTCGCGTTATTGGAAACAGCTACGTAATTTGATATATTGCTTTTTCAGAACTTCTAGCTCCTCAGGTATTATTTGAAAACATCCCAATTCTACCAAGAAGTGAGCAAAGTACTATTGCCAGCGCAGCGTTGTCAAAACTGTGTGCATTGGCTTGGCTAATAATATCAATACAGCAATTAGAATAAATGAAATTTACATTAAAATAATTACTAAAATTCTAGCTGCTCACTCGTGAGTTGCCTTTCGTCTTAAGATAAGTTTCGATAGCGTTTCATCGGTTTCCTTTTATTCAATACGCAGTAAATACTTTTAGGGATCAGATGATATTAAATGGTATACAACATACCTCACCGGATATTCTGAGGAGTAATTTATAAAATAACTGCTGCGAAATTCATCGCAAACGGAAGTACTGGCCTTTCGGCCTAGCAGTTACACCTCGACCTGGACTAAATAAAACAGCTGTATCTTACTACCGCCAACATTTCGACATTAGACAACAATTACCTTCTCAAATATCGATGCGGCATTGTTGTGAAATTTCTATTAAGCTTCGCGGATTGCTTGAAAAGAAATACATGTTAATAAATTGAGAATACAGATTGAGTAAAAAATACGCAAAAACTATTTAAAAAATTGTACATGAACTTTTATAAAGAGCTAATTTTCTACAAGATACTGCAACTTAAGGAAAAATAAATTCAATTTTGTAGTTTTCAACCTTTTTTTGCAATGTTCGAAAAAAACGACCAATACCCAAAAATGAGACTAGTACCATATTTTTGACCGTCTCTTATTACATATGTGGAGAAAATTTTAAAAAAAAATTGAAGTGGTATTTAAGAAAAAAATCGTTAATTTCAAACACAATTTACGCAAAACTACTTTTTTTCAAAAAAAATGTACATTACTTTTTTTGAAGAGCTAATTTTGTACAACAGACTTTTTCTGAAGCAAAAATCTCTATCTTCAATTTTTAGTTTCAATATTCAAAAAACCGAGCAATACTCGAAAATGGGACTAACAACATCATTTTAACCGTCGTTATATCACTGAAGAAAATTTAAAGAAAAAATTGAATGTTTTTTGAGGAAAAAATTCATACATTTGAAGCGAAAATGACGCAAAAACTACTCGTTTTTCAAAAAAATTGTACAAGATATTTTTAAAGAGGTAATTTTGTACTACAGACTTTGGCTGAGGCAAAAATACCTTTATAAGTTTAATATGTTTAATTTTTTTTCAGTTTTCGAAAAATTAGGGAAGTCAACGAAAATGAGACCTGTACCATTCTCTTTAAAGTCCTTTGCACTATTCAACAACAAAATTTAAACAAAAAATTCGTAGCATTTTCTTTAAATTTTGAAAATGTCCCAGGGACTCGTTTAAAGTACCCCCAAACTTTTCAGTTCAAATCTCAGGGGCCGCTACATCAGCTAGAACGATATGGGAATATCAGTTTTGGAGAAAATCGGGTGAACGGTTTATGCGCTAGCGTTGTACACAGACGGACAGACAGACGTTTTACTGCAATCGATTTTTGGGTATTCAGGGCGCACAAAACATGGATTCTGACTACACCACGTGTTGGATGATTATTTTTCTAAATTTGGCAATTGGATTTATCCACTTTTCCCTTACCAGGACCCGGCAATAAAAGTTTTGGAGTTGAAAATTCGCCGTTTTCCGGGGCACGATTACAATACTGTCTCCTCTTACGTTCTACAACATACTGCATCGAGCAGACAGTAGTTTTAAAAACTTTTTGAAATAACTCAGAATCACATAATTTTATATTATTAATTTTATAATTTTTTAAATTTTTTATTTTTCATTACTCAAAGTTGGTTCTGCGACGTTTCAAGGACATAGATTTTTCCACATCTTGAGGCTACTGTGGCGTCATAACACGAGGGCCTGAACCGTTAGGTCGGTGAAAGGCTGCTGCAGGCAGAGGCATGTACGTTGCAGGGAGAGAAAGGCGGAGCCCTGACGCTACCAGTTTTACGGTCTGGCAGCTGACGCAGACAGCGTGGCAGAGCCAAAAATATCCTTAGTGATCGCTAAAGTGCGAGTCTTGTGGAGGTGCAGTAACCTCCAAGGAAGCTCCGCATAAATAATTACCTTTACAAGGTGTTTCAATCTTAGCTAATTAATTAAATTATGTAATACATTTTTCAGTTCAATATACTTCTTAAATGAATTGTGCGTTCTGAATATCTCTTTATGATAGTTTTATCTCCAGAATATTATTTATTTCTATTTAAGAAACATCGCAGCGTGTATGTTCGCTCATAAACATACTGGTCCTTCGAAAGCTATTGAGGTAAATGTGTGAGCACCAATCAAAAGGGTACTCCCCAAACAGTCCACTGCTCAGTGGCTGCTAGCTTCTCCAAGCTAAACTGAAATATGGTGTAGCTCACCATATCAACTGTTTACTCCTGCCTCCAGTGTTATCAAGTCATGTGCTAACTGTATCGCAAGAAATGGCATCAAATGTTCATTAAAACTTGGCCAGCAAAATATATTAAAAATGCGTTTGATGAAAATTGCTAGATTAAAATCATTGGAAATAACACATGAAATATTTTCAACGCGTGCATTGATACTGAAATTCAACCATCAAAATTTAAATTCAGCACAGGAAAATAAACATTTTTCAAAAATACGATAACAAGTGTAATATTTATTTATATTTTAAAATAGCTATATATTTATTATAATTAACAGATTAAATTATACCAAATCTAGGTTAACTCAGTGTTGAAAGTTCTTCCACACCGTGAAAAATTTCGAACATTTTTGCGACTGTTTATGAACATTCTGGATTTTCCCCAATGATAATTAAAGTATAATGTATGTAATATTTGTATCAATGATAATAATAAATACAATTTTCTAAAATAAATATTTAAAAAGCCGCCAGTTTATAAAAATAACGGAAGGAGTCACTTCTACTCAAATAGCACAAGGGCCTGAAATTCACTTGGCACTTTTAATATCCGATGGAAGGGCATGTGTATCCAAATGTTTCATTATATTTCTAATTAGCACCTTAGCATCATCGCTAAGGACGTGATAATGTTTACCTCGAACTATTTTCAAAATGTGAAGATTGTGACTTGATGTACAGCGCATCTTTCAATTAAATTTGTGAACGATATGCGCAGTCGGAACCTAAACAAACCGAAAGAAAACATGTATAGTAAAATCTAAGCCGGAATCGATAGGGACAAAAGAAGTTCTAATTCAGGGAGGTTTCCATTTTATGCAGGGATGTCCATTTATCGACACTTGTGATATTTATATTTTCGTTCTGAAACTACTAAATTAATGTGAGGAAAGAAGTAATTAAAGTTAACTAAAAATTACATGATTTTATTATGATTATTAAAATGTACCTATGGAACTAATCACCAATAAATTAGCATTAAACATTCTTCATTGACAGCTTCTGAGTTTCTCTTGCTTCCATAAGTTTGACCTCTCATCTAATGTTGGAGTTTAGTTTTCGAATTGTTAAACTGGTTGAGAAACTCAAATAAATACACACCTCAGAGCCTAATGGCTGAAATAAAACTTCTGAGATATTTTTCTCGCTGCTCTTGGTTTTTGTATGCTCTTTGTGACGTGCTGCTGATAGAGTCGGCACGCAAGCAACAGTATGCAAAGCTAATGTTCCGTAAACCTATATTTCATTCACTTAATCTGCCTTGGAGAATCACGGTTTTTTATTTCAGTAAAAAAATCCCACAAAGTTTCCGATTCTGTATATAATCGATCAAACTCGTCAGTTTGTTCATTCGTCATTCTTCTTCCCACTCATTTTTATAAATAATTATAATAATAAGCTAACGTTGATTAACTACAAGTTCAGAGCAGTATACACACGCGTTGGGAGTCGGAGGGTCGCCATCTCTAGATTTTAGAGGTCGTCAGTTTGAAAAAGTGGTGGGGGGTGCGTGAGCATGCCAGTAAACCAAAATATTCTTACTCAGCTGGCATCATTAGTGACTGCCGCGGAGGTAATGCCAGTCACTTACAATAAGGCTATTCCATTTGCCAATCTCCATTTGCCAGTTACTGGCAACCTCAACTGGCACGTGTAAATCAGCCTTTACTTGAGGGTTTCGCGTGATAAAGCGCGTTATGTCCTACGTAGGCGCCAGAAATCGCACGACTGCCACAGCCCGCGACATCCGCCGCACCGCGCGGAAAAGCTATGGGTTTCATTAGCCGCTTGCGCCTTGCCGCTATCAAAAGGATCTCGTATGTTATTAGGCGAGTAATATAAGGGCCTTGGGAGAGTGGGAAGGTGTTCCGACAGTGGAAGAGGCATTGACGGGTACGATACTTAAGAGACAGTAGACAATGCAGAATCATGTATGGAGAAAGCGTGAACTCCGAAGAAGGATCTAGAGAAATTACTATAATGAAAAATGTACGAAACAAACAATTGAAAATAGTTGATTTTTCAGGACATAATTACATTTAAATTTCCAGACCCTACTGCTAATGTATTTAGCGGTTTCTCTGCATTAATAAAATCAATAATTGTGGAGAAATTCTTTTTAATTTTGACGTCATCCGATAAAGTGACACCGTGAACCAACAATTAGTCCCCAGACGTTCTCTGTCTGTAAGACTTCGTGTAACTCACGCTCACACATTAGTGACAATGACAACTACACATTTTTTTGTATTCAGTATTCTTTGGCATTATTTAAATTATATTATGAAAATTTAAATAAAATAATACTAACGAAAACCTGACCTTATGTTTTTTTATAAAATATATTTCCACGTACACACTAGATTATAATTACAGTGTTTAAATTAAGCCGATAAAATTTACAAAATTTCAAATTTCCAAATTCAATATTTAAAATGCTAAAAAGCAGAATTTGTTATTTTAAAGAATATTAAAGTGAAGAGAGGAGAGTATTCCGGGAAATTCCCACTTACTTGCCCACGCTCTTCCCTTAGACACGCAGGTAATTCAAATTTCTGTAATTATTGTCGTTTATAATACGTATGCTTACCTCACTGATGTTTTGAAAAATCCATACATATACCAGCACTGAGACGCAATTTTGAGTCGAATCTGCATCCTGCGCCAAAGACAGAGTCACTGTTACAGTGATTGCTTGTGATGCTGCACTTTCCCCACTGATAAACGAGGTTCATAGATCTTTCTACAAAGGAAATTCAGAAAAGTAAATTTAATTCGGCATGTGAACAACACCAACATAAAAAACCAACATTCTAATTAATTGTGGCGAGAAGAATAGAATTACAACAACATTGAACTTTCGCTTGCCCTCATTACCTCTACAAACCAAAATCTGGTAATATTTTATTAACTCTCACTAAAACCAAGAAGTTTAAAATTTATTTCTTCGGAATATTTAAGATACAAAAATAGGCCTAGTAAGCTGAATGTATATTACTAACATTTCCTGAGGAAGTGGCTTTTAGTTTCGGTCACGGTCACGGTGTAAGAATAGCTCTTACTCTGTGCATTCGGTACCCACATTAAATTGAAGTCGTATTTTTCTTTTAAAGTCTAGTGATCTGTAAGATTATTCTCAGACGAAGAAAAGGGTGATAAACAGACCAACCAATGTGAGATCACTAGAACTGATCAGAAATTGTAGAAATAAGAACTGTTTATATGAACAAGTATCCCCTCAGTACACCAAAGTAGGCCCAGACCAGCACTGAGACTTGACTCAGACTGTTAGTTCTTGGCAGTTCTTGTGTTATTACACTTCACTACGTTGTGTTTCGATTCGGATAAATTTTCAGTTGATACACATAAATAAAATAATTTTTGAGATACTATTTTTAATTTGTTTGTTTATCCATTATGTTGAGCTTAAAGATAGAAAAAAAATAACCAAAACAATGTAACTTGTATGTACAGAAATCTTAAAACAGAAACTTGTAGTATCGCGAGGAAAGATATCGTTCTAGAAAAGGATAATATATCAGAAACCGTCAGAAACTGACTTGAAGATTGTGACGTACGGTGAGGTGAGTCACAGTCATAGAGTTTGCTAAGAAGCTTGGAAGAAAGTGTTGAGCTTCACATATAATGAAATTCCATATTAATTACCTCTTGTTCAGAGCTTCTCACAATTTGTCACCTGAAAATTGTTGACTTAAATCGGAGTTCGTGATAGAGTTTACATATCGTTGAATTACTCTAATTACACTTCCGAAATTTCAGGTCGTCGATTACTATGTCGTGAAACCGTATTTTTTAACCAGTTTGTAATTTTGTAATTTGTTTTCCAATTTGAGCGGTTATTTTAGAATATAACTATTTGTGACTAATCGTGTAAATGACTGAATATATCAAAAAATGATGCATCAAGTTTACAAGACACTTCCTGATGACAGGCCAATAACTAGTATTCATGTTGTTGAAGATCCAGATAAATGTCCTCCAGGGTTTTTTGTGGTAAGTGTATTATATACAAATTTTCAATTTAACGAAAGCAAGTGATGTAGACTTTCTTGTTATGCAAGAAATTTTTGTATTATCCTTATGACAACAGGTATCAAGAACTCACGATCAAGATTCAGATGCTGACCTGTGGCGTGAAGGGAGGCTGCTAGGGCGAAGAGTGACCAGATATCTTTGCCTTTCCAAATCTGAAGGAATAGCTGATTATATTGTTGAGACAGTTGTTGTTACAAATGAGAAAGAAATTCCTCCAGATGGTTATTCAGTTTTAACCCGAACTGCAGATTCAGGTATGGTTTTGGATTGCCTACAATATTTAGTAGATTCCAAACTGAGTTTCAAAATCTTCCTTATATTTTTAAGATTTTCGTTTTGATTTGTGGTGCCTTTACCTTAACTACTATTACAAGTACAAACCTCATTGGTCATACTAATGCAGGTTATTTATAGTATATAAATCTATCATAAGTGAATCCTAAAGATTTGACTATTCAAAAATTTAGGTGAACACAAATCTAATTTTTTCTTCAAAGGATTATGTTTATCTTCATGGTGGTTGGTTCTATATTGGTTCATTCTATATTGGACCTTCAGTTTATATTACTACAGCTTGGGTTTTTAAGAGGAAAGTCCATTTTTCATTTAGAAGTTGGGAAGTAGTTTTTGATGTTACAATTTTTAAGAAATAATTTCTGAATGATAGAACTTAAATCAAAAAATTACAGGAAAAACAAAATATTTCAGCATTATTTGACTTTTTCATTCTGTTTCCTTTTCCCAATGTTTCTTTTAATAGGTTAATTTGTAGAAAGAGGACATAAAAGAAATCATTTTATTATAACAACTTCCAAATTGCTTTGATGGTTTATTGCATCCCGAAATTCAATTATTTTACATAAGCAAGCCATTGTTAGTCAATTTTTCTCCCCTGAATGTTTAGATTATATACTAAAATTATTTGTCTAACATTTTTTTGTCTAAATATATTTTGTGTTTTCACTCTGTTCTGTAGAAGGGTTTTGAATTAACTTTCAGTGAAACATTTTGAAACTCTATAAAAAATGTACTAAATAAATTTATTTTTAACTTATATAATGGCCTATATAATAATTCTGTCAGCTTTTTTGACTTGTGCTCAGAATGAGAGACATAGAAAGTCTCTGTCCTGGGTGTAACTTTTTTCTCTGATGCTACATTGCCTTACTTAAATACACACTCAAACCTGTCTTATGGTCATTAATAGTTGTGGCAGAAATTGTCCATTAAGATGAAAGTGTGTTTAATAGTATCCTATTAAATTTTTATTTTCTCAAAACTTAATAAATGGACTTGGTTTTTAAAAATTTCATTAATGTGTGCCCTTCTGAACTTGGAAATATCAGAAAGTTTTCTATTCGAATTTCTGCTTTTGTTTTCTAGTATCATTTGTGTCCTCTCTGCCAGACCAAACAACTTTGGCTAATCACTCATTATCTTACTCGCAAAACTCGCATTCCCTCACCAAACTGAACTCGCTCGTGCTATTGACTTTTGTGTGAGCAGAGTCAACCTTCAAAGGAGTTTGCAAATGACTTTCAGATTGGTTTTGTGCACAATGCATGTTCTGTAGGCCATTTACAAGTTCTCACAGGGAAGCAAGGAAGCTGAAGTCCAGTATATGGTACAACTTAAGGAAGTTGTTTAAAGCGGCACTTCGCACCGCTCTGGTGAGGGGGAAATCCGTGGTGGAGGGGTTGAGGGGGATTATGAGGGGAACCTTTCGGTGGGGAAGGGTGGTGGAGCAATATGCATAACTTGGTACATACGTATTAAAAGCAAAGTGTGGACGGATTCACTGGTGAGGCTGCTGCTTTGATCTTCATTGGTGTCTCGTGGTAAATAAATGCTGAATTCACCAGGTTTATTCTTTTGTAGATTATCAGTATTTCATTTGTAGTATGCTGGTTCTGCTTACCTCTCCAATCCTAATTAATTGGAATTCCTATTAATTACAAAATATAATTTATTTTAAAGCAAAATTGTTCTTTATTTCGAGTTCTTTTGGTACTCAGAATTACAGAAGGTATTGTTATGAATAAAAGTATTTATCCCAGCAAAATAATTCCCACGACATTTCCATAGTATTACAGTATTAAAGAACAGATTGAACAGATTTCATTTTAAAAACATTTATATCTTCAAAAATGTAATTGGTTGAGAGGGTTGAAAAAATTTTGGTAAAATTAGGTACTATCCATTTTTATAAGCTTCATAATTTTCTTCTAGCCAAAAATTTAATGATAACCATTTTGATCTTCGTTTGAGAAACTTCAGAAATGTTGTAGGGACTTCGTATAATGTCTCCCCAAAATTATAATATCAGTTTGAAATTTGAGGTGACATTACATCGGTTAGGAAGTTAGGTTAGGAAAAGTCAGTTTTGATAAAAATCCTGTTTACATGCTCGTTGTTCACAGACATTTCGTGAAAACCAATTATTCTGTAGAAAGGATCCACAATGTGGATTTTAACTACATTATGTGTTTGAGACAGTTATTTACTACCTACTGGAGCAAGAAAAACTCACTTTTATATAATCAAAGACATATAAAACAAGTTACCTCTTGAACAATGGTAGTATACTACATAGGTTTTGTACAAGAAAGGAGAAAATGATAACTTGTATTTAGTTGCATAGTAAAAGTTTGTTGATGCATATTTTTAAATTATCACGAAATATTCTCTTTATATCATTTTGCATTTGTCTAAAATGTTCTGCAACAGCAGAAGAAATTATTGGTTGGACCTTCCCTGATCTCCTAACACAGGAAATAATGAAATATTAATAGAAAAAATGTTAAATTGACAAACAATATTTTAATCCACATTAATTAAAGCCAAATTCAATGATTTATTTCTACTAAAATATCAATTTTAAAGCTTACATACTCTGACGGAACTTGAATTCTACTGACAAACGTGATGTGTCACTGAAAAGCTAAATGTCCTCAGGTGACAAACCCGATATGTTACCGTAGCAATTTTCCATGGAATGCTAGGTGGACGATTGGTGATTTTATGGTTGCATAGGCTTCCGCGGCCGGAGTTTGTGTTGTCTAGGCTACTTGACCAATCCCGTCCTCCCCTTCTCGTCCATATAAGGCCAGCGTGCTAGCCATTTAATTTTTTTATTATTTCTTCATATCTGATTCTGTTTAGTGTGGTACAGATCTTGGGATTTCATTTCAGCAGACTGAATCATATGTAATTCTTTCTGTCAGAGAACAATATTCAATTCTAAACAATAGAGAAGGGGCAGCCTTGAGTTATATAACTTTGTTACTTCTTTGTGTGTTTTATTGTTATAAGCTTGTCAAATGATCACATGTATATTATGGTATTGGATTTTTTCGTTTTCTGTCAACCTCCGGGAAGAAAGTTACATCACATCACAAATATTTAATATGACTAACTTGTTCCAGTATCATATTTTACCAAGATAATGTTTGTGTCTATTGTTTTTTTCCATACAAGCCATTGTTTTATTCTTTGATTTTGTAATGTTTATATTCTTTGCATTTTTGGTGTAATTGGCCAACAGCCCTCTGTAAATCATCTGGATTTTCTTGCATTATATTCAGATTGTCAGCAAACATAGTATTCAGATTTTTCAGGGTAAGTTCAGGGCTGATTTTAGTCTTGCATTTTTGGACATCTATGTAGGGGAAATACTGCTTGGTTGACTCCTTTGCTTGTTTTTATTTCCTTCGAATATCTTGCTTGTAATTTTAAAATAAAAGAGGTTTCTGAGTTGGAGGTTTAATGTTGAGTTTTGTTTTTCTGAGTTAGAGATTTAATGTGATGTGGGTGGTCTCATTTCTTTCCATAATTTCTCTTCAAGTAGGGTGTTACACTTTATCGAAAGCTTTTCATAATCAGTAAAAGCTACATGGTTCTCTAGATTAAATTTACCATTTATTCCTATAAGCTGTTAAACGGTAAAAATATTATTTGCATAGGAGCACCCATTGTTTGCAAACTTCTTCTTAAGCAGCATGTATACCAAATGCACAGTCTTTATCATAAAGTGCAATCCGAGACTGGTAGCACCTGTTCTTGTTTTGGCTACATGGCATTCCAGTGTGTTTGCCTCCTTTCAAGGCAGCCGTAGTACGTCGAAGCAGCAGATGGGGAGGTGAGCATCAGGTCGTAAGCTGCAGCATAGATTAAGGTATATCATTTCTCTATGGTTGCAGCAGCTTTCCTGTTTTTGTTTTTCCCATTCAAGAGTTTTGGCGGGCAGATAAGTGGCACACACACCAGAATCTCTTTGCACTGTTCAGGGTGGGTGGGGTGGGCAGAGACATGAGCAAGCAAACAAAATGTCTCTTTAGGTGATTCTGTCCAGTGTGCTAAAGAAACAAAACTGTAATACTGAAGATGTGGAGGGATGTTATGACTGACTCAATTTATTAATAGGAACTTAACAATAATTATTATATAATGAAAGCTGGTTCAAAGAGAAATACGAAAAATATTTCGTGAAACATAAACGCCAGGCTCTTAATTTTTATATTAAAAATATAAGTAAGTAGTAAATTAATAATTATTGAAAATGATTAATAAAATATTATTTCCTTAAAATGACAATAAACCGACCTTAGAGTAAAATGCTCAAAGTGACTACCATTTGCCAAGAGAATTTATTATTTTCAGTAGTGACTGCAACACATTGAAAAGTAGCAAGAACAAATTCTTTCTCTTTCTTCCAACTAAAATTAGTCTTTGGGTATGAGGCTGGGGATCGCTAAAAGTGAAAGGGATGCCGAAGGCATTAAACGTGTTGCCATATTTTCTAATTGTTTGGGTGATGTTCCCAGACACGAGTTGTGAGTAAGAGTAAAGACTCAGTATATGTATGTTCCTGAGGTACCATCTTTCAGTTTTAGTCATTCTGTTAATTTCCTATCGTTAGCCAAAGTGTAAGTTTTCCATTTTGTTTTTCCATTTTTTATCAATAAGAATTTCTTTTCCACTTACTGCTCTTCTTTTTTGCCCCACTCCACTCTACATAGTTATAAAATTTTGTAGGTCTTTGTTTCCTTTAAGTCTCTTTCTTGTTTCTGAAATGTGTACGCATTTATCCCTTTCTCTTTCAGTTCCACAGTTTTACTTTCAAAGAGGAAAGAGTGAATTTTTTGTCAAGATTTTTTCCCTTTGCGAGTTAGCTTCCCAATACCTGAAGTGCCATACTGCAAGGCCTCTTTGCCATCTCCACCATGCAGATGATTATCTTGGGTAGTCCTCTCCCAAGAGTTTGTCTCCTGAGTGTTGAGACCCTCTTCCGAGTACTTAATTGCCTGGCTCCTCTCCTTTGACCTGTTAAGAGGGGAGGCCCTGCCAGTAGCTGTGCGAGTTTCACCACCGTCAGTGTCATCTACTCCTCAAGTCCAAAGGCACCAATACTGATTTTTCATGTAGTGTTTCATGAACTGTGAGTGATTTTAATCAAGATCTCTATGCGGTATTTAAATGAAGTTGATTCAGAATATGTGAATACATTCTCAAAATTACTGTAGAACTGCAAAAATTTACAAAACCCCTAACATCATTTTTCTATCCATTTATGGAAAAATAGAACTAGAACTGTATGCTTTTTGGTTCACTTTCAAAATGTTAAAATATAGAGTGCTGCGAGTGAAAGCTGAACACTTTTTTTGATTCATGAATATCTCGTAACATTGCCCTCACCAGTGATTTTTATAAAACTTTATTAAGATAATTTGGATCAATTTTGCTACTTTCAATCGATCCTTCAATGTTTGATTGTAATTCAATGAAAATATACTGTATAAGTTGATCTTTTATATTTTTTGTAATATTGTTAATTTTGTTGTAAAATGTATTTTTTTTAACTAAAAAAAAATTGTATAATTCAAGGAAGATTGAAATTGATTTTCTGACAATTTGGCCCACTTCGTGAAAAATTCATAACAAGCATATTTGGAGACTAAAGCTAGAATCCAATGCAATTAAATATTCTTAAATCATTCTTTTCACATATTAACTAATTTTGAGAATTATTGTGCCATGTTTTGAGACATGTTTTCAAAGTTTGCACTGAAATCATTGTTAAATTTACTCATAATACACCAAAAAGTACTAAAAACAACTATGGAAGCATATTAGTGATGACACCTCTATCTGGCAAAGTTAGGAAAACAACGGCATGAGAGCTTGTAACCAAAAATGCCTAGCATTTCAAGAAAAGACTATTCAAAATTCATTGCAGAAACCCACTGTATTGTTGGGAAATACTTGCTTACATTACTCCTACTCATCATACTCATCAGTGGTAGATAGTGATCTATTGCAGGGAATTAAAGTGTTATAAACTATGAGAATGAACTTGTTCTTAAAGTTGATTTTGGGATTCATGCGACATTTGCTCTACTTCCACTGTGGAGTCATCTAATGTTTATCAATAAGGTTTGGGTCTGTCTTGTACAAACAGGATTTATTTTAGGAAAGATGGGAATTGATTTCAAAATAATTTCCTGAAGTGTAAACATATATAGTATTTTTTACTGCTACCAAAAACTCTATCAATTTTTAAAAATTATTATTATTGGTGAGGAAATCCATCAAATTGCATTCAACACTTCTTGAAGCCCATCAAATTTCCTACTCAATGCAATTTTAATTCATTCTAGTAGCACCATTATGCTTTGAGTAATCGAATGTCAGAATTTTTGTGGGAAATTTGCCAGGAGTATGCAAAATGCAACTGTTCACTATTGCCCAAAGCATGATAGTGTTAAATAAATACCTGGGCAATGCAGTGGTCGTGTGCTAGTCTTTAATATGTATTTCAAAACCTTGTTTTTTATTTAATTACAGGGTTTAATAAATCTATATTAACTTAATTTATCTTTTATTTGAAAAGAACTGCCTTATCATCTCATATGCTCATTTAGATGATATGAAAACTAATTCAATAATTGTTTATATGAATTTTGTTCTCATGAGGCTTTTGCACCCGCCTCCTTGGTGCCAATGATACACATTCAGAAATATAGCTTTTACTCATTTTGTGTATTAACAAAAGTCATTCAATACATCACTTGTTAATGTTGTGAATCTTAACTACAGGTCTAGAAATAAAAATATACTAACTGATACCTGGCAATTAGATTGCACAAATGTAAGAGCTGTAGAAATATGAAAGAAAAATACATATTCACTATACAGAAAATTGAGAGCTCCAAAAATGTTGTTTAATGTTATTTATTACTTATTCTCCAAGACTAATGAAATGAGAGGTTTACACATTCTGGAACAACATAATCACTATTCAACATAATCACAATTTAATATTATGTTCAGAAATGCATTTGTGTTTCTGAATGGTTTATACGTATCATATTTACTAAAATGTTACTTGGAGGTTGTTGTGGGCTACAGAAGGATATTCTGTGGTCCATCAAAATGTAACAAATTAATGACTCGCATATAATTACGAACTTTGAGACATTTTTGTAAAGGGAGATGTCTGACATCTAGAATTTATCTTGGTGAATAAGTACTAAATAACAAGAAACAACATTTTTGGGATTCCAATTTTCTGAATAAGGAAATGTCTGACATAGTGTTTATTTACACTCACAAACCTTTGCATTTTCAAATACTCAGTCTTTGAACCTCAAAACTCTCCAACTATAACTTCTTGATGCAAGAATATCCTATCAAGCCCAACTACAATTGTATTGTAGTTGGCCTGAATATCAAGTGATAAAGCATCTAGAAGGCAGTTAAGCTTAGAGTGATTGAAATGAAAACTTCTTACTGGATGGTTCCAGGAGTATAGAACAATGCATCTGGTAACTGTTAGCAATATCTCTAGGGCAGGATGAAGCTGGACCTGGCAAGGAGAGGATTGATAGAATGGAGCTTGGAAGGTGGGTAAGGTTGGAAACAATGGGGAGGATTTGGAAGGGTGGAGATACAAAATACATAGAATTCATTTCTTTTTTCTGTCTTAATAGATGACTGTGATTTATAAATATCTGTGAAACTCGGGGTATTTCAGCTAGTTAAAATTATAAATCAAAACAACTTATTTAGATATGGCTGTAAGTGTCTGTTAAAATAGTTATAAAGCTTGGTGTAAATCGAAATACAGCTACCTTCATATACTGTAGAGTTGTAGACTAATGTGTTTAAGGCAACATTTGTTGTCCCCCCCCCCCCAATCATATCATCAGATGGTTTTGCAAATCATTGATTTTATATATTTTAAGAGGTGTTTCTTAAACTGTCATCTGTAAATGTAGTGGTGTGTTTTTACTTCACTTCTTGTGTGTTCACAGTGTATGTGATCCATGTGTGTTTTATAACATTTACTTCAGCTTTTCAATCTTAGCTCGTTTACATCTCATCAAAACTTCTTGATATTAACCACAATAGTTCTTTCCTCTTTTCTCTGTATTATAGCGTGATAATGCTTTTTCACCAGTAGCATCTGGAGAGCTGTTACAAGAGCTGAGCTGTGTCATATGAGATCTCCAATTTGATTGTAAGTCTTTTTGCTTATTGCTTTAACATTATTTCTTCTATCTTCGTAAATGTTGCATTTTTCTTCTGCTTTCTCTAAATGTTTCATGGCAGGTGATCTTGTCTGCATTCATTATTTTAATAACAAGAGAAGACACATGCCCTTTACTTCTATGACAGTCCACACAACAGTTCCAGAACAATGACTTACAGTTCATTAATAAATGATGTATTTAATGTTTTGGTAATTCTAGAAATTCATGTGGAGAAATTAATGCTACTTTTCTGTTGCAAATAGTTTGCTTTCTCTGAAATTCTTGCTTGTGCTGAATTGTTGCAATGCTGAATTGTTGGTTTCAGCCAGGGTTGGTGAAATATACAAATTTGTATTTTTTTGTTCTGATTAAGTTTTAATGCAGTTGAGAAATAATCTGATTTTCTGTGTAGAATTTTCTTTGGAGCTTATTTGTCGTCTCTGCTTTTCGATTGGTCGCATGCCCACCAGTGAATTAATTTTAATGTCGCTTAAGGGTTGTCTTTTGTCATTGTGTGCAGTTTGTTGGCTAGAACACTAAAGCTTCAGTGACATGCATCAAAAAAATTCTTTGTAGTAGTGGTAATTTAAATTTTGGTCCTGCAGTAGATAAAACTTGTGTTCAAAAATAAGATGGATAATATAAAATAGTTGTTTGCAAAATGGTATGCGCAAAATTGTTGAAATAATAATAATAATAATAATAATAATAATAATAATAATAATAATAATAATAATTATTATTATTATTATTATTATTATTATTATTATATTGATGTGACAGAATTTGGTATGAAATGATTCAGCAATACGTATGTATAATTTTTCAATATATGAAAGGTAATTTTTAATTTTTGCCTGACTTCAATGACCATTGAGAAAGGTATTGTTCTTATAACAGAAATGTTGGTATGTTTGACTTCACGTTACTTCCCTCAAAGCCAATTGCTATCAGGTTAGATGACATGCTGTTTTCTAGATCAACTTCCTTGCGTTTCCTCGGTCAATTGTTAGCTCCCTTTTCAAGCAGGACAGGGAAACAAAAACTGGATTTCAAGTCTTACAGGCAATAGTTGATATTCATTTTGGTATCATTTTGTAAATTAATTTTATATTTGGGATTTTCATTTTTCCTCCTTTTTATTTAAAAAATTAATTGTTTTGTAGTTTTTTCTGCTATTTTGTGTATATGGAACTAATTCTCTAATATTAAACAATATAGTTGAGATGTATATATTTATTAGTAAATTGTACACTTTGACACCACAATAATGTTTGGTAAATAACTCAATTTTTTAAAAAGTTATTATCGTGTTTTATTTACTTTTAAAATAAATATGCTTTGGGCATTGAATATAATATTTGTAAGAGAAGACTCGTAAGTAGACATTGCTCCTTCCTAACAATTTTAATGCTATTGTGCAGGATGTGTTGTTAAAAATATATTTTAAATCAAACTATTTACTCGTTTTTCCTATTATTTATTCATTCTCTCTAATCTGTCTGTCTATCTCTCAGTTTTGCAAATGAATTAGAAAATATGTTCAGAACTGAAAGCAATTTTCAAATACTGTTAATTAACTAATGTTTTCAGTTTTGAAAGGGAGTTAAACCTTTTCCGTTATTTATTCCTTCAACTTATTTAAAGTTTCTTTTCAACTACTAATATCTAGCGACCACTGTAAGTAACTTTGGGGGTAACTGTAACAATAGCGGTACTTGTATTCTCATATAAGGACACACACAAAGAATTATGCCCTGGGCACAATTTGAACCCACGACCCTTCAGCCTTAGTGATCTCAGTTAGCCTAACCAGCTTTTGCCTTAATTGGCACCAGCTAAAATTGATAGAATTTCTGACAACATGGTTTACTTCAAAATGTAATATTTTAGTTTTCAATATAATTTGTGCATTGCCATGTGTACTTTGAAGACTATTACAAGCCAGCATTTTCCATCTTTTACAAACTTGTGGCCGGTAGCTGCAAAAGCTACTGAATTGTTGAATGACATCTTAAAAATTCTTATTAAAGATTGTATTAAAGGAGTGAAGTAAACAATGTCACAGCAAATAGTTAAATGATTCATGTGATTCGTGTGAAGTTGAATAAAATTGTCCATGATTAATAAAGTACTCCTCTTTTTTAGTTTTTAATAATGAATTAAAGAAAATGTTATCAAAGGGCAGCTAAGCAAATATTTTGCTAAAGAGCTTGATCACATTTAAAGCATGTTGTCATCAGTTTTCCATTGAAGTAAAATTCTTATAAAACTTGTTAATTTTTCCTGGAATTTTAAGTCTACATGGTACTGAATGAAACATTTTCATCAAGTGGTGCAGTTAAGGAGATTTCATGTACCTGGCAATCACCTATGCATACCGGGTTGATTAATAGGGGTCAATTGGTTTGTGTGTAAATTGCAAATAACACTGTTACTGGCAATTTTGCAGTATATGTTCATTGACTAAAAGCTTTCATGGAATTTTCATCCATACCGTAGATGTTTGAAACATTTATTTTGAGATTCGTGTTTATAAGCACATCATTATAAAAATAAGTAATATTGTTTAACATATACAGAGGACTTTAGTATCATTTATGGCTTATTATTACAATTGTTGCTTTTATATATTATTAAGATGTTAATTTAGGAAGATATCCCAGCTACGACAATACATGTCAACAATTTTTTTCCATATAGAGAAAGCGTATGACACTTTCTGGAGGTACGGCATTCTTCGAACCTTTCATTCTAGGGTCTCAAATGTCGGCTCTCATTGTTTTTGGTAACTTTTCTTTCTTCAAGATTTTTCCGCGACGTCCTGGTGACAGGCTATTTACCAGTCACCAGTTATGAAAAGGGGTTTGGCAGGGATCAATTCTGGGTGCCACTGTGTGTCATTGCTCATGGTATAGCGTCATTAATCTGGGAGCCTGTGAAAGAATCGCACTTTCTTGACCACTTCGCGAATTTTTTGCACGACAAAGGTAATGCAAGTTATTCAGAAGTATTTCAGAAGTAATTACACTTGTCCTCAACAAAATGCAAGAATGGAGCGATGAACCGATTCCAGTTCTCCATATCTAAATTCAGCTACTTGCTCTTCTGCAGGACTTATCACCTCCATAATCGTTCTGACGCATGTACCGCCATGTTTTCTGCACCAAAACTTTTCCAGATATTTTCAAACCAAGATTAAACCGCTCTTAAAAAAACGCAACAAAAATGAAATTCAAAATTATCGGCCAAAATTACGGAAACAGTCCTCATTTCTTTTCTTAAGGACGTCGATTCATCCATGAATCATAATGAAGCACCTTGTTGAGGCTGCTAGTAGAATAAGTTGGGAGAGCAATTAGTAGAAGCTGCAACGAAACATCGCCTTTTCCATCAGTAGTTTTTGTCAGACAAGAGAGTTGTGGAAAAGAGACGACCCACAGTTGACAAGGATTGCTACTGGGAAAAATAATTAACGAGTATTGAAGAGATTGTCACAGTTATCTCTGTCCAGACGAAATCAAACGTTTCTTTACGAATTTCGTCGTTTTTACTTCATGTTACGACTGCATCCAAGTGCCTGGCATTCTCATCGAACCTTGAAAGCGTCCAACACGTTTTTACTAAGCTTTCTGCTCTTCGCCTCGTATGACAATGCTAGCTTGTGTCTTTAAATGGAAATCTGGGCATTCCCAGAATTCTGACAATGATATACATGGTTCGAACGAGGAGCTGCCCTGGAGCTGATGCGATCTTTCGGTGACGCTCCGATTAGGAAGCAATCTACGTCAAGGAACTTTGAACGAAATCAGTAAGTATCTGATCAACAGGGAAGAAATTTGCGCCACTTTTTAAGTAAAATTAAGA
The DNA here is from genome assembly GCA_038098605.1 of Gryllus longicercus. Taxonomy (NCBI): domain Eukaryota; kingdom Metazoa; phylum Arthropoda; class Insecta; order Orthoptera; family Gryllidae; genus Gryllus; species Gryllus longicercus. The sequence continues at coordinate 2,262,948 of JAZDUA010000015.1, read as the reverse complement.
CTCTTGAGAGTGCTAAGTTTGAAATGTATAATCCTTTTCTCTGAAACGCCTTGAAAGAACATCCAAAGTGCCCTATTAAAAAACAAGGCGCCAAATTTGAAGTAATTTGGCGGGCCATGTGCCAACACTCCTATTGTAATATTTTTAGATATTTCAAGTCTGTTGGGTCAATAATCATAATATTTTACTTCCAATATTACCTTCATATGGGATTCGTGGTTTTGCTCTAGGTTGGTTGTGTTAATACCTTAAACCGCGATTTCAGAGCGTAGATATATCGTACTGGAAAGATCACTGGACATTGTATACACCCTTCTGATTCATTACTAATTGCACATGAAGATCAGCAGAGATCGATTTTTGGCCATATGCTCTTCCTACTATTTGTAAACGATGCGTCCTCGACCATTCGAAGCGAAAGTTCTCGTTGCGGTTGTTACGAATATTCTTCGCAATAATGAAAGTAAATAGTACAGTATCAGATATTTGAAATTCGTTGCGTAATTAAAAATATGAAATCAAAATAAAATGTTACAATGCAGTTTTCCATTTCAAGTAAACAATTCTGTTCTCTGTTGAAAATGCATGATGTGTCATTGACTTGTTAACGTAACAAAGTTTTGGGTCTCTCAATTCAAACTTCAGATGCAACGTCCACTTAAATGAATTGAACACAAAATTAGGTTCATTATACTCGTATTACACGTTCAAAATGCTTTCAAACTGTAAGTCTTCATTCTGCTCCTTGCGTATATTTCGCGAATTTCCATTCTCGCTTCAGATATAGAATAGTATTATGAGGAATACATCCTACAGCTCCCGGACTTAGATTACAAAAAAGAATTGTACGAACCCCAAACATGTAATTCTTGTGCCAGGGGCGGATCAAGAGACAAATTTTTAAGGGGAAATTCAAAATGTTTTGGTCGAAAGTGTCATATCTGACTGGTGACCGTTCCTGGCACCTTTTTCTCAATTCATTCTCCTTAATTTACTACTTCAAATTTCACCCGACTGTTGCCCAAAGATTATACCAAGACTGCCCCGTCATGATAAAAATGTAAATATGTGACTCCGATAGACCGTCTATACAGATATTCGGTGACGAAACATTTACGTAAAGTAATTTATTTGCTACTTACGTAAAATTAGGAACTCTCTTCTTTGTTACCTAGAAATAATAATACTAAAATTTATCAACATTTCCATCTGTATTGGAATGTGTACACATACATATTGATCCAAATATATTTAAAAATAACAATTTTTATAAACTCAATTTTTCTCTCATAAATTCTCTTATCACTATATAATACTCTTTATAAATCCCTCCCTTTTGCATTCATGGCCAATTTTCCCTCCTAATTATTAATTTAGAATTTCTACTTTGATACAAGGCTTGGTCTTTCTAAAAAGCAAATTTAAAAGTGTCCCCCGTTTTGTAATTTTCCTTTCGAAGATCCACCGCAATCTTGAACTTTGCCCAGCCTTTATTTCGACTCTCTTTACTTAGAATTTGGTACACTCCAATAGTATCCACGTCCTCCATTCACGCAAATATATATCCTCTCTGATTATACGTTTATTTACTCATTACTCACAAAGAAATAAATATTACTGTTTCGTAAAATATTGTCTGCATCCGAAAATTATCGCGTCAAAATCCCGTATTCAAAAACATCACAGCCTTTACAAATTAAAAATTCAGTTCGACTCAGAATAGCTTCCCCTCTTACATCCGACTCACGTCGTGTTATAACAGCATCTGCTTGTTTATCTTGCGCGCCCTTCCATCTGTTTCTGATCTGAGTGATATTGCACTCAAACGCGTTTTCAGTTTGTTTCTAGTCTGCATACCATTTAATTCCTCTGACACATGTAATTCCTGATTGGTCACACACATTTTAACACAGAATCTGTTTATTCTGTGGTTCTTGTTTCGTAATTACTTTCTTAATTTACTTTCTCCCCCACGGAATTTGCTCACGTGTCCTTCCGCTGCATTATTTATCAACATATTTTGTATTTCCCCGCTATCAATTATATTGACCTTTCCTAGTTTTCTTTCCAATTAACTCGCTTGTTTCTTTTCTGTCCTCCCATTGTTACTAAGTAAATTTGTTTCTGTTAATTTATCCCTGTGATAACCCATCACATATTACAGATGTGAAATGTCGCAGGTGACACTCGGCTCATGCTGCGATACTATTTCATTCGTTTTAATGATTATCCGAAAATATTTTTACTTAAAAATTTCGTGACAAGTCAAAATTAATAGTTACTGAATTTTTTTAGGGAGGGGAATTTCTGTCTCCATGGATCAGCGCCTGCTTGTGCCTATCTTTATTAATCAAGAAAATTTACCAACACCTTGTCTCTTGGATTACGAATCAGTGTTTTGTTTTGTCAAAAATGTCTTATTCAAGGGTGGGAATGTATTTTCAGCAAATGCTAATGTCTGTATACTTCGATATATTTAGTGTGTTAACATTAAATCAGCTGTTACGATATCCTCCAATCGGGAGTTTAAACGTTACTACTGTAGGTGCCATCCAAGCTCCCGATTGAATTAGACTGTAACAGCTGATTTACGTCAACGGACTCGATGTTTTAGATGGCTCTGTGGCTTAGAGCGAAGTCGCTCGCATTTCACCAAGAAGATCCTGGTTCGATTCCCGGGCAATTCATGTGAAATTTGTTCCAACAAGACGAGTTCCGCTGCCAACCCGTCCTAAACCCTACCCCTATCCTCCCTATTCTGGCCGCTGGGTAGTGACGCTGGTGCGCGAGTAGGAGGCGCCTCTGCGGAAATGTCCCCTGGCGGCCTCTTGTCAAGTGCCTGCGACGAGACGTGACAAAGACAATGTTAATAGAGGATTACTCCAAGTGCAAAGCGCTTAACGCCCTAAGGGGCTTGGGGACGCGTTGCGAAGTATAACTATAACCCTTGATATGTGTCAGTATTGAATATGTTGATATTTTTTTTTAAATATCAACAGCTCATCACAAACTAATAGTGGACATATTTTCTCGCGTTTTTTGCAATACGTTATATAGACAAGCAACGGTAATTTCACATATGTAAGGAATATCCAAAAAAGGCCTCCAATATATCACATTATGAAACTACATCATTACCTCATCATGTATATCTGTGTGTATATGTTGCTTTTTTAAATTTATTTTTAACTATTTATTTTAAGCTTTGGCTCATCTTTCAGCTATTTATAATTAAAATGATGGGAAGGGATTCTGGAACTCAAGAAAACGTGCACAGATCTTTTCTCCCATATGTCACATACAGTTTTTACTGGTTTTTGACTAAATCTAAATTTATATGTACTATGCATGTGTATATTGTACAGGTTGCCCAGGGAGGAAACATCGAAACTTTGAAAATAGGCTCTTAAGTAAATTTTAAGCATATTTTATCTATTACACTCGTGAAATTAAAACTAATAGTGTTTAACTATACTTTCAAAATGCCCCACCCTGGCGGTATATCTCAAAAAGATTATCGCTTGTTCTATCTGATTTTTCTTACCGCTTCTACCTACTGACCAATCATAAACTCATTCATCTATCTTAGGAGGCGGTATACATCAATCGCTATGACGATGTCCAATAAACAGCGTATGTGCTATAACGTAACATCTGATTTTAACAAACGATTTCAGTTATTTTCAATATTTGGTACATTTAGGAACTCTGTTGCAAAATTTCATTCGTGAAATACTGCTATTAAATACCGCTTGTGCTCTGGAAATTCTCAGATAAATCCCCTCTATTAGCTTGTCGTGAATTTATCGACAATTTCCAAAGCACTGATGGTATGATATGATAAACACCTTCAATATTTCGAATGGTTGAGTCACAATAAGCACTCTAAGTTGATTTCAAAAAAGGTTTTCTACCCAAAAATGTGCAATGCAACAAACTTGTAAATTTGTTTATTATTTACAAATTATTATTTACAAAATTACAATTTGTTTATTATTTACAAAAGCAATTGGATTGTGTAAATTGGGTGCTTATTTATTTTTATGTTAATTTTTCTTTTTGGTCAATGACCTCTGCTGCGATCAGGTTATTTAAAACCATTTTTCCCTAATCCTTCAAGCGAATGCTGAGATTGCTTTGTATTGCTTTGCTTTGCTTCTGGACACATGTGTAACTTCACTATCTGTGCACAACTTCTAACGTTCAGTGTGAAATATAGTTATTCAAATGATTGTTCTCCACATTGTGGCGACAGGAAGTCGATTCCTTCACTAAGAGCACGAGGTCCTTAGTCAAAATCCTTAGCTGATATGTCTTTGCAAATAATTTTTACATCAGAGCAAAGATTTTCTTATCAATTCTTGCCAAAAATTCTAATTTCCTTCTCTATTCAGAATTCAACTGGCTTAGTGTAGTGATCCCAGAATTAAGGAAAGTGCACAGAATACATTAGTTATTTATTTATGTCAAAACAGTTAAAAGAACTGTGTGTGATGCGCTATGGGAAAAAGTTAATTTGAAGTTACATTTATGTCCAGAAGCAAAACAAGGGGCTATCTCAGCATTTGCCCAAGGATCAATGAAACTGGACGAAAACCTGATCGAGATGGGGGTCATTGACAGTTTCTTTAGAATTATACAATCCAAATGGTAAATAATATTAAATGTCATTAAAATTAATATTACTTTCCTTTTGGCTGATCAGATACACTTCTTCCCATAGCATGTTATGCATAGGTTTCTACATTAAATAAATAAAAAAATATATTTCAAGTTCAAAAACACAAGAGTTAAAAATTTACCTTTCCTTACATATATTCAGGTAAATAAAAATATGTACTTAATACCACGTGTTCTTATATATTTTTGTTTTGCTTGAGTTTGCATTACCACCACTCCCTTTCAAAGGTAAGCTTTACCTATGCCAGATTTAACATTGATCATGAACATACTTTCTTGCATTGTCTGGTGCCTTCTTTGAAGGCTGGTAAAACTTATTTTGTCACTGTTATTATATTATGTTATGAATGCAACATAAATTAAATTAATTGTGTTATGTTGAGTGTATTTAGTTAAAAATGTAATTGGAATAAAATTAGATGTATTTGAAAGGGAAGCCCCTCCCTCTACCCTTGGGGCTATGAATCAATTCTAACTTATTCCTACCCACATTGTGGCTACATGTGAACAGATTTTTGTTTCTTACACAATGTTTTTAAAAAAAGTAATGAACTGATGTTGATAGCAAGTGCCTGAATTGAACATTTTCTTCATAGTTGAACTCAACTCAGAACATTTCTGTTGAAACCCGCTAGGACCCAAAAATGTAAAAGTGTGTCCAAAACGGCCTAATTTTGTAAGATTGTTACATGAGAAATAACTTATGCCTCACGAGGGACACAGAAACTGCATTTTAAGGATTTGCATACATTGAAACAAGTGTTGTGGGTTGCAAGTACACCTCTTGTTAACTTGTCATAATTAGTGAAATTTAAAAATGTTCATTTTAAATCTTTTGATGCAGTACTGGCGGAATTCATTTGTCTAGCAGTATCACAATACTGAGTTTTGTGTTTATGTCGTATAGATTGTACAGTGCTTCTATTGTCTATTGTTTGAAGTTTCAACATTTTTACACACAACATGTAGGAAGAAAAATGGAAGTGTTCTAAGATAATGTTATCTGTGAGTTCTGAAATGTCTTTTTTTTTTCCTCCAGAACAACGAGCATGGCGCAAACGACAACTTTGCTACAAATTAAGCAAACCCTCCCTTGCAAAGAGCATTGTAACAGATATTATCATTTTAAGTCGCATGAAACGGGCTCCTGAAGGATTTTCTTTAGCTGGGTAAATTTAAATTATTTATAGCATAGTATGGAATGAGGCACATAGGTCTTGTGAAGACTGATATTCTCTTACAGATGGTAATTTTTTTTCCCCCAGAGACATAAATGGAGTTACTATTTGTTACAAATGTGGTAGTATTAATAATGAACAAGCCAACAAACCCATATCACCTAGTCAACTTAAATACAGGTTGGTACCTTTAACTTATTATATTACAATTGTTAAAAAATGTACCATGTCCTCGAATAGAAGTGAATACCTGCACTTTCAGATAAGACATCCAAATAAAGGTTGACAAATTGTACTGATACTTATATTTTCAGCATTACACCTACCCAGAACAGTGCGCAAAGTCCTCCTCCGGTGCCTCCTCGGTATCCCAAACCTGCACTGAATGGTGTGGCATATCAACCTGCTCCAGTTGAGTCTCCATCTTTAGATTACATGCAAATTTCTTTGAAGCCCTCACGACCTGCTCCTAAACCACCAGGAAATTTAGGAGAGTCTGTATCCCCTGGGAAATATGCTACAATTGCAACATACAGTGGTAAGTTCTAAACCATTTCTTACATCATGTTTTCTTATTTTTAGATAGGTACTATTAAATAACTTGTACTCTAAATTTTTTCTTCTTTAAACCTGTGAAATTTTGTGCGGAGGAAATTAATTGAAGAGTTGGTTGGAATAATGGTTTAATAGTTCAGAGAAAAATGAGTCTCCACATGTGATTTTACAATTTTCTTTCATTGGTGGGTAATTGATAGATAATACATTTATTTTATAAATTTCATTGGAAATTTACAATGAAACCACAACCTCTCCATTAAAAGTACATAAATGAAATATAAATAACAGAATGTCATAAACCATTACTGTATATTCCCATATATTCTTTCCAATTTTCAGTCAAGATGATCAGGAGATTATAAAACTCATTACATGTTTAGAATAGGACTCAGGAAATAAAATAATCCTTTTTATTATTACTTTAGATAAGAAAATGATACTAAATTGAAATTGATTAATACAGAGTTTTCGGAAGTTTCTTTATCACAAGTCTAGAACAAAAATTATCATAAGTAATATCACAGCACTTCGAGTGATTTTTGGTGTGACTATTTCACGAATTAAGACATTACATGAATCGAGTGGATAACTAAAATCACAGGAATTGTGAAAAAGAGAGATATTACTCAAAATTGCTACTGGAATATGTTGAACTTTCATTCAGCTCGGAGTTATCACCGTCTCCCTGGAATAACTTATAAACAATTAAAATATGAATGACAGTTTAATGCAGAAAATAACTTCAAATATGTTTTGATATTATGGTAATAAAACTTTCAAAAACAATTATACCAAAACTACTTACAAGAACATGTATTCAAAACACAATTATTAAATTTGTAGGAAGTTGAGTTTTCCATGTCTTTCGATTTCATGTATACAAAACGAAAGATGTGCAAGCTGAATTGGCAGCTGGATTCATCAATTTCGAACGGATTGGACTTGCTTGCATACTAATTAAAGTATTTTCTTGTGTAATTTTTGTTGTAACATTTCACATAGTTATGATAGCATATTCTTTGTACTCTTCACCATCTAATCTTTGCATATTATTGCCCAAAATATGTGTTACTTCTTCATTTGAGGTTTGTGCTGTCCATTGGTATTTTCTTTCTTTACAAAATTCTTGAAATTGCTTCCAAACATTTTCTGTTTCTTTTGCTGTTTTTAGGCACTGAATCTTTAATAATAATTTTATTTAAGATTTTTAAACATTTCCAAAACAACACATTTTTAATATTATGTTGATGCTCAGAAGCTAGTATTGACTTAAAATATTTGTTATCATTATCTTAAAAAAGTAAACAAAGTGATTACAGCAGAGTGCAAAAGTTAAACAAAGTTATAGATATGTGGAATTGATTTAATTTGAATTTATTGCTGCTTAGCATTGGTTACTTATAACGTGGATATATGAATGAAATAGTTGCTACAAAATAAGCAACAAAACAAAAATCAAACCTAAAACTTTTGAGTTTATGTAACAATAATGGATCATAAAGACTCACTAAACTAGTGAATACAATATATTGGAGCAGTTCAATGGTCCACCTTATGTGCAGGTTAAAGAGTTATTTCATCCACTCCTCAAATTAGACTGATCAATTGATTCATGTGGCCAAAGAGAGTAGGGAGAACTGTTGTGGAGTACTATGTGTTAAATGTTAATACCATAGAGGAAATAAGTGTAGTTGCTATCTTTCTTCAATGCTATTATTAAACTCACCCAAGAGGAAAAACAAATATTTTTTAATTTTATTACAATTCATATAAAATGAAAAGGGAGACTAATACAGAACAATAATACATGGTTACAAAAGCAGGTAATATGACAAAATAAAATGGAAATAGTATTGCTACAGAATTTCTTCAAGCAATGCTCAGCAGTTGTGTAAAATTATATCTTCAAAAACAAATATTTAATTCACATCTCTTTATTAAGAACTTATATTGATCCTAAATTCCTAGAATGAGTCCCATTTCATAAGAGAAATCACTTTTTGCTACATTTATTGCCAACAATACTGTTAATTGAAGTTTAATTTAATCCCCTTAATGACTGACCAAATCCATTGCCCTTAAATAATGCACATAAACATTTCCAACTTGAATTTTACTCCAGTTCCTACAATCATGAAAATTCTCATAAAAACCACAAATTCTATACAAACACTGAGCACAACTTTTAGAGAATATTTGAAAGACTATGTTTTCAGGTACTGAAGACGTTGGTTGACCATACAAACTGCACTTAATTGTCCTAATCTTAGGGATCCCATACTTTTCTTTCAAAAAGAAGGGAGGGGGGAGGGAGTACTATTTTTGTCCTAATTGTCTGTGAGGTTTTTAAGGGTTATAACAGCAATATTTGTTTACACATATTGTACGTTATATAATATTTATTGGCAATCTGCCATCACACAGTTAAGTTTGTTAATACACATGCAAAATTCAACAAAACTAAATAGATCAGGAATCAAGATGTCAAAGATTGATTGAATATATTTCAGCAAGCAAATTTACAAATGTTTTCAATTTCAGTTAAAAAACACAAGCTAAATGCAGATTAGAAGATATATTCATTTTTATAAGAAATTTTGTACATAAACAAATTGTATTCTTTTACTTTTCTGATTATTGCAATTTCTTCTGTTAAAATATTGTCACATGGCAGTATTAACTCTTTAGAACTAAGTTTTGTTCTAAAAATCAGTTTGATTTAAATGTACTCACCATAAATCCTTTAGTTTCACATATATTTAGAATTGTTTACATATTATAGTTTGGACAATTGCCATTCGTAAGTAAATAAATTACACATGTATCCTTGACACAGTTTTGTGAAATAAGAAATGTGCTCACTTTGGTTCCACAGTTTTGGCATCGCAAGCCTGGAGAAAAACGGAAAACATTGTATGAAATGAGTTAATTGAAATCCACTCTAATGTAAAGGGCTAAAGAATATTTACTTAATATTATTTTTCTATTCTGTAAGATTTCAATTCACAAGTATAAAAGAGAAAAATCTAGAATTGTATGGTTCTACTGAAAAGTTTTTAATTTAGATACATATCAAAAGTAGCCCAATAATAGTAATTAGAATTTTGTTTTTTTTTAGTGAGAGAGTTTAATTTAATAGGATACCAAAGGGTTTGAGCGCATTGTGACACTTGTCCACAAAGTAACAATAAATCTTGTCTTTCAATAATTATATGCACAAATGTTTAAATCGTATTACAATTTTTAACAGGTTTAGAAGGTGTGCCATTTATCCTCAGTTCAAGTATTCTCATGCTTCCAGATGGTCTCTCTGTAAGTACTTACATTCAATTCCTTTTATGAAGATTTCTTTTCAATTACCAATAAATTCACTTTTGTAGGCTCAGTTACCTGTGATAAAATCTAAAACCAAATACCAATTGGATCAAGAGGTAAGTAAGAAAGTCTGCAATGTGAAAATATAAACTTAAGTAATTATCTAATCATAATTTTTATTTCCATAGTATCACTATGATTTTCGCATTGAAAGGCAAACGTGAAATGATTGCAGTGGACAGTAAACTATGTGAAGACTAGAAGATGATTTGTGAAATGTGCAAGATTAATATATTGATTTGTTAGTGTGATTTGTAATTTTCATTTTCATGTTACCCTTTATTTTATTGTAAATATTTAATGTGATTTTATAACAAAGGTATTGAGATGTATCAATTGTGCCATGATTAGTATGGTACAATAGTTTTTAAATACAAATTAAGGAGTCAGTGCTCTGAATATCTGCCAAATTATGACACCTTAGTTAATTACAGTTGAAAGCTTGCAAACTATTCCAATGTAAAGAAACTTCTTTCAAGTCGCCAATAAAAATAAAAGTTGGCCAATCTCAGCCAAAAATACTAGTCTAGGGAGTTCATAGAACTTAGTAATCAATAAAGAAATTGTACTTTTTATATTAAACATTAAATGAAGTGAAATGAGTGTTCAGTGATAGTATTGCACTAACCTGTTAACCCTCATACCATATCTGGATTCTTTAAATACAAAGTCTGACTACTGGAAAACAACGTAATGCTAAGTGTAAATAATTGAAAATACCCTGTTACTGAAAGAAAGAAAAACACACACCAACAACTGCATCCGAAAGTTTGTGAAAATGGACAAATAGAATGTTGGTGCCATCCTTTTCCAATCGCATGAAGCTGGTGACATTTGAAATAATGGGAAAATAAAGACATCTTTTTAATGCAAATGACATGTAATGGGTTTGGTATATGCTTAACACATTAAGTCCCATGTTCCTTTATGAGAACTTAATCTTTTTCTTTCTGGGTAGCGGGAAGTAATGATGACAAATATCAGGGGAGAGGTCTGCCCAACCTCAAGAATATTCAATGTGCTACTTTCGCTGTGAGTGTTGTTTAAGAAGTTGCTCTGAGGCAAAAAAAAATTAAATCCTTTTGTTGCAATGTGTTTATTCCTATAAAGCTTTCTGATCATATTCTATATATGCATTCTCTTCCAAAGAAATTCCTGATATCAAAGAACTTAGCGCAAAGGTTCATTCTGTTTCTAGTGGAGACATGGCACTTACCAACAAAGATGCAATATATTTTGAATTAAATGAGAAAGACTATAATTTCAAATGTAACATTGACCATAATGGAAAGACCAAGTAAGTGTACCTTCCCTTGTTCACCTTGTGACAAGCAAAGTAGACAAACCTGCAGTCTACTTAAATTTCAAACTATACATAGTACACACTTATTGGATCGTTTTATTTCTCAGTAGACACATAGTTCAAGCTATTGGTGCTACAGAACAAGCACTCATTTTTCAACTTTCTTTACTGGGCTGTCTACTTGGACTTACCACATACCCTTGCTGATGTATGAAGATTGCATTGAATCTCTCCAATGACAAGCTAAACTAACAAGAATTTACAAGACATTGCTAAAATGGAGAAACACTTTAGTCTAGGACTTGGGACCATACATTCCAAATTAGGACCGCACAAAGTACCTTTAATCCTACATTGAGGAAATTCAGAATTTCAACTTTTTATAATTTGTAAGTTGCATATACATTACTCCCCCACATTGCAAGGACTAATTCCAGTACTTTCCCAGTTGGGAACAAATTTAAGCAAAAAAAAAAAAAAAAAAAAAAAAAAAAAAAAAAAAAAAAAAAAAAAAAAAAAAAAAAAAAACAACAACAACAACAACAACAACCTGAAAATTTGTGTGTTGGGACTTAATGGCTGTAGTACATGACCTAAAACATCCTTCAAATTATTGGGAGGGAGAGCCCAGTACCATCCAGATAATCAGACCATATCCAATTGAAACTTCTGATCATTAACATACAGCCTTAGGATTGTGTATGGATATCAGGACAGGTTTGAGTGGTGAAATTAAAGACCTTTATATTGCAGCCACTTTTATTTGCCAGTTACATTTCATAAAGAAAGTAGCAATTTCCAACCTACCTTGTCATTACCATTCCTCGGGAACAGGTTAGGTAATCTTGCACATGGCAACTCCAACAGAAAGAAAAGCATGTTATTAGTAGTAGTTTCCAAGAACATTGGTAAAGGTGTAAAAAAATCACAATTAGTACCTACACTGCATATTTCTTCATGATGTAAATCCGTAATACATACTGGATAATGAAAACTCAGCCTCTTCACACATATATTTAATTCATGTTTAAATACAATGTGAATAGAGATCTACAAAATTTCTGCTAAAATATAGTTAACCTGATTATGCAGATCACTGAAATGCTACTTTCCACATTACAAGCAGAAGTAAGCACTTCAGCACATCTGGTGTACTTTGTACAGAACAAAGTCTTGTTCACTGAACACAAGTGACAAAGCTCAGGGAAGTAGGTAGTATTACTATGAATCAGTTACTAGTCATGTACCTACACCCTGTATACCTTCTGCAAAAATAAATGCAATAAATACTATGATCCTAACCTAATTAAATGACACATTTCTTCCAAGTAAACATTTATTGACACACCTCACATGACAATTATGCAGTCAAAACTAGGTAAGAACGACAATTTTGAAATGTACCTTAAAATGACCCAAAAAAACCTAGTCATACTGCACACACTTCCTTAATACTGCTATACAATAAGTGGTATAATGGATTTATGAGTGAAAAATAAGCAATCTTAACTAAAACTGCCACATTTAATATACTTTAAACAAAATTACAATTCAACCTACAGTCACATAGAATTTTTATTAGTGATATTCCTTTTAAGATAAATGAAGCAGGTTGTACTGCCAGAAAGAAAATGGAACAATACAAGTGTCAAATTAAAATTTCATCTGGGAATAGGTACCCACAAAATGCTTAGCATTTACACATAAGTGCAGAAAATATCCAGAGCCTATTTTTATGCTGTGCACTTTAGCAACATTGTCCTCATGTGCAACTCAACAATAACCTCAGACCACTGACCATAAAAATAACACTTGTGTCTTGATGTGACTTTGGGCTGTAAGGCTGGCCTATACTGTGTCTCTCCTATGCCTGGCGAATGCTGATCGGGGTTGGCTAATCTGCTTGCTAATCCTGCCACCCTGTGCCTCATATAGCCTGCCTCTGCCTTGCACTGACTTCCTTTCTATGCCTGCCCTGTCAGTTAGCCTAAGGTATGGTAGGACCTATATGTTCAAAAAATGCACAAAACATGTCAGTTAATTCCTCAATAATAATTAAAAATGCTATACTAAACTATATTATCTAAGACCCCCAATTCAAATCAAATAAGAATACTCAACACTATCTTCTAAGTAATGTTAAGCAGTCATGGAACTTACAGCTGGACAACACCTGAATAGTGTTCATTGTGCTTGTTCATATGGAAAATGCATTTAAGAAAAAAAGGACATACCTGGATATTAAGGCGTGTAAAAGAGCAATTTAGAGATTAATATCGCCGGGCTCCACCTCCATAGCCTCCTCCCACACCAGTGCTGTAGCCACCGCCGCCTCCACCACCACCTGAACAATTTTTAATGATAAGGGGGAGAATTGTATATACATACACATAGTAAAAGGAAACTACCTCTTTCTTACCAGAATAGGAGCTTGGCTCTTTCTTACCAGAATAGGGGCTTGGTCTGCCTCCACTTCCAAAGTTGCCTCTGACTGGGCCACCTCCGTAGTTTTGCTGGTAGCCACCACCAAAGCTGTCACTACTCCAGTTTCCTCCCCCACCACTGTAGCCTTGACCACCTCCTTGTCCCCATCCACCACTAGCACCACCTTGGCTTTCCCAGGGGTCTCCACCTTTAAGAATAAAATAAATTAACATATTGCAAACCATGTGGCAATTAAAATAAATTGTAAGTCTTACATACCTCCCCAACCACCACCGCTGTATCCACCTCCACTGTTCCAGTCACCACCTCCACGAGGACCTCCCCAAGCTCCAGCACCTCCACCACCACCAACAGATCCTCTGGGACCACCTCGGCCACCTCCTCTTCCTCCTGCTCCAACTCCGGCCATTTCTGCCTTGCTTAAAGCTTTCTTAACATCTATGTGTTTCCCTCTAAGTTGGTGTGATCTTTGTACTAAGGGAAAAATATTTAAAAAAAATAAAATTAGCAACATATTCAGTAAACGAATTACATTTATGCATAAAAAATACTCACAACAAATTTTATCAACAGGATCGTAATCGTCAAACTCCACAAAACCAAATCCCCTCTTCTTTCCAGTTTCTTTATCGGTGACTATGGCACACGACACAATATGACCATAAGATTTAAAATAGTCCCTCAAATGCTCCTCATCCATATCCTCTTTGAGACCGCCAACAAAAAGTTTTTTTACTGTCGCACCAGCTTCTGGTCTTCCGATTTCCTGGAAGGAATGCCGTGTAACAAAATATAAGACAAAAACAAACGGGGGAGGGGGAGAAAAAGTTATTTATCTTACCTGGCGAGGGACTGCACGTTTCGGTTCTACTATTCTTCCATCAACTTTATGTGGTCTAGCATTTTGAGCATCGTCCACCATGTGAGCCCGCGAGTAAGTGATAAAACCAAATCCACGAGATCTGAAAATGTTCACGTTATCCCTCCAGTCCAACTCGTTCGAAGTGATCTAAATAATTTTAATTCTCTTACCTTTTGGTTTTTGGGTCTTTCATGACTACCACGTCAACTATTTCCCCCCATTGTTCAAAATGCTTCTTTAAGGACTCGTCGGTAGTTCTATAGTCAAGTCCACCAATGAACAATTTTCGGACGTGTTCAGGCTCGTTTTTGCCATCCTAAAACAAAGTAAAGTAAGGGAATAGTACGACTCCATTACGTGGCAATTTCAGAGAGGGGGGAGGGTCAATGTCTACCGAAACAAAAAGTAGCGAGGAATATCTCCATTAGTTACAGCTCAACGCAATTGCTTTTAAAACTTCCTCTTTATCCTCCAGAAATCAACGAAAATTAAAATTTATTAAATTAGACCGAGCGATTCCCGAACAATAACCAACCGGGAGACCTATACAAAGACTTCATTTAAACATAATTGCGCACATACTTTAACATCAAAATACATTTCACCTTCTCATAAACACAACTAAAACAAATTTCTCGATAGTTTCATCGTTGTAATAGTAAAATTTACCTCATGTTCCATCTTCACCATTTCGAAATCCGGAGCAGCTCACAAGACGAACCTCAGCAGAAGAGACGCTGCTACAAAATGGCAGTTGCATACGTGTCAGGGGGTGTTCAAGATGTTTAAATGGGAAACGGATATACAACGTTAGTCAAATACTATTTCTTTTATTCTTATAAAAATCAAGAGAATTATGAACTTCACTTTCAATAGAAATTGCCAGTAAAACCAAAGCATATTGGAATTATTTTAGAGTTTGCAAATTAATTTGTAATAACAACTTCTTTATAGTCAATTGAATTATATCAACCGCATCTTCAATTACACGACTTAATGCGTTACCATTTACTGTAAGAATCATTAATAAAATTCAGATTTAATTATACAATTATTTATCAGTTTATATTTTGTTTGTTTTGACTTAATTTTGTAGATGTGTATTATTCATAGGCACAAATTTTATCATCATATTGTTTTTGAACTTTTGCTGTTGTCTAAAAATGCGAGAGTGCATTTATACTTTTAATTTTTATTATTTTAGTATTTTCTTTTTCGTTATTTTGAACGGACATTTGTTTAACTAGACAAGTTTCAAGCGTACATTCTGTACTATGAAATCTATCACGACACTGGCGACACCATTATCCCGCCAAAGCTGCTGAAGCCGCTTGGTGGGACGGGGGCGTTTGTGTGGGATTCAAAGATTTCGTTTTGGCGGGTGGCGACTAGCAAGTGGCCGCAGGTGAGGATAGAGTAGATTGTGTGCGATTCTGTACGTTCCACAAATTTGAAACGTGACAGGGTGGTTTGTTTATTTAAATTGGAAAGGTGAAAACTGTCCGAAATACAATTTGTATTGATGTCTAATTGCTTGCTGAACGGAATTTTTGGTACTACAGTGCATGGTGTTGAATGAATATGGTTATCAATATATTTTGAATTATGCTCAGGTGCTGCGGAGGAGTCGTTTTCTCCATTTGATATTCACCGGATAATGTCTAAAAGTAAGTGTTTTGCGGTATTTCCAGATTTCTTTCGCTGTATCTGCGTAACTTACAATTATTAAGAAACTTCGGGGGAGCGCAAAAGTATAATCGACATCTGTAATTATTTTTAAAAAAATTTATTAGTGAATTGGGTTAAATTGTAACTTGAGACATTTTGATATTTCACTTATAGTGGAGGGCCCAAGTAGTGCAAACAGGAAAAACAAGGACAAAGAAGAAGGTGAAGGTGAAGAAGAAGAGTATTCTGTAGAGAAGGTCTTGGATAGAAGAATGCGTAATGGTCGGGTTGAATATTTGTTGAAATGGAAAGGATATTCTAAGTAAGTAGCAATCATAAATTGACTGGTGTAAGGTAATGGTGACAAACACTTGTTTAATTTGATTTAAAATTTTGTAGTGATGATAATACTTGGGAGCCGGAGGAAAATCTGGATTGCCCAGATTTAATTTCAGAATTTGAGGAAAATAGAAAAAAGAAGGAAGCTGCTAAAAAAGATGAGCGTAAACGTAAATCTGGTGCTGCTGAAGAGAAGAAACCAGCTTCTAAAAAGAAACATGTTGAAGTTTGTGAATTTATTTAGTTATCTCAGCATGTATCCAAAACTGTTACCTGTGATTTTAGTATGAGGCATTAATGTAACTGCTTGCTTCTACAGGAAGATAATAAACCTAGAGGGTTTGACAGAGGACTGGAGCCAGAAAAAATTATTGGTGCTACTGATTCCAGTGGAGAGCTTATGTTTCTGATGAAATGGTGAGTACTAAAGATTATTGTCAAGTTCTAATTTTTTAACAGAAATGACACTTTTCTAGGTAGTATAGATTTGCTGATATAAATTTACAGAAGTGCATTAATTCTTAACTCTGCCATGAGATCTATAGCACTTAACACTGACAGTAATATGGACCAGACCGTTCTGATTAAAGAAAATGTTGTTTGTATGATTTTTGGGAGGGTTGTGTGTTTAATAGTAAATACATGTAACAACAAATCAAGTGTGCATAATAAAGAATTCAGTTAATTCACACATTGTTCTTCTGCCTATAGAGCCGATAGCAAGTGTCCACTCAAAGTTTCATACAATTTCATAAAAAATTAAGTTTCTGGCCCTTGCAGAGGGCCAATGTCTTTTTCTTGGTGTTATTAATAGTAGAAATAACTACAGATCATGGTATGGCTGGTACATTAGATGTCATGGTCATCTCTTTTGCAAAACCAAAGAGGCTTGAGATATTCTCCCTTTGCTTCTTGGCAAGAATTTCAGAGGAGTGTCTGGCTTGTTTTGTGTGTTGTTCCAAAAATGGCCAATTGTTCTCTCACCCCATTGGAAGGAATTCACCTCTAACGTAAGATGAGTTGCTAAGAGTTATCTCTAAGGTGCCACACTTTAACACTTGCTGTATGAAAATGCACAGGAACCTAATGTTGGTGTGTCATAAATGACAATTTAGAGAAAATGGTGCCAAGGGCATTTTGCATTGTATGCTGTGGTTAGAAATGTTACCAGAGGAAATTGAACCTGCATTCTTGGAAGCTAACAGTGTTCTTAGCAAATAGAGAAAAAATGTCTTCAGGTCAAATTTCACTGACACCAATAGTTAACGGTTAAGATCAATGAGTCATATTGTTTGGTGACGCTGCAGTGAGGTTCAAGGTCGCTTGTTTTGCAGTCTCTTGCGTTTTACAGTGTTATGCACGGCATAGCCTGATATCACGCATGGTTCCAATTCCCTCTCCCCCGTTTCCGAGCAGCCAGGCAAAATGCGGAGATAAACAGTACAGGGAAGTTGGGTGTGGATCACCAGAGCAATGTAAATACAGCTCGTGACCATATTAAAAGTTTGTTTGTGGTTCTTGAGGCCTTGTATACTCTAGACCATACAAATTCTGTCACGGAAGCTTATGTAATCATACCTTTGCGAGAAGTGTCACAAAGACAACAGCAGGGAAAGTTAATGAAAGTTAGGTCTTCCATTTCTGGGTGAAATGTTAATATTACATAATTATTGTCATGGTAGAAGACTTTGTCAACCGAGTGTCATTTTGAGAGGCTACTACCCACTTGCGTCACTTGTCATGAAATTTTAGAAACTTCTGCATGGCTCTTTCTTCACTACTGTTCTCATACCTTTTCCTGTGTTGCTTCCCTCCTAGCAAGAAGCACTAAATTCAGTGCTTCTCTTTTTTTTTAAAAAAAAAAAAAAAAATTAGGGGAAGGGGAATGAACAACCTAGAATAATTGTAACTTAGTGTGTTAGTTTAAAATCTAGTAACCTCAAATTTTTATACTTCCTTCGTATTCGTTACGCAACGCCAGTTTTCCATTTTATATACTGTCTTATGGTATAGCATATATTGTATAGTTATTAAATTATTATTAGAAAATCCTAAATATAAATTTTTAGAACACTTATGTTGGATCAAAACCAATATTATGTTGTACTGACATGCATCATTTCTGGCAATGCATCTCCTGAGATTCTATTATTTGTGTAAGTTCTAGAATTAATATAAATGACTTAAGCAAATAATTTTTTTTACAACAAACAGACCATCATGGGAAGATGATAATATTTAGTGCTTCAAATGCTGGGGAAATACACAAGCCCATTTCACTATGCAATGAGTATTGTTCAGTTTCTTGCTGGTAACCATTGTTGTTGGGAGAGTGTGGGTCTGCATTACTTACGTCAGAGGCATAACTTAATTCCATTTTAGAGTAGTTATTGCTTCACAAAATTATGCATCTCACAAGATTCATTGCTACACTTACTTCTCACAATTCTGCCCCTGCCAGTTATCTGGTGTTGACAGATTCATCCAATCGGGAGCTTGGACATCACCATAGTGACTTCACTGTAGTGACATTTAAGCTCCCGATTGGGTGGAACCGTCAACAGTAGATACCTGCGAGTGGCAGAGTTGCATAAATCATAGTATAAGTTATGGTTAAAAGTGCGCACCATTTCTTGTGCTCAATTTTTGCTCACTAATGTGGGATGCGAAAACTCACCATAAAACTATTTTTAACTTAATTGTACAGTGAGAGGTCTGTTACTGGCATTTCTGAAATAAGTATCAACTGCATTGTTACTGGCTGTAGAACTTATTTGCTTTAGTATGGATTACTTCATTCTGAGACCAATTACCTTTTATGTAGAGATATTTAATTTTCTAATTTCACAAATTTGTTGCTAGCAAGCTTTTTATTGTTAAATTTAAAATGTTACAATATTCTAAATATTGCTGTTCCCACATCTATTTTAGTATATTGTGTTATCGGGACTAGCTGAACTAGATCCACAAAGAAGACCAACAAAGAAATTTATCAACACAACACTTTTTCAATTATCTAAGTCTTGTATTCTTTGGAGCAGTTATTGTATTAAAATTTAATATTATCTTGCCATTACACAAGATAACTCTGTCTAATTATTGTTAACTTTTAGAAAATACGAATTGAAAAATGAAAATGCTCATCTTCAAAACTATGAAGACAAACTGTGCCATCTAACACCTCCACAGATCTGTCACACACGTCACTGTTTTTAGAACAGTGGGTTCAACTGCATTGACACCAACTTGTAAAAGTCACATTTTATTTTAGATTTCATGTCTGATTCTCTAGCACCTTTGTTCTCTTCTTTTGCGTCTCTGGTTTTCAGTGTAATGTTTCTTCAGAATCTTGGAGGTATATTTGGATTAAAACAGGAAACCGTTTCAAAGTCATAAGGTATCAGGAGTGGTGAACGCTGCCCTGTTATCGAATTGTGAGCTTTGGTAAGACTTTGACTGAAGACATTGACCCCCTTTTTTTCAGCTTGTGTTCGTGAAAGGACTTCCTGTTTTAAATGTAGTGTGTATTATATGTAAATGTATTAAGTATTATAGGTGTGGCTTTTGAGGAGGCATCTTAGTCTCTTGATTTGCTGGACCGTATTGGGTGTAATGTAGTCTGCAAACAACTAATGCCATACTCTTTGCATGCTTAACTAATAAGTGTTCCTTTGATCCTTCTCTGATTGGAGTATTTAGTTGTGTAATTGTGTGTGACTTCAATGCAGCTGTACCATAAAAACAAATGGCCATTGCATACTTCATACATTGTTTTCATTGTATTCATTCAAAGCATGATGGTTTTGGGGTTTTCTGTCTTTGTCTTCAAATTGTTGAGGACTCACACTGTATTTAAAGGTGTCACAGCTTTGTTCACATCAGGGACTCCATAAACAAGTCTCGTACATTATTTTAAAATGTCTTAAAACTTAAACTGACTTAAAATCTTCAGAGATGGTGATTAACATAAATAAATGTTTGTTATCCCCATCTGGAGCAAGTTTTTTGGCCAGTTTTCCTTTTTTTATTTTTTTATTTTCTTTTGAACAAATGCTGAAATGGTCCCTTACTTTGATTCTGAACAGTAAACGTAACTACACTTTCTGCACAAGTTTTCTTGAGCTCTTGTTAGGGATGGGAGTTTATTTGTCAGCAGTATTAATAAATCTGAAGATAATTTGCCCACATTATTCTGTAGTGAACATTTGCAATGTATTAAAATGCTTCTGTGTATCTTTCTTCAAAATAGTGCAGTAAGAGTGTAGTTCTTTAAAATTAACTAAAAGTGGTTCATTCTTTTGATACTGCGCGCGCGCCCACACACACACACACGCACACGCGCACGCACGCGCACACGCACACGCACACGCACGCACACACACACAAAAAAAACAAAAAAAAAACAAACCACCACCAACAACCCCCCCCCCCCCCCCCAGGTGAAGGTAAAATGAAACTACACCTTTTGGTTATCAACAGGTAGAAGGCTTCATTGACAGCAGAAATTTGTTATTGGAATTGAAGACTTGCAAAATTGTACTCTCTCCATGTAAATTCATTTGAAAATCATAAAGAATAAAATATCCCTTGCTCAGCAGTGCAAGGGTATCTATTTTATGAATGGTTTTTATGACATTACTAATACCTACCCGAAGTTCTTGTTTATGACTAGGGAATAGAATTATTTTGTAATAAGAAAAATATAGTGTTTGTATAGATGTTTTTCATTAACAAAAATATGTAAGAAAAACAAAATTAAAAATGAATTTTTCTTCTTGTTCAGAGGTAATTGGTCAATGGCTGCACCATTCAGCAGAATTTTTTAAGAAAAATAAACATGTATTCATTACATACAATCATTGTGATCTTTCTGAGGGTGAAGTGTGTGCATTTCATTCAAGGCTGTTCACCCCAACGAATGTCACAGGAAGATGGCCTAAGCATTTGCATAGTAACAGCGATAACACTGGCGTAGGGTCTCCCAAACAGTCAAGAAACTTTTGTTTTTGGTTGTGGAAGCCTATACATTCATAGCTCATTCTTGATAGAGTACATATTTTTTGAGAAGTAGGGGTAAGCAGCAGTTCTAATGTCTCGATCATAATGTTCAGTATTTCATTGCTTTGTTTCACTGTAAAGAGATTCTAGGGTTACATAAACTGGCCCAATAGTCACCTTGATTTAGGTGGTTTCCTCTGTGAACAGGAACATTTTTTTTGGAGCTGATTGGTTTTTCCAAAAAGGATGTATAAATATTCCCTATTTTGTGTCCAGGCTCATTTTGTAGATACAGCCCTTTTCAGTTGACACCTCAGCTGATTGTGTATTCTATTTCAACGAACCATAAAAGTTAGATTACTGTTGATTTAATATCTTCCTTTGTAATTGACTGATGTACTGAATGACTAATTACTTCAAGTTCATTGAAGTACTTGACTGATTACTTCAAAAATTTATAGCCAGTCTCTTCTCTTGTTGGGGGGATTAATTTCCATTTCAAGTAACGGTATGTTTTTTTTTATAAATGCCTCCTAACGAAACATCGCGTATGCCTCTCCCATTTCATATCATTGGTAGGTCTTGCTAATTGTCATCATATTCGTTTCATATCGTAGGACTTGCTCTGTCATCATATGGCAGGAATCTGATATCAAAAATATTTGTGAACTGGTGTAATGTTTCTACGGGAAATGATTTACATCTTCAAGTCTAGTTTGATTCAGTGAGGGCAGAGAGTTTTTTAAGTAAGAATGAGTGATCTGATCAGTGGTTTCCTTCCTTGGTTTTTTTGGAATACTTTCATTTGCCAATGTAAGTATCAAGTCAATTTTCAGCTAATTGGTTTTAAAATTTCTTAAATGCATTTCAGCTAATGAAAGACCATTTTATATTTGTGCCATGTGGTCCATAATTTTATTATAGATGCATGTGAGAGGGAGTGCATGTGCACAAGAAAAATCAGTTCATTTGAATCGTTGCCATCTTAGGGAGAAGTGTGCATTACAAACTTCAAATTGTCTTCAATATTGACAAGGAAGATTAATGTTATATCTGGAATATTTTCTTTGTTTTCCAAATTTTGTTATCATACCTTTTCCTCCAGTCTTACATTTTCCTCCCTTTTTTCGTTTTGACGAAGCACTAAGCTGGATTCTTTTATTTGCAAATGGCATTTAGTAGTAAAATGAAACTTATTTATTGACCTAAGAAGGTTGAATAAGCAGTTTGCTAATTCTGAGCATCGTTAAAATTAATTTGTAATGGTAAAATGGTATATAAACAAAACATTTGGTATGCTTAAATTTTATTTTTATATAAGGAAACCAGCAGCATATAAGCAAACAACAATTATGTGCGCTGTTGCTGCACATTACTTCGCACATGGCACCACCTTCATCACCAATAAATTAAATCTCAAAACATTAACTCTACTGACAGGCTATGACACATCTTGATATCATGTTCATAACGTTCGCTAAAGCCAAACCTTATCATCTTAATCCATGTGAGTCAGATGACTGGTAGCGCTCAACCCTGTCTGTAAGAAAGTAAACTAATCCTTGCAAGTTGATTGCTTCAGAACAGGTCACATGGCATACCCACACAACATGTAGTGAGAAAAGTTAGTTGCTTATACACTGATGGAACTGTGGTGCGTACAATTCAACAAGCATTTGGCAACTTCCAAACTTCTTATGATGTAATATAAACAATCATTTTCAGTCATTCTTTTGTCAATTTGAAGGGGATAAATATGTACACCAGCAATAGAGTTATAATTTGAGTGTGTGTCATTGCAGTTTAAATATGTTTGGCAAGTTAATAACAGTATAATTAATATATTGCCAAATGAAATGAGTATGTTGATTAAACGTTTTTCTCCTCTCCATTTTCTTGCGATTATTTCAGAATTAAATTTATCCCGTTACAGTAAGAATTTATTAATGTGATGCTTTTGGCTTATTAGAAATAAATGATGTTAATATTTTAAAACACTCATTACTATTTTTTGTTTAATGCCATGTATACTTGTAAAGCCGAATACCCTTGTCACTTGTTTCAGGAAAGGAACCGATGAAGCAGATCTTGTACCTGCACGCCAAGCAAACGTGCGTTGCCCACAAATCGTTATTCAGTTTTATGAAGAAAGATTAACGTGGCATACATCAAGTCATGATGAGGAGGAGTCGGGTGGAAAGGAGGGAAATGAGTAATTTTAATCTCTGTGAAAATATTTTTGTATTCATGTGAGTTTCTTAAATTCTGTATTCGTTATTAATTCTTCAATTAGTTTACAACTACACAATTGTAATTTGAGATAGTATATTACTTGGAGTCTTCCTGTTGGTGGAGAAAGAAGACAGTTCGGAAGACTGAAGAAGTTGGGAGATTGAAAGCGTGAATGGCGACACTTGTAATTCATCAAGATGTTAACTTATGTGCGTTTTTGTTTTTGAAGTTCATTCTTCCAATTGTTAATTCTGTAAAAATAACATTCTGGAAATGATCTGTATATCTTACTTTTTCTTTATAAAAATGTTCCGATTTTCCCCAAAAGACTTTTGGGTATTATTTAAATATTTAGATTTAAAATGTCCTGTTTCCATTTGTTGTCTCATTGTGATTGTAGAGTCAAATGCAACGTCTTTTAAATCAACATTTATTTTCATTTTGTAGTTTAGATCAGTGGAGTTTAAGAAGAAATGCACACCATTTGGAGCTCGAAGATTAAAGAAAAATTCTTTGCCTTATTTCATTTCACTTATGTTGGAGGTCAATTTTCACATTGCTTCATCTTATGTGAATGGCTAGAACTGTACCATCTTCAATGTTTCAGTGAAGCAAGCAGTGTTGCAATGGTAATTTCATTTAAATAATTTTGTACGAGGTATTCAGATGTTACCATATTTGCAAGTTTTGTGTCATCTGTATAATGATATTGTATATGAAGCATATATTTGTAACTAGACAAGGATGCTAATATTTGCCAGGAAGTGTTTTAAATTGTTGCCTTGATTTTTTAAAAATAATAGACAATGACTTAGCTTTTTAAGTGAAAAGTGGTAATCTGTAGTATAATTGTTGCACTGTTACTTCCTTGTAACCAAGTGGATGTGAAGTGTTATGGAGCTCCTAATGGGAAAATTTACAATCATGTAAGTGCATTTAAAATATATTTGTATGAGTATTTTGTGTTTTTTTTTATCGCCCTTCATTAATCCACCATCGTTTTCCTGCTTACTCCAATGACTTAGTAAATGGAAATAAAAATATTTTCATAATGGGAATCTCAAATGATGTGTTCTGAGATACGCCTTAAATCATAGAAGCATGATTCGGTGGATGGTTTTACTAGGTATTTATTTAATTCATGCAAAATTTTCGACATCTTAATAAAGGGCATTGTATGTCTAATTTGGATACCCTATGCAATTAGTGGGTTACTGAAAGATGGTATATGATCAAGGATAAAATGTGAAGTGTGAGGTTGGTTCAAGATAAAATAACCCAAAAAATAAAAACTACTACGGTCTTATACATAACATTAAGGTTAAAATGTGGCGGACCTAATTTTTCTCCTGAAAGGTGGAATGGAATCAGAGCTGACGCTTAAGACATTCTGACTGGCCCCTTGCTTCATGTATTGTGCGTACCACCATTACAATTGTAGTAAACCAATAGCATTGTGATCCTTGTTAATACAAAATGAGGCAAGGAGTCGAAGAGATCTCAGAATCTCTTCTAAACAAACCACGAAAGGAACTTTTACGTATATCCGGAGGCACATTAACATCTTTGTCACTTGTAGACATACAACTTTTTTCTTGGGTTATAAGTATATTAAAAATTGGACCCACATTTGTGACTAACATTAAATGTGATTTAACGAACAATTTTGTACAATTTGTAATTTTGTATGTTCTGTTTTTTCGAACAGGATAGCCCGGTAGTATGCCTAACAGACACGGCACTTCGCAGATTATTGGAGCTAGCGAACGGACGAAGTTCCACATTGTGGCCACTGGAGCGCTGGTCGCGGACCATTCGACCATTCTGACCGTTCTGACCGTTCTAATACTTGGAGAAAATGCCCGCCCTTCGGGCAAATTTGGTCACATAGTGACATTGTAAACTCGTGGAGATGGTAATATTAAACAATACTAAAATTATATATCTGTGCACTTTGCTGAAAAGAAATTATGAACTGAATATTTCAAAATAACCCTCGAATAGGCGTGCGTGAAATTTACGGTAATTTATGGTTAGTGTGATGCAGCAGTAATTCTTTTTGGCGTATAAAATGCAATATTTATTCTTAATTATTTCTGATATTTGCTGTATTTTCAGGTGTCTATAGAGAACTATAATGCGTATAATGTCTTTAAACCTTTTTTTGTTATTTAAGGTCGCATCAACTTCTAGGTCATTAGCGGCCACTATTGTAACGGTATGGTAACTGTGAGGATGACACGATATGATGATATGAGGTGAAAGGACGGACACAAGTACAACCATGCCCGAGGCGGGTCTCGAACACGCGATCTTTCGGTCCGAGGTCGCTAGGGCACTACTGCCTCAACGATCTCGGCCACCGGATCGGCAAAACTGTTTTTTGTAGGAAAAAACACTAAATAATTGGAACAAACTAATTAACACTAAATAACTAAACAAAAATGGACAACGGATGCTGATATAAATAACACCCGGGAAAGTTCAGTCATCAAAAAGCACTTCAAATCACGATTGCCCTGGAAAAAACTTTCTCACCTAGAGATAGAACCAGTTACATCTAGCGAAATCCATATTGGCGCTCTCGTGGACGTACACGAAAAGAAGATTTTCATGAATATCATCTGACGTACAATGTAGAATTTTTTTAAAATCCTCTGCGTATGCCGCTTCCAAATTCCACAACAATGATTTAACTAATTCGCGCCCAGGACTCTTGCAGGGTCATTTTGAAAATTGACCGCAAAAGCTCTTATAAATGTTTAAATTTAATGTCGAAAGATTTCGATAGTTATTCACGTCGCACCAAAGACGTGCGGGAATTAAGTAACAATTGCAAGGAATGGGTCGCCAGAGCTTAATATTACTAAATTCCAATAGCTCCTATATTTTGTGAAAATTTGGTGAAATTTTAAAATCAAATAGCTCTGTTACTATTTATTTGAGAAACATGATTTATAAAGCAAATTTGTAGAGAATTTTATGATTTTTAAAAAAATTATACATAACTATGCGCGAAGATCAACTATTAAAACAGCATTTTCACAAAGAGGAACACGCAGAAATTGTGTGCACAATATGAAGTTCTCACCCATACGTCACATACGTTTTTGTTACTAAATAAATCTAAATCTAAAGTTTTCCTTGATATCGTCAATATGATCAATGCAGCTAGAAACTGTCAAAATGAATGAGAACAGCATATAACATACATTGCTGACAAGAATTTCATCATAGAAGAAGCTCATTTACAGATTGGAGCATTATTATCCGCTCCATCATGTGTCAGTTCTATACAATATGGGAAATAATAAAAGTATAGCTTTACTTTCGACTCAAATACATTTACTTTTTAAAATTCAATAAATCAACAAAAATATTTAATATAAACAATGTTTAATCACTATGATAATGTCATATAATTTTTTTGAACATTAATAACATTTTCTAATTCAATTTCCAAAGGAACGCTTTTTAGATTTCCTTGTGTGAAAAGTGTATTTTTCATCTCTTGCCAGTGACCAGCAAAAGACTAACATACTAATATTCCACCGTCCCTGGTAACGATGTTCCATCTCATTGATGTCTTGGTGAAATCTTTCACCCTGCTCCTCACTGACATCCATGATTTTCTAAAATAATAATAATAATTATAATAATCCAAGTGAGAGTGTACGAAATGTACCTTAACGCTCATATTACACCCTTGCTGTTTAAAATTTTTCAGCATTTTTTTATAATATTTTTATAATTTGGATGTTTGTGATTTCCTAGGAAGTTTTTAATGACTTTCCTGAAAGCCACCCATGCTTGTTTTTCGGTCTGTATCAATGTCTCTTCTAACATGGTATCTTCTTACAACTTCCTTACCTGTGATCTAATAAATACCTGGAAATATCTTGCATATATATTTGTAACAGTTACCATCATTGTATAAAACTTAACAAATTGCTTCATAAGACCCAATTTTAAATGAAGGAGGAAAGAGAACACTTTTGGGGTTTACAAGACAGTCATACAATATCTTTTTGGTTTCTGGAACAAGATTCTCTCTGTTTCTAATCTTGTAATCCAGTGGTAAGATCGTGCTCTGCTGTCCCATTCCCAACATAAGATATGTGGTATCTTTGTGTACCGGACTGTTGACCAAGAAGCATGCAGATAACTGGTATCACACCTTCCACATGTTTTCATGAGAAGAACTGGATGGGCAATTGGAACTGATGGATATTTGTTCCCTTTATATAAGAGAACAGCTTTCATACTCACTTTTGAGGAGTCTATAAAATACCTCCAATCACTTGTAATATATTTTTCAGCTCCCAAAAATTCACTAATCCAGGACTATCATGACAGTATGTAAGATTCTCTTCTTATCAGAAGTACGGGACAAATTGTTCTTCTCAGTGTCTGTACCATGCAAATGATCTTGGAGCTAGGAGATTATTTT
The DNA here is from genome assembly GCA_038098605.1 of Gryllus longicercus. Taxonomy (NCBI): domain Eukaryota; kingdom Metazoa; phylum Arthropoda; class Insecta; order Orthoptera; family Gryllidae; genus Gryllus; species Gryllus longicercus. The sequence goes on along the minus strand of JAZDUA010000015.1, from coordinate 2,234,860 downwards.
CTTGTAGTCTTTCCCCCGAATTCGAGCAGCAGCCAGGATTGCCAGATGCTTCATACAAACATCCGCCGTTACTTGTCTGTAAATCCTTCCAACAAGAAAAAACGTTCAAGCGGGAAATTTGAACTTGTATTAAACAAAATTAGTTGAAGTTATTTTTTTTATAGCGATCCTATCGATTTCTTGATTAGTTTTATTTTTGTTTTTGAACATTGTAATTAATAATATATGTAAAACATTTTTTGCCATAATAAGTTATATTTTAATATTTAAAAATTAGTAATGACTGATCTCACGACTACAGCAGATGGGAGGAATATCGTAACAGATAAAATAATTATTTTCAAATGATATCATTTTATTTATCACGTCATATTACATTGAAATGTGTTTGAATGATTGTAGCTGAAGTTAATTTTAAATGACGTGTTGTAAAATTAACTGCAAGTACTGCCAATGTGATATAATATATACTCGTGCTGGCAACGACAAAGAAGCTATGACTTTTAGAATACACTGTACTAGAAGTCTAAAATTACTTTACTCCTGACATACTACTAACATTAGTCACTTCTCAAAGTAAATTTGAACGAATTAACAAATTATTAATGAAAAATGTATAAAAACTAAAAAAATCAAACTCACTGTCAACGTGTTTGTTGTTTTTTTTTAAATTTCGTCGTAATCTGAAAACTCGCCCTAAACCGCACACGTTTTGATGCATTTCCACTCATGAACCAATATTCTGCGAAGTTAATTTTCGTCCCGCAAGAGAGCCGATTTCCAGCCCCAAAAGCGGAACTCCGCGCAACCTGGCAATCCTGACAGCAGCCTGAGAAATACCTAAGTTAACAAGTTATTAAGATCATTTTGTGTGAACTGTTGAGACTGCTTGACGTCCTATTCGTGAAATTAATCTGAATCACTGCAATTGTCTCCAATGCGTCTGATACAGAAGGCACAGGAAAACCTGGTGGATAAGCAACGATCCTTTTTTGCTAACAAGATATTTGGATACACGATATTTTTCAAGTTTTTGGAATTGCAGCCTGCAACGTCACATACACAAAAATAATCATCTACAAAAATTTCGAGGCTCAACGCAAATCATTGGAACAGCAACAGGCATTTTCTTCCCTTAACTCCATTTCGTTAATTGTTCAACACAAGTATGACACACTGTTTTGGAAAGCCCATTTTTTATCCTTATCTCCTTGATTCATACCAAAGTAGGCAAGGTATGCCTTTTTAACAAAGTTTGTGATGTTCCGTCTTCTTTTTCTAGCCACAAAACTCCCACCAATGTGACAAAATGTAAGGATTATTTTTACATTTTCTGGAAGGTGTATTATTTCAAAACACATCGAGCAAATAAAGCGTCCACTCAAAAATCTCACTAACTGTAAACTGATAGTATACTCTTAAAGATTTAAAAAATCGACAGTTTATAAAAATAAACGGAAGGAGTCACTTGTACGCTAATAGCGCAGGGGCTCGAAATTCGTTGGCACTTTTCATAGTCGATGAAAGGGCATGTGGAAGCAAACATTTCATACATTTCTTTTTATTATAAAGTATCATCTTGGCATCATTGCTAAGGTCTTAATACTAATTACTTCGAACCGTTTTCAAAAAGAAAAGGTAGCGACGTGACGTGTGTTGATAAAATAGTGCTGTTTTAAATCCAATTTGTGGGCGAAATTCGCAGCCCGAACCTAAATAAACCGAAAGAAAAGCAATATTAATGTAAATAACAAATGTGATAAAGACATACGAAAAATAGAAATCATCGAGTTAGTTATAGTAGTCATCGTTGTTCCTACAAGTTCGGTTGTGGCCGCCAAGGCTTAGGGAGCGGGAAAAAAAACACACACACACACACACACACGCTCCGAAACGTCTTGGCTGGAGAAGTGAGATTCAGTAACCTCACATTTGCAAGGTGTAGTAAAATTAACTTTGGAGTTAGCCGATGGAAAAACCGAGAATCCGCATCGCCAATACAAAAAACCTCAAAAATGTTTGGGGAAAAAGTGAAATGTTTAGACAGGAAACCGGATACCTTTTGGAGAACAACTACAAGAAGGACTATAGGAAATTCTACAAAAGACTAAGCCGAAAGTTAATAACATTTAATCAAAATATGGAACAAACCTTTCAGAGCAAAATAAAATAATAAAAAGATGGTAGTTTTTTTTTTTTCAAGGAGATAAATCACTGGAAAATGAGGAATTCGATAGTGAGGGGGATATTAGGAGATTGAAATGGAAGAGCCTGGATATGAAGAGGTTGCAGCAATAGTAAAAGAATTTTAAGATGAATGTTCCTGAAAATGACAATATAAATTCTGAACTAATACAAGGAGGTGAACAGCTGTAAAGAAGGATAAGTGTGATTGTTAACAGCAATATGGAATGAAGAATTAATGCCAATGGATTGGATATAGCAATAGTGTGCGCAACCTCTAGGAGAGGAGATAAAACAGTGAAATACTTGCAGGGGATTGTCCATAAATGACATAAAATAATAGCAATAATAATAAATAGAAAAGTAAAATATGCTGAAGATATATTTGGATACTACTAAAATGGATTTAACAAAATAGATATTCCGTGGATTATATTTTTTATATACTCTTCTCCGTTCGTTCGTTTTCCATGGTTTCTTCGATCAACGGCAGGAGAATGCCGGAGCAGTACTCTAACAAACGGGCCTCGGACGGCGCGCGATCTTTTCTTCCTCTTCCTTGTTCTATCCTCACCCCTTACTTACACACATACGTACATGCATTCCACTACCACACAGATTGGTCGGGAGCTTAGAGTTTGTCCCGGCTGGGGAGCTGGTGGGAGATACCTTGTTGGGTTTAACCCAGCTACCCGACGGCCCGCAACGGATCTCACCATATAGCGGGGAAAATTACCGCCATTGGCCGAGGAAAATAACACGCACTATACATATAAGACTAATGACCTAAGCAGTTGACGCTCCCGGAATCACCAATCAATCAATGACTGTAATAGGCAAGAAAAAATGGAACGATATAGTCCTGAAAGTCGGTCCATAAAGGGCTGTAGTGCTAATGGAAGAAGAAGAAACGAATCCTACATTGGAACCATGCGAACACTGTAATAAAAAAAATGGAATTTCTTTGCAGACCCAACTTCGTACGCCAGGCCCTGATTGAAAAAGATTTATTAATAGTGGGGATGCATAAATTTTTTCGTTATTTATTAATAAACAAAAAGATTTCTGCAACCTTGCAGTCCAATTTAATTGTGGAGAATATTAAATACATTTACAGGAGTTATATTTCAATATTTTCCAAGTTTTTCCGTCCAGACAACGGGATTCTAAGGTTACCGGCACCCGGCCGTCAAATTACGGACGGTAAAGTGCGTCCGTCGTAATATGAAAGGGACACAAGCGCGTTGCACGACGTGCGTTGAAATTAATATCCATTACTTAGTGGACAATGGACCTCAAACGCTAGCTAACGTGCGTTACTCCATGACGCACGTTGTAGCTTCATTAAGAAATTTTTGGTTGTTGGCATACTGTTTGTGAAGCGACGGACGTTAGCTATAAAAAAATGTATCCATAAACACGTGTTGCAGAGCAATTGGAATATGGATAGCATGTACACGGAATCGAAGAAGCGCCCAGGTTAACCCATGCGACTCGTCAATTTATAAAAATAAATTTCAAACACTTGGAGGAAAGTGTTAACTGTTTACTCAGTATTCCAATCGAAAACCAATGTAAAGAAAAAAGTCATCAGTCTTCGTGCAATTGATAAATAAGTGTGTGTGTGTGGAATTCAGCTTATAAATATCGTTCAGTATTTATAGATGGACCTACGCGTTAACTCTTTAAATAACGCCTAGCACACATGCTTCAAAGTATCTCTAATGGTTGGTTTTCCAAAATCCAAATGTTTTTTGTATAAAGGAACTAAAAGTGACGAATATTCGAAAACGTTCGAAGCAAGTTTTTTCAAAAAACTGCTGCAATGCTTCCCTCAGATATTTGAGTGTTAGAATATTGTTCAATTCTCTATGATATTCAGAAAGCCTTATTTCGATCAAGATATTTGTGGCTCGAAAAATAGAAGAAAAAAGGTAGTGTGTTTTAATCAAACGCAGTATAAAAATATCAATTGAACAAAAACGAAAAGTAAACAATCGCGTTAATTGTTCTGTAAATATTGATATTGTTATTACATTTTGTTACCAGTTTGCAAATATTAAGGAAAATGTGCATGTTGTGTCTTCGCGGGCTTCGAATTGTCAAATAAAAAGTGTTATGTCCAAAAACACGTACTTTCGTGAAAACAGATTTATTACACTCTTCCACAAGTACAGTCTAACCATTAACAAGCGAGTTCAACAAAGTTCCAAAAGATGTACCGGGAAAAGCCAAAATCGCCGTTAAACAAGAAGATGTCCAATATTCACTGCAGTAGTCAAGATTTCACAGTCCAGAAGAGAGTCCGTTTCATTTTGCCGCTTCGTGGATCTCTTCTCTAGTATAGTAGTAAAATAGTCACTGATCACAATAATACGTAGGTACACTTTACTGCCGGGAGGCGCTGACTGGCCCTCTGCTCGCTGGGCGCTGGGCGGACCATAGAGTATAGCACCGGGGTGCGCAGAAAGCCCAGCCGGGTATCAACATTTCTCGCGCCCGAGTCACGTGACTTTGAGACAGCTAGCAGGCATCTGCTGTACACCCGTCTCGTACTAAATGATTTCATTTAATAAATATCTAAAATGCTTCACTTTAGCGTTATTTCCCATTTATTACACAGTCCTAAGAATGTTGCTTATAGCATAAAAGTTACTTTAAGTTATTCTGCTCTATTTTCTGCATGAAAATTCCGATTTTTGTCCTACTTGTCATTCTCAACCGCGTACCCCACTACACCTGTTTTACAAGTACTATTATATAGGACAATAAATAAAAAATATTTGTAAAATAAATTAACTCCATGGGAGTCATTAATCCAAGTTTTTGTTACTACTCAATGCTAGACATTTTGCTATTGATAATCCACATCAGACATATAACAGCAAGTTATCAAAATATTTCAAGGATTTGTAGAGGGGGAAAACAAACTTTTATTTTGATATATATTTCGATTTATTTAGTCAAAAACAGTAAATACTGTATGCGACATACGGAGGAGAAGAATCATTTGCACACATTTTCTTGAGCTCAAAAATCCCTTCCCAACATTTCAACTATAGACATTAGACATTTTACCTCCCACGTTATACAAAACTTATTTGCAATGATAAAAAAACTGCAGGTTTAATTTAATTTTTTTTGGTATTACTTACAAAACAGTAACATAACATAGGTTTTACTCCTACCAATTACAAGCAAAAGGAATGCTCAACAAAACGTGCGCATAGTGAAGCTACATTTACATCCAGAGGCAAAACAAGGGGCCATCTCAGCATTTGCTAAATGGATCAGGGAAATTGGACAAAAACCTGATCGAAATTAAGGTCTTTGACTCGGAAGCTGAAATACGTAATTTTCAAAGAATTCACGAATAAAAATCAAATACTTACAATCATACAAACTATGAACACAAATAAACTACTAACACTACAAACATAACTTACACAAGTAAATACATAATATATACTACTAACACCATATAATACTAACACCAATAAATACACACACATTACTGCCCTCTAAATAAAATCATTTTATTATTAACTGATCTAATTCTGTTTTTCTTGTAAATTTCAGTCTTTTCTCTTCCTATGTTTTAACCTAATTTCAATATATTTAAATAATATTGCCTTAATAAAATACATCATATGACTCAGCATGGCCTCTTGACCAATACTATGATAAGTTAAATTACAAAAAACGGAATTATTTACAAATTCTCTCAAACACCTATTTACAATTGTAGTGTTAGGTGCCTTTTTAAAAATGTCACCTCTCTCTTGAAGTATTCTTACTTCTACTTCCGCTCTTTTGCAGATTTTCACATCTGCAGAAGGGTCAACCCATGATCATCCTTCCTCTGAATGAAGGAATATGATCCTTCATTACTATCAGTTCGGTAAAGAACTATCTTGCAGTCAACACAAGCAAGTGACATTTCCAATTTTTTTACTACAAATCCTCCAATATACGTTACAATGTCCACAACATAGGGAGACAATCTAGTTTCAAGATTCTCTGCTGATGGCAAGTACATATGGTCAATTGGAACCTCAATGCACAGTTCAGGATCTTTCACTTGTGACACACATATTGGCGTGAACTAACATTTAATATAGTTGTTTTATCCTGTGGAACACAATTTGCAAAGGCAGAAGAAGAAATCTGGCGATGCACCAGTAATCGCTTGTAAGCCCCAGGAAATTGCTTAGCAGAAGGATTATTGTTGAATCCGCCTTTGCTCCGAATGCAGCTGAAAAACATTTCCAGATGGTCCTGGTTAAACTAGTAGGCCCCCAAATAATTACGCTGTAGCACCAAAAATAACAAACACCACGTAAAGGTACCCCCAATACAACGCAAAATAAGCTACCGGTGTCCCAAAGTCACGTGACTTGCGGCCACCGCATGATGAAACCTGCGCAGTACGTTCACGCGCTCTCTAGTTGTTTCTCTCCTCTATGGGGCGGACCCCGCTGGACTAGCCCTGGTATACGGGCGGTGGCGCGCTTTGCGGGGTTTAGCCGAGCGAGACAGTGCCGAGGCGGCTGCTTCTGTCGCCCTCTCTTGAGCGGTGTTTGAAGTCTCTCCTGGCGGCTCCTTCAAAGGTGCGCGGGCGACTAGCGCAAAAAGGGCTAGAAATCGATTAACATGGCAAGAAGTTTGAATAAACAATGTGCTTATTTTGAATATCAAATGAAATGCACAAATATGGCAGCTGTGAAAGGCAAGGTTACTTAGAATATACTAGGATTCAGTGTATTGAACACAATGGTTGAGATGTAGAATATTGAAAGAATAATACAGTATTGATATATTTGTCCTGGCAGGTTAATGCTTATTACCCAGAGACGTAACTACGAACTCGGGGGATTCGGTGCAGCGGGGCCCAAATGGAGTCACTTACTGCCATTCCCAAACTTGAAATATAAGTTCTATAGCCAGTTTACACAGAAGGAATGCATTATATTATACATTAGATTTAACCATAGATAACCAATTTGGCCTAAGTAATATTTGGTTTTACAAATCTGAAGTATATCGATATCAGATAATTATATACTAGTTGAATAAGGCGTCGCCTTATTCAACTAGTATATAGTCGCGTTGAATAAGGCTGTAAACTTAAAAGTATTTTTTTGCGTTGAAAATTTATTTCATACTTCATTTCTTTCACGAGTAGCTTTGTTCAAATATGCTCTTACAGTATCTGGCATCGGACTTACCAATAAATCGTAGTAGCTGATAATGTACTCCCATTCACAAATTCCCAACGTCTAATGGCCTTGTATGTTACCTCCATACGGGATATAAACTGGTAATATTGCAATTTCAAAATTATGATTGCCGTAAAAATACTTTAATGTATTTATGATGCGATAGTTAGAGTTTAGCAGACCTACATTTTTTACGATTTTTACTCCTGTGCACAATAATGCACAAAGATCACCTGTGAGCTATTTTACTGAGTTATTCTCTAATCCTAATATAAGTTCATTCTCTATTAGTTTCGAAAATTCTTCAAAATCGTCTACAACTGCATTTGATTCTTTGCCGCATTTGCTTAACACTTCCATATTTTTCTTCCCTGATCTTAGAAGGGATTAAAACTCCACAAACTCAGTCTAATTTATGTTCACTTCTACTTCTTCAATTGCTCTATTAATCGTTTTGTATACGATTGTATATAAACATTAAAAGGCGACTGTTTTACATGTTTATGTGAATACGATGTTAGTTAAGTTTATTAAGAATAAGTTCTGGGTCACATTCATTCGAAAATCGATTTTTGTACAATTAGGGAAGTAAAAGTGAGCAGTCGAACGTAAGGACGTTCATTCATTCTCTAACATTACTCATAGTTGTATTTTCTCAGTATTCACTTGAAATTCTTCAAATTCAATACGTTCCAGGGCAATACTGTTCATAGGTTTTGCAAATTTATTTTTTGAAATATGGTAATAGACCTACAGATAAAAATTAAACAGAATATTAGAGCATCTGCTACCAGCCAAACTCCTACGTGAAGTAGTGTCTAACGACGGTTTTCGTGTGGGAGAGAATATGGCTTAAGAGTCTGAGGTTAGGTTTTTAGTCGGTTACCTAGTTGGGAGTCCGACATCACCAGCTTGACTAGTATCCATAAAGGATTTTCCCCTAAAATAATAATAATAATAATAATAATAATAATAGTAATGCTAATAATAATAATAATAATAATAATAATAATAATAATATACATTAGAAAATGAAAATAACGAACGCCATTTTATTCTATTGAAATGCTTTTGGTGTAAGTAAATCGTGTCAGATGTCAGCAAATAGGCATACAGTCACTTGTACCAGCACTTGCAAACGCGAGTTTAATTCAGTAAGTAGAAAAACACTGGAAACATTAGAAATACTAGAACATCTTTATTTATAATGATCTTAAGAATTCTAAAATACTACATTAGAGAGGTCATTTGTAATTTGGGCCACTTCAAAATAAAATGGAAAATTTGGTGAAATTTTAAAATCTCGTAGCTCTGTTACTATTTGCTTAAAAGAAATAACTTTCTAAGCAAATTTGTAGAAAATTGTATGACCTTTAAAATTAATATGAAGTTGACTGTGAAGCTGACTTGTAATGAAGTTTTCCTGTAAGTCAAACATTTTCTGTAAAACTATTTTCAAATTTTGAATTTACTGTAGCACTTAAACGCCAGTTTTTTAAAAACAATTTTTCAAAGAAAATTTTCAATTTTTTCAAAGAAAATTGCCATATAGGACGAGGTTTTACTGTTCTTTAATAATTTAAAATAATTTTTCCGCTCTACAATTGGGAAACCGAAACATTAAGAAAATGTCCAAAAAAATGTACTTTGGGCGGCGATAAATGGCAGCAGGCTAGAATATGTGGCAAGTTCGAATAGCTAACCGAGACGATAGAATATAGAAAACCAATACGGGAACGTCTGTGCCATTCTGTAGCTGTAGCTGTTCTAGTTCTTGTGTAGGAGAGTGACAAAAAGTAATTGAAGATGGCAGGTACAAAGAAGATATGCTTCTAATATAGAAGATAGAAAAAAAAACGTACAAAACAGTGGTCTTCTTCACGCATGAAGATCATGAGGAAGAAAGAATTCAAATGAATAGTCGTAGAAATGCAGCAAAAAGGCTACGTGGTACACGTTCATTCCCTTCCTTTGTTCCCATCTGTGATGATAAAGCAATAATTAAAACGTATTCCTTGAAAGAATGCGGAGATCTTGTCCAAGTTACGTGAAGAGAAACTTAAAAAGAGATAAATTTGACACATATTAATGTTGTATATGTTTTGGAATATTAACTATAACTTTAAAACTCATTGGTCAGTGAACATTTGCACTCATCTTCCTGTTGTCAATCTTGTTCCCCCGAGCGTTTCATTCGATAGCGGCAAATACAACGAGGGGCACATGAGGTACTCGCGCCGCTGTAAACGAGGTAAGATTCAAAAAAGTCTTAAAAAGGTATTTTAACAGAAGCCATTTTGAAACTTCGCAGTCCTTTTGAAGAAAGTATGAACTTTCTTTTCATTTTTCCCTTCAGATTTTTAATATTTGGTAAAAATAATAATTGTATAACTTAAAAAGAAAATATATATACCCAAAATTAACATTAAAATATAATTTTATAAACATATTCTTCGAGCATTGGATCGTAGAACCGTTGCGCAGTCATTGGTCTTTCCACCTAGTTTTCGGTCCTCCAACAAACCGATTTTCTCTGGGGCGGTATTGGGTCACTTCTTTTGGAGTTCTGGATTTTTCCATTCTTTGAACGTGGTTTGCCCATCTTTTCCTGTATTCTTTTATTTTTTATTTAAATTAAATATATCTAACTTATTTCTTACATCCTCATTCCTTATTCTGTGTTCTCTCGTAAGGGCTAATATTAATCTCAAAAATCTCATTTCAGACGCCTGAATTCAACTGCGGGATTTGCTATACAGTACCCAGGTTTCACTTCCATAGAGACCAGTTGGCACAGCTTATGTTTTATAAAATTTTAGAAGAGTGTCTTTCCTTGCCTTGTTTTTTAGGGTTCTTTTAATCGTACCGCATATATGATTAAAAAGCTCTATTTTTCTTTTTACATCAACTTCCCCTGTGTATGAAATGTCGCAGCCTAAAACTTAAAAATGCGGACTTGAACAATAATTTTATCATTTACTACCAGTTTACATCTTACAGGAAAGCTACCTTGAAATGCCATGAACTTGGTTTTTTCTACTGAAATGTTTAAGTTATACTCTTCTGTTATCAGTTGTAATTCAAACAGGGCTCTCTGTAATTTCTTCTCATTGTCTGCTATAAGTCATCAGAAAATATTTAAGTTTAGAAAAAATTGGATTCTTTTAAGTTGCCTGTAATATTTAAAAATGTAAGACGCTGTTTCCATTCTCTAACAGAGTTGACTAAATTGAGATTAAATAAGATGAATGACAAACTACACACTTGACTAACACCTTTATTAATCATCTCATGTAAGATCTCTTTGTTATTTTTGTTGTAACTTGAACTTTATCTCTTGAATGCGAGTAGCGGTTGTGCGCCATCTATCTTGTTTGCGCGCATGCGCCATGACTTGTCCGTGCGCATCGCGCTCAACCTTTTGTTTTTTCCTCAGTTGTTTTTTATCACTGTGCTATGTAACACGTACATCAGAATATACGATTTGTTTACTTGAAAATCGTGTGTATTTATTCGGCTCGTTAGACTGTTAACCCTTCCTCGCTAACAGGTTATGAGCCCTGGTTCGCGAAAACTGTGAAAAACTGTGAAAAGTGAACAACGAGCGGTGTTACAGATCAAAAACGAACGCGCGTGAAAAGTTTTCTTTGTGTCTGCCATTATGAACGCCGGAAACGTGGGACGTATCGAGTTATTGGGAAAAGACAATTACGATACGTGGAAACTGCAAATGCAGGCAGTTCTCACTAAAAATGATTTGTGGGAATACGTAAACGGTGGAACGGTGAAACCTGAATCTGGTGAAAATAACGCGAACGCGGCCAACATTCAGGAATGGACACGTAACGACGCGAAGGCGCGTTCGGACATGATATTGTCGATTTCAACGAGCGAGTTGAAACAAATTAAACATTGTACAACCTCGCGCGAAATGTGGATAAAACTCGAAGAGACTTATCAGTCGAAAGGACCAGCGAGGAAGGCGACGTTAAAAAGTTTGACGCTGCAGAAAATGGCGGAAAACGGCGACGTGCGCGCGCATCTGAACAGTTTCTTTGACTCGGTAGACAAACTGAATGATATGGACATCGAAATAAATCAATATTTGCTGGCGATTCTATTGCTCTACAGTTTGCCAACGACGTTTGAAAATTTTCGGTGTGCCATTGAGTCGCGAGACGAATTGCCAACGCCGGAGGCACTTCGTATTAAAATTCTCGAGGAAAGTGACGCGAGGAAAAGTGTCACGCGAAACACGCCGTCAGGGGCCATGTTAGCGAAGAAAAAAGAACATTCTAAAAAACGACAAGACAAAGGTGACGGCGACAAACAGAAAGATAATCTTGCGACGATCCGGTGTTATAAGTGTAAACTGTTCGGTCATAAAGCGAACGTATGTCCGACAAAGAAGAAAAGTGCAAAAGAAAAATCCACGGAGAATGTAAGTTTTTACGTATCGAGTCAGAAGAGGTCACAGTCGGATGTTAAATGGTGCCTAGATAGCGGAGCGACTAGTCATTTCTGCATCGACGCCGACTACTTCAGCGAAATCGTGCCGAATCCTGAAGAGGTAAAATTCGCTAGTAATGCTACAGCAGTCACGGCAGGCGAAGGCAAAGCGCAGTTTGTCGCACGCGCGCATGACAAGACAGCGAATGTCACACTGAACAACGCGATCTATGTACCGGAAATGAGACAAAACTTATTGTCGGTGAGTAAAATTACAGATCACGGCTTCGAAATTCTTTTCCGAAAGACAGGAGCACTTATTCGAGATGAAAATGAAAAGATAGTGCTGGAAGCCGAAAGAATTGAAAATTTATATTTCATCCGTGAATCTTGCAGGGCGCTTATACTGCTGCAACCGCACCAAAGGAAAACAAAGTTACTCTCGAACTTCTACACCGACGTCTGGGCCACGCGAATATACGAGATATCCAGGAAGGTATTCAAAAGGGAATTTTGAAGGGTGTTTTGCTATCAGATACGACCGGAAAACTCAACTGCAACGTCTGTTTACGAAGTAAAATGACGAGGGCTCCTTTTCCCAACAAGTCGCAGCGGCAGACAAACACTCTGGACCTGATACATTCGGACGTCTGTGGACCCATGCGGACAGCATCTTTGGGTGGATCGAAGTACTTCGTCGAATTTATTGATGACAGTACACGATGGTGTGAGATCCAGTTTTTAAAGTCCAAGGACGAAGTTTTTAAGGCGTTTACCAATTATGCCGCACGTGTCGAAAACGAGAAGAGTATAACGAGTACAGTCCGATAACGGCCGAGAATTTTTGAACAGTGAGTTCGACGACTATTTGAAGAAAAAAGGGATTTCAAGGAGACTTGCTGTGCCCTACAACCCGGAACAGAACGGGATCGCCGAGCGAAAAAACCGGACACTATTGGAAGCAGCCAGATGCCTTCTCAAGGAATCGAATTTGCCTGACTATTTTTGGGCAGAGACAGTTAATACTGCGAATTATTTGAGAAATCGACTACCGACAAAGAGTCTGAATGGGAGGACACCATTTGAGGCATGGACTGGCGAAGCTCCGGACGTTTCCAACCTTAGGATATTTGGAAGTAAGGTCTACTACTTGGACAGAACTCCTGGGAAAGGAAAATTCGACGATCGAGGTCAAGAGGGAATTTTCTTAGGATATGCAGAAGAGTCCAAAGCATATCGCGTTTGGTCGTCGGAGAAGCGGCAGGTTCTGATAACTCGTGATGTAACTTTTTTGGAAGACGAGGATCACAGTAAATCGACTGATTTTCCCGTCGAAGAAGAGGCCATCGATGGAAAAGAAGATTCATCGCAGGTTCGACAATTTAGAGAAGTGGAGTTTTCATCAAAGCATCCGGAACCTACTGAGGAAATAGACCACATTTTTGACTCTTCTGATGACGAAGATTCTACAGAATCGAACGGCCATAGAGGCCGCGGTCGACCGAAGATAGTTAGAACAGGTTTGAGGGGAAGACCGAGGAAGATATACAACAGTGTTCCAGAACTTAGCAACGATTTTCACGATGAGCAGAACCAAATACTTCTCTCCGAAGTACCTTTTAAGGAGGCACTGAATAGTCCAGAAGCAGAGGAATGGCGTCAAGCCATTGCAGCTGAAATCAAATCAATCGTAAAGAATGATACCTGGGATCTGGTCGATCGCCCGGATAATCAGAAGGTTGTAGGCAGTCGAATCGTGCTGAGAAATAAATTTCATCCTAACGGAGTGCTGGAAAAGGGGAAAGCACGGCTTGTTGCGCAGGGATTTAGCCAACAACCTGGAATACATTTCACAGAGACGTTTGCACCGGTAGCACGAAGAAGTACCATTCGACTTATGGCATCACTATCAGCCAGTCATGGTATGAAGATTCGACAGCTGGATGTTGAAACTGCATATTTGAACGGAGTACTTGAAGAGGAAATCTATATGAAACCTCCGAAAAATCTTCAACAAATCTTGCGGGACATCGTAGACTCTGAAGGCGAAAATCAGATTGGATCAAAGGCGAAGAAGATGCTCGACAAACTCCGCGAAGGTGAAAAGGTATGCCGTTTGAAGAAATCATTATACGAACTGAAACAGGCCGGGAGAAGTTGGTATATGAAGCTAGACGCAACCATGAAGAAACTGGGAGCCGTACCATCGAAATCCGATCCTTGCTTGTTTTACATCGGTTCAGGGGAAGATGTGGTTCTCATTGCGACTTACGTCGACGACATTCTGATAGCTTCTCGCAACGAGGATGAAATATCCGAGCTAATCGCAGGACTACGTACTAATTTTGTCGTGAAGGACCTTGGGTTCGTGAAGTCTTGTTTGGGAATGGAATTCGAGCAATCAAACGGGCAAGTGACACTTCATCAACGAGGCTGGGCAATATTGAGGCAATATTGAGGAGTTAATTTCGAGGTTCGGAATGAAAAATTGCAATGCCGTTTCTACCCCACTGGACCCGAATGTCAAGCTGCAGAAGAACGAGTCACAATCGCCGGAAGACTCACGCCTTCCATATCGTGAGCTTGTTGGAGCTCTTACGTACTTGGCATCAAGCACACGACCCGATATTTCATTCGCAGCAAGTTACCTTGGACAGTTTAACAATTGTTTTGGCTCCGAACATTGGAGAGCCGCTAAACGCGTTTTACGCTATTTACAGGGCACGATTGATTTGGGACTGACGTACGGTTTAGACCCAGGCTCCTTCAAGGGATACGCTGACGCTGACTGGGGTAACTGTGCCGGTGACAGGAGATCCTATTCCGGCTATCTATTTATGTTGAACGGGGGACCGATCTCTTTGGACTCTCGTAAGCAGCGGACTGTCGCATTGTCAACATTGGAGGCTGAATATATGGCTTTATCGGAGAGCGCGAAAGAAGCCATATTCCTTCGACGGTTTCTCTCAGAAATGGGATTCTATGATTTCGATGATCTCATCATCTTCTGCGATAACCGTGGCTCTCTGATATTAGCCGAAAATGATACGTACCATGCAAGAAGCAAGCACATTGATATCCGCCATCACTTTGTGCGAGACGTACTCAAGAAGAAGGAATTTCGTCTGCAACACGTGCCTACTGAAGACCAAGCTGCAGATTTCCTGACGAAGGGATTACCGAAGTCCAAACATAAGCACTGCGTACAATTAGCAGGGATGAAGATTAACGCATGACCGACGGATGAACAACCGACTCGAGGGGAAGTGTTGTAACTTGAACTTTATCTCTTGAATGCGAGTAGCGGTTGTGCGCCATCTATCTTGTTTGCGCGCATGCGCCATGACTTGTCCGTGCGCATCGCGCTCAACCTTTTGTTTTTTCCTCAGTTGTTTTTGATCACTGTGCTATGTAACACGTACATCAGAATATACGATTTGTTTACTTGGAAATCGTGTGTATTTATTCGGCTCGTTAGACTGTTAACCCTTCCTCGCTAACAATTTTTATGTTAATTTATGTACCACTATATATGTTCCTAATAACTTCAATAATGTGTTGGGGAATTCCTCTTCTGTGCATTATATTCCAGAGCTTATTCTTTAAAACAATATATTGCTGTAATCTATAAACACTAAATATGTTGGAAGATTGTATTCCTTCCTCTTTTCTATTAATTGCTTTAGAGAGTACACATTGTCTGTACTTTAGGAAAATCTGTTTGCTCTTCAAGGAAGATACAATCGATTATGTTTCTTAATCGTTTTTCAATGATTTTTGCGTATTTCTTGTAAGAAGAATTCAGCAGGTTTATTCCCCTGTAGTTAGAACATTCTGTGCGTGAGCCTGTCTTAAATATTGGGACAACCAGGGCTGTTCTCCAGCTTTCAGAATTTTTTCTTTGTTGCCAGCAGAGATTTAATAAGTCTAGGAGTATATGTTTTGCTTCTTCTGTGCTAAGATTGTCCATACCTAGCGCTTGCCGAATTTTACTTTCTACTAAAACTGTGTAGTTCTTCACACTCTATTCTATCGACATCTGAAGGTAGAAGAACGTCTAGTGCTACTGGTTCTTTATGATCAGGTATAAACTAGAGTTGTTTATAATGATTTAATCAACATTCTTTACTCAGTAATTGCAGGTCAGCTGTGTCTTTTTCCGTTCCATTTAGTTGTTTAATATCTTTATATGCAAAATACTGTCTGCCATGGACACCATTTTTATTTTAGAAACGTATCTCTCCCAGATTTCTTCATGAGCTGCTTTCACCAGAGATTATATTATTCTTGCTTTGGGGTTTATAGCTCTCTCGTGAGCTTGGAGTCTTAAGAGCTATCCATTTCAAATATAGTTCCTTTTTGTTTCTAATAGCTTTCTGCAGCTTTTCATCCAAACAAAGAGGTATCGATATTTCGTTCGATATTTCCTTCTCTTACCTAATGTCTCATTGGCTACTTTTTCTAATAACTCCTTGAATTCTTTCCACTCATTTTCTATATCTAAACTAAGAGGTTTTGCTTCTATTTTAGAAAATATTCCTGATGGATTGTTAAGTAAGCCACATCTCCATACTATTTCGTTTTTATGGGATCTGGTATTGATTTTCACCCACTATACTTTTGCACGAAATATAAGCACTTTTTAAAAATATTTTAACAACACTATTCTCAACAACTTCTCAACATTTTTTCTTCAAAATTTCTCCTCATGTCTGTTAAAAGACGGTGAAAAATGGTCACATTTTCAGCAAACTCTGTGTATTTTCGAAAATTGAAAAAAGTTCCAAAACTTCCAAAACTGCAAAAATTGAAGGTGGAGATTTTTTCCTTAAATTATCTGTTCTAAAAATAATTATATAAAAAGGTGAAAAACGATGTAATTTATACAAATTAATAACACATATGGAATTTATAAAAAAAATCAGAAAACGCCCCAATTTTTGTCTTCAATATTTTTCCACGGATAGAACGAGGAACGCTTAAGAGAACTACGCAAGTGTCATCTTGAAATTTGAATTTTCGAAAACATATCGTTTAGAAATAATGCGAGAAAGTATGTGCTGTTGTAGTGCTATTCGTTGCTACCTGAATTCAATATCCCCACTTACAGGGCTTCATAGTCTGACACTCAGACGTACTTTATCAGATGATCCCGTAAAACTTTACCTCTGATACAAGGTCACCGAGTGCACCGGTTGACGCCACTTCTAATCAAATTCCGGCGCGAATTTTGCTTTTGCAGGGCGATTTGCCCGTTTAGAATTGCCCAGCTTCCCTGGCAGGCGGGCAGGCGGGTGGCAACGGGCCCGCCCCGTCCCGCCTCGCTCCTCCCCTGCGTGCGTGCGTGGGGCGCATTGTCTTCCCGCCCTGACCCCGCCGCGCCGAGGCGCTGTGCGCCGCTCACCTTACATCGCGTCGTCGGCTCGCGATGCCGCAGTTCCCACGCGATTCCGCACCCGCCGCGCTTCCATTGTCCCGCGGTAGGCGCTTCTGCCGGTTTGCCCCGATGCTTGTTTCTACCCCGATCCGATACTTGCGCCGAGCCGCGCCGCTCCCCTTTTTTGCATGAGGCTGCTGGTTGTTGCCTATTGTGCACGGGACTTGCTACCCTTACCTGGAGGAAAACAACGCGAGGCGCTGCCGAGTGGAATGGAGCCCTTGTTTCCCGGGCGCATCCGATGCAGATGTCGGCCAACGGTATGGAACTCCCGCTTTGTCACGTGAAGGGCGCTCGGGACGAGAGCCGGCGATCTTCGAACACCTGTTTTCCTGGGCGGTGCGACTATTGCTCTTCACCATGACTATCTCGTAGAGAGTGAAATCGAACCAGTCTTCTGCTAATACATAAATGTTTAAATTGATGCTATAAGATCAACGAGTATTTCTTAATGAACGGCACTTACTTTTCTTGAAAGAAACGTACTATGTACAGTAATACAAACTATCAATAATATTTGTATGTCAAATCTGTGGAACGTCATTTAGGTAAATAAAAATTGAAGTAACGTCCTCCTAGTTGATTCATTTGATTTTAATGATTTTGAGACATATGTAGATAATAACTTAATTTAGGATCGTATGATGGATGTAATGGATGGATGTAATGATCGTAATTTAGGATGAACGCTTATCAACGTGCGGCAATATCCTTGAGAGGCTGATTTGATTTATTTTCGTCAAAAAACTAAAAAATCTGTATGGCGTATGGAGTAATGTATGGGGATGGTCTTCTCAAAACTTATGTTTACAAGCTGTATCTCTCTTACGAGTGCTCAGATTTGGATATAAAAGAAATAAAGAACATAAGCGTGTATATAAAACAATGTTTAATGATATCCTATTTAACTAATCGTAAGAATCAATATCGTTATAAACATTTTACCTAGGAGAGTCTGGATCTCACAGCAACCACTTGTAAACGGTTTGTTTCATTTTTATTTCGTTCACTGATCTCAGCGAAGCATGATTTTAGTACCAGTTTATAAAGAAAATATTACTACATTTCTGAGAACCGACAACCATGTAACAGATTTAAATACAATAGTTTCTCTAGTCTCCCATAATCAACACATAACTTTGCATATTTTAAGGTTTGCATACAACCCAATTTTACTATATTTATTACAGACATTCAATATAACCTACTTTTTTAAATAGTAAATGTACCAATGCAGAAAAATATTATAATACTAACAATTGTTAAACCTAACATCCACAATAAGTTCAACTACATTAAACATAAAGCGAAATCAT
This sequence comes from Gryllus longicercus, assembly GCA_038098605.1. Classification (NCBI taxonomy): domain Eukaryota; kingdom Metazoa; phylum Arthropoda; class Insecta; order Orthoptera; family Gryllidae; genus Gryllus; species Gryllus longicercus. Next base: position 2,216,255 of record JAZDUA010000015.1, on the reverse strand, counting down.
ATATCCATTCTTGAAGATTCATTTTATTAACGACATAATTTTAATTTTTAAATACTATTCTCTATGCCGACCTGGATGGCCAGGGTGGCTAAGAATGTGTACAGACTCAGCGCTTCGGGCCGAAAGGTTGCGGGGTCCAGTACAGCTTTGGGCATGATTGTTTGTCCTTTGTCTCTGCTGTAGTCTATATGTTGTCGCGGTGGGCCTCCCGTTGTGCTGACCCCAGATCAGAGGAGCCCGCAAGTGCATTGATGACTAGTGTATGGTCGAATATGCGTCTCGTACCGAGACGTAAAGGGTAACCTGCTGTCGGTTGGATAAAAAAGCATAGAAAAAACTATTCTGTATCACTCCCTATAAGACTATTTCTTTAAGAAATATGCCGCAGGAAAGACCATGAAGATCTTACAGAGAGTGCCTTGTATTCTTAAAAACACAAAACAATGAAATCTCGAGAATTGAACAACGAATAGTCACGAGACTGGCGTTGAAATTGGAATTCACAGATTCAAAAATTGTTTCAATCATAAGTTAATCAGGTCATACATTTTGAATAAAATAGACTGAAAAATGGATTCTTGAAATGTTGTTGGGAGCATACCTCATTATATGATTCTATATACATGTTGCGTATCAGAATTGATGAAACCAAAGCAGATTACGGGAGTATCCTTTGCAGATGGGTTGTGGCTTGTAAACCAGCAATTTGACATGTCTGATTTTTACGCTATCTCATATGTATTTAATATGATATGTACAAAATTGTAAAATTAATTTATCAATAAAGTGAATAAGTAAATAAATAAATCATATATTTTTACTTATTCTGACACAATTCAAAATTCAAGAGAGTCTAAGAAGAATAAAAAATGAAATACGAAAAATTCCTACCTCTGGCTCAACCTTGACCTTGACATTCTCATTCTTTCATCAGAAATTGTTGATTCCTTGTACTAGGGGCAGATCCAGAAATTACGGAGAGGGGAGAAGTAGCAAGTTCAGTTCGGACTTCTTCTTGCGCCCACTCTCCTCTTGTCTCTGCCTTTTCCCACCATCCAGTAATCATCATCTTCTTCATATCTCCGCCTGCATCATGGATCCACCATGTTCTTGGTCTGCCTCGTCTTCCTACTCTAATTATTTTACCATGTATACTTTTAGGCATTCTATCCGCTCTCATTCTTTGCTTACGACCCAGCCAGGACAGTCTACTTGATTTCACAAACTATATCCTTTCCTTTCAAAATATGATTATTTTCCTCAATATATCTTATTTTTCATCTATCTCCATCTTTAAGTGGTCCATAGATTTTTATGATCACTTATCTTTCAAATCTACGTAGTCTCCATATTCATTATTGGTTAAAGTCCATGCCTCTGCTCCATTGGTGACTTCTTGTTTGTTCATTGTTTTATATAGTTTGACTTGAGTTTTCCTTGTCAAAAATACATATTTTAGAAGTTACATATTTACATAATAGGCTTTATTGCCACGCATCACTATCTAATTAATTTTTTCAGATATTTTATTTGTATTATTAAGGCTCATTCAAAGATATGTAAATTCACTATCTCCTTCAAAATGATATCCATTTATCCTTATACTCTGCAACTTCTTCCTAGACTCATATGCTGACATTCTTAAGTTCTTAGTTTTATCGTCATTTATATACAGGACGATTTTGTCACTTCGTCTTTACAGTTTTTTAAACATGTGTTCTAGGGTATCACTATTTCTTGCTATTAGCACCACATCGTCGGCATATGCAAGACATTGTATATATATATATATATATATATATATATATATATATATATATATATATATATATTGTGTTTTCTCTAATATTAAGTTCCCTTATTGCACTATGAAGTACTAGGTTAAAAAGAGTTGCAGAAAGCGAATCTCCCTGTTTATTACATCTCATTTTCAAACTCTCACTCACCCAACCTCCAACATGTGCTTTGGACTCTGTTTAGACCATTGCTATTTTAATGAGTTTAATTAGTGTACTGGACATTCCATCTTTCCTCAAAACAATAAATAGTGGCTTCCATTTGATACTATCAAAAGCATGCTTGAAATCGATAACGATCATATGTATATTAGTTCACACTTTCCCCATAATTATTTTTGAAATAATATTTAGAAGAAATTCTTAGCTTGATATAAAAGAAATGTTGATTTATCTTCTTACAATAAAATGCGTTGGAGATACGTTAATTGTTTTGAATAAATGGAGTAAAATTACTAAGAAAGGTTACAGGAAGTTGCCTCCCACCGTCCATGGTTCTACCTCTCTGCCTTGGCGTGTTTTCATATTTGGACCAACATATTTACGTCTGAAGATCGATAATTTATTACTCTACGGACAGATCTCATATTGGCAATTTATTTATTCACCTTAAATTCTAAATTTCTGTACTTAGCGTTTTTTGAAAGATGGCAACCACAATTTCCCTCATTACTAATTTTGGAAAGTAGATATAATTATTGACCCAGCTGCAATTCTATAACTGTACAACAAGCTAGATGTTTTCTTATATAGGTAACCATTTATGTAGGCGTGCGCAGCCGAAAACAAGAGGGAGGGAATTACATTTCTGGATCTACTTATCAATTAATTTTCTTTATTTACATACGACATTTTACTTCTACAACAATTTTCAGTGCTCTATTTTTGAATTTTTGAAGTGTATTTTGGGGCGAGGATTTGACTACAATTCGATTGTATTTTTAGGGGCTGATTTTATATTTTTTGCGCATTTTTAAGGGTTTCTAGTTTATCCACTTTGAATTGGCCACTATTGAAGAGGATTCTAATATTTCTTCATATTTCCCCCCCTCGAATCCGTCCATTTTACTGAAGGAACAAAATGTTCAATATCCAATTTTGATATTAGATAGTCAAAAATGTTTCTCACATTATTTCTTTCCATTTTTTTGTAATACATTTCATACGATTTTATGAAGATTTCTTTTAGAATTTCGATTAGTCAAAACACGATCAATGTAACATATTCGTTTGGGAACTAAAATTAACGCAACACTACACTTGTAAATTGCAAATCTCCAGACACAAATGCCTGTAACATTGTTTGAAGACTAAATCTTTTCTTGGAAATATAATATTTTATTACTAAAGGGTACTTTCCTTTAGGTAAGAAAGCTCCTTTCAAAATTTTCAAGGGACACGCCCCACGTCACCAATTCTGTATGCATGCTTCGGAGCACATTTCTATTTTTCTTTTAGTTAATACAGTTGCAAATTCATCCCTAATGATTTGTAAGAACTTCTTTTCTCAAATCTTCTAAGCCGGAAATTCATTTCACTGCTATTCATCTACCGCTTCAGTGTTCCAAACACGAGTTTAACATTCTAATTCCCGAGAGAATTCAGAGAACAATTAACATTCGTCTATTACAAGAGCGACACCGTTCGAAACAAAGCCGTCAAATGGGAATAATGTGTTGTGAGTGCATTTCTCGTGGTTGGCGCTGGCAACCTTTCATTGTTTCTCTCTCACCTTCGCCCGGCCATCCCGGTGCAAGGCGGCGCAGGCGGTGGCGCTGGCGAGGGGCGAGGGACCGACGGCGCCCCCTCCACGCGCCCTCGCGCCGCCGCGCCCCGCCCCTCCGCTCCCCCCTCTCCTAAGACGGCGCGGGCCAGGTAGCCGGGCGGGCGGCGGGGCCAGTGCTTCTCCGCCGGTGGTATGTGCTTGATCCGAGGGCTGGTGGCAATGCCGAGGGACCACGAAGCACCGTAACCGGCTCTTTCAGCCAGCGCTGCTGATCTGGGATTAACTACGCACAGGTAAAGAGAAAGATTTACTCATAGTCTTGGATGTAATTAGGAAATTGGTATTGTTAGTGGAAGATTAGGTTCCCGTTAGGAGAATTTCCAGGAATTCTTGAAACCAGTAATCTGACGTGATGAATGCCTGTTTACAAAATCTCAAAACAGAGAGATGCCACTCCTTTCTTGTGAACATTATGTGTTGAAATTTTCAAATGTTGGCGCGGTGGTCTCGTGATAACAGTAAAACACCTTTCATTGGTTGCACTTACGATGTTGTAACATGCTTCTAATCGTTGAGAGAATAATCCATTTTTTGACAAGTTTGCATTTCTTCTGGACTGATATGCAATGAATACTCCAATAGTATCAGTCTGATTAATGATCATTAATCATTTTAAATTTGATTGTCTAACGTCAGACTTGTTCCATACGGGTCATGTTTGTCACCTAATCCATCTCAGTTCTGTACTTCGTCCGCATTTTACCCAAAGCTTCGGAACTACAAATGAAATATATAAACAAATCTAAAGATTTGGAAAGAAGTGGGCATTGCATTTTTATTTTCTCCACTTTATTTCGTTTCTGGCACAAGCTAATGATTCGAGAATTGGAATTCGTATTTGAAGTCAATCATTTCGTTTGTAGTAATACACAAGTGCAACTTCTCTTGTATAATGGTTAATATCCGGTACTGAATTTGACAATATTCTCTTTCTCTTCAAAACATTTGTCTTGTCATAATTGTAAAGCCGGCCGGTGAGAAAGTGTCAACAATGAATTGCTTACAGCCACTGTGAAATCATAATTACAATGTGCAAGTGGGTTGCCAGGTCAATCAACAAACGCAGTTAAAGAGTTCATTTAGTTTTCTTTTGATTACATTTCGTTTTTGAATGAATGATGCTCTTCTGCAATACTGTGTTCAAAACAAATTATTACACATACACGTACGTTGCTACATTCACTTGCACACTTTCTTTGAAATATATCTTTTATTTTACTTTAAAATATGAATGCTAATCATTCATGTTTATCAATATTACTAGTTCTTAAATAAAGATGGACTGGCAAATTTTCAAATTTAGAAGCAGGTGCATTAAATGTTCTTAATCGGATGAATTGACAATTTTTGTAATTGAATGACAAAAAATAAACTCTTCGAAATATATTTAATTCTATGCTACTACTTGAAAATATGTCAAAGGATTAATTCATTTTTTTCTGCTGTTGCTGAGAGACTTGGCGCGTTTCGCACTTTTTGTATATGATGTGTATATTTCTTAATAGTTAACATGCATACTCATTTCGTTGGACATTGTTTTTGGTAGATGACATATTGACAATGATACTATCATTTGTTGTGACAATTGTGTTGTTAGCATTTGCTATTACTTACAATTATGTGTATTGTTATGTGAACGTATCGCGAAAAATGTGACGTTCTGTGGATGAATATCTCGTCAACAGCTCTATTGCCTCAGCTGCCAGCCCCAAAGTGTATCCCTCAATTTTTTGTATTGTTGCCGATGAAATCAAATCATTGTTACACCTCCTGCCTTATAAAACGAATATTTTTTAATTAATTCGCGAAAGTCCTTCTCAACGGCGCTCGCGGCCTAAGAAACGTACTTACCACTGTTGAAAAGATTTGCCAGGAGGTGTAAGAATGACTTAACGTCATTGACCACTATAGAAAAATGGAAGTGTAAACACCCACAAGTCAGTGGGCCGCATTGGGTTTCGTTGCGTGGCGGGGTCCGGCGGTAGGCGCTGCGGGCCGGTGCCGCCGCGCCGGTTGTAGCGGCCAAGGTCTCTGTCAGCTGGCGGCCAAGGCCCCCGCGTTCGAATATGGCTGTGGCAGCGCCACCCACCGTCAGATTTACGCGGGAAACGGGTGCCGGCCCGGGCGCACCGGCTCCAGCCTCGCCCCCCCCCCCCCCCCGCCACGCCATCGCGTTCCACGTCGCACGTTGGGCCACAGTGACACCGAAGGAGTGGCTGGAGGGATTGCGCAGATTCCACGTGATCGGTTCTGTAGCAACCACTTAAAACGCGCGTAATGTAGACGAATAAAATTAACATAGTACGAATGGTTTACGGGGATGGGATTTTTTTAGAGAGTTTCATGGTGTCTATTTACTTTGCAAGTTAATTTGATGGTGTGATGTGAGGTGAAACTTGTAACAAATTTTTAAGATAAAGACAATGAATAATGAAACAATTTTAAAAGCTTGAAGCCTTATTGCAGGATTACCTTAGATATAATAGATTGATTTTACAAAATGTTTGTTACTGCATGATACTTCTGTCGTATTATCATCCTTACAAAACAACTCTAAAAGACTGCAGTTCCACGTTGTTTTCCATCAATTGCGACTTTTCATTCTGATTTGTTTATGCATGACTATATTTCGTCGTGCGCGTTTCGGAGCGATGTGCGTCGCTTGGCGGGGGAGATCCACGACGTGCAAGCCACGTTGCGGGGCGGTCCCTGCACCCGGCGAGCAGCTATGCAGGCGGCCGTGAGTGCCCGCCTGCACAATCTTCACTCGTGCGTTGCGTTTTTTGCGGAGTTGCTCGTGTTGTTATTCCGACCGCGCCACGTGTCTTGTGGTTGTGAATCGTGAGTTTACTTGTAAGGTTTCTGGTAGCCATTAAAGTTGAGTGAGCAGCTATAATGGTGGTTGAATTAATGTTTTCGCGATGACAATGCCATTGACATGTCGATTAGACTGGCAGGATCAACTCTGTACGTAATACTTATTTTGTAGGAAGAATATAATATTTAAGAAATTGCAAATATTGAAAATACAAATTATTTACTTCACTGTTCCATTCACTTCACCAATTATATTAATTATTATTATTATTATTATTATTATTATTATTATTATTATTATTATTATTACACAAAGAAACGATATGAAGTACTGTTCTACAATAAATCTCATACGCGGCAAGCTTAATATGAAATTTTCTTCTCTTTCATAGAGCATCATCGCTATATCTGATTAATCACACTTCCTGAGAGACCGCTCTAGAAGTGTTGGTTTTCTTCCTCCTTATGAGTCTTAAAACGGGTATAGTAGTTTGTGCAATTAGTTTATAATGTTAAGCTTTATTGCACGAGTACATGTTTTGATACGAGCGACTTTAGGAGCGAGTTTTCAAATTTGTACGAATGTAATAAAGCAACATTATAAACGAGTTGCATACTATATTTTTTGTATAACAGCATTATACATTGATAAGAGAATTAAACTTAATTTTGCGAAACAACTTCCCTGTGACGACTCGGGTATTTGACATCGTGCGAGTAAACGGTGGTCGGCTGTTCCGCTTAGCTCTACCTCCCCCCGATTCTCTCGCTACGATTGGCTGAATGTGTGATGACACAATCATTCGTGACATAAAATCTAATACGTCATCATTTGTGCCGTAATGATGAACGATTTCTTGCAACAGAAAAGGTTCTTTTATAGTGCTAGAACACAAAAAAATATATATTATTTTGTTGTTGCAAATTTTGACATTGTTAAGGATTTATTAACTGATTGGAATCTTGAAGTTGTTTAAAAAGTCATAAATATGTGAGTCGCATAATTACAAATTAATATAAGCCTAGTTCAAATGCAATTCGTAAGGCTACCTCAATTCAAGTGTATTAATACCGATGCAAATGCGCCTACCCCGTATGTATAATTGGTTGTGTCATTTGTGAAAGCACCTGCATGTAGCCTGCCGTTTTGATCAAATTAACGTAAGAAAATTGAGTACTAAACTAACGAAACCTTTTTGCATAACATTTCGCAAAACCTAGTTGTGAAACTTTAACACACGTACATCTCAACGGAGTGATCAACCTTGACATCAGTACGGCATTTATTTCGATTGTAAGTGTAAAATTATTTCAGTAAACACTTGCAACTTTCAAGAGCTAGAACTATGAATTTTTCGCACGTTTCCATGAAGGGGAATATCTCTTTATGTTGTATGTTATGGAACTCCAACATCAAAAACTCTTGAGTAATTTGGGCACCATATTCATAATACAGGGAGACCCACCAACTATTTATAACCCCCCATAACTTCTAAACGGTTCACAATATCGAAATTCAGTTTTCGCTCAACAGTGGGGAATCATGAGGCAAGTAATATGGTGTAGAGATATTGTTTGAAATATTTTTAGTTTTTGAGAAATTTAATCATTTTTTACATGGAACCATATATTTTTGTTACTTCCAATAGATAGGTCATGAAAAGAGTAATACAATGATGTTTCTTATACACGTGAAATACTTCCTGTAGCCGTCACAACTGTCACTTTTGGGGAGAGGCCGCAAAGCCTTCGCAAAAGTGTCGACGCCGCCTTGTAAGGGCTGCTACAGGAAATCTTGTATGTTTAATTGAAAATCACGTGTCAGAAAGTATAATTTTATACTCAAAATAATATTAAAATTCTAACTACGATGCATCATTGTATTCCTGTTTTCATTATCTATTTATTGTTGAAGAGAAAAATATATAGTAGTTCCATTTAAAAAAACGAAGATGATCAAATTTCTCAAAAACTAAAAACATTTCAAACAATATGTTTACAGCAAATTGGTTGCCCTGTAATTCCGCATTGCTGAGCTAAAACAACACTTCTATATTGTGAACCCTTTAGAAGTTATGGGAGTGGTCCATTGTGGGTGGGACACTCTATATGCATTCCTCTAGCCTAATGTACAACTTCAATCTAATTGTTCTGAAAAAATAAAAGGCACATCAATGAAATGCCTCGCATACAAACTAGTGTTTGTTTGGTTCGATCGCTAGATTTTTAGGACGTTTCTAGGAGAATGAGAAGGATCTCTATGCGTGATAAGAGATTCGCAAAGAGATAGGAAAGTGCTGAAATGTTTCAAAAAGAAGTATCCACTAACAGAGAAAGAGAGAAAGATCTATGGGAGAGTGTAGCAGTCGGGAGAAAGAGACCGTATCTGGCTGTTCAAGCCGTTAATTTCCATAATTCAATTTGGCGACAGAACGCAGCACGTGTAAAGAGTTTCCCCCAAGAATAACGGTGGAGGTCCCCTCTTTTCTACCCGCTTCTTTCAAGTAGTGTTTTGTAACTCGTAGAAAAAAAGAAGCAATAAAACACGTTACCCGCACTTCTTTCCTTACAGGAGACAATTTCTGTGGGGAGGTACGCAATCCATCACTTCCTGCCATCCGGGGACTCCTGGGTATCTCTCGGCTGCGGGTCCCTTGTGAGAAGAACTTGCTTAAGCGTAACCAGAGTAATAATTCCAGCGCTTTATGCTTGAAGGCTGCAGAGGATGAATGGCACCTACATTTTCCATCCTTCTAACGTGCTTATGCGTCAGATGCCTCTTGAGTTATTACGTCAGACATCGCTTCCATGATTTGTTTGCATTCGCCCTTGATAGCTAATTTATTGTTAGGCTAAAGCATTAGAGAATTTAAAGTTTCAGATGTGTGAAAATGAAATGCAAAATGAAGACTTACATTTAAGAATTGTTTTAATTAAAGGAGTAATGTAACTAACATTTAAAACCAGGGGCTCTAAATGGAAAATGTACAGAAAATATCCCAGATCTGATGATCTGCCATTGATTAGGGTGGCCACAATCGACTTTATTCTTAGAAAGTATTATACCTCTAAAAGACAATGAAAATTAAAGGAAAAAGTTATCTTTTCTGAATGATTCTATAGTATTCATCAGCTTATGTACAGAATAGCTTCAACGTCCAATAAACATTTTGTTGTTCGGCCAGCAACACCACGCGCCTCAGTTTTTTTTTCTCGGAAATTACCGTGTCAACTAATTTGATGCTTTTTAAAAAAGATGTCTGCAACAAGTTAGTTAATTTATTTTCTCAGCAAACACAGCTCTGCTGCCTTAGAGGTAAACACCATTATGCAGTAAACTCTCGATTATCCGCGGAATTGGGCGGCACTGTATCAACGGATAAGCAAAAAAAAAGGTCGTAGAAAATCAACATAAAATGTTTTAATGTTTTAACACACAACATTTTAATGTTTTATTTAGTCTAAAATAAAAATTATTTTAGTCTAAATAATTTTAAAATGGTAACACATATAGTTATATACATGATAAAAAATAATTTTATGTACCTTCCAAAACTTTTTTCTCACATTCACAAAAAATCTGGTAACTTCCTTTTTTCTTCGTGTCGAAATACCTCTTATTTATTTGTGAAATTTCTTCAACACCGTGTAATTATTACAAAACTGATGTAAAAACGGGACTGAGGAGAGGTCGGGGCGATCCGCAGGTAATCCGGAAACGGATAATCCGTTCAAGAAGAATTGACAGTTTACTGCATTTGAAAACGTAGGTATTGCTACACAATATATAATGCTCAGCTTCTCATTGGGAACTTTGTTCTCTTATGTATATCGCTCGTTTCCATCCCGCTGACACCTATCCTCCTCCCATGCTTCTCAGTAAAATCCCTTTCACTTTTGTCCTCCCAGAAGGCCTAATCCAATTGCATCTTAACCGCTTTACGGGAGGGCGAAGGAGGAAACTATGTTGTTCAGTCTGTATTCAAGAGTAATGCCTTTTGCTCCCATCTAGGGATACTTTCCAATATAATAATTAAATATGTATGTAGAAATCAATTTCAGTAAAATAATATATATATATATATATATATATATATATATATATATATATATAATATAGTTTAATAAAAAATAACAAGCTTGGCATACTCTTTTCAATTGGCCATTAAATATAATTGCTTGTAACACAAAATTGAAAATGTTAAGAAATTTTTGCTCTTTTCCTTGAAGTTTCTTTCCTTCGTATCCGATCCGTGTAGCGGATGGGTGATTTTCGAAGCATTGATGCCTCGTCAAACTCTTAGTTTGGCTCACTGACGATGAAAACAAAAAACGCGATGCTATTGAGTTATTCCATCGCGAAAGCGGTATCTTAAACGGAATATGATTGTACCTTTTTGGAGAGGAAGGCGGGAAGAAAGTTAGGAAATTTTGACTGCAGGATGCAATGGGGTACGTCTTACTCAACTTAAATAAATTCGCAGGGTGATCTCTAACCAACTTCCACGTGAATACACATTAGTAATTGGTAATGTGCTTGACAGTTTATTCCGAGAAATTGAATCTCGCGTTATCAGTCACTTCATAAAGCTCAAATGTTGAAACCTTACGTACTGTGAATCAAATTTCTCCGCGCGGGTTGCATGTTCGGTTGCCATCCCCTTCGAAGTTGCACGGATCGTACGTTCTGCAAGTCCTGGAAATCCACGTGCAAAGTGACGTAGTTGGCGCTTATTCGTGAAATGATCTCCGGGAGCGTCGTGTTCCCGTCGCGCCCGCGGCTTTGAATTGCTAATGTGGCGCGCGCGAGCCGCTTGATTCGCACGCCCCGCGCCGTCTCACTGGGAGCGCTGGTCGAGGTCGCTCCGCTGCCCACAGTGGGCACAACTGGTGTCGAAATGTGTCCCGAAAACGTTCAATCATTGTCTGAGCTTACAAAAACAAACTGGAAATGTGTATAAACAAAAACTTCTATAAAACACGGAGAGAGAGAGAGAGAGAGAGAGAGAGAGAGAGAGAGAGAGAGAGAGAGAGAGAGAGAGAGAGAGAGAGAGAGAGAGAGAAAAAAAAAGAATTATCGGAGGCGCACCTAGGATTTTCTTGGGGGGGGGGGTACTGGAACTCGTATAGTGTGTAGTGGCCAGCCGAGGTGACGTTTTATTTAAAATATTTTTTTTATTTGTGGTGAGTATAAAATGTATTTTAATTTCTTGACGTGTAGTTCATATTTTTAACACAAACTATTGGTGTATTTAATGACTTTCGTTAGCAGAGACATGTTAATAAAAGCCCTATTTTTTGACATGTATCATTAGCCTGCGAAAGGGAGCGTGAAAGCCCCATGAGCCCCCCTCTTTGGTGTGCCACTGAGTATTTTACCTTATCTAATTCATATGGCGTATGTCGCGCTTAATGATTAACTAGATCGATACAATACCTATCGTTATCGTGTAGGAAATATTTTTTTAATTCTATTTTCGTAGGCGATCCGTGTGCGGCGCAGCGCTTCGGCAACAATTTAACCTGTTGTTACTTCACATTACATTTTTTAGGATCTTCCTGTCACAAGCGGAATGAAATTAAATGGAGTGTTACACATGAGATAAACAATCATAGTAGTACTCGAGAGACATACCTCACGAGCGACGAAGGATATTTTTATCATAGATGAAGTACAATCTTATCGTCTTTTATAATAAATAACTCGTTTTCAAAAAACGGTTTTTGAATGTTCCGTTAATGTTTAAGGTTCGTTTTAATTATGGTAATGTCAGTGATATTGATATTATCTAATTAAAGAGAAAGAGAGAGAGGGATGATGTAAATTAATAAATGTCTCGACCTTTCCAGCATTGTATCTTTCCTGTAATTTCATTTAGAGAGCAAGTATTCTTTCTCTTTTAATGGATTTTTACTGCCATTTTACTTCCGTTTACCGGGCGACAGATGCCAACTCGATACAGGCGGTACAGTGGTAAAGTTCTCTGCTAATCAAGAACAGATTCGAAGTTGATACCCCGCGCAATTTGGATTGCCGCTCTGGTATGTTTTTGACATTAAAAAGGAAATCAATCCGTCAAATCCGCATTATTTTTAAGTTATTCATTTTAATAATTGAAGTTGACAAGAAAACAAAGTTCGCAAGCTCTTCTACTTCGCCGCAAATGTCATTCCAGAAAAAATGATATTATATAGAAAAACCCCTGCAAAATGAATTTAGGTGACAATTACTCGCCTTCATCAAGGGTGATACGCATACTTCATAAATCAGTAATAAATCCACTATTGAAATGTTGATGTAAATTGCCAAGACCATGGTGGTGTGTGTTCAGGACATAAAACAAAACTAGTAAAATTCTAACTATAAAACTACGAAAATGATTCATCTCGATACAGGGGGAATTCTTTCATTTTATTGAATTATCATATTGTTCTTTCACCGTAAAGAAATTTCAAGGTAGGTTTTCTATTTTATTTTTGGTTTTGAGTTGCGTGCTTTGCGCACTGTGCGCGCGGCGTCTGTGGCCTCGCCGAGGTCACGGCTGCGGGCTGCGTCCAGACGTCTCGGTGACCTTAGCCAACGGTCCAGGGCGCGCAGCGTGCACTTGGCACTTGCAGATGGCCCGGGAGGCCCGACTTGAGTTCGAGAGTACATTCAAGTGCTTGTAAACGGTTGTGGACGATTTAGAATTGACGTGTCAATACACATACCTGCAAGTGATGTTGGATATTCATTATTTCTGGTAGTAGTTTTTTTTCCTGCTAGAATTGAAGTAATGCAATTTTCATCCATACATTACATCACAAAAATGTGAGTAGTAAATTCATTCTTAACAATATAAGAAATAAACACAATAATGTTTGACTGTTGCTTTGCTAGGTATTCAAAAACCTGAACGCGCCAGTTTCTGACTCAACAGCGCTTCCCGTGACGGGTATGCCACGCCGCCGCCGCCGCCCACTGTCCCGCTCACAAAGGGTGCGCTGCATTTCCATACGAATGCCTGCGTCCTTTGTCTCGGGCTGCAGGTGACGCTCTCGGCAGGTCCGTGGCCTCGAACTCCGAACTCGGGCGCGCATTTCGGGGCATCGCAGGTCGCGCCGTGCGGGATGGCGAGTTTAGTTTCGCATTCTGAGACGTTTTAACCGAGGCCGAGCCCTTTGACGTTTGTGAGGATGTATATGGGAATGCTGGGCGTAAATTATAATGTAGTACAAAGAAGCAAATATATAAAGTGTAATGTGTGTTATAAACTTTGTTTCTCGTGTTGGATATCTTTTCTGCAAGTCACTCTTTACGTCATATTCTTTAGAACATATTTAAATGCCGAGTTACTCAGGTGAACTCTTCTCGTTTATCATTAATGCTTCGATCTTGAATGTGCATACAATCTTTTACAGAATGGGTTGCGTAGTCACTAACATATTCGCTGTGAAGTACACGTTTTACAATATTCATTAACGTCTGTTTGTAATAATTACAAAGAGTTGCTTGATCATGCGTTTAAAGATGATCACCAGACTAGTATTTGTAATTACCAAGCATGGTTATAAAAGAACAAAACATTTTCTTGTAAATGGATAACTTCAGAGGAAGGAAATTGTTATAGAGTTTACTTAACAGGGTACTTAATGGCACGACGGCAGTGTACTTAAAGGCGAAGGAAAGTTCTGTGCTTGAACAGATCAGAGAGCCGAAAGTGAAAAACGTCATGGCAAACTTAAAGGTGAAAATTGTTCTAAAATATTTTATTGTATGATGTATCTCTTTACAACGAGTAATCTGAGAATAGGCGATGAAAACATGGAGACTAAAAATAAGTTTGGTTAGAAAATTCTAGGATGGTAACATCAGTTTCCATACGGACCAAATTTAACTACTTCGTCACGTTGATGCTAAACAAATCAGAGTAAGAATAGCAGACGTCTTAGAGTTAAAACATCTGTTCACGAAGTAAGCAAGAAAACTGAGAGGGGTAGACTGTATTGCGGTAGAGAATGAGAGGTCTAGAATTAACCAGACCGCCATACTTGATCAGGGACTTGGAAGAGGGATGTTCGTGAATTATACATAAATCCAGTCCAATTCATACACAAGCTAAGAAATTGCCAATAAATGTATGTGAAATAACCCATCACACATACACTTACAACAAAAGGATAGTTGAATGGATGGGAAATGTCTTCCTCGCTGTCATTCGGGATCCACAAATCTCGGGGAATCCCCTCTGCCGCGGCGATTATTTGCACTATAAAAGCATTGGCGCGGGCGCTGAAAGGCGGTCTCGCGGAGCGCGCCGCAGATTTAGTGCCGCGCCGCGCCATGCAGCGCTCCTGGACCGCAGCGCGCGAGGCGTTCGTTAGCGAAGCTAAGGCAGGTGAGGAGGATGAGGGGAGGGCGATCGCATTCACGACCCACTTGACCGTCTCCTCGTAGACCGATGCTCAACGATAAGGTCGCCAATTTCCATTCACCTGATACAACCGCATCGCCCCGCCGCAGCGGCATATGCCGCCGCCGGTCAACGGATACCTGGCCGAGTGATTTGCATGTAAATGCATGCACCCCTCCCCGGCCGCACCGCACCGCACCGCACCGCGCTGCGCCACGTCATGCCGCGCCGTGCCGCTCCGCGCCACTCTTTCCCTAGCCTCAGCGGAGCAGAACCGAGCGGTAGGCCGGCCGGCGGCGGCGGCCCCGCTATTCCCCTCCCTTCCCCTCCCTTCCCCTCTGAGTCCCCCCGCCCCCGGCGTGGAGCACGGCCACCCTTCTGCCGTGACCTCTCCCCCGCCAACCGCGCCCCCTATCGAGTGCAATTAATGCGACTGGAATTAAACGAGGGTTTGTTTCCTATATGTCGCTCGGGTCACGCGTCACTGCCGACCCAGGACTTATGGCCGTTTCCTGGGCGGGTGGTGCTAATTTAGAGCTGTTTGAACGTTCGACTTCTGTCTCCCGTTTTTTTATGAAGGCCGCTTTCCGTCCGGCCCGACGTGTTTACGTCAAATTTCAGGCACGTGGACGTGTGTATGGTGAGCGTACAAACATATGTAAACGTGTATGCAAATTAATGCGATCTTAAGATTACAATATGCCTAACTATGTGAATCTAGCTTGCTGAAAATTGAATCGAAAACAACTTGACAAAATTTCAAGAACATTGCACTCGCTAAATTATTAGTACGACTATATAACGAATTTATTAGTAAGGTGAAAATATCTCTCGTTTTGAAGCTTGGACAAATAATGATATTCGTTCGAATTTAATATTATTGTCATATTCGTATCTAATGAGAAACAGCATTTTAGATATAATTGAAAGGCTTTAGAGTTAATGGTGGTAAAGCTGGAATTCTACTACAGAGGAAGGATACATTTGATTAAACGATCAAACTAAAATGTTAACGCGTAGTTTAACTTTCGGAGCTTGAGAACATGTGCAAAATTGTAATCGAAACTACGAATGAAAATTTGATTCGCCCCAACGAAGGGATTATCAACGCGGTGTAGTGAATGAGTCATACAAAAATGTTTCTAAGTGAAATATTTAATGTTGTCTGTTGGTACGTCCATGTCGTATTCGAGGCTCAGATCGCGCTAACCCGTCCGTTTCGCGCCCGGGCTCTTCTCACGCCGAGACTCAACCCGCCGACCGCTCGGTACGTGACGCACAGAATAGCCATCTCATCGCCGCCTCCGCCGCCGCCTCGCGCTGTCGCAGCATCCGCAGGACGCCGTCATTGTCATGCAAAGGACTCGCGATTATTGAGTGTCGCGCTGGACGCGCAAGTCACTCGACTGCGCGGTTTTCCCCTCTCGCCGAAGCGACGTGCGCTCCGCCGGCGGCCTAAGCCGCCGATTGCGTTTCTGGTCACATTCCGCCGCGCGCGCCGTTGGTGGACTTCGGCGGCCGCGCGCGCGTGGGCTGCGACGCAGCGACGCGACGCCCAGTGCCGCCCCGCGCCGGGGTTGGCCGTCCATCTGTGCCCTCCGCGCGCGGCACTTTAGATAACGCTCCGTCGGCGGCAGCTGACGCGCGCCAGGCACGCGCTGCTGGGCGAGACGCCCCCAACCCTTTCGGACGGGACGCCTCGCCGCCGCGCTGCTGCCTCCGCCACCACCACTCCGCCTCCACCAGCTATAGCATCAGTGCCGACTCCCATCGCTGTCAGTGTCGCCTCCATCGCCGCCGATGTCTTCTCCATGACAGCCAATGATCCCGCCGTCACTAACGCCCCCGACCCATCACCTATTCCGCCGCCATCTCCGTAACGCTCCGCCACCGCTGCCTACGTCATTGTTGCTTCTGCCATTCAACTCGCTCGTTGCCGATGTCAAATCTCTGCCGCCATCAGTGTCATATTCAATAACCCTAGGCATGGTCCATCAGACACCTAAACCCCATCGATATGCCTAATGACATTACATTGGCGCACGTTTAGCTCTCCGCTTACTAACACCTTTACTCCATATGCCTTCTATTCTTTCATCTAAATCGACCACCTCTACCTCATCTTCCTCTACACCTACTGCCTGCACTATCACCACCGCCTCCGCTGCCCACTCACTGTGGCCGGCCCCTCTGCATTCTCTCCCCCCCCCTCGTTCCCGCCCCTCTCTCTTGTACATCGCAGCCGCCGATGCCGCGTGCCCACAACCCTGTGACCTGAATTAAACGAGCAATTTACTTGGGGATCGCTACACGCGCGTGCGTACTGTCAGAGCGGTGGCCGGCACGAGCGGGCGGAGGCGTGGAGTGCCACTTGAAGACTCCATCCGCTGCCGAACGAGGCGCGGTAACGAGCGCAAGGTACGAGTATATGTACGCACGCTTGCTCACTCAGCTCAGCCCTTTTTTTTCTGCACGCACTTTGCGTGGCACCATTGTGACAAAGTATTAATTATCATCGCGTGTGTATTTGGTTTACACGTAATATATCTTCTCCCGTTTGCGTATTTTTTTCCAAAATAGAAATTATTAGTAGTCAGATTGTAGAAAGTGTATTTCAGGTTAATTGAAGGGACACATTAACTTGTTTTTACATATTATGTGCAGTAAAGCTAAGAATAAACACATCTCCTCTAAGTTTATTTAAGTAAGTGGTTAGGTGTTTACATGAAATGAAATAAGAATGTTCACGCATTTACTACTTTACTATTTATTGTAAACTGTTTTTCTGGTAAATCATTGAAATATAACTTACATAATATGCATTCATAGAGCCGAAAGTATTATTTCATTTTTTTGTGGAAGGTGGATCATGAAATCACTTTTTGAATAACGTTCGGAAGTCAATCGTAGATGTGCAAGTGCATGAAATTGCTTCTAAAATATTACTTTGCACACACATTGGAATACTGTGTTATGAACTTCAAGAAATTTCCTTATGACTAATTTTCCGTAAGGTGGAGATGGAAATTGGCGTGACTTTGTAAAGCATTAATTCGGATTAGCTGTGTTATTGATGTGCTCATCATGAACGTTCTCTGCAACTCCACTTATTACAGCATGGTTTTGATTTTCCACGGCCTTAGAAGTGTTTTTGGGTGTGACAACAGGGGATAGACCAGTTATCGTAGAAGAATTTTGAATTTAATTACGAAAATGGATTGGGGCTGATATCGAACGTTCTGTGCTGTGGAAGTCGATCCTTTAAAATCTGCCAACGTGCTCGCGTGTGCGAAGAGGATCGTTGAGACGCGCGCATAGAGCCCGGGATAGACAGCGCCCGCATGGCGGTGGCGCCCTTCTCCCTCCCCCCCTCCCTCCTGGCCTAGGCGCGGCGGGGGGCCAAAGGTGCGGGCGGCGCGCGCGCCCAGGGCGGGGGCGGCGGCGGGAGGCTGCACGGCCGCCAGGTGCGCGGCTCGGCACTCCACCGCCGCGCCCTAGGTGCGGGCGCGTGCCGACTTTGCACACAATGGGCCGTGCCGCCGCCGCCCCCGCCCCCTCCACCGCCGCCGCCATCTCCACCCCCGGTGCCTTTCCCCCCCGCGACGACGGTTCACGCTAATTGCGTTTTTACGTAGATTGTGTGGTTACGAGTTTAGAATTGTTAGCAATTCCGTAACAATAGCAGATAAACGTCTCACAAAGGAACAACAATAATTTCACAATAATTTCACCCGATTGCATAGGGCTCTCTGAACGCGGGAGTATCACTCTCTATTGCACATCACAGTACATTACTTCACTGCATGTCTCCTTTTTCATGTGCGCATTCTTGTATTACAAGTTGTTTATTATTAGTTCCTATGTACATTTCACTGTTAATGACTTTTTTACAGCGTAGAATAGGCCTGCAATACAAGAAAAAAAAGGATATTTTTCTTTTGATTAATAATCATTCTTTCGTACATTTACTCCATGTAAAATAAAGTGTCGGTGTTAAATTTTAAGCACCCTATTCGCTTACTCTCTGTTTCCAGATTAAGTGGTCACTCCGAAGGGTTACTTGACGGCCTTTTCTCGCCTCCCTGGTTTAATCGAGTTCCCATTTATTTCTAATTGTTTTGGCACCCCGTCATCCGTGTCGTCGTCTTGTCTTTTGATAGTGTAGCTATCGGCCACGCTACCTTGCCGCCCCCCTCTTAACTGCTTCCGCATCTGGCCCGTGCCCCGCCCCCGCCTTGGCCGCCTCGGCCGCCTCCGGCGTTGGCGCGTGCGCTCTCGCTGTTTAGCATACGTGTCTTATTAGTCATGCACCCGCCGCCGCCCGCGTCGCACTCGGCTGGTTTTTTGGCGTCTTGGTCTTCTGGGAAGTGGAGGGCGCGCCCGTTATTCGTTTGAAGTGACCTTAAAGAATTGAAGAAGCGCGCCAGGACTCCTTTTCTTTCTTCAGAGTGAAAGATATTCAGCGTGAGCGCCTGCACGATTATAAGGACAGTTACCAAAGCTATTATGGCCGCGAAAGAGAAGTGAGAGGTACGGAGGAGTGTGCGAGGAGTGAAATCGCTCTACTGTGCATCTGAATACCTCTGCGTGTCCGGGTGGCTCTGAATGACTTGCTAACTAAAACCACATCCCATCAGGGATACGAGACGTGCAGCTTTGCAGTTAAGAGATTTTACATTCTGACTTAAGAAAATTAGTTTTTATGCGGTGATTACAACAAGAGTGTAATTAATTTTTCATTTTGAGTTCCCAAGTAACTCTTACAACTTAACCGGTTTTTATCGTAATATTTTTGTGAACAAATTTCTACGACCCTTTTTTTTAGCAATATTGGTATAATTTTTTGCAAATAATTGAATTGGAATGGCAATTCCCTGCCTACATTACTTACTGAGAGGCTTTTGCTTTATTGTTTTCAAAGATTCTGTTGGTTACCATGTTCATATTTTCCTTTAACAATTATGAAAGTCATGATATTGCTTTGCTCAGGGCGTTTCACGAGACTAGTTGCTATGTTAACACATTCACAATTACAATGATGTACGCGTAATTTAAACTCAACCCTGTCATGGGAGCGATTATTTTGCCTGAAATTTCTTCCAAATTATGAGGAGCGTGGTCGCTAAGTATTATGTAGTGTCAACTGTTCTGAACCAATTATATACATCTTTGATTATTATAGTTATTTGTTTATTCATTTGTCAGTTAGTTATCATTCTTTATTTTTTATAGTTATTTCTCTTGATACATTGAAATATTTATCCATCTTCATTCGCTGAGTTGTTCACATAAACTTGCTGAGGATACAGAAATTGCTCGTGCTTTGCAATCATGAGAATCTCGTGTTTGTGGCCATCACGAGCACAGCTTGAATGCACCGAAGGAAAGGGAAGGGGGACATTTTGACTTATGAAAGAACCGCCGATCAAAGAATGCACAATGCTTTTTGACGTGTACAAAGATAAAACGATCATATATAGTTTGTTATAGTAGAAAGATACATGAAAGACGCGGTAGTATGGTAGCAAAATACATAAAAGAAGAAAGGACTTATTCACAACTAGAATGGAATGTAAAGAAGGTAGCAGAAAAGCAGAGGTGTGACCATTACGGTCCACCGTGACTTCGCTGTTTCTTTTTGCAGTTAATAGACATTTCAGAGAGAAGACATAGTTTGAAGAAGAGGAGGAAGCGTAGTATTAATAATAATCTTCATTTGATTAGGGTCTAGTGGACAGTGGTGATTCCATCCTTATGGTCAGGATTAGAAATGCCAACCGATGGTAAAATTTACGTTTACTGTATTATTTTTATATTATTTCAGTGATAGAAATACAGTTGTTCTTCACGAGAGCATTCTCTTTGTTCATATAGTATTGAATCAAAATACTAAACTCTGTAGAGAGACATACAAAGAGGGTGGTGTGTCAAATTGTATGGTTTCCTGTAGTGTGCTGTATGATCAATTCGCAATGGTTGCCTATTGTAGCAATTCATGTAGAGCACAACGTGCACCGAACGACCAACGCGTATTGCCAGTCCCGGAATCGTAATTACCTTTAAGTGCTGTTGTGCGGTTTGAAGTCGACGAACGACGTAATTGCCGGCAGCCGAACCAGATGTCCCCACGTCATACGGCACCGCAGATGTCTCTTTGAAGCGCCCCGGCATTTTCAACAAAACAGACTCGAAGGGATGACAGATCTGGCTCAACCCTACCGCTCCGCTTACCACCATGTGTTAAAACTAGTCGCCGTTATTTTAAAAAGGTTCGTCCGTTTCTCGTTAATGAGGACTTGTGTGCTTTCGAAGTGCACGAAAATGATATTGCTCGAGCAGGGACAGAAAGTTGCGTAATTATTTTTAGGAACTCGCGCCGCCGAGATACTTCCCGCGAAGGGAGGGGGGAAGAGCGATTAAGTACCCGCCGAATAGCCGTGCCTGCATGCTCCAGATACTTCGTCACCTGTTGTGTCTCCACTTCAGCTTTCATGGCCCATAAAGTTTCGGAATGGACTTGTCCCCTTTGCTTAAGCCTCTGACGCCTTCCTCCTTGTGCTCGTCATCCTGGACCCCCCTGTTTCATTCAAAACTTCGGAGGTGCTGGTCTAGGTCGTTAGGAGCTCTTGGTGGACACATTACTCTCAAATGACTACATTTGTGTAAGGGAAGATGGGGTTAGTTTTACTTGCGAAATTGCGGCTGTTCATTCTCTACATACAGCAGAATAAGAGTGGGCGTATTTTCAACACCTGAAGTGTCATTAATACGCACACTTCACGCAGAGACTTTTATTGTTTATACACAAGTTTATTTCAATTGAATTGACGTATGGAAAGAAGTTTGCCGGTTGAAAAAGGGACGGTATTAGGTGAACGGTATTGCGATTCTACGAAATTTCTCAAATAAAACGTTTTTTTTTGGTGAGGAATGATTTGTTTTTGGTGACCTACAGAGATGATCAGCAGCTCATTGGATTCCTCTCGACAAGACGAATCGATTGACACAATTAGTTACCGGAAGAATTAAGTGTTACCTGAAAGAATATAATGGAAAACGCGTGCTTTTGGTGGTTTCAATGCACCTACGAATACACTGTTGAAATATTGTAAATAACAAATGTGTTATCGTTCCGGCGGAGTCATGGCGACTTGATTCATTGGATTGACGGTAACTAAATATAAGTTTGTTACGAAACAAAAATCCAAACTTGTATTTTCTATATTTTTTAATGTAATTTTCTATGCCCGAAATGGACTAGCCGCTCAGCTGTAATGTGTTTAAAAATATATATTTATTAGAAACCTAATAAGCACACACAAAACTTCTTACCATGCAAATATTTTCTGCAAGCGTCACGCTACGATAATGCGATAGTATTTGTTTGCTGTCAGGCCAATATTTCAGAGGCCAATGAGTTAAATGCATGAATTTCATAGATACCTGTACATTAAAAAGACATTAATAGTCGCAAGAAATATTATTTTCTCGGATTTTCGTCTTAACTTAAATTCTCAGTGACGCACACCACTCATTGTGCCATTTGTGAGAGAATTTTCAAAAATCTCTTCACGTCTACCGCAGGACTTTGTGCAAGGCGGCGGGTCCCTTAACCAGAGCGGACTTTGTACCTGAGGGCGCAATGGGCCCGCGTGCGGCCAGGTCGGCAACACGTGTTATCAGCGGCGGGTGCGCGGCGATTCGAATCCAGCGGAGCGGGCGGGTAACCGTTGAACGAGGGCGCCTCGCGGCACCTGGAGGGACACGATCCGGGGCAAGACGAAATCCGCGCCGCCAAGACCCGGCCTAGCCACCGACCTTTTTCCCTTTTAAAAGCTCGTGTGCGTGCGTGCGTGTGCGTGTGTGTATGTGTGCGTTGCGTGAGCGGTGCGCGTCGCGTCGCGTCAGTGTGCGTGCACGCGTATTCTTCCACCTGGCTCCCCACACCTCCGCGCGACGGCCGGCTCAAAGGTCGCTCTTTGAAAGCGACGGCGGCGGCGGCGGCGGCGGCGGAGGGACGACGCAGACCCTCGCAGGGGGAGAGACGCAAACGGGCGGTGTTGCGAGGAAGAAAAGATTTGAAACTGAAAGGAGCGAGAGAGGCGGCGGGGAAGGAGCGAGAGGAGGCCCGGGAGGGGGAAGGAGAGACGGCAGCCGCCGAGACTCGTCGCCGGGGGATCGGAACTGGTCCGGAAAACGTCCGGAACTAGAGCATCGGCCGCCGACGTCGGGGCCCCCTTCCATTGTGCCCTTCGCAGGGTACAGACGCGTCTAAGGCCCTGGGAACCCCGAGGCCGCGACATTCGCAACACAATGCGTGAGCGTGTGTGTGTGTGCGCGCGCGCCTGCCCTAAGACCCGGTCGCTGCTCTTCTTCCATAAGGTTCTAGAACAATCGAAATGCGAGCAGTCCCCAGGCAGATGGCTGCCGCCGACGCTTGCTTCCTTTCTCGGCAATCACGGGACTATTCACCTCTGGGATAGATTGAAAACGCATTCCACCTCCCTCCTCTCCTCCAGTTTTCGCCGCCCCCTCCCAACCTCACTGTCGTCCTTCTGCAGTCACCTCCCTCCATCCCCTCCCCTTCCCTCCACCGTCCCACTTACACCGGCCGCTGCAACTTGTTAGGCCTATGGGAATTTTACGCGGCTCAGAGAAATTGATACCCGCCTCATTTACATGGCGGACCAGTTCTGGGTGAATACTTGATACCCGCGAGACAAACTGCGCGAAACCACAAATTCTGTCCGTTTGGCGCCGCCGCACCGCCGCCTCTGGGGTTGTGGAGCGCATGGGAAGTAGATGCGAGACGCACGGAACTGGATCATCTCGTTTCGACCCAGTCGGGAGACGCACCCGGCTACCGGGGCTTGGGCTTCAGCTTGCCAACGCCCTGGCGCGTCGGTGTAGCGCGGGCGGGGGCGGGGCGTGGGGCCGGGTACAGTGCCAGGGGTCGCGCGTGAGCGTTTGTTAATAGTCGACGCGCCCTTCTCTCGGATTGCAGATGCTCCTAATGAAATCTTATGTGACACATGGTAGCGCTGGTCTGAGGTAAGTTATTTTTCGGTGGAATATTCCTTTAAGCCTCATGTCACTTTTTCACTTAACGCTCTTCGTACAAAATTAATTTTACCACAGATTCCGAGGGTTTCACTCATTGTTTTTGACTGCAAAAGATTACGCACTTGTTGAATCGCTAACAATGTTTATAGCATACTATTTATCAATATATTTACCCCTCTTATTGACAGGATTGCCCAGGAGCATACCAGAGTGTGGCGACAGAGTTTTATATAATATAGGTTGCCGGTTCATATCCTTCGTAAATTCTTTTCTTTTTCTTGATTTATACAGTGGCGTCGGAGCGAAAGGCACAATACTACTTGTTCCACGTGGTAAATAAATTAATGGGCTCAATGCAGACTATAGTCATTCGTGAACATCAAATTAAAATTATTTTACCATCTTTTTACAGTCTGTACCCTCGGACTACGAAATCCAGTTACCTGTGTTAGGATAGAATTTGTATAATTTAAATTGTTGTTATTGATTATATAGAATTCCATTATGATCTTCAGTTGATGGTGAAAGAGGGGCGCGAACATTATTTTTATAACATGATGATGCTCTAAAACATTTTTATCTTTCTCTATATAGTGTGTATTCCTTCTAAAACGTATCGAATCTTTTCCGTCTTCCGCAATCTTGATTTCCGTCAGGATCGTGTTGTGTGTCTGTTGGTGTTTATGTATATTCGTTATGTTGCACACGACTGACTTATCTACATCACAGAATCTACTTTCATGCTGAAGGACGTAAGAGGAGACTGCTCATTTCATAAGTCTGTATGTATCGCCCCACGCATCAGCACTCGTCGAGGGAACGTCAGGCCGGTCCATTCTAATATGTGCGCTTAGGGCAAACAGCTCGGGCAGCCAAGTGGGGAGGCAACGCACTTCAACAATCGTCTCTGTTGGCACTTCACAGCGCCACCTGGGCGCTCGCGAGAGCAGCGGTCGTGGCGCACAGTGGGCCCAAGTGCCAACTCGCGCGGGGGCAAAAAATACGCTGATGAACGAAACCTACTTCGAATAAAAAATAAAACCACGGAAGAGGAATATGTTTTTCATTAACGCTATTCAAAGATTTCGGGTTTAATCTTTTTATGTTTTTTTCATGTTTAGAAATGTTCAAAGAACAATTATTTTCCCTTTTCTCTCAGAACGGAATAAAATTACAATGAATGGGTTAATAACTTTTAACAATGTTCTCTATATTACAATTTTTGTGGATAAACAACTAGATCTATTTGTTTGATGATTTAATAATTTGTCAAGACGTGCAGTGTTTCATATCATATCCTATATCATTTCAAGTGGCATCTTACGAAGCTTTAATTTGCTTATCCTTTGCCGTAAGACTGGTAAGCAGTTTATTTTTTATTGTCCTCTACCCGTAATAAAAAGGAACCATACGTATCCTGGGCTGGTACGCGTTTTAATGCCACGTGTGTACCCACTGTGTTATTTCTCCGCGCGCCTTTGTATCAGGTAAGTGTGGTTGCGGCTGCTCCGTGCCGGCTATCTGGAGAGCGCGTCTGGGTGCTCCAGGCCCTTGGCCGGCGCGACGCGGCGCGGCGGCTGGCGGCGGAGAACGCTCCCGCGGAAAGTGGGCGGGGCGGTGCGGGCAGGGGGCCCTGAAGTGCTTTAGGGATAAATTTATGCGAAGAGCCGCCAGCCTGCGGGCACACTTGCATCACAAGTCATGGGCGTGAGGGAAGTGCTGTGTGCTGGAATATTTAGCGAATACCTGAATGATTTACATTACAGTACGTTTAATGATTATCACTTTAGCTCATTATATTTAATAGCATTCGATAATTTCAATTAGTGGTGTAATATTGTGTCATAAGGTTTAGTCTAGTACAATTTTCCCTTGAAGTTAGTCGCTAGTTCAACTGGTAACTTCTCGTTTTAGTATTAAAATAAGGACACATCTATGTAGGAAGAAATAATTTAATAATTTGATACTGAAAAAATACAGACGTGATTGAGTCGACTGTTTCAGTAAAGCAATATGTATTCCAATTCATAAGGAAGTTCATTGTGAATCGCGATTTGTTAATGTAAAATAAATGTGTAGGAATTCGTTATATTGATAGAGGATAGTACTCATGATGTGCACGCATTACTTTAGAGAGATACGAATAGTTCTGAGGAGGTAAACAAAAACCCTCTTTAATGGCAATAGAATGACTAGCGATGCCAATTGTTACTTTCCACTCTAACGATTCCTTTCTTCTCGTGTCATTTTCTAAATTTGTCCTGTTACTTTCACGCATCTGCATTTAAAGAGTAGAGTGGACACGTGCCCCCTGCGACTCCCTTCTCCGGAAGTGACGCCTGTGGGCGTGCCGCGGGGGTAAATACGCGCGGCTGTTAGAGTGCGGGCCATTCTGCGAGCGGAGTTGCAGCCCCCCCCCCCCCCCGCCGCCCGCCGCCCACCCGTCGCGGGCTAATTGTGCTATTCGCGAGTCCGGGTCTCCCGCAAGGGCGCGCCTCTTCGGCAAAGGGTGGAGGCCAGCGGCCGTCGACCCAGGCCGCCGCAGCAGCTACCTCTGAAAAGGCTGCTGTCGCCACCTCGGTGGCAGCAGACCGTTCGAAAGGGCTGCAGTCTCTATTGGCGTACTTTCCTGCTGTAGTATTTTTGCAAAACATTACCATTTCCACCGCCCTTGAATTATGTTCTCAGCAGAGCATCTCTTTTGTACAGTACCGCGGTAGCCACTGCGCAACGTTTTCCCACAGCAGTTTCTCTTTCAATAGCGTATCATTTCAATCGTCAAATACTTTCACTTCTTTAGGTTTCTGTTTCCGGCGCATATTCCCTGAAATAGGACGAAGGTGTTGTCGCCACCATTATTTCAGATTTCAATTTTCACGCCTCTGAAAGACCACAGCATCGTCATCTCATTACTAGGCTCATCCCGTCGTCCTCGGACAGTCAACTCCTTCAGCCACTCTCTATTCAGCATATATGTATGATGCCAACAGGACCCACATGAAGTCTCTACAGTGCACCTCCTTCACCACGCACTGTGTGGTTGCGGTTTAAATCTCCTTTACGACCGGATGAATATTCTCGTGATTAAAATAATTTTTAACTCACTGTGAAAATATTTAATCTTAATCTTGGATATTTGGTAAAATCTCTCTCGTCTCGTAGTTCGTCGCTTGTTTGCTTGATAATGTATCATTTTAAGAGTAAAAAGTATGACGAGGTAAGCATCATTAAATTTTCAGAGAATCATTTTTTTTAACATCTCCAACGCCATTTTTAGAACAATGAAGAGAAGTTGATTCAGAAATGTTAAAGAGCACTTTCCTCCACTCCTCCCAGTCGCCTGCCCCACATCTCCATTCCGGCCGCCTCGCCGCCGCCGCCGCAGCCTCCCGCTCGCCTCGGCCGCTTTGTGCGAGGGCATTTGTGCTTAATTACGGGGCTGCGGCTGTCGCCGATGTCGCCGCGAAGGCCGCAATTACGGCGCTGCCGTCGCTCCAGCGCTTTAAAAAGCGACGCTGGACTCCCTCGTCGCCCGGGGCGAACTCCCCGGGCGGCAAAATTGTGCTCGAGCTCCACAAGCCTACTCGCTGGGAACAGCCTCGGCCACGTAGGGACGACTTTCACTGCCGGTCTGGTTCAGTCTTAATTAAATGCTTCTTTGATTTCATCGGTAAGTCACAGAACGTTCCATGATTTGTGTAAGAGGTAATAATATTTTAATCGGGCCAATATTTATTCAGAAGATGGGACATCGAGAGACAAGATCCAGCCGAATGCTAATTGAAAGAGGTATTTGAATATTCTGACAAACCCCAAATCAAGTGGTATTATCTATAACAATTTTTCTAGTGCAAAAAAGAATATTTAAATAATACGAATACTATTTAAATCAAGTTCGAATTAAAGTGAAATTTAGAACGTTGATTGTCGAAAAATTAATTTGGCAATTTACAGCAAATATTTAAAATGCTCTGCACACATTGACAGGGAATATGTTCAATAGATGTATAATTTTTAATTTCCTGCTTATTGAATTTAAATATTTGTTATTCATTTGCATGAAATGTTTAATAGTTAGTGCAATAAACTCTGTTTGATCAATTAATCATCGTAAACTGTAAAAAACTTGTAGGATTATGAAACTATCCTGTTATCAGTCTTAAAGTCGACAGATCAGGGAGCTAAATTTCATTAATCGTTAGAGACAACTTTGAAATTATTAAAAGTATTACATTTCACAGTCTTAATTTGGAGTACGTTTGTTTACATTTGATTAATTAATCGATTAAGTATCGGAAACAATAAGAAATACAAAATTGGTATTATTTTGAGTCAAGGTGTTCAAATACTTCTAAAAGTAATCAGTAGTGTAGACACATGAAATAAAACATATTTTTTTTAAATTGAAAGGTTTACTAAATGGAAAGATGCGTAGGTAGAAGAGAAAATGAAGACATACTAAATCTTTTCTAGGAGAGAAAGAAGAAGAAGAGAAACGTTTCTTACCTCCACCAGCTTAAGTGTATTCTCTTTGCATTCGTATTACGGGATGGCAACAATATAAGTTGTCCTTACACAATGTGAGGCAGTGCATGTGTACGTATTTGTAGGCGTTTAGGGACGTGAAGTGGTTAGATAATTCAATGAATTCTGCTGGAGGTTTCCCGGCCTCTGTGGGACGGAGGCTGGGAGCGTTGGCAAGTAAGCGCTCCCGAAGCGTATTTTATTATAACTATGCTTGATAAATCATTCCTAGGGTAAATTATTTAAATCAACAATTCATAAAATAATGATATTTGAATGGGTTATTAGGATTGACATAAATCGTGTTAATGTTATTTTTTTCGTAATAAATTGAAGAATTAAAGAATCCCAATTACAACAACTTTGGTTCTTAAGTGTGCAATTTAGCAGTTGGTGGGAAAACAAAGAGCTGTTGATACATTTTTGTTATTTTGTCTGCTGGACTTTTAGTATTCACGTAAGTACAATGACCTCGTTGCTTCAGTCTTTGCCTTCGATAAATTCTTTTTAACACGTTTGTGGAACTAATTAAATTTCATAGGAAACGAATGTCGCTTCTCACTTGAATTCCATTTTATCGGTGAACACTAATTGGTTTCCATGAGGAACAGCAATGGAAATGAAACATTTCCATTATATCATACCCACTGAATGACACTATCTTCAATTTTCATGCACCGACGCCATCGCTTTGATCACGTACCTTTGGTATTTCATGTTCCCGAATATCGAAGTATCATAAATATTGTGGTATGTAAATGGATGTTTTGTTACCTCGCGACCGTTAGAAAATATGCATACGTGAGATTTTAATCACGGCCGAGAGTGGCACGAAAGAATGACGTGGTTCCGCGCGTTTTCATCGGCGTCAGCTGTCGATACTTCCCGAGCACTAACCGCCGGCCGGCCGCAAACAGGAGGGCCCGCCTGAATGGCTTTAATCGAGACGCGTCGGCCAAACAAACATTTTGCTGCTGGTAGCGTCGAGGGCGACAAGGGCGGCCGCCCTCCCTCCCGCCCGCCCGCGCCCGGCTGCGGGTGCTCTATGTGCGGGGGCGCGAGGGTGGGGTGGAGCGGGGCGGGGCGCAGGGGGAGGGGTCCCCCCCTTTGTCACGCCGGTGGCGTTTGGCGGCGGCCGCGGGTGTCGTCCTGACGTCGAGGACGCCGCCGCCGGATGCTTCCGCCGTGTGTCGCCCCGCGCGGGGGCAGCCGGCGCGACGCGGCCGCTGGCAGTTTGACGGCGGGCGGATGCGATGAGACCCCCCGCTGGGGCGGATCGAACCGAGCACCGCCCGCGGTGGCTGTCGATGCTTGTAGTTCACTGCAGCTGACGCGACTGTTGGTGCACGCAGCGTTCCGTCCCCGAAATTGCGACTGCTGTTGTAGTTGGGGCTCTTCAATGAGCAAAAACGAAGTGGTTGCCATGCTACTTCGGATTTGGATCTAATGGATTTGAGGGGGTTTATTCACGCATTCTCATTTATTTTCATTGTCTTAAATGGTCTCGTGATTATCTCTGATTTATGTGAATGAGCGGTTTTAGAAAACAGAAGAGGCCATTAAATAAAATTATACGGAACAATTTTTTAATTGTGTAAATTTCAACATGAAAGTTTAGGGTCTTACTGACTCTTTTGATCCTATAATTAGAACTTTTATTAAATTCACCTATAGAGTGAAGCATGCGTTGGATGCAAGAAGAAGTGCTCCCCTAATTTATAAACTTAATAATTGAAGAGTATGTATTTTTAAGCAATTAACACAAATTACGAAGTAAGTAACGTTTACTCTTTATAAAATTCAATATTTCAATAATAATTACTTTATTTTTTTCTGAAGAAATTTAAAGCATAAAATTTTTAAGTTGCCTTCAATGCTTGATAATTATTGTTATTAATATTTCATTTTGGAGTACATTTTTAAAAACATTTAATTTTTTTCTAATCGGGAAATATTCAAGGGCACGTAGCACCCAAGTAACTCCTTTCTCTGTGGCCTGCCTCGGTTGTATATTCTCATGTTTTTTTGCCTGACTTGGCTGCGTTTCTTTATTCTGAACTCCCCCCCCCCCCTCTTCATATATTTCTCTCTCGCCCTCCCCCCCGCCGTAGTACCCCTTTATGGGGGTCCTCACGTGGCCTAACTCTGAACCGTTTTCTTTAGCT
Source organism: Gryllus longicercus (assembly GCA_038098605.1). Classification (NCBI taxonomy): domain Eukaryota; kingdom Metazoa; phylum Arthropoda; class Insecta; order Orthoptera; family Gryllidae; genus Gryllus; species Gryllus longicercus. The sequence continues at coordinate 2,185,711 of JAZDUA010000015.1, read as the reverse complement.
CTCGCAGTTTCTGTCTTTACCGCCGCAACAAACGCCTTTCGATTCAACATCACACCCTTACTTCCCGTTTCTTCATCATCATCACATCCAATTGGAAGTGGCACTTCTCACTCTTATTGCGTCCACGGAATCGTCCTCAGTGACGTCCCCATCAGCCTCTTCCCTGCTGCCCGTCGCTGCGGCGGTGTCCTTCACCCCCACTTTCCCCGCCGCGGCCGCGCGGGCGACGCCGTGCGGTATAATTGGCCGCTTATCTACGCGTCGATCTGCTAGCGCTGCCGCCCACTCGCATCTGTTGCGCGCGGGAGGGTCCCAGCGCGGGAGCGATTCCTTGGGGGAACGGGTCAGCGGGGTACGAGGAGCTCGCATACCCGACATAGCCCTCCGGAGGATCCCACGGCGATGCGTGTCTGTTTCGCGTGTCCGTTCTCGCTTCGCCTGGAACAGCGTTATTAAGTCTGTTCGGGACGCTTGAATGCAGGCCAGTTTCGTGAAGTCCGACTTGAATCTGTCGGTTGGTTCCCCTTGGCGTGTGATGGTGCCCCTCTAATGAACAAAGATAAGTACAGTAGTTGTTGCTAAAAAAAATTCGACGTTTGAGAAATAGCATTGACATTCAGTATAAAATGGTACGGGCAGGATACAAAAGAATGACTTGGCGAGAATTCAAAAGCTAAACTAATTATTTGTAATTGATAATATCTTAGCAATAATATTTCACCCCAAGGAGGAAACATGCTTTCGTGTACATCTTTCTTGGCAGAAATGAAATATAACCGAAAAAAGAATGTTAAGAATGATGAAGTTAAATAAAAGTTCAAACAGCGAATATCTCTGCTGTTATCACATTCGTTCATCAAATTTGGCTTAAAGGCTTGGGTTGATAGAGAAAAGATACTGTTTCTGTTTAACTCTACTTTCAAAGATGGGAGTGTACTTATCATTGGGACGCTTCTTTATGCATATTCGCGGTTTTGTTTATTTCCTGTTTTTATTCTGGAACTCGATCGTATTGGATTGCGTGGTACTGTCAGTGCGCTGAAGTGTCACTGTTATTTTATAGAACTAAGGTATTTTTACTCTCTGGGATTATTAAGCTAATAATGCTTACAATGGCTTGTTACTCGACGTAACGTGTATTGTCATTTTTTTAACATACTTGTTTGGGAAAGTATGTTAAATCAATGTTCTTATTCATTTCAAACGATGAAGTGAAGAACGGTTTTTAGGATTTCAACTTTACAGACATTGACATTGCAGAGTGACTGCGTGTTGCAGAACCACTCCCAAAACAACTTTATAAAAGCCTCACGCATCGAAATAACGAATAGGCCGTGCATTCATTTGAAAGCGGAACCGGCCTGCACAGTAGACTCGTGGGATAAACTTTTTCGCGACGTGCACGCGAACCGCCTGCCCCGGAGTGGAGACCCTTGCCGGGCCGGTGGCCACTAGAAGGAAGAAGCAGCAGCGGCGGTGACCAGAAGGGCTCGCTGCCCTCGGCCCTTCCCCCCTCCGTGCGGAGCGCCGCTGCCGCGGGGCCAGCGCGTGCTGCGTAACGAGTCGTGCGAGTCTCCGGCCGTGACGTCACGCCACGCAGGTAGAGCCCGGGTGGTGGCCGCGGGTTCAGAGGCCGCGCGCTGGCTGCTGCGGAGCTTCCCCGTGGGACCGCCGTCGCCCATCCCCGCTGCCTGCCTGCCAGCCTGGCCGCCCTGCGTCGCGCCCGGCCGTTACGAGGGTAAGGGCGCGCCCGGGACGAGATCCCGCGAGGGCGAGGTGGAGGTTGCAGGGAAGCGGACGCAAGGCAAGGGAAGGGAAGGGAACGGAAGGGAAGGCGTTGGCGAGGCGGAAGGGTTTCCACCTGGCATCTTTGAAATAGTTCACAGTATCGCACGCAACAAGGCAATTTCCTTGATTTTCTACTCTATTACACTATGACCGATATACTTTTGCCGAATACAGAAGGTTCTCTCCGCATAGGCATCCATGTGGCTCATTCGTTTTCGGATGTATTATGTAGATATTTCGATGAAAAATAGTATTTCCATTTCAGTATCATCCAACTATTATGGAATGTCTTGCAAATATTTCTTCCATGTTAACAAATCTGTTTGCTGAGTTGGAGACTTTCTTCAAGGGCTGTGAATCCACGACCTGAAAGTTTTGCAAATTGCTATAAGTTGCCAGAGATCTAGAAAATTAGTCGAAATCGAAAAAAATATATAATATAGTGCAGAAAGTTTCTTTTCGGGCCCTTTCTAATTATTTTTTATTTCACGAACAATTGATCGGAACTAAACGGTGAGAAAACAATTATTGTTACATATATTGTTTCTTCAGGTGTATTATAGAATCTGTCAAGGTATCTTCTTTTGTCTCAAGACTTGGCTGAATAATAATGTAAAATATATATGACTATTTTCGGTATCGTTTGTCGGTGTTCTGCTGTTGTAAAAGAAATCCTGTTCTTCAATGAGGTTAATGTAACTGTTTTTGGAAACATATGCAAATACAACAAAAATTCTGCTGAAATAATACAAGTCAGTGTAATTAAAAAACATTGGTAGTTAATCACTGCATTAAAATTCTATTGCTAGGAAATTAATGAACAAAATTCCTATACGGTTCGTTCCTGTAACGAAACTTGTAAACGTATGGGAGAATTCACATCCATTACTGCGGATTTCGTGCAACTTTTAATCGCTGGACTTGGCCGCTCTCCAAGCCAGCTTCTGGGACGCGAACAATTGAATTAATTTCAGCGCGTAATTGCGGCCGCTAATTTGTACGCTCCACCAATACTCCCTAATTCGAGCGCCCGCCCAGCTTAAAACGGCCCCTGCGAGAAACAGACGTCGGATCTGGGCTGCGCGACGCGCCCAACCGCGAAGGGATATATTGTGCGCGCGACCGCGACTCCTCGGGCGGAAGTGGTTTACAAATAATTGCCCCGCGCTCGCCCGCGAGCGCGGAGGGGAGGGGCATTCAAATCACGGCGAGGACAATAACGCCAACGCCGCCGTCGGTCGTGAGGAACGGGATGTGCCTCCTTGAGGGCAGCGCCTCCGAAGCGCGGCGACGCGTGTCTTCGAGCAGGGGCGGCGGCGGAGGCGGCGGATAGAGGGTGTGGGGTGGTGCACAATCGTCGAGCGGCGATTGTCCACCGCTTTGGACGTGGCGACGACGAAGCGCCGCGACGGCACGCGCGCCCTTTCGTGTCCGGAAGACGGAGAGACGAGGCGGAATCAATAAGATTTCCGGAAGCGGAGGGGCGTTGTCGCCGCTTCCGCTCGCGGTCGCAGCTGTCGTCTTTGACGGTAGCGAAATGCAGTCGCTGCAGTACATGCAAAAGCTGGGCGACGGCGGTGGTTGCAACGAATCACACCAGTGTTTGTTTTTGTTTTTTTCTGGATTTCGAGCCTCTTGATATAACATTATTAGAAGTGATATATTTGGAAAGCAGTTGGAATTAGAGAGAGATTCGAACCACGTACGGAGCACTATGTTTTCTCGAAACATGATCCGCTTTCAATATTCGCTGGATTAAACAATCTCAACGCTCATTACCAGTTCCTTGTCAATGATATCGATGGAGGCGCTATAAAAGTATACTTACTTCATTGATACGGAGTTTCAAGTGTATGATGACGTTTCTACACAGACAGGTTTTCGTTGTTTAATTAGGGGTTCCAATGAAACAAAATAACTGCTGAGTCTGAAGATTCCATATTGTCTACACCGCTATTAATAACGAGCCACTGTTTCTTCTTTGTTTTCTCTGCTGCATCTGCAATTCATATATTTCTGTGGATGTGTCACGATGTAATACCTTTTTATTTATGGTCTATAAGGACTATTCAATTTAATACTTTAGTGATACACCCAATGATCACATAATGTTAAATAACAAACTATTCTTTGCGCATTATGGTTTGTTTTAATTTTCAAGACACAATATCTTAAGAATATTGGACTATTTGCAGTTAGTGCCGAATTATTCGCCTCTCGTTATATTAGTTATCTTGCCCATCGCCCGCATCACCACCAGCGTTGCAATGACCACTGCCTCGTCGCGAAGTCACTCGCGGCTCGTCACGCAGCCGGCGCAATTCGGTCGCGGAAGGCTTCGTCACGAACACAAACATACGAGAACGACGGCAAGCGGGCAGGCGGGCAGGCGGGCAGGCGGGCGGGCGGGCGGCAGGATATCCGGTGGGGGCGCTGCGTCTCCGCCGCGGCGGCGCTTTGGAAAATTACGGGTTTGCGGAGCGTCCACGGGGGCGCGCCATCGACGTCTCGACGTCTTCATTGAGCTGTTGCGGGCACGCGCGCCCTTTGTGCCGGCGACGACGAGGCGGCGACGTCTTGAGACCCGCCCTCCCCTCCCTCCACCCTCGCCCTCGGAGGACAATCGGCGGTCGCCCCGCGGGGCCCCGAGGTCTTTGCAGGCGACTTCGACCCCCGCGATGCGCGATCGCGCGCGCGCTTCGGCTGAAAGGCCGGTTTCAAAAGGGGACTTAATTAACTCCGCCCCCCCCCTTACGACAATGCCCCTCGGAGCACGTGAGATTGGGCCCGTCCAGACGGATTTACTTGCGGGCAGATGTAGGGCTAGATAACGGCGCACGGAGGCTCCAAACAAGGGTTTGAGCTGCGTTCGTCACGTGATATCCGTTTTGGAAATATGGACAGGGAGTTATTAATGCCGAAGGGGTGAACGAACCTTTCCGTCGGTTTCTTACGGGCGGATCTGACGTCGAGTCAATGGAAATCAGTTCCGTTTCGCGGTTTTTAATGCGTCATTCGAGCGTGTGCGTACGTTGTGACAGGATTTCGGAACCCCTTTTTATCGATCTTTATGCTTCTTGCCGATGCATTGTGAGTTTAGCGATTGCCGATCTTATGTTTGTATGAACCCTCCTTTGATCTTTGGCGGTTCCTTTGAAACGACAACGGTCCGTTCAATGACTTTTGTTCAATTGTTTGAGAACTTTCTGGAATTCATACGATATTTGAAATATAATTGTGAGATTTGTAATAATAATTTAAAAAAACAAACAAACGACGTGGTTATTAAGAGGGAGAATATCGTAAACTTAAAGTTAGGTAATATAAGTTTTGAAGAGTGTGCTTGACAATTGGCTGTTTAAGTTCTTTTTTTATTTTTTTATTTTGTCGAGACAATTCGTTTCAATAATTGAAGTCTTAGTCGTGTCTGAACATCATCTACTAAATTAATTTTGTGTAACTATCTCTGCAACATTTTTAAATGATAAATTCGCATTTTTACATTGTATATGAGTATCTATTTAACTTATATTGTTTAAAAGGAAATAATTTATTACACAGACGTTTATTACACCTGTATTACATACCCCTCTCTTAAACCTGCAAGTCATTTCGAACCAAACGCTTTCCATGTCTCACGCTCTTCAGTGAATGAACGGCGCGATGAAAGCCGTTGGGAATATGAATTATAACAGGGTTACTCGAGCGGCACTCTAATTGTGGCCGCGAGCACCTGCAACACTATTTGTTCAGCGAGGCAGAAGAATGAGGAGTAGTGCTAATCGTGTGTGGAAGAAACAAGCGGCGCGACCGCGAGGGCGCAACGCTCCGGCGCTCCTCCGCTCGCCCGATCCGCAGCTAATGAAGCCCCGCGCGCGGGGGAGCGCGTGCGGAGGATGTCGTGGCCCGGGGGGGCGGGGGGCGGGAGCATTAATCACGGCCCACATTGCGGAGGTGCGAGCCGCCCGATGCGCTCTGGCGCGCGCGCAAGGCGACGCCGTGAGGTGCACCTTGCGCTCTGAAAGTATACGCGCCGGCGGGGGTGGAGTATTGGATTGATTGATTGATTCATTCATTCATTATTTCGGGTTTCCTGGCGTGTCAACTGCTATCGTCGTTAGTTCCGTAAGTGTAATGCATGTTTTAATCATGGGAATTGACGTGCTTATATTTCCGGCGCTGACTTGGACACGGCGTACAGGGTTTTCTCCGTTCAGATATCTCTCAGCAGCGGGGCACTGCCCTAGACGGGAAAAACTTTAAGCTTCCGACTGGTCTCCCGACATGCATCTAAGTGTGCCTGTGGGTATGTGTATGTGTGTGATTAGGATAGGACAAGGAAGAGGAGGGAAATATTGTGGCCTGTTTGCTAGGGTACTGCTCCGGCATTCGCCCGGTATTGATAGGAGAAAACACGGAATACTATCGATCAGAGCAGCCGACCGCTAGAATTCTTCTCCAGACAGCGCTGATTTCGATCTAGCTATTCAGCTAGAGAGTGTCGAAAATCCTGTCGCCATCGGGACTCGAACCCTAGGACCTCCCGGGCAAAGGCACGGTAGTGATATCAGTTGATGCCCTGCGCCACATCAGCCTGTGTGATTGAGTTGTGGTGTATTGAGGGGAGGGCGTGAGGGCTCTGGTTGCAGAGGAGGGGATATCGGCTCGTGTCGGAAGGCAAAGCCAAGAAAACGGTTACGTGGAGTATGTATGGGGCCACCCAATTCGCAACAACGGCGGAAACAGCGATGTTTAAATGTGGTTTGAACATTACGATAGATAGAGATATGCCAGTGTTTCTAATAGAGCTAGCAAAATTAGAATGAAAACAGTGGAATAATAGCATTTCGGAAGGCGAGAAAAAAACAAGGAAATTGGAAATGGTGATTATGGTGGTAGCAGTGCCTTTAGCGGTATGGAGACAGCAGCGGCGACGGTGGTAGTACAGCTGCTGGCTGACAGCAGCGCTGTCTGGTAAGGTCAACTATGAAGACGGCGACAGCAATTCTGGCTTTCTTTTGGTAGTGCCGGCTGCACTTTCAATGGCAAGGGCAACAGTTTCGGAATGATGGCAACGGCGCGGGGGGAGGGTATGTCTAGTGCAGGCGGAAGTGATGTTGGGGCGACGGTGGAGGTGACGTTGGAGTTGCGGCTGCGGATGCGATGGACACAGCGGCGCAGTCAGGGGTGGTATTAACGGCCATGATGATAGCGACGGTGCTGGTTGCGTCTTTTGGGTGAAGGGGCGTCGGGGCTTTCAGTGGCAAGGCAGGAGTAGACGTGGATCCACGGGAGCAAAAGAAGGGAAATCCCCCTAAAATGTTTCAGTAACTATTAATTTTAACTTGTTTCGAAACTTTCAAGCATAAATATTTTCGAATAATCATGTAAACGAATAAAATCGTACGGCAACAGGAGCTGAGTGTAGCCTGTGACATTTCACAAAATTTGTAATATGATACATTCGACCAAACATTTTAATTTTCCTCTTTCCAAAATTTGTCACTGAATCCGCCCCTGCGGGAGTGATGGCGGCGAAGGCAATGGGACGGTATCAAGAGGAGACGGAAGTGATGGCAGGGTGGCGGTGGCGGAACCCAGACGTCCGTCGGCGTGGCTGGCGCACGCTTCCTCCCGACCCGCGGTGGAGAGGGCCGAGCGCCACCTGTCGCCTTGCCACCTGCCCTAATATCTGCCCACACCACCGCCCCTGCCCGCGTTTCCGCCCGCCCCCACGCCGCCGTTGTCCCTCTCCCACGGACGTCCACGTCACAGCATTGTTGTTGCCTAGCTCCTTCACCGGGCTAGTCTGCTTTTTTGTTTTTTCTACTTTGCTCAACTGACCATTCGCTCGTCGTTTTCCGTTCTGTGTTTCTTTCGTAGCGTTTTCATTCACGTTCATTGGTTTCCTCTTCTTCTCAATCATCTTTAGGAAGAACGATTTTCTGATCACACTCGAGGCTTTGTCTTGAACTCTTCGTGCACCTAAGCTCGAACTTCAATGCCAGCATTTCTTTCCATGTTGCAGTGTGAATTTTTGCAGCTCCTTTATTATTTTGAATATTTTCACAACCACTGCTGTAAAAGTAAAAATTAATGCGGTCCTTTCCCTTGACTTTTAGTGACTATTGGAGCACATTCATTAGATATAAGCTCCGTAAATGTTGGATTGAAAGTGAGTTGTACGTGATTTGAAAGGGGGTGTGGTAGTGTCCTAGTTTTTACCTTCTACGCTTCAAATTTATTTATTAACCCCTGTTGTTTGGTTTAGTGAATACAAACACTGTAATGTTTTATTTATATTTTTCTTTGAAATTGGTTCACTGAACATCTGATTGATTTCTCAGTACGTTTCTCAATTACATTGTTTGTAGAAATTTACGATCGTATTCATCAGAATGACCATCTCAACCGAAGTTCTTGTCACAAGTTTCTTAATGTTAGTCTTTGGCGCTCATCCAATGTACTTTTTTCACTTTTTTCTTCTCCTTGCTTTTCGACATCTGTTCAATAGTGTTCCTTACACTATCTACTACTGTCGCGACCCTTGGTCCTCTCTTCTCTTCTCGTCTGGGCGGATGTCCATTCCCACCTGTCTTTCTCCTCTCGCACTTCTTTAGTTTTCTGATATCGTGAGCTTACAAGAACAAGGTATTAAATTCAGAATCATGGAAGTAGAAACCTGCAGATGAGAAACACGTTTCTTTAGTCAGTATTTTGTGGCTTGATATTTCTGACGGCTTCAATGTCAAATAAATAATATTTATTATATTGGGCCAATACCATTTCCTTGTAAGCTTACGATATGTTTTCTTGATTTATAAGCACTTTGTTTGTGCCGTAACTATCCATTGTTTTTCCAAAATGTTTCACAACACCCAAATGTCCCCCTATCAATATTTTTCGTTCTGTGGTGTTCGGACCTCCATCTTCGCCCCGCCCCCCTCTGCCACCTGTGCTGCTGCCACCGCCACCTCAGCCACCTTGCACAGGAAGCACCGGCGCGATGCGTTTGATAGCGCCCTCTCCCCCACCGGCCATCGCGCAGCGCCGCCCTCCATCCTTCGCCTCCCCCCTCCCTCCCTCCCCTCTCTCGACTGCACTCCTTCCTCGCCAGCGCCCTCCACAAGCGCCAACGACCGAATTTGAAATTGTGGGCGACCGCCGCAGAAGGATCGGCGGAACGGCCTCGCGCGGTGCCGCCAAGGACGCTTCGCTCTTCGCCTCATGCAAGATGCATGAGCCCTCTCCGGATAATGCAAGGCGGCCGGCGCAGCGCGGCGCAGCGCGGAGCGGCTCGGCTCGGCGCGACATTGCCTTTTTTATTGCGCGGGATGCGAAATTTTGGTGTGCTTACGAGGACGCGACGGCGCCCCCCCCCCCCCAGGCGGGCTTTCGTGCTCGTCCTCTCGGCGCGGCGGGACGCAGCTCAAATTACGGAGTCCCCAGCACAACTCGTGAAAAGTACGGGTGTAATGTATGCTGAACGAGAGCTAAAAGTGGGTGTGAAACAAAGAACTTACACATTGTTCTCAGCATCTCTTGGTAAGGAATATTTTATTTGGGTGCTCTCCGTTAACTCTTTGTTCTGTTTGGCTGTGGACAATAACGCAATGTCATGTGTGTGGCCTAAAACATCAGTGTTGGTTTTCTTTGTATTCAATATTTCCACTATGTCGTAGTTCTCCAAAGTCACGACAAGGAGGCCTTTGACCCTTTTGTGTTTTTCTCTTGTTTTCTTGTATAAGAAGTTGCCCCGTTCGGTTCAATTGTTCGTTCTTGGATCTTCTCTGTTGCTTTTATGATTTGTTGGCGGTAAGTTTCGTTAGATTTCAAGGATATATTGTGAGGTTTCGCTCAAGTTTTATTTTCTCATCTATTTTTTTCTAGTTTGACATCGTAATTCAATGAAATATTATTTTGGGGAATTTTTATTTTTCGTCAGCTCGACAAAAAGCGTCTTTAGTCGTATGCCAAAGCCATTCTGCTATGTGGAGAACACTGAAGGGGGGAGGGGTCAACGGAACCCACAATAAAATGCAATATAATTAAAGGGAATTTGATAATTTTAAGAACTAATGGTACATACTGTGCAATTATTTTCTGAATGTTTTGATGAAATATTTCAGTTTTTGAAGAATAGCAAGACATATATGCATTGAAAGTACTTCCGGTTATTTCCGCAGAGACACAGATGAGCCACGTCCTCTTTTTGACGAATTAGTTCAACATTCACCTAGTAGCTCCGATTACCCAGCTGTTTTTACATCGGCAGTAATATTTTAACGTGACTTGCTGTCTAGAGTTTTCACGAAGTAGGATAGTATCGGTTTCAAACGTTTGGTAAATATTCGATAAGTGTTGAAAGATGAAAATATGGCTAAGGGTTCAGAAATATTCTAATAATGAAAGTCCTGTATGACACAAATGCCATTTCTTACCTAAACGAAGATGGAGGAAAAACGAAGCTATGGCATGTTCTTGACGCCCCCCTCCACTGATATGCGATTGTAAAATGCTATTTGTAACATATTGTCATTTAAAGAGTAATTCTGATTTTCCCCAATGAATCTTTGTTGAGCGGTTAATGACAGTAACCTAAAAATTGAAATTTTAAAAATAATTTGAAGAGACTAAATCTTAGATTGAATAAGCAAGGTTTTTCTGCGTTTGCAGAATTGCTTTGAATTTCGATGTGTTTGCCTCTTACATATTCGTATTACCATTCAACAGTAGAAAGAACAGATTCTGGAAAATATATGAGGAGACTGAACTATGGTGAGGTAAGGTACTATAAGAGTGTGACTCAAGGGGTCAGAGTCAATGCAACGTATTTTAAGCATTTTCGCAATGTTCGCAGTGAGGATGGAGAAATGGAACTTTTTACACGCTCCCTCGTAGAATACTAAATATGTAGAGCATTTCTCCCTTTTTTACTCTTTCATTCATCTTTCATAGTTTTTGTAGGCGATATTCGTGGGTGAACATGCTCATTCTTCTCATCTTTCCTTACTTCAGAAAATCCTTCAAAATATTCACTCGTCATAGAACTTCGCAGCCTCTAAATCTTTCTAAATCTTAAAATTGATCATTTCTGGAGCTTAATAATTGAAGAATACCTTAACACAAATCTCGATATTTGTCTCTAAAACATGTTTTGGGCTTACTTAATCTTTCTGTAAAGAAAACAAAATCTTGTGTCGGGTCAGGCGACCACTGGAAGCAACCCTAGTGACATTCCAACTGCACTATAACGCACACGCAAAACGCCGAAACCGGAAGTGCGTGCGCGGGTCGCGCCGAGGTATGCCCCTCGCCGTGACTCATGAATAAACGCGCTTGATTATGTTTACGCGGCGCGCAGCACCGCGCGCGCGCCGGGGGTGGAAGGCCAATAGCGCGGCAATTTAATTATTAAATAGAGCGACCGCGGGCGCAAACCCCGGCGGCCGATAACGATCACGGCGCTCGGAAGGGGGCAAAGCGCGACGCATTGTGGGCGCAATCGGATCTGCATATGCATGTGGGAACGCGGGGCGGGGCGAGGGGCGCGGGCGGCAGGCGCGGCCCCGGCGCCCCAGCACCCTGCCCTGCATTATGCTCCTCGTTAACGCGACCATTCTACGTTCAGCAGAACGCCGTTATGTTGTAAATGTGTTGGATCTGTTCAAAAGGTCAGGTGTGGCTAAAATGAACAATTCTTGGGAATACGTTTTAGTGTCAATACTTATGGGGATTTAATAATACTATTTTGAACTGGATACGAAATGAGATAGAGAATGAACCGAAACTGATTGTTAATAGTGGCGTGAGGGGTGAGAGGTCTTGAGTATTGAAATATTTTAGTGATCTCTTAAAAATACATGATGTAACGTTATTGTTAATTGCAAAGAATCTTAGTAATGAAAACTATTTATAGAATATATTAAAAGCGTTATTATTATGATGGTAATTTTCAATTTATTTTAATTGCGAAGTACACGATTTCGATGAGTATGCATACTACGCGTTTCTCACAAAGTGACAGGTTATCTTCTCCTGTCAGCCACTGATTTTAAAGTCTAGAACATAATAATATTGACTGGCAAAATTATTTGGTGGAATTTAGCCTACATGGAAAACAACCTAGATTGATAATGCAATGCATTTAAACTGTTTTGGATATACTGCTAGATGGTCCTGAACGATACTCCTGACTTTTTTATTAAAATTTCTTCTTAAATTTTATTGGAACACTTTATAACTTGGATCAAACGAAGATATGAAGATTTAAGTCAATATTATTTTTTATGTTTTGCTTTGAAGAACTTATTATGGCGTATTAGTATTTGAATAACATAACAATCTGCCTCTATGATTTCTGTGAGAGAACAATGATATTGTCGTTAAGTTTTTGTTAAGTATTTCGGCGTACATGGCCGCTTCCTGCGGCCCAATACGTGCTTTTTGTTGCTCGATAAGCGCCTTTCGAGGCTCCCGTGTTTGGGCCGCCGGCGCGGCGCGGCGTGGCGCGGGGCGGGGCGCGCGGTGCAGCCGGCCGGGGGTCGCCCCCGGGGGTCGGCGGAGAGGCCGGTACGGCTCCGCATAACTTAGTGACGCTCTGCTAAATCTGGCTGTTGGGGGCGCAGCCTGCTGCTTCCGTGCCCCGCCCGCCCGCCCACCCGGCCCAGCGACGCACGTGGACCGCAGGCGGCGGCAGCGGGCGCTCACCTGTCGCTGGCTATCGGACGCCCACTCCCGCGCCCCCGCCCCTGCTCCGCAGTCGCAACGGCTTCCGGGGGCGGGCGCGGGTATCGCTGGCAGCCATCGGCTGCGCACGCCCGCTCCGCCGCCGCAGCCGTGCCGCCGCTGCGCGCGGTCTGGGGTTAACGGAACTGGGCGCTGCCAGTAAACTCTGCACTGCGCGCGATGTGATTATCTGAGGTCGCGGGTAGAATGTCGGTACCAGTTGGCACAAGTGCTGATATTTGCGTATGAATGACGTCTAAAATTCTGAAATGTTTATATATATATATATATATATATATATATATATATATATATATATATATATGGGTCGTAGTAAAGAACTTGTCATATCTGTTAATTATCTGTTAAACAATTCATTGAAACAAGCGATTTATATATATATATATATATATATATATATATATAAATATATCAAAATTATATATGTACATAACATATATATTATGTATTTAAAAGTTTAAAAGATCTTGTTCCCAAGAATAAAATGTCTATTTTATGAAAACAATATTATGCTGTAAAGTTTTTTCATCTTTTTTCACCCTTTGTACTTGTGCTTCAACCTACGATCATTTTATACTACCGTTCTTTTGGATACGTTGATCTAATTCTCACGAATTAGTTCTGCTACTATTACCGCTGTTATCTATGCATATCATCCTTGGACGGCAACTTCGTATCACTGCACTATTTTATTAAATGGGCTATTCAGTATGTTTTACTCTATTCGAGCTACCTTAAATTGGTTTCTTACCATTCGTACCTTACACATGCTACCATTTATTAACACACTTTTAGAACATTCTTACGTTTTAATAGGCCATAATGCCATTACTTGCAATACAATACGTAAATTAAAAGGAAGATGTTTGGACCTTCAAAAAGAAAAATATTGTATGTTTGTAGACAATTTTCTGTTTGTTTTTCTGCGTTGGAATTTCTGTGCAATATGCTATCCCATACTGCCTCTAGTGTACTTTGCATTGGTCCGCAGGGGTAATTATTTTCAGTGTAATAACTCGGGAAATTGAGTGGTTATGACTTATATGCAAGAACGTGGTAACGCACTAGTAAATAACTGTTGGGAAAAGTAATTTCTAATTAAAAGGGGTTTGGGAAATAACTGGTACTTCAATATTTTTAATAGTGAGATATTATTCATGGAGACAATGTAACCTGATGATTCTTAAGATAAATTTTAATGAATGAAATAAAGTTTAATAATTCATTATTATTGATTGTAACAGCACGGATGGAAGAATACTTATCTCGTGTGGGTTATCATCTTCTTGTTCACAGCCACTAAGACATTGCTTTTCTCAAAACATAAGATTTTGCAAAGGTATTTGCAGCATGTTTTAGAGCTTTATTCGTTGTTTAAAATTAGGATTGGATATCATTCTTAATAGGGCAATAATAAGAATTGCCATTCATGAATTATATTTTCTTATTTCGCCTTCTGGCCTTCTATTTCACGTTTTTTTACACCTTCCAAACTTCCCATCAGAATATTGGGAACTAGAGTAGTCAAGATACTGGGACAAAACACATATATTCATTTGCAATTAAAGGAACTCAATCGATTGTCCAGGTGTATTATATATCGATATGAACTTGTTACTGTTGAATGTAGTATATCTTCTAACAAGACTGAAGCTAAATGTACCCGTATGATCTGTGTACTATTATACTTGTAGTTCTCCCCCATGCATCATAAACAGTTTTTGGCCATAAATTAACTAATTTTTTTTTATAGTTTAGAGTAAAATATTTACGAAGGCTTTTATATTGTGATTTATTTTGAAGATTCGTATTCTGAATTTTGTAGGTGGGGACACAAGTAGACACAAAGCATCACAAAGCATCACGTTGTGCTCTGAAAAGGGGTGATTACCAGTTTCAGCGGTATCCGAGTTGTTTCATGTGTGCATCTGAACAAGGAAGCGGCTGCTCCACCTCACCTCCTCCTCCTCCGCAGCTCCTTTGGCTGACACCGATGTCTCTGAAGCTATTTACGGCGACGTTGCGGGACTCGGGGCAGTAGTCGGCGGCCTCTCTTGTGTGCTGTGCTCTTCGCAGTTTCCTTCTCTTTCTTCTCCTCCAGTCCCCCGCTGCTAGTCTTCTTTGATTTAGAGCACAAACATACGCCCATTTCTCTTATTCTTCAGGTAAATCCCCCAAGAAAGATGAATTTGATTTGTTGAAAATGTTCACGATAGAAAAATTTGAGGGAGGTGCGCAAGATCATCCAGTTCCTCGAAAAAGTGTCTAAAACGGCAAGTTATAAAAAATAATTTCATTTGTAAATATGGGAGTAAAGAGTCATTGTGAAGGGTGAAGATAGATCAAGACAAATCGTGATTAACTATAATTATTACGAGAATATTTTGGCAAATGCTGGTCATTCTTATTAAACAATACTAACGTATTTAGTAAATACCTATTATTAAAAACCGAAAAAATGGATTCGAAGGTTTTTTATAATGTATTACGAAACTCCCGCTTCTGCATTGTTGAGAAAGGGACGCATTAGTTCTGAAATGTCGTCTAAAGCTTCCTTATTTTTTTTTAACTAACGTTTATTAAGTCCAAATTTATTGAATTATCGTTTTTGTGAGCTTTTGGCTCGTTAACCACCATGATCGCCGCCGCCTCCCTCGCCCTCTTACGCATGTGCTGGCGCACCTGGGCACGCGGGCGCCCGCACCGCGCTGCATGCATGCGTGCGGCGGCGGCGGCGGCGGCGTTGCACCTGGCTAGCGGTGCCAGCGCCGGGCACAGTGGGTCGAAAGAGCGCCCTAAGCGCCTCAAGGATATTTTCAAACTGTTCAAGGCAATCTCTTAAACAAACAATTTTGTTAACGAACGCAACTCATAAAGCGTATCAGTGCAAATTAAGAAATGGAAATAGAAAAATGAGGTATTCATTTTCACAAGATCGTATCTGTTTTTAAAAGCATTCACAAACATAAATATCTAAATGTGACTAATGCGGATATTTAGGCCAATATTCTCTTTGATACGTGTTACGTTTGTATAACTTCCTTTTATGTTTGCCACTCCCTCCCCTCGTCACAAAAAAAATATTTTTGGTTTGTACAGTGCTTCCATGACTTTTCGAACCTGAATATAGTGAGAAAACGTTGGTACTATCGAAGATTTAGGCTTTTCGAGTGTGTTTAGACAAGGTAAAGAGAAATTAGGAGTGGACATGGGATATCGAAGACTTTACATTTTTAAGGGATAGGAGAGGTTTCTTTACATATTGTGGATATCAGTTATTATATTCGATGAAGTGCAATGACTAACGTTGAAACTTAGATAAAAGTTAAATTTCATTCAAACTGCAATTGGGTGTAGTTTTGTGCCATTTCGATAGGAAATATTTTGTCAATTATAAGAACCAATATCATTTTATGAAATATTTAAGGTAATATCTCAGAATTTCTTTACGCCGCAGATGGCATGACCACATTATCTGAGAGAATGTGCAACAAAATTCTCGCATATTTTCTTTCTTTCCTTTTGCTGTGCGTGCTTTTGAGTTCGCGCCGGGCCAGTGTGTGTGTGTGACCTGGCGGTCGGCGGCGCGGTGGCGGAGGCGGTGGCGTCCAGCGCGGCGCTGCGGCCCTCGAGTTCCGTTCTTCCCCACGTAATAAATTCGGAGGACAAGGGCCGAGTGACACGGCCGCCGCGGGCGCCCGTTCGGTGGCTGTCGCCGGGTGCGAACCCTCTTTTGTTCTTGTCGTGTGGAAATGGGACGTTTTCGAAAGTTTCTTTAGACGCTGCTCCGAGGGAGGTTGGGGAGAGTCGGAATCTGTCTTTGCGTTGGACGTTGTACATTGTCACGGGAAAGAAGGAAACTGGGCGTTGGCAGCTGCGAGGGGAAACTAAACTGAGAATGTGCAACTAATTGATAAAGTTCGATTGTTAGGAAATGAATAGTAATTGTACGATTGTGTGTTACGCCAGACATCGGATGGAGAATTCACTTTCTATTCTAGCAGGATGTGAAGAAATTTAATAATTCTGCCGAATAAGTACACCATAAATGTCTTCTCGTTTCCAAGTGTTAAGTTTATGTGATACTTTTGAATAGCAACTGAAGAAATATTGGGGTTTAAAGACTTTGGTAGCTGCGTATTGAAAGAAGAAAAATAAAATAGTGAATTAGATGTTGATATGTCGTCCTAGATAAATGTATTCATAATAGTCTTCGGAACTGTTCTCCGGGCGAACATCTATGTTACTAATTTCCGATGCGGGCAGAAAATAAAAGAAAACATAGGCCCCTTCCGCTAATGTGAGGGGTGTGTATTGTTTTGTTAGATATGCTAGAACTCCGGTAAAATCCAAAAACCACGATGAAGTTTAATTATTTGGCGAGTTATTCCGCTTATTCTCATTCTGTGCGTACCGACTGAATTTTCATACTCAGTGCGTCATCGATTACAACAAATTGTACACAACTGACGTCATGCAACAGGAAAGCTTCAAGAAAGAGGCCGTCCGGCATCAATAATTTGCTATGTATCACGTGTCACATAATGGATCACCACCGTTTTTGATATTCTTGGTCTTCATTCTTGGTATGTTGTTACTCTACTAGGTTATTGCAGTATTTTTAGAAGAGTTTTTGTTAAAATTTTAAATTTTTTATAGTGTTGTAAGAAAGTATATTATTTTTCCTTGAGCAGTGTGCGTACATTTTTGGAAATCATTTTGTGTGGTATTGTTCGGCAGCGTTTTTGCTGATGCAGGCCACTAGTTATAAATAAATATAGCAATACTAGTTATATCTACGTGTAAAATATTATTTCTTTCTTTTCCGAAAACGTGTGTACTATCTGACATTTATTCGTGCACTATACAACGTGTTAGATTATTTCGTACTGCTTCTTAACTTCTCTAACATACGTCAGTAAGTCATCTATCTTTCTACGCATATTTCTGCATAGTTATTGACTTTCTTACTTTGAATGAATTAAGAAGATACGGAAAGAGCAAAGTAATGTTTATATGTACAATCGTGTATATTTTTATGAATCCATTTTAAACATAATAAATCAAAAACTTAAAGAAGACAATTGATTACATTAGTCAGAGCGCTTCCACGGTATTCTGTACATCGTTATATTATGGAATTCCTTAATGTCACTGCGTCCGTCATTCCAAGAAACATTTTTTTCATATGCCACGGAAATGAAGAAAGTGAAGTTTCTGAATTCCTGGAGTTCTTGTTTGAACACTCCTTTCGGTTGTGTTGTCTCAACGGTGTCGCATGCATATGAGCCAGCTCACCGTGTTTGCTTTAAGATACCTCTCGCAGTAGTGCTTGTGTGTATCGCATGTGTGTGCGTGTGTGCGAGGGCCCGTGCGCGCGCCTGGCGGCGGAGAGTGAATGGGCGAGGCGGGGCGAGGCAGGGCGACGCGTCGCACAGTGGCTGCATTGTGATGTGGCGTGCTCTTGTGCTCCGCAGGCGACGACAGCAGCAGCGGCCTCCGTCGTCGGCGACGTCGGCGGCGGCTTCGGCGTTGGCGACGGCCACACCATGCTCAAGTGGACGGTGGGGCACCGCAAGGGCGGCGGCAGCAGGCGCTCGCCGCCGGGGGGCGGCGGCGGCGGCAACGGCGGGCCCTGCTACAGGTGGGTGCCCGCGCCCGTCCAGAGGGCGCGGAGGTCGACGAGGTGGAGTTGCTTCAAAGGGGTTCACTCTCTTTCGAGAGGGAAACAAAAGGCTATAGACTGGGTCGTGATGCTTGAACTGAAGATGCTTGAATTGATACTTCAGCTTTTGTTACCATCAGCGTAGACATGGATACTAATAATTGTAGTAGAGCAATAATCAATTAATTAGTAAACAGCATTCTAAATAACTTCTTTTCTTAATTAATTAAAATACATTGTGGAAAACAATAAAACGAAATGTGGCTAAGAGAAATTTATTCCAGATATCTCAGAGATTGGTATTGTGTATGCAAAATCATCTATGTCAATGCAACAGTACTGATACGATCTTCATAATGAATTACTGAATCACGTATCAGAGCATCTTATCCTTGGATCTCATGTGAGAGTACTGATACTGTGATAGGAATTCTTTGACAATGGCCAAATAAGCACAGAAAATAAATTATTGGGTCCCTAAATAAAAAGTATCAAAACCGTGAATATATGAAAGTGTAACAGCAAAATGTATGTGAAAACACCCCTGACTGCACTCCTTTGAACTTTTATGAAAGAGAACTTTTGGATGCATGAAACATAGTACTAACAGCACTATTAAGCATCTTCGTTAAAGCTTGAGATTGAGATTGATATGGTAATAGTTATGAAGTAATGTTGCACGTAGAATGCGACCTCTCTATTCCGTGTAGACTAATACACAATTCAGGACCTGGGAGTTTTGGTAGATTCGTAAATTACGGGAAGCCTCGGGGTTTTGTTGAAATGTGATTTGACGTTATGAAGTCCATAAGGAGAAAGATCCTTTTTTGATTGAGAAGATGCGGCTTTAGTTGGATGACAGGGCTTACACAAGTTCTATTTTTACACATTTAAACTTACCAGATTATAGTGTTGTCCGCTCTTTCACTATTTATAAGAAAGTTTGAGATCGCATCATGCGACTCCGAAAAACCCTCATTCATTTGAATTTAATGGAAATTTTTGCGGAAGTTTGTAAGAGTAAAACGAATGTAGAGGACCAAACTATTAAATGCAAAGGGTCCCATTGACGTTCCTCTTAAGTGATATTTCCTTTGACGTTCTTTAGAATTGTAATGGTTTATTATGACCATTTCCCTCTCATGTGCTTCGTTAAAAGAGTAGGATGTGTGAAACAAGACTCATTATCTTGTTAACGAATACTTTATTGAAAGGTCAAGAGGCACTATGCCTTTGATTGACCATAATGATAATGTTGTGACACACTCATCACCTTTCACTGTTAGATTGAGGGAGAATTGTTTCTATCTGAGGAATAGCAGCTGCGACTTTAATGCTATGTATCATTATTGTGGGCATTATACAAAAGTTGGCCATTTAACGACTTTCTTATTAGAGATAGTCTGCAGATTAAATTAGTTGAATATATATGTTATATAAATAGAAAAGAGGCTAATGTACTCGTACAGATGCCTAGAACTTCATTTTAGTCATTGGCTTGCGATACATTTTCAAACTATTAGCCATTTACTTTCATGACTAAACCCGTGTGAGGTCGGAAAGAAACATTCATGGATATTTGCGTCTAAGCGTACTCCATCATAAACAGAAATCTATATCCAATTTCATCTTAATCTCAGAGAATATTGTAAAATTTTATTAATAGAGTTTATAGTATGTACAAATGTATTATGGCTAAACGATTTGGTAATGTTTAGTTTGCCTAGTCTAGTCTCTAGAGAAATTACATCGCAGCATTTTAATTGTGAATTATACATTAACCGTTGTGTGTGCAACGTCCTGACGTATAAAAAAATAATGGCAACTGAAGAAGAGAGGTTCTTTTTACTTATACTCGAGTTTCCAATTCGAAATTGTTGGAAACCTTTTCAGATTTATTATTTGATCACATTGAGTCAGTATCTTAATAACAGCGTGATTGTAAATTGAATGTCCTGCGCTAGAGGAACTGTTCCCTAACAAAGCCTTCTCCGGTTGCAGCATCCGGCGCGCAGCGGCCCGCCTGCAGCAGGCGGCGCGGCGCTCTGGCGGCGGCAGCGCGTCGCGGGGCGCCGCCGCCGGCGACAAGGAGAACCGCGACCACGAAGACGCGCTTTCCCCGCGCACCAGGTAAGCCCCGCCCCGCCCCGCCCCGCCCCGCCCCACTCCTCCCCGCCCCGCCCCGCCCCGCCCCGCCCCGCCCCGCCCCGCCCCGCCCCGCCCCGCCCCGCCCCGCCCCTTGCTCCCTTCGGGCTCCTGGCGGTGCCCTTCCGCATCTTCTTGGATCAGATTCCTTCAGCACACTGCTCTGTTCGCCTCGTTCCGCCCCGCCACGCCCCCTCCTTGCACCACCCCGCCTCTCCCTCTCACGCCTCGCTTCTCCCGTCCCCTCCCCCGGCCCGCCTCGTTTCAATCTCCGTCCCCGGCTCGTCTGTTCCGTCCCGCCCCAGCTCGTCCTTCCCTGCCTGCTCCTTGCCTGTTCAAGCTAAGGAACTCATGGCTCCGTCGTACTTTAGCTGCCCATCTGCTCCCTTTGCTTCTCACTATGCATCTCTCAGCATCCGACCCTTCACGTTCTGCGGAATCGCTATGCCCAGTACGATTCGGTCTGCCTGTTTCACCTATGTAGCTTGGTCTACCCCCACCCCACCCCGTCTCATTCTACTCCACCTCTGTCTGTGCCCACCTATTCCGCTTCGACCTGTTTCCCATGTGTCTCTAATATGCACATCCGACACTTCTTTTATCACGCTCCGCACGTATTGTAGGTTTTGCCTACCCCGCTAGGTTTCACCTCTTCTCCTTTTGCGACCCCAAGACTTCTCCTCCACCTTGTCACAATTCGCATCCTTCATCCCACTTCCTTCGTCTCTCCCGACCACCTCTACACGTTGCACCACTTTCTCGTCTCCGATCCTCTTTTTTCCTGTTCTCTCAGGCTATTTTCCACTTCGACTGTCTTTTCCCGCTTGGTCCTGCTTCTTGTTGGTGCATCACCCATCTTACTCGTAGTTTCCACGGAGCTAAACCTATTCCCCACCCACACCCACACCCACACCTCACCTCATCCCATACCTTCTGTTCCCTCTGCCAGCCGCTCGTCCCGGCGCTTGGGGCTGTTCGCCAATCAACCCCCCAGGCCCCGGTGGGTGCCCCCGGGGACGCGGCTACAAAAGGCGTTGCCCTCGTCGAGCGCTGTGACAGTTCCAGCGCCCGCGAGCAACGCTCTTGAACCTCTTTTGTCATTATTAATATTAGTCGTGCTCACAATGAGAGCAAGCGAGCGGAAGGAAGTTGTTTTTTTAACCTCCTTCGCGCTGACGGTGTAGCGGCAAGGCGCGTTTTCATTTCTGTTTTGTTACGATTCAGTTTGTGGAGAATTTATTCAACGTTTCAACGTTCTTTCAGGTCTTTTTTTGGAGAGGGAGACTGTGCGACATATATTCAATAAAATATTTTTTATTTTTATTTCGAAATCACATCGTGAAATTATTTTTAATTGGTAGTCCCACATATGATTCACGACTTAGAATGGAAAAAAAAAATAGTATTTTCTTCCATTGTTCTAATAATTTAAGTTTTTCACATGCAGTTCTTTTTAGAAGAATTTTATTAAGCGAGATAGAGAAAAATAGCTTTTTGTTTAGGATGTAAACAAAGGTTAATTTATAAGGATACCATTACACACCCTGAAATATGGAATATTTCCATCATAATTCATTAACCATTTTAGTATCCTGTATACTTATCAAGGTCAATAAACTAACACTTTTATTGTTGCATTCCCAAACAAAACATTGGAGATAATAGTTCTGAGTGGAGATGGTGATGGTGATGGCATTTCAGGGACAGTGTGTACATGCGCCTGGACAGCATCCCTGCGGCGCTGCGCGACCTGAGTAACCAGCTGGCCCCGGCACCCGCGCCCGCCTCGGCCTCCACGCCCACGCACCGGCCGCGCTCATCGCTCGTCAAGACGCCCGTGTCGGCCGGCCGGCGCCCGCGCAACAGCGCCGCCAAGGCACGCCGCGCACGCACCCCCAGGTGAGCACCACGACCACTCTCACGCGCACGCTCACGCTCACTTTCGTACCCATTCCTACTCACGCTTGCGCTCGCGCTCATCATTCTCAATCTCACAGCTTCTCTCACGCTCACAGCTACTCTCACGCTCACAGCTACTCTCACGCTCACCGCTACTCTCACGCTCACCGCTACTCTCACGCTCACCGCTACTCTCACGCTCACCGCTACTCTCACGCTCACCGCTACTCTCACGCTCACCGCTACTCTCACGCTCACCGCTACTCTCACGCTCACCGCTACTCTCACGCTCACCGCTACTCTCACGCTCACCGCTACTCTCACGCTCACCGCTACTCTCACGCTCACAGCTACTCTCACGCTCACAGCTACTCTCACGCTCACAGCTACTCTCACGCTCACAGCTACTCTCACGCTCACAGCTACTCTCACGCTCACAGCTACTCTCACGCTCACAGCTACTCTCACGCTCACAGCTACTCTCACGCTCACAGCTACTCTCACTATCCTACTTACGCCTACATTCATGTTCATATCTACCCTCCCTTCCTCCCATGTTCACGCCCGTCAAACGAAGGATAACCCTCTGCGTAGTGAAGTCATCAACCTTATTATGAAGGCTTCATTACACTATGATGTTGACGTGAACCTGATCGTCCATAAAGGGATGGAATCGGGAGTATGAGAGAGGGAAGAGCGGATTATAACATAATGTGCACAATCTACAAATAGCTTAACGTTTATAGAACCTAAAAGCACATATTCCGTGTTTGGTAAATTGCTAATTTTACTCCCAAAATCGTGAATGTGTAATTGTTTGAACGATAGTTTGGTCTGTGGAATTAATTCTTCTAATTGTGAATTATTTCATCAAATAATTTGCTACCGAAAATATACAAATGCATCGCAAGCAAGAAGGTGTAAGTTGTTCCATGAAAGTGTTTATCTGAATGGAGGTTTAGGATTTTATTGGCCTTTTTGGTTTAGTTTTTTGGTTGGGTCTTTGCATTCCGTTGTGTGTTTTTAAACATTTTGCAGTAGCATCGGTGTCGTACTGTTAATTTAACGGTCACTTCTTGATGCCTATCATATGGAATCCTGTGTTCTCGGTCATTTTCATCATTTCCGTAAACGGTCGTTTACGTGAGGTACCTCTCTATCGCATGGTATCTCATGTTATGTCACCACATTTACACAATGCTTCACTGTTTCCGGTTTCCGGGAAGTCACACAACTGACGCTGTTGTAGGGCATGTAGATCGTGGATCGTGGGACTAACTGTTAGGTCCGATAGGAATTTAATGAATTTGAGTCTAAGTGACGTTGAAAAGATTTTCAAATTACTGCAATATCAACTAAAATTAGAATCTCATATATTAAATAATTTTATTGAGCGGTAAAACCCGAATATATAGCGCAGTATTATGGGAAACAGAAAATATGCTTTAACAACGGTTTAATGTTTTAAAACCGTTTAGTAATTATTAATTTCCAATATTTTACTTAATAGAGGAGCGTTTTCGCTTTCAAAAGCCAAACATATAACGAAATATTTTGCTACTACAGGAAGGTGTGGAAATGAAATTGTTTTGTTAAATTTAAAAATATTGAATACTACGTTTATATTGACAAAGAAAGGAGGAATTTTGCATTTTTGGAGTCTCCTTGCATAGAGGTGACGTATATCGTACATATACATATCGGACATATTATATCGTACTAACATTTGAATATGTGACGTCTTTATTCTGGAAACTGTGCACGTGATTTTGAATATTCCATATTATTAAGAATCAGTAGCAAATTAATTTTAAATATACTCTCCCTTCTGGATGTGCAACATTTTTTAAAATATTTTAATTCTTACATTTTGCATGTTACACCCAAGCTACTATTCCTCTCCAGTTACCAATGAAAGGTTTGCCAACTCTTATATCGCTGGTTACAGTTCTTGTGTCTATTAATTGCTGTCCTTGTTTCAAAATATATAGTTACCTGAAACAGTGAAACGTCCTACTCCTTATGTTTTGCTCAGGTATCAACATGCATTCTGCACTACTATACAAATACTTCTAAGCACCTGCCGTCTTAATGGAGGGGAGTGTGCCAGGCATATTTTAGAAATTGAAAGATCCGGTGTAGTTTATGATAATTTAATTTCGCATAAAGCTTTTTTCAGACTTGATGTTGTTATCATGAAACTACGTCAGATACTTCAATTTCTAAAATCGAAAATATCATAATCACCACATGGCTTTCTGCTCGCAAACAGTTTGTTTTATTTTTCATGTGTTGGTTCGCAGGTCTCCATGCGGCGGCGACAGGGACTCGGACAGCGGGGTGGCGCCTCTGCCCCCGTCGCCGGCGCCGACCCTGCCCCCGCGGCTGCCGCCGGCCGGCGCCGCCCCCTCCGCGCCCGCCCCTGCCGTCCTCGCCCCCGCCGCCGCGCCCCTCGCGCCCTTCCCGCCGCCGCCGGCGGCGGCGGCGACGACGACGACGACGACGACGGCGTCGTTGTCGTCCACCACGACGAAGCGCGGGGCGGCGTCCCCGCTGCGCATCGAGTACTCGCCGTGCCCCCTGCGCGCCACGCGCAGCCTCCTGGCGCTGCGCAGACGCCTCGCCGACGCCTTCGCGCAGCCGCACGCGCCCTCCGCCGCTCAGCACCGCAGCGTTGGCACCCTGCACCCGCTCGCGCCCGCGGCGGCGCCCGCGCCCGCGCCAGCCCCGGCGTCCCTGCAGACCAGCCACGACAACCCGCTCTACTTCACGCTGGTACGCCCGCTGCGGCTGCTCGGCGCGCCCGCCTCGCGCGCGGCCCGCGGCCCCTGGCTGCCGCGCCCGCGCGATGACTCATTCTAGCCCCTCGGCGGCGGAAAAAAAAGAGAATCGATGGTTAATCGCCTCGAGAGCTCGTGTGGCTCGCGTGACGCGATTCCCGATGGGCGCCTTCTTATCGGCGTCTCTCTCTGTAAATAGACGTTGAAATTGTCTAGTGCACTTCCTTCTTGCAGAAACTGCAATTAGCTGGAATTATGTTTTATGAAATATTCCGCTTATCTTACTACTTTCATGAATTTCTCATTTTTTTCCTTTAAAGGCCTATTGACTTTGACTTCTGTCCCCTTGCGATTAAACTATCTCTTTAATTATTGCCTCAGCCGAGGACATCGGCAAAACAGGAAACTAGAGATGTGTGTAATATTTTGAATTTATTTATTCGTCTGCAATCCTTGAACTACCATCTTCTCCATATTCTGTCAAGTGTAGAACTATCTATTTAAGGCAAAAAGTACGTCCATCTTCATCATTAACTTGCAGATTGAGACCTTCAACTCTAGCACACTTGCTCTTGACCTTTAACTCCGACGCTTTTACTTATGTAGTTCTTTTATCTAATTTATGAAGTGTATTAAGCAGAGATGTAAGGCCAAAGGTCACTGCAATATTGATGTGATTTTTATAGCAATGTGTGAGGACTATGGAATAATTATTCTATGTTAACTCTGTATATTTTTGTAATAAATATGTTGAAAAACACGGTTTGTTTTGTAGCAGCTACTCATCACAACGGAGCAAGCTGTGTGCACCAAACTTTTACATTTGTTTCTAAAGCGTCAAAGTAAGTCTTTATATATTACAGTATTTCATCTTCTATTTAGTTCGTGTGGAAAAACCTTTCGAATCTGTTCTTTCAGTCAGTGATTTATGTCGGTGTAACAGATTTGTTAAAGTTAGTGGACTGAAAATTTTGAGAATGATTCTTAAAAAGAAATTATTTGCAAATAAAAGAAAATTAAGTCAAAATTGTCTTGTAAATAATCTGTGACATCTAAGTGTACTAGAACTTTAAGTTGTCACTGGAAACTTGAATTTAAACGTCTTGGGCATCCCTTCCACGAAATTGTTGAATAAATTTCTGACATTCTTAAAAGACTTTCCAAATGATAATTTAGTGACAGACGTTATAAGTTTGTGAAAAATTGGACTATTGCTGTGTTTCTATTATTTTTATTTCATAAAAAATCGTTTACCTGCGCATATTTTGTAAGAAGCTGGATGGTATTGCATATTTGCTTCTCCAAAAAAGCTAGACGGTATTGTCACTTCACCAGACAAGTGTTTTTAATGTTCAACTAAAATGGAAGAAACTCCTTCAAATTGTCATCTTAATCAACGTCGCCTTTTCCGACTTTCATACACACAGAGTGAATGTACTACAGGAAGAATTGCCACTTTAGGCATCACTATTAGCTATTCCGTCATAAGCACGCACGTGTAATAACTCTTGTGTCGTGCGGATCTGTCTTTTGTAGGAAATTAGAATGTAGATTTGTGATTAAAAAGTAGCTAGTATGTAGCATAAATACTCTTCAACCTCTATCACAAGTATGTAAATTATATTTGTAACTTATATTACTATAGTGCAGCGGAATTCCTCTTGGTTGGATACCTTTTGTCTTGGACATCCTTCTGTATGGATCATGTTTCTTGGAGCCAGGTTATATATTACAATTTCATTATTGATGTTATGAAGATGATATATATATATATATATATATATATATATATATATATATATATATATATATATATACATCTCTCTTCAATGTATATTTAAATTGTTTCCAAAGAATTAAAAGGTCTCCAATTTACAGGGATTTTACTGAATCTATGAATACACGTTTACATGACCTGACATATTCTAACACGGATATGGATCCATATTCCCCACCTTTTCTCGTCCATATTCCCGCAATGATATGTCAAAATATCCTTGAACCTTTCTGCTTGTCACTAGGAATCCCCTCTAGGATTAAAATATATGTGTGTAATTCAGACGAACCGTCAATCACTGTGATGAATTGTGATCACATTGATGGTCGTTTCCCTTGCCGTTGTCATGACGTCTTAGAGGGGTCACCTACACACCTATTTTAATCTGTAAATAAATAAATAAAAAGAAGTAGGTGTTCTCCCGTTCGCTGTTCGCTGCGCCCACCTCGGCTGACGCGTGCCCTCCCACAGCACAACCGGTCGCGCGTGGACTCTGTGCTGGACAGCAGCCTCTCGCCCGACGAGCTGCCTCGTAAGGTGCGGCGGCGCCTCGTGCTGCCCTCGGACGCCGACCGGCCCTCCTTCAGCGCCTCCACCTCCGCCGGCAACGCCGTGGGGCTCCCGCTCGCCGCCTCCATCTCGCCGCTCACGCGCCACCTCCAGAACCTGCGCCTCAGCAGCGGTACCTCCTCCGGCAGCGGCAGCGGCGCTTCCAACAACAACAGTGCTCTAAGCAACAATAGTTACGCGAATAATAACAATAATGTGCTCAGGGACAGCAACCGCACCGTCGCCCACAGCAACAGTCTGAACAGTGCCAATAGTGGACTTGTAAACAATAATAGCTTAAGTAGTGGCAACAATGCGGTATTTCTAAACAACAATAGTTTAAGCAGTGGTCACATTGCAGCTTTAAGCCATAACAACAGTTTAGTACCTGGTGGAATTGGACATTTCCATAATAACGATAGTTTAAATAACGTGAATATGGAAGTTATTCACAATAACAACGATCTTCATAGCAATATGGAGAACGTTAACAATAACTGTCTAAACAACGTACCGTTCAACAAAACGATCGTCACGAGTGCTACCAGCATCTCAATGCTCCAGCAGTCCCATATTCCTGACTGTACGATCCAAACCTCCGTCCTCCAGAACGTCACGCGAGCCACCCTGGCTCACGACTTAACGGATCCCCGCTTCCTCAGCATGTTTTCGGCAGTGACGACGACAGCGACGACGACGGCGACGGTAGCGACGACGACGTCGTCGACGCCACCAGCGGAGTGCACTGCGGCGGCGGACGACCTCGCGCGCCAGACGGACGACTTCAAGATCTGGCGGCAGAACTCGCTGCGGCGGGTGCGCACCGTCACGCAGACCAGCGAGGACGGCCCGCCGCCGGCCAAGATGCAGCCCCAGCAGTCCTCGCCGCCCGCGGGCCCCGGCGACGGCCCCGGCATCGGCCCCGCCTCGGGCGCGCGCCGCCCCAGCCTCCAGGTGAGGGCCGCGCCGGTGCACACCGCTTTGGGTCGATGGCTGAGATAGGATTTCAAATAGACTCAGGAGATACTTTGAATGCCCGTCACACGTTTCCCTCATTCACTGAACCTTTCAACGTGGGATGTCGCCTAAAGACATTCTCCTTTCCCCTCTGTAGTTCTTCGTACTTAGACGTTAGGGGGTTTCCATTGTGTGATAGAACGCCGTAGGTAGACGTCTGGGATTGGAGACGCAAGACTGCAGTTGATCTGCCCTAAGTAATTTCTTTCTTGACTCCGCGTACAGTTCCTGTCTTTTAACTTGGATTGGGATGCTTTCTTACCCATTGAATGGTAGACCTTCAATTTAATGGATTTTCATTTGTCATATTTGAAATCTTTAATGTGTCTGTTATAGGGAGGTCACTGCAACAGCAGCAAAAACATTTTAATTGAGTCAAATCCTTCGGTTTTTTTCTAATTAACTGTCAATATCTTAACTAATTCTTTAGAGGTTGATAACACAATTATTTTTAACGTGTCTAAAATTTATTTGAAAGGGGGGATTTTTGAATAGTCTTAAGTAGTATTGTGGAATTTTTCATTCTGTGTTATAGTCTGTAAACCTCGCAATATTGAGTTTATAAGATTTCGTATAAACAATGTATAAACTCTTGAGGATAAGGCAGCATATCGAAAAAGATAAATGATGAAATTGACATGATAAATGTAGAACGTTGTGAATACCTCAATTTTATTTTCGCCATGGCCACTATCCATAATGTTGTGTCGGAGATTTGGCCTCTGAAAGTGGAAGAATGTCTTTGTCGCTCTCTTTACGATTAATTGTGGGTATTGTTTTTACTTGAAAGAACGTGGACGTGTTTCTAAATGTATTCGTAGGCTTCCGCGGTCGGAATCATTGGATACTCGGGCTGTCCAGGCTAAGCCGCGTCTCAATCGATCGAGCTGACATGTTGGCCATCGTGTTGTGGAAGCTCTGACGAAGGCCACAACACGACGTCAGCTCGGAGCATTCTTGGCTATCCGGGATGAGCCCCGTCTCGGTCAATTGTACTGACGTTTCGACCATCTTGCTGTGGCCTTCTTCAGAGCTATACTGCTGCTTCTGAGCTATCCCGGCTCATCCCGGACAGCAACGTATCCAGTGTTTCTAAGCGGGCGTCTCTTGCATGATGTTCTTAGGACCGGCGCCGGCAGCGCCGCAGCCTCCGGCGACGCTCGCGCTCCGCGGGCGGTCTCCCTTCGAGCGGCGGCTGCTCCGTGCGCGGCCTGGGCGACGGCGTCTTCGCCCTGGAGCCCGCCCCCACTCCCGCATGCGCCTCCGCCTCCACCTCGGCCTGCGCCACGACGCCCGTGAGCACGCGCGTGTTCGCGTCGGGCGGGCGCCGCAGCACGGGCAGCAGCGGGCGCACGGGCGTGCGTCGCGCCTCTACCAGCGGCGAGGAGCTGGACGACGACGACACGTTCACGCTGCGGCGGCGCGGGGGCTTCCGGCGGCGCGGGCGCGGGCGCGCGTGCGCCTGGCTGCTGGACCCGGCCGCGCGCGCCGCCGCGGCGCAGCCCCGCGACGCGCTGCCCGGCGGGGAAGGCGGCGGGCTCACCCTACCCGAGGGCATCCCCAGCCCCGCCAGCCTCACCGCCACCCCGCGCGCGCGCCCGCGACGCAGCGGCGGCGCCGGCGTCGGAGACGACTGCCACGACGACCGCGACGCGCCCGCCCCGCCCCCCGAAGGCGCCCTGCTGCCCAGCTTCAGCACCATCCGCTACGGCCTCGCCAGCTTCCTGCCCGATCACTTCCCGCTCGCCAGGGGCTTCACCCCGTCCGCCTCCGCGGCGGCCCAGCGCCGCGAGGAGGAACACTTCGCGCAGCACGGCCATGGCCACGGCCACGGCCACAGCGGCGACGTCCACATGGACACCAGCGCCAGCAGGAACACGCCCTCGCCCCGCCAGTTTCGGACAGAAGTAAGTGCGCGGGCGGATGTGTGAAGTCATGTTCTTGAAAGTAGTTTCGCGATAGAGGAAGAAAGCCTCGCATAACGAACACATCTATAACGATATCTTTTACTAAGATTCATTGTGTATTTTCCCTGAGATAGATGCTCAATTACACTGGCTGCTATTAGGATCTAATCGAGGGAAATAACTCGAAGGGTAATGAACCTTTTTAGAGTATATGTATTTAGAGTAATGACAATAATAGTTAGAAATAACAATTATTCTTGCTAAACAGACTCATTTTGATGACGAATATATCCATTTCTATGATATTTAATGGATTGTAATGCTGTAAAAAATTGAATTTTTATTAGTTTTTGAAATAACAGTTTAGAAAAGTATATAGTCTTCGAATCTTATTCGATTTGTCCTAGAATGTCGCAGGGAGGACTTGTAACAATGTTTGTTTCTTCTGTACGTTCTGTTCATATGATTTTTCCCCTCGCAGGCGCCGCCCGATGCCGTCCCCGTGAAGGCCCTGTGCGGGCTGACGCTGCCCGCGGGCATCCCGAGTCCGCCCAGCCCCGAGCCGGCGGCGCCGCGGCCGGCGGGGTCCCCGCCCTTCCGGATCCCCGCCCTGCCCGGCCAGCAGCCGGCCGTCGCCGCACCCGCGCCCTGCGCCGCCACCCTCCTCAACGACCCTCCGTCCGCCGCCGCCGCCGCCGCCGCCGCCGCCGCCGCCGCCAGCTCTTCCTCCGACGAGCAGGCGGGCCACTCGTCGTCCTCGGAGGACACGTGGAACTCGCACCGCATGCACTTCATGAAGACGCCGCGCCTCAGCAAAGGCCACATCCTCAGCCAGCAGCCGCTGTCCGCCACGCCTCGCCCGTGCGACCTCACCCCCGCGCGACCTGGTGAGCCAATTGCTAACTAAATGACCGAGGGAACGGGAACGGGAACGGGAACGGGGAAAGCGTGCAAAGTTAAAGGAGGAAATATCGTCAATGCTCCCAAAACATTATTTTTTGTGTTAGTATTACAATTAAGTACTTGTTATTTATAAGATTCCCAGTACTAACTTTTTTTGCAAAATATTTATCTTGAATATTTGAATGAAACTCAATGCGAAGCAACGACCGGTGGCGTAACGTTCGGGCCCGCAAGGCCTGGAGTGCTGGCAGGTCCGGGTAAAAGAGGGCCCATTTTTAGTTTTTTTATTATTATATAAGATTCTACTTGTTTGCTCTACACTTACAAAGGAAGCCCGGGCAACAGTTTTTCATGCGGGTCTGCACTCATTCCATTACGCTACTACTAAGGACTTTATCAGCATTAAAAGTCGAATGTCACGTTAGTTAATAATTCTGTTGAAACGATGACACGGAAGTATATTTGAACGCTTTCATTGAGACGTGGATTAAATGATCCTGCTGTGCATTATGTAACTAATCAATGTTGAGATATAAATCGTACCTACTTCACAATTTTACGGAAACTGAGAGAGATTGCAACACTAGTTTTAATCTTAGTGTCTCAAAATAGCCAGATATGTAAATACAATTTTAATCGGTCTACATTTCATTTCGAAATATTCGTAATATGAAACGAATTGGAAATGTAAACCTCGCGTGAGTAATATGAAATTGGGTAGCGTCATCACTGGAATCTGCAAATGAAAGCATTGTATGGAGTGTTGAGGTATCATTTTACAGGAGTATCGCAAGTTCAAGCTTTCTCTTTAAACTGTTTTGACGATCACATTGAGAAGCATGAGTCATTGTCGACCCGCCAACTACGCACAGACCATTTCCTTTTCAACCCCCCCTCCTCCCCCTCCTCAAGCGCTCCAACTCCATCCCACTTGTTTTCCCCTCGTTGCAGCTGCGAGCGGCGTCGGCGGCCACCCGACCTCGGCGACGGCGTGCGGTGGCGCGCTAGGGGCGGAGGAGGGCGGCGCGGACAGCCCGCTGGCGCTGGTGGAGCAGAAGTCGCGCTCGCGCCGCTGCCTCACCTTCTCGTCGCCAGGCGGCAGCACGCGCCACCGCCGCTCGGCCTCGCGGCGGTTCGCTCCGTGGCGGCGGCCGCGCGATGGCGCGCAGGTGCCGGCCACCCCGGACGCCGCCGCCGCCTCCCCGGCGCTTACGCCCGGCGCCACCCCCCAGCGCGCGCCGCAAGGTACGCGCAAGGCGGCACGTGCGCCCGATGACAGTAATTAGATCTGCCCTGCGGATGTTGAGGACTCGTTGGAAATAGTTTTTACATATTTTATTTCACATTTTTTGGGGCAAGATAATTTCTCGACTTAATCATACATATTTTGGTATACCAGTGTGTTGGTGTACTTCGAATAATAGTAATTGGATCTGCCTTGATGGCCTAATGAACCGTAGAAAGTAGAGAATTGAATTCACAACGTTGAAATACCTTCAATCATTGTTAGTTTAAAGCCGACTTATTATTCATAGGTAGGAGAGTGTTGGTCGGTGTGTTGTGTTTACAATAGAAATAATCAGATACACCTTAGGAATTATGATAGTACAAAGCCACGTAAAATGTAGGGACATTTTTTTTCTTGCATGCAAATGAAGCTAATTTGCGACTTTTCAAAAGTGGATTGATATGTAGACTCCATTAAAATATACTAGTTTGTAATAAAGTAATCCATCAAAGAATGTTCGATCGAATATGCCTATTAAATGGTAATAATTAATGATATTTCACAAACATTTACGAACAAAAAAGGTTCCATTAGTAACTATTCGTAATTATTAAATCTTTTCATTGGGCTTATTTTCATTCGCATTCAAAAAGTTCAGAAGCTATACATATTAATATTTAGGACCTACCAGGTCTATTGGTTGAAGGAGATCTGATAGTAATAATAATATCCATAGTTGTTCTTTAATAGTCAATCTTTTACCATATTACAGTTGCAAGTTCGCATGAAATTAACGCAAAAAATATAAAAGAGTGTAATTTGAATTTAATTTTCTCACTCGCTTAATGTTTTTCTCAATATTGCACTTGATTCCAATAAATATTTCAAAATCACAGATTTCTTCAATTAATACTTTTCATACTCTCATCAGGTAATTTTAAGTTCTTGGCAATAACGTTTCGTCATGTCTCTAGCTTCTCATCATTTTTAGAACTTGTTAATATAAATATAACATGGCACAATATAAACTAGATGACACTCATTGCTACAGATCTTTCCGTAATTTTTTGTAAGTTTGGCAATTATCGAAACGAAAATAAGTAATTGTGCAAAATCAGGGAATAAATGAGGAAAATGCAAAACATTGCAAAATGATGGAAATAAAACACGTGTATCAAGAATATTATGAATTCTCACATGTTTTTCCCAAAACTCTTTTATTTAATAGTAAACGTACAAAATGTACTTTTTGCTACAATTAAAAGAAAGGATTCTGGATTGTGGAGCGTGGAGCAATTCGCTACATCTTTTCAGTATTTGAGGCTTAGCATTTTCAGAAGGAGATGGTTTTGCTCATTTTAAGCTGTAGCATGTGTCACGAAAGGCAATTTCGATAGTTGGTTTTATTACTTCGTTCTTGTCGTACAGTTGCATTCTGTGTTTTTTGCAGCTTTTCTGGAACGTTATATTTTCGTACCTCGTCTCACCAATCTCTTGCTTTACAGGTGAATTGGAATTATCCATATATGGAAACAGCGGGCTATTGACAATTCACGGTGAGTTTTCTTCTACTAACATTATAAAAATGTGTATGCATAATCACCTCACAAAACTAATTGTCAAGAAATGGATTTTGCTGGTTATTTTATTGAATTTTTATTTATTCATAGTGCTTTGCGGTCGCAACCTCAGGAGATCTGGAGGAACTACATGCAACGCTTATGTAAAGGTAAATAAAGTTTTTTTTCTTTACGAATATTCTTTTATAGTTTTTTGGATTATCTCTTCAGGTTGAAGTTTAACGAAGGTTTTGTGTAATGTATTTTTATGGAGTCATATTGCTATTCGATTGTAGAGTTTAAGATGTATTTTTGTTGAAAGTATATTTAGTTATTCGAACAAACTTTCCAACGTTTTGTTAGTGATTGTGTTTTAATGGAGTCGCGCAAATAAAATATATTAATATATTGTATATTTTAGTAGACCTTGGAATATGAATGATCCCAAAAATGTAGTGAAATTATTCTTCTTCGTAGCATTTTTGCCGACATGAAATGATTCTCCAGTATCGTAGCATTTATTGTACTTTGAGCACTTCTGTTTTGTAGTTCTGTTTAACGAATAACAGGTGACGAACTTAGTCATGCCAATGTCACTGGATCGTCATTCCGAATTTTCATTTTATTTCTCTCCCTGTCTCTTAGTGGCAAATGCAACGACGGGATTTGTGGGCAGCCGGGTTATTAGGGATGGCACCAGACGACAGTGGGAATACATAAATATAGATATTAATATTTCTATATCAGCATGTACGTTGATACAGTATATTCTTTCTTTTACATAAAAGAATCGTCTTATCTGCATTCTGGCCACACTTGAACAACAAGAGTCTTGGGTTATGCTGTGTGTTTTCGCCGCCATCACCCACAATCACTACCTTGTTATTACCTGCTCGCCATTCCCACCATCTCTTCTCTCCGCCAGCTGATACTCGAATTATTTTCTGGCGACCGGCAACTTGTTTTAGTGGAAATCTCAGAGAAAGTATCGTGAAATAGATGCGACGTAGTTCTCTCACTCTTAGAACAATATCGATCAGCCTTGAGAACTAACGTATTCTGCGTTTGCCAAGACAATCGTCGAAATGTTGGCCAACCAAACTTCGAGGCGGTGGCTTCCGGACATCCGAGAACCACCACGCAGTTTGGGGAGATTTCCTTTGTTTGCGGGTCGTTATCTCAAAGCGATGGCGACTCTCAGTCGAGGATAGTGATGGGACGGCTTATTTAGGAAGACATACTTAAACAAGCTTACAACACCCTTAAAAATATTTGAGAAACAATCTTTCTACAACCCTCAGTTTACGTAGATACGACGTACCCTCTCCTTTAAAGTCTACTGTAATAAAATAACACATCTGCCTTTGCGTCACAACTTGATAGTGATTTACTTTCGATAGACGGAAGCCTTGGAATATGTTAGACTCGCTTCTGCCACTGCCACAGCCACAGCTACAGCTACAGCCACAGCCACAGTAAACTTGACTGTCACCTCCGCAATCACAGCCGCTTATTAGTCAAAACCTCTTTCAGTCTTTCCAATACCTATTCCTTCGTCGCCACTTGATCCTCGAATTCTTTTCAGGCGATCTAACCATCAGCCTGCGACTTTTGGTCTCCGATTTTTTTAAGAGTGGCATACTTGACCAGTGCAGCGAACTATTCTACCACAGTTCTCTCTCGTTTGTCGAACAATGGCGATCGCTCGCCAGGCCGCTCCACAGTAGCCCGCGAACGGGAACGGCAACGCGAAGGCGATGTCGATCGCGAGAACGGGGACGGGGATGGGAACGCGAACGCGAACGCGAACGCGACAGCGAACGCGACCGCCACATACGTGCGTATCACAATAAACGTTAGCGGTAGGAGGAATAGCGCTACGAATTTGCAGCTGCAAGAGAAGACAACTTAAACAGTTGCCGAAACCAATGCACTTGTAGCTACACTGCTGTGTTCACTCTTTGATTTGCCATCTACCTGTTGTGCTATGAATAATAAATACTTGAATGAAGTAATGTTAAATTGAAAAAACAAAATAAGAATGGGAAGATGCAAAAACTATTACGAACTTACGGAAAATACAACAAACTAAAATTGTATCAAAAAATTTAACAACTGCAGGGAGAAGGCTTTATAGAATTCTGTTAAATAATAAAACATATTTTTTATTACACTGTATATTTTTGTACTATGTATATGATACTACACAACAATATTTTTTAAATAATTACATAATTCTAACATAAATATTTAAATAAATTTTGCCAAATAAAGGAAGGTAACAAACTTATTTTATTTTTCGTGCACTTTTCCCATTTTAATTCATGGCATGTCATGGCATTCCCTCAAAGCATGGCTCCGTGCCCCCGCCCCCTTCCCCCGTGGATCAGCTCTATCGCGGGCTGTTGTGAAGCGGCCTGAACGCTTTGCAAGAACCGGGAGCGGTGTATTCGCGGCGCCCTCCCACCCAATGCGGTGCCGTCTCGAGACGGGCGCGCTCGTAAACTGTTAGCATTGTGGCGCCCGCAAATGACTTAATGCTTTGCGTCCATTGCAGCGGTGGCGTCCATTACGCGGCCTTTTTGTCTCTCGCAATTCGATTCAGCCTCGGCATCCATTCACGAAGAGCGCGAGTGATTGCCTGCACCAGCCAGGGCGGCGTTTTCGCTACTAATAAATATTTGCTGGCCCACACACGGGCAGATGCACGTGAGATATGTAATGTCTTTTTTAAATACATTTTAACAATACTGCGCGTATAGATGATGTAAGTAACAAGTGCGCCAATCGGGTGATTCGCGTACGAGTTCAACTTGACGCCCGAGTGAACGTGAGGGCAAAAAAACAAGCGCAAAAAATGTTAAACACGTGATGAATAAACTATTTTTAACACTTTCATTTTGAATAAATTTATTATAGTTATTAAATTGTTACTTTATTTGAAAATTTAAGATCACTACTTTACTTCACTAATCAAAGCGTGACAGCGTATTTGATTTTTTTTTCAGTCGGAGACAGAGTGAAAATGAATAATTTTCGTCTCCATATTGTGCATCAGCGTTTGATATATCTTGCGCTGTTTCTCTTTTAATGGGTCGACCAAATAACGTAACGTCATTGCTGTCAACTCCACTAAAACGCAAACGGCCGCGTCGGATGTGGCGTGTGATTAGACTCCAGAGGGAGGATTGTTGCCCGTAAATAATGCCGTGAGTTCGGAACAGCAAACATAACGCATTGATTTCGCGCGATCGAAATATTTCGCAACATTAATATTTCCTATAGTCCCTCTAGTAATATTGTGCCTTTGAAAATATTTAAATTATATACTCCGGTATTATTCATTGTGGGAGAAATTAGAAGTTTTGTTTTGTTTCTGTTTTTTTTCGTGTCGCATCAACAGAACAATAAACATATTTTTTAAGCAAAGAATAAAAGTTCTTGAATGTTCGTAAAGTGTGTCTCTAGGTGCTATTTTGAAAGATAGACTGAAACGAAATACAGATTGTAATAAATACTTTTTTTTCTTCTCTTGATAGTGACTCATGAATGCTTTCTTTACAATTCGGTAGATTCTCAGGGTGATGTTAATTTGACTGGCACTGACGCAAACCGTATTTATGGCAGTCTTAACTTTTTGCTGGAATTATCCTGAAGATGCGATCTCAGAGGTTTACAAGCACGTCGCGTTAGTAAGATATCAGGAGAACTGTCATGGGAATTGTCATCGTTTCTCAGTGGTAGCCTAGCATTATGTTGCACCGACCAGGTAATGGAGGAGGAGGAGGAGGAGGAGGAGGCCGTGCCTTCAACAGCCGGAGCGGATTCTCGTGCTCCGGGGCGGATATATTAGCATCCACGCTACTTTCCGGCACGCCACTGCCTCGTCGGCGTCGACAGCGTTGGCGGAGCGCTTAATCCACGCAGGTGGTGCCGAGATCAGACACTCGAGGAAGATTTTCGGCTGCTACTTAATTTTTATTTGCGTCAGAATTATGATAATAAAATAATGTATATACGCCATTGACATTTTAATTGTGCGAAGGTATTCTATTTATTGTACGTTCTTTAGATCGTAATATTAATTAAGAGAGAAAACAACCAAGTGAAATGGCTGCAAATGCGCGGTTATATTGTCATATTTGTATACTTTAATAATATGTTATATGAAATGGGAATGGGATGTAATAAATAACCCGACAAGCACAACAGGCAACATATTTCATTAATGATTGACGTAAAATGATGAGTATGGTAATGATTTCTCCTAAGCGAACTCTACATCTTTAGAGAAGTTCCATCCTACGCGCCGAACCAATTTTTTGCAAACTGCTCCTCTGCCATCTGTCGATATAACCGTTGCACGGTGAGTGTTTCCATTGTGTTCGGCAATCGATTGTCATTTTCTTGTTTTCGAAATCCGCGGCGAGGCGCTGTACACACACGGCATCTGGGGCGTCTGCCTTGTTCCTCGTTTCATTTCCGCCGTGAGGTGATTGCCAATCTGGCAGAAGGCGCCTTGGGCGCAACGGGCGAAGGCGCGTGCTCCCTGGCCCCGCCGGCGGATACGCCGCCTCTGCTTATTCGAGCGGGCGGGAATCGCCTCTCTCCACCCGCACCCCACCCCTCCTCGCCCCCCTACTCACTCCAAACCTTCCCTCCTCACTCCACCCCGCCCCTTCTCACTCCTCCCCGCACCTCCTCACTCCTCCCCGCACATCCTCACTCCCCTCCTCCCCTCCTCACCCCTCCCCTCCTCACCCCCCTCCCCCTGCCTCGCCACTTTCCCCCACAGCTCCCCGCCCCGCTTCCGGAGGCCGTCCTGCGCCGCGCCGGCCTGCCATCCGATCTCGCTGCTGCCCTCTCTTTCGATCTTATTCGTTTCGTTCTGGCTCCGCCCCAGGATCTTTGCTCTTCGTCTTTGCTAGTACTTGATCTCTTTCATAGCCCCAAACGCTGTCGGATTCGAGAGGGGGCATGTTTTCCTCACCAATGGCAACATTTTTTGTTAATTTTACTTTTTCAAAATAGTTAGTCTATTGTTTGCAGCACATTCAAAAAAATCTCTATTATAATAATACATATATTTTTTTAAAAATATGTTTTTAAAAGTTTCAAAAATATTTAGGGGAGGGGCCCGTCCCTCCCTCTCCTCATCTGCTCCTGGTGCCAACCGTCATTTAACATTGTGACTTCCCTTTATTCCTCGCCAACCCACTCTTAACTTGTCGGTTAATTGAATCTTTTTTTTTCTTTTTCATATTATCATTCTACCACTTGCGTACCATTATTTTTTTTCGGCTTCAAAAACACACATAACTTGCATCTTCGGTTAAAACCCTCGTTTTTGCTCATTGTACTGTCGACTCACTCCTCCTCTCGCTCCATTTTTGAGATCAGTCTTATCGACTTGCACCTTGGATATTATTTCCCTTTTATCCTTTTCCGCTATTCCCCTTTGTAGCATCTTGCATCCTTCTAGGTCTATTTTTCTTCGTTTCTGACCTCTGCGGCACTCTCCGCCGATTTTCGTTTCCCAGCTTTTTCTTCGCATTCATCACTTCTATCCCCCCTCCCCACTGTTGATTACCTGATTGCGCGCTCGCCCCATCGTAGTGAATGCCGGTGGCGGAGGCGATCCCCAGCCGAGGCGCGAGCTTCTCCACCGGGGCCGCACGCGAGTGGACGCGCCCCGCGCCCCACGCCGCCGCTCACGCCTCACGCCTCACGCCTCACGCCTCTCGCCTCTCGCCTCTCGCCTCACGCGACGCCTCGCCGCTCAGAATTCTCGCACACCATTACGTGCATCAGTTTACGACACATCGCTCCAGGGGCATTAAACGATGAAAATTTATATACGAGTTTCAGAGCAAAATAACGTATTTTCTGGTGCGTAGCTGTTTCTGCGCAATTAAATATTTTTCTATTTGTATTTAGCCGTTGTATTGTCCTTTAAGGGCACTTCGCGCAGTTAGATACCGGGCTTCCTAGTCGGTCACCCAACCAAGAACCCGCGACGTTCCGAATTCGCGTCACGTTCGTGACTTCACGAGTAGTTAACTAATTCGGCTAGCGACGCCGGCTTCACGGCTGTAGCCTTTCAATAGAACCATCCCAGCATTCGCATGGATGACCGAGGGAAACCACGAAAACCCTGGTCAGGATGGCCGGCATGGGGATTCAGCCAGCACGGGAATTCAGTGTATTAGTTACAATTAGTATTGTATAATACTAAAAGACTAAACACGCTTGTAACAACTATTGTGTCTTTTCGATCTGTAACTCTTATATCGATCATTTTTTTAGTTCAATTTTCCTGATCCGTTGAGCGAATGCTGAAATGAACCCTTTTTTTGCTTCTGGACATAAATGTAGCTTCATCATCTGTGCACGTTTTATCGAGCTCATTGGGTCTGTATTTATTCAAATAATCGTTCTCCATGTCCATGCGGCAGTATTTCGGTTCCTTCAAGAAGGGCTCGATGAGAAATACAATCTGTAGCATATTTGCCTTTGCATATAGGGTTTTATTACACGGGGTTGAACATTTTTAAACGAATTCTTAGTAAAAGCGCTCATTGCTACCTGTTCATAATCCAACTTAATATGAGTTAGGGTAGAGAGCTCAAGAAATCGCGGACAAGTTGCATTTCTCCCTCACGTCATACAGTTTTAACTGTTGTTTTTCTTTTTATAAATAAAAAAAATCGTTGCCGCCGTTCCGCAATCTATACGCATCTTCGCCGAGACCCTAACCCTTTACTGCTAGACAAATTCACAAAGACGCATTTCCCCCTTCGTCTCCTCTGTGTCTTTGCTCATTGAACGGCGGAGGGGCTGTGGTACGTTATTCGTAACTCGCTCAGGTCCAGCATGCCAGCGCATGACCATGTCAACACTGCCAAGACTGGGAGTCTTAGTCGTTTTCATGTTGCATTTTTTCTAGGCGCATAGTTAGTGCATTGTCACATTCTTCACGTGATTTTCGTGAAGTTACAATAATCTTGTTCATATTTTCCGTCTGTTCTATGATGTCTGCGAAGGATTATTTCAGAAATATTTTCATTTTGTATAATATGAATAATTCTCATAATTTAGGAATAACTGTGGCGTGGTTGCATAAATATGGTGGCATTGGCATAAATATACATATTTTTGTATATTTATCGAAAAATTATGAGATAGGGATAGATATAAATGTACTCAAGCTGACAAAATGGATACATCGGAGTGTTTTCGAACAGACCATTCTTAATATACTCTAAAGTGAGAATAGAGAAGTACTTATATTCACATAAAATACTTAAGTGTGCCGAAAATGGTAGAAATATTTAGAATATTTGCAGACTTCTATCACGGGAGCTTAACTTTTTCAAACGGAATTACTTTTCATCTGGGAACATTTATGGGAATACCATTTAATAAGGAAGTACATAATAATGATAGCACTTCAGGTCAAATACGGTTTTGTCTGCAAAAATTACACATTTTACTTGTATATTAAGTGTCTGGAGAATTACTCTTTATATTTACTCAACTTAATTTACGTGAATTGCCTCATTAATTTTTCCTGTAAATACGTAACATTTATGCTAAATCAATACGACAATCCCTAAGTGAATGTCAATGTAAATATAGGTATACTCCTAACGATGCATTTATATTTCCCTTGAGAAATATAAATTGATACGTGAAGCGAGGCTCTATATATTTCCGAAATTACGGTGCAGCGCGCACCGCGCAGAGGGTTCGTATTGTTGGACGCGCGTTATCTCCGGTAAGAAACCGGGCGCCTGGACTGGATTTATTCGGCGCGCGCGGGTTTATCGTTTCTCAGCGGGTAATTCCGAGCGGGGCCGAAGGGATCATAATGTTTCGGAAGCGGTACTCGGGAGCCTTCCGCTCCGAAATATCGCCGACCTTCTAAAAAGTTTGCGACGTGGCTGAAAGCGGCGGTGGCGGCGGAGGCGGTGGCGTCGTTACGCCCGCGCCAGCCATTCCCGCGCGGCGCCGCGCGTCCACGAATGATGAGGCAATAAAATCGCGAAATATCGGACGTCGTAAACGTATGTGCGTTACCTGCCGGAAGGTCGGGGGTCGGCCGGAGCGTGCAGTACCGCCGCTGCCGCCACCGCCGCCGCCGCCGCCGCCGAGCATCCCGTAACTCAGATGCGCCCGTAATGCTGTCGTGCCCCGGGGCGATCGCCGCGCTCCAGCTGCCCTCGGCCGGTTTCGACCCGCGGCCCTCCGATGCTCATGTCGCTCCCGTCGATTTTTCAGTTTCTGGCTTTTTGTTTTTTGTTTCTCTCTCGGTTTTATCGTTCGCTTTTCTGCTTGTTTTTGTGTGTGATACAATCCTTATCTTGACATTCGTATTGTAGCTCGTTTAGTTTGCTTATTGTGTTTGTTTCGTTATCAGCTCTATTTTTGGTGAGACAGAATTGCGTTCTTGTGGGTTCTCCGGGTCGATGGTCGTGATTCCTGTTCTTTCCATATTTTGCCGTTTGATTTGTTTCGTATACGCTGTTATTTCTCTTTGATCCCCAAACTCCCGATAACAATCGGTCTCATCCCTGGTCATATTTTAGTTCTGTTTTCTAAATATAAGTATATTCTTTTCGCTTTTCTTAGTGTTAATGAGCTCATGAAATATTTCAGTTTTACCTTTAGAATTCAAGTGACGATTTCACACGACAATTTTTGGTAGCTTATTAATATATCATTTTGGATTTTCATAGCGTGCACTTCATGTGGTATTTTAATGATAATTATAATCAGAGATTCCAGAGCCGAAATATTTACAGACTATTAAATTTTTGATAATGCACGTAAATTGAATATATTAGAGAAATAAAGTGTCATTCTATAAATTACTATAAAATATAAACATATCTACAAAATTACATTCATTATCATAACATTTGATTCCATATTCATCGAACGAGTGTCGTTTATCTTTCTATGTGAAGAACCAAATTGAGAAATACCTGATCGTTAGTTGTTAGATCTCTACCAGCTTGCTGATCAGGGAAAATACTATAATTAACAGTGTGTTTTTCCTTTTAATTCAAGCCGACTTCCAGATCGTGCATATAGTGGCTAATTAATGAAGTGGTTCGAATGATTCGAGCGCAACTCTGATGTCCATATTTCTAATGCGCATCCATTAGTTTTATTGTGATTATTTGCTTTTTCCGGACATAGAACACTATGGACACTAGTCCCGATTGTATAGGGTATGGTATAACCCGGGAGGTGACGGTGCCCTCCCGCATCTGAAACGCGAGATCAGGCGTCGACCTACACTTCGGTTTATGTGGGTTTATTCTCTCCAGGAATCTTTCACTGTAGGACACCGTCCCAGCTAGAATGAGATCTATGATCTTGTCATATAGTGTAGGGCCCAAGGGCCCGGACCTGACCTGGACCCGCGACCAGGATCAGATTTCTACCTATTAGTCGAAGAGCAGGGAAAATTATGTATAATAACAAGAGACACTTGGAAATGAATAATAGGGAATTTAAGATCACTGGATTAATCTTTTTATCTTTGCCTCGTGAAGTTTAGGCAGATTTGCATCTAATATTTTCTCATTATATTCTCATCGTATTCTTTTGCCCAACGACGGGGCGTGCATAGGAATTCTTAAAGATGCCAAACCGAATACATGTTCTCTTTATATCTACTTGGATATCCGGGATACGCCACGTCCTAGGCACAGGTGTCAACGTTTTGGCCGATGTATTTGCCCTGAGGAAGGTCGCAGAATGGCGGCCGAAACATTGGCACCCAAGCGCTAGGAAACTCCTAGATACCCAAGTAGCTACTGACTCCGGCCTGGAAGGAAGGCCCGGTTGAGGAAGCCTAAGCTTTCATGTTATCTTTATTTTTCTTTACATTGTAGTGCTTTCATTTGGAATATAAGTACAAATTACAATAAATTGAGCACATCTCAAAAATAATAACGTACAATTAGAAGCGCGACAAGTAACCCCTGAACGTGCTTCCCTGTGCGCATCTCGCCACGTGGCCCCCTCACTTTTTCTCTGTCACGTTACTCATCGCGCTAATGCTGCGAGTACGTCTTTTCCGGGGGCGGCGGCGGCGCGAGGCGGAGGCGGCGTAAATAAGCAATGTGACGTTGCCCAGCGAACGCCAGCAATAAAACTTCCGAGATATCTGAGCGGCGAAGTAGGCAGGGGTCGTCTGCATAAAGGTATGAAAAAGGCATGTGACGGACGAAGAATCGCGA
Organism: Gryllus longicercus; assembly: GCA_038098605.1. Classification (NCBI taxonomy): domain Eukaryota; kingdom Metazoa; phylum Arthropoda; class Insecta; order Orthoptera; family Gryllidae; genus Gryllus; species Gryllus longicercus. The sequence goes on along the minus strand of JAZDUA010000015.1, from coordinate 2,141,492 downwards.
GGCTTCCGTTTCCATAAAGAAGTGTTCGCGGAACTTCTTGACACTATGAAACACTGCCGACGGGCGGCTATATTTTTAGTTGCTTTTGCGTCGGGTTCACTCGTGAAGGGGGGGGGGCGAAGTCTGATCAATTATTCCCTGGACCATAGTATTAAAGGAATACTGAAGGTTATAGCGGGTGCCTTAGTGTGCATGTGCGTTAGTATGCGTGTTGCTAGATGTCATTTGAAGAGAGCGGAAGATTCTACTTATAGGCGCGAAGTAAATTTTCTACAACATCTAATTAATTACATCGGATGATGGCTCTGCCTCGATAATATTTCTAGAGATCGAATAGTTTGATTAATCTTTATGGTTTCCTCCGATAAATTCTCGGCGGATGCCGGGGCAGCAACGGACTACGGACCATACGCGATCCCTCTTCTCCCTCTCTGACATTACTCATATCCGTAGAGACGGGAGATGGGTTGTAGAGACTAGCGAGAACTCCGGCGGTTTCACCGGTACACACATTTTTGGCGAAGGCTAGATTTCGATCGTTGATTTATAGATGAAAGGTAAAGAAGGAAAAAAATAACTATTTCATTTTGGTAGTTATACAAGTTGATTCATTTCACTGAAATTATAATTTGTGCTGCTGTTTTCGGAAAAAAAATATTGTGATTAGTTATATTAAGGAGAATATTTAGGCGATTCAAAGACGTTTTGTGGGTCTCTTTACTACTTACTCTCGCGTTGACAGTTCTTTCATTTTTTTTCGGATTAGCGGAATCATCCAACATTCATGTCTGCTTAATAGGGCTACGGAATAGAAATTATTGACAAAAGATAGTCTCCAAGAGAGTGACTTTTCCTTTAATTTTCTGTCCAGAGAAATAGAATGTTGAACTTTCTAAGACTTACCATATTTCTTCTAGTGAATACTAGCGTATTGTAAATTATCGTAAATTTGATTTTTGACAGTGAATGTCCAACGTGTCAATATAGACACTTAACTACTACCACCCACTCGGCAATTTCTGCGATTAATACGGTGGGTGGCGGCAACTGAGGCGTCCTAGACGCGCCGTTATTTTCGGTCGTTGGGGCAGGTAGCGGGTCGTTAGTATGCCACCGGCGTCCGCTTTAACGGCCTGGCGGAGCCGCGCGCCGCCGCTCTTTTGGGCCTCCTCTGCAGCTTCCTTCCGCCGCCTCGCTCTCCTCCGCTCGGGACGCGGTATTCTTAAAATTGCGGCACGTACACATTGAGCGGAATTTTGTGTTAGGACAGAAAACGCCACATTCGACTTGAAGTGCCTTCCGGGTGAGCGGCGATGGTCGAACTTCCAGGCTCGTCATTCCGCCTAATCATCAAATTTCAAGAGTGTACTTGGGGAAAGTGATAATTGAATTTCTATTAGCAAGCTAGTTTGGGATTTTAAAATGAAAGACAGGCAGAACATAGTTTCTATAAAAGAAAGCACTTTGAAGAATTGTAGCCTTCCCTCGCGATTAAAAAAATACGTATTTTAGCTAATAATTTACTCATCTACATGAAGTGACATTTGACCTTCATATTTCCCAACGTTTAGATTTCTTTCGTATTAATTTTACAATTGTTTACAGGATTTAGAAATGAATTTCCGAGGCTTAGCTTCAGAAAGATGGTAAAGAATATCAGTCCATTTACATGTGGAAGAACAATTAACTAAACGGAAAAGTGTACAATAAAACGATGCATAACATATTTGATAACAAAATTTCTGAATATGAGCCGTAATTCATTTTGCCGTATTACAGAGTATTGAATATTTGTTTTTAACTTTCAACAGTTCCCAGATCAAACTTTTGGATCGATGATTTTCCGTGGAAAACAGTCTATTACGTCTAGAGAAGCGTGTAGGTTGTGGACCAATCCCGACATTTGTGTGCAGAGTCCGCGCCGTCGAATCGACAATATCGGTGAGTTCGGCAGCTGGGCCACATCGGCCTAAGCGGGGTTGGGATGGGGCGGAGCGAGGCGGGGAGGGGCGGGGCATCTGGAAACGGGCGGGTGGTTCGGCGCTTCGCGGTGGTCCGGTTCGACGGCGGTCGCGAGCGCGTGGGGTTTGGCGGGCGGGCGGGCGGAGGGTGCGTGTGACGTCACGGCGCCACTGGCGCTCGGCGCGGCGGCCTGGTGACGCAGTCGCAACGCCCAGCGCCAGTATCGATCCCGGCTCGGCCGACAGCCGGTCTCGCGCCTCCCGGGCCGCTTCAGAGCTGCCGCCGCCGCCGTGGACCCCGGCGTCCGCCCTGCCCCGCCACGCCCCGCCGCGCCCCGCCCCGCCCCGCCCCGCCAGCCACATTCCCTGGTCCATCGGAGGCGAAGGGTGACGCACGTAAAGAGGAGAAGAGTGACGATATCTGAGACAGATAAGACCTTATAAGGCAAATAAGGATAATATCACGGGAGAAAGACAGAAAAGTTGTGTAATGAAGGTAAAGACAAAGATTAGAAATTACATGAAAATGGCAGTCTTAATAGTGCGAATTCAGAGACAGGGTGAAGAGAGGTTTACAATTTGGTGAAATATATCAGAAGAATAAATTAATGAAATTAATATTGTTGAGAAATGTACGATAAGGGAATATAATTACAAAAATGTATTAGTAAACCTGAAGTTAGCAAAGTACAATTTATTAAAGCGAAGTATGTGATTTGAATTAGTTTGTGAAAATATCATAATGACAGTGAAGTTCAGCTGCAGATGAAAGGCACATGTAGATGAACAGATGTAGATGGTGTCGAGCTTCAAAAATGAACTACCAGAACAGAACAAGAAAATTATGGACCAACTTTGAGTAAACTAAGACACAGCGGGGTCATAGGTGGGAATAACAGGAACATTTACAAGACATCGGCAGTGAAAGAGGGTGCAAAAACTCATAAATACAGAAATGAAGCAAATCGACCCAGAGATAGTATATCAGTGGCAAAGAAAAAACATTGGAGAGAACGTTATTAACAAGAAAACAATGAAACCAACAAGAACCTCACCAAACGAAATCGCAACAGACATCGAAAAATGATTTCGAGGGAAAAAAATGGAGCCCAGAGGAAACCCGATGACACCAATCGCGCCGAAACGAGAAAGCTACTCCAGGGCAACGCGATCGGCGAGGAGCAGAGCAGAGCGGAGCAGAGATCGCGGGAGCGCCAAGCGAGCATCGAGAGCAAGAGAGCTGGCTGGCGTGGAGAGGTCGGATGGCGCACGCCGGGGATTGGGGTGGGGGTGGGGGAGGACATCCCCCGCCCTTCTCTGCGCGCCGCCACGTGCGCGGAACCCGGCGCCCGAGGAAGGAGGCGGGGGGGGGGGTGCGGGGGCGCCGGAAATTATCCCGCTTGTTACGCATTCGAGGTTGGAGCTTCGCAGTCAGTGATTAGAATCCAACACGCCCGCCCGCCCGAACGCCAGCCCGCCCGCCCGCCCGTCCTCGCGCCTATGTTATGACAGGCGTGCTCAGAGCTTTCGTTCCGGCGGAAGCTGTGGAAAGAGCGAGCATTTGTGTGAGTAAACGACGTAAGGGAAAAATAACTCCGCTTTCGGCTGGTGATGAGGAAACGAGCACGGCGGTTGGCGAGCGGCAGCAAACTGGAGGCGGTTGCGAAGAGAGTGATTAGACGGATTGCCCTGGAAAAGTTGAATATGCTGAGATTTTAATAATTTGTATTATGTATTATAAATATTAACGTTTGAGAAATAATACAATTCTTTTTTTCAACTTGTAACTGAAATTCAGCAATTTGAAATTTTTATGGCACACTATTTTTTAAAATGTTGACAGCTTCAATTTTAAAGTGATATAAAGTTATGCAGCAATAAACTGAGCTAACGCCTAATTTGCTCATGATTGTATATGAGAGATCAGCTCAGTGCTATTAATGACCCAACAGAAGAGAGCTCATTAATGGTAAATTAGGATGAGACCTACTAGAGATCCGTCTACTTGTCAAGCTGGTCCATTGTTGGCGAATTCTTGAGCGCAGAAATGGTTGTAATTGCGCAGAATTGCATGTAAACAAATGGTAATTTGCCTGTTGCAAGAAGCGTAGGGAGCGAAATCCGTCTTTCACTGAGAACCTAATGAATAGTTCTTGCAAGAGAGCTAATACTTGACTTAAAAGCTAACTATGATTGTGATGATAGTTTGTTACCTTAAACCTAAAACTTATACAACACTCTGCGTTAACAAAAAATTGAATCGGTAATCACGGATTTGATGAGCCTATTTCCAATGTTACATATCTCTATGACACACTTTTCTAGGAAGGATATTCACGTTAAGCCTTGTGGTTTAAGGTAATACTTAACATAGGACAATCGCAATTGTTGAACACAATAATTGGCAGCGTGATAAAGTTTTTTAATGGTATATTGGTACGTAAAACTAGAAGACAAACGAAAATAATGATTCGTCACTTTCGAAACAAGATTTTCTACTGTTAATATACTTCAGTATGAAAATGTACATTTTTCTGGTCATGTGAATTCTCGAAAATGTTAGCAAAGTAAATATAAACTCTTAAAGAATAAATGTAATTCACCTAATAGCATTAGACGATCTATGGAAATATTAAACACGATGCTTATCTCTCCAATTAAATAATAAGTAAGAAAGACTAATTTAACATTTCGTGAACAAAAATGATAGTCACTAGGTTTGCCCTCGTGAGTCAAACTAGTTCGTCAATTACTCGCAATCGCATTGCAGCAGGAAAGTGGTGGGCCAGTAACCTATTATTCCCCCCATTTGCCATCGGAAGAAATAATGGGCCCCCACCTACTTCCTATCCACCCGTCGGGCCGAACGCTATTTTTAGCCTGGCCGCACAGGATGCGCTAAGCTAAGCCGCGATATTTCTCAGCGCAGGTGCGGGGGCGGAGAAGGTCGCAGGGGAAACGAAAGGCGAGGCAGGGCGGAGTGTGTCGGGCGGAGCGTGGTTTATGCCGGACGGCGGAGTGGAGCGCAGCAGGGAATGGAGGAGCGGACCGGAGGGGCGCGGGAAGGAGGGTAGAGCGAAGCGGAGTGGTGATGGGCGGAGGGTAAAGCAAATTGGAGTGGTGATGGGCGGAGGGTAAAGCAAATTGGAGTGGTGATGGGCGGAGGGTAAAGCAAATTGGAGTGGTGATGGGCGGAGGGTAAAGCAAATTGGAGTGGTGATGGGCGGAGGGTAAAGCAAATTGGAGTGGTGATGGGCGGAGGGTAAAGCAAATTGGAGTGGTGATGGGCGGAGGGTAAAGCAAATTGGAGTGGTGATGGGCGGAGGGTAAAGCAAATTGGAGTGGTGATGGGCGGAGGGTAAAGCAAATTGGAGTGGTGATGGGCGGAGGGTAAAGCAAATTGGAGTGGTGATGGGCGGAGAGTAAAGCAAATTGGAGTGGTGATGGGCGGAGGGTAAAGCAAATTGGAGTGGTGATGGGCGGAGGGTAAAGCAAATTGGAGTGGTGATGGGCGGAGGGTAAAGCAAATTGGAGTGGTGATGGGCGGAGGGTAAAGCAAATTGGAGTGGTGATGGGCGGAGGGTAAAGCAAATTGGAGTGGTGATGGGCGGAGGGTAAAGCAAATTGGAGTGGTGATGGGCGGAGGGTAAAGCAAATTGGAGTGGTGATGGGCGGAGGGTAAAGCAAATTGGTGTGGTGATGGGCGGAGGGTAAAGCAAATTGGAGTGGTGATGGGCGGAGGGTAAAGCAAATTGGAGTGGTGATGGGCGGAGGGTAAAGCAAATTGGAGTGGTGATGGGCGGAGGGTAAAGCAAATTGGAGTGGTGATGGGCGGAGGGTAAAGCAAATTGGAGTGGTAATGGGCGGAGGGTAAAGGAAATTGGAGTGGTGATGGGTGGAGGGTAAAGCAAATTGGATTGGTGATGGGCGAAGGGTGGAGCGAATCGGAGTGGTGAGGAGCGGAGGGTTGAGCGAAGCGGGGAGATGGAGTGAAGTGGGGTGGTGAGAGGCGGAAGGTGGAGCGAAGCGGAGTGGTGAGGGACAGAGGGTGGAGCGGAGTGTTGCGGTGCGGAAGGATAGAGCAGGGAGATAGGTCGAGTGGGGCGGAGCAGGGCGGAAGGTGGAGGATGGAGCGGGTCGTGAAGGCGGGAGACGGGGTGCGGTGGCCACTGCAGTGGCGAACCGCTCATCCTCGGGTGGAGCTCTGCGGGGCGGAGGCTCGCCGCCCATCCGTCAGCGTCGCCCGCGTCACGGACGCGCCAGCGTGGCTGGTTGGGCAGAGGCGGAAGCCGCGGCGAGCAGCTTTGTCAGCGGGGTCAGCAGGAGCGGCGCGCTTTGGAGTGGGTTTTTTCTGAAGGGTGTCGCTGGCAATTTTAGTAGGGCGTGATCCGCCTGGGAAGCAGTGAGAAACCGCGAGTTCAATTTCTGTTGTGTGAAGTTGACTCCAATATAGTAGTGCGTACTTTTAGTGATTGCAACTTGCTATCAAGCAATTTATGCGTCGATATGTAACAACTTTAAACCGTGATTTATTCTCATGAATGAACCACTCAAAATTTAAAAAAAAAAATATGTACTTTTAATGCTAGTATCATTTCAACACTTATTTCTAACAATGTAAGTTATGGAATAAAGAAAATGTATGTTGCCCTAAAAAACAACAACAAAAAATCTCTCGACTGAACAACTCACTGAGGAGCACTCACTCTCAGGAGCACCTGTTTTCGAGTAAGATACATATTAACGTGTTTATCCAAGAACTTCTGAGTTGACTTTGTTCATTCACTTTTGGCCAACGCTTTGGTTGTAGAGTACTTAAATTATCAATAATTTCTGTTGTAATTTGTACTAAACTTCGCCTCGATTACGCGGAACATATGTGCGTACTCGTACGGTTGGTTAACCGAGATAACAGAAACAACGTTCAAAGTACTTGAATAATGGTATATTAGAAGCGACGTAAAATCATGGGGGTAATTGAATCTACCGATGGGGAAGCTATTATTGCCGAGGGGATGTTATATTTTTCCTTTAATGACACTAAATAATAGGGTCCAATGCGGAGGGGGTGTACTGCACGAATTTCGTCTGATTGTACAAAATTTATGAATGAATGAAAAAATCTTGGAATGTATTTTATGAAATAAATAAAAGATTTTATGAATGTATATTTCAAATAGATGTATGATTCACAGAGATATAAAATTATATGCACATTAAAGAAAATAATTTTTTAGATAAATGTTCGATTGGTGTAAGCAAATAAATAGATGAATTTAATGATTTAAAAAAATAAAATAACTGTTTATTTTTATTGTTATTATTTCGTGAAAGTGAAGGTAAAAAGAGTGGTGATAAGCTTCGCCGTCAAGAACATTGTAACGTATCCGTTATTCATTATTAGACATTTTACCGACTATTTGGTAAAGATGTTAAGATTAGATACTCGGGAGTATGAAAAGCCAACCACTTTTCAACCAGATATTTTCAGCACCCATGTGATTTGAACTGCAACCTCCTGTTCCTCGAATTTTAAAGCTGCTCTAAGCTTCTACGCCATCGAGGACGGTATTCCGCGTGTAATTGGTGCCTTTCCAACGCTCGCCAACGAGCGGTACAATGCAACTCGCAGACAAAAAGTTTTACCTCTAATAGTAGAGCATGCGAAAAACAAAATCCCTTCTCCGAACGTCCAACGGCGCTGGTCACAAGTTGGCCGGTTGGAGGGCTGCGGTCCAGGCATTGAGTGCAGAGCAGAGTTGAGAGCGATGAGGAGCGGAGCGGGTGATGAGGAGCGGAGCGGAGCGGGTGATGAGGAGCGGAGCGGAGCGGGTGATGAGGAGCGGAGCGGGTGATGAGGAGCGGAGCGGGTGATGAGGAGCGGAGCGGGTGATGAGGAGCGGAGCGGAGCGGGTGATGAGGAGCGGAGCGGAGCGGGTGATGAGGAGCGGTGCGGAGCGGGTGATGAGGAGCGGAGCGGAGCGGGTGATGAGGAGCGGAGCGGAGCGGGAGATGAGGAGCGGAGCGGGCGATGAGGAGCGGAGCGGGCGATGAGGAGCGGAGCGGGCGATGAGGAGCGGAGCGGGTGATGAGGAGCGGAGCGGAGCGGGTGATGAGGAGCGGAGTGGAGCGGGTGATGAGGAGCGGAGCGATTGGTGAGGAGCGGAATGGAGCGGCGCGGTGAGTGGAGTGGAGCGGAGAGAAAAACAGGCAATGTGAGCGGGGCGATATGGAGCGGCGCGGGGCGATGAGAAGCGGAGCGGGGCGAGCTCGATGGCGGCGGCGCGGCACCTCAACCGCTGCCGATCGGTCGATACGCGGGAGTTTCCGCGCGCCGACACCTGTTGGTGACGCCGTCGCCCCCCACCCACCACCCTCCGCGCCCCGCCCACTCGCGTGCGCCAGCTCGCCCTACGCCCGTACGCCTGCCATACGACAGCCCTTCGCGATGTCCACTGCGGATATGTGACGGTGTCTGCATGCGGGATAGAAATGCATGCATGATAGGGAGATGACGCCATATTATCTTAATCTTATTCGTATCAAACTCAAGTTCACTACTAGATAAGTAATATTTTATGCCTGTATATTTAATTTTTTTAATTTCTAAATTACCAGGAATGGAGTGAGTAGTACTGTAAGATTCTTCGTACATATTTTAGGTTTCACTGACAAACAGTAATATCAATATAAAATAACATCTTAAAATGTAAATATTTAATATTGCAATCAAGCGAGATAATGAATGACAAGACTACTTTTCCTTCTCGATCCTCTACTGCAGCAGTGACAGAAGCAATGATCGAGGACCTCGTGATAAGAGTTGGGATCACACGAATTTAGTTAGCGTTTGAATTTTTGTCAGTTTTAATACATAATAAACGTTTGTCGTGTCAAGGGAAAATGCTGTTCTAATATTTGGGTATGCCACACAATATTTTGTGAATTTGCCCTCTGAAGTCCGGAGAAGTGTCCTTGAAGATAATCGACAGGAAGTGTGATAAATGGAGTTAAAAAAATTGTGATTCTGCGTACATTCCACAAGAAATTTTCTAAGAAATATGCGCTTTCCCTTTCTTAAAATTAGAGTACAATATCAATGCTTCATGAGATGTGATGCATTTGAATTTTTATTGAATAAATATCAGCTTGTAATATCATTACGGTGAAATATTTAACTTTATTTTATTGTTAGTACAAAAACTATGTATAGCTCTCAGATGAGAGTGCATGGGTCGATTATTGCTCTTCAACCGTTACGAAGGGACCACTCAGGAAAAATGCATCGTTCCTTCGAAAGATTGCTGGGAATTACGAATTGCTGTTTTCCCTTTACGAGACCGCGGTCGCGAGGTCTCCGGAGCGGCGCTACGACAAACGAGGGAAACATGAGTCGCTGCTGGCTGCTCAAATCGACCGTCACACGGGGCTCGAACGACCGTGGCGCACGAGAGAGGCAGGCCCGGTTCCCGGCAGGGCGGCGGGCGAGAGGGTGGGGGCGGGGCGGGGCGCGGCCTGGGTGTAGGCAGCGGCACGGCAACGCTGAGGAAGTGGAGGAGACAACGGTCGGGAGAGGCGAAGGTCGCGCCGCTTCCGACTCCGTTCGGTTGTTTGGAGAGACGGCGGCCGTGTGCTCGCGTGTCGCTGCCCTGCCGCAACGTGGCTTCCGTTACTGTAAGACCGTCACTTGACGAACCGGTCACCGCGTGCGCTTATCGTGACTGTTGGGCATTTTCAGAGGTTATGCAAATGAATTCGCGGTGGTGTGAGGCGGAGTGGGGAATTACAGTGAAGTTATACTATTTTTCAAAGAATGCACATGATGGATAAATATGAAATATAGCCGAAACGTTTATTTTGATAGTATAATAGTTTCACATTATGTAACAATCGGGTTATAATATGCAGTACCTCAAGTTTATTTTTGCATATGGAAATTTAAAGCCAAATGTATGGAGACTCGACATGAATCGGAGTCATTTTTTATTCTAATACTCTAGTTACTGACATGTTAGGGTATCTAGCATACCGAGTCTTCTCTGTTAAATTAAATCATTCTCATAGAAATATATTTCTCATCTACATCCTTGTATAAAGATATTTCACCTTTTTTCAGACCTTGTTCTTTTTACTTCAGTGCTACACAATTTATTGGGTATAGATTTATATTTATCTACCTTTTCATTTAAAAATTTTAGTGGTGTGGCCGGATTGCTCTCTTCGCGGTATTTCAAAATAGTGTCTACGAGGAGGTAAATTGCCCGGCTTTGCAAGCTAGATACATCTCTTATGTACACGTAAGCTTCCGCGGCTCGAGTTCAAGGCATCTTGGCTGTCCGGGTGACGCCGCGTTGTTGGCTGAGAAGCCAGGCGCCTGGCCTCTCAGCCAACGACACGGTGTCACCCGGACAGCCAAGAAGTCAAATACACGTCTTGTTAATGACAGACACATGGTTTTCGTTAGGGATGGAACGGTACGTACTCAGCAGAAGGGCTGGGAAGTGTCCGTTTGGACTTGGCCCCCAACCGCCTCTGACTGAGATGTAGGTCCGTCTGACGCTGGCTTCCTATCCACCCCCTCCCCTTCCCTCCCGGCGGAGTTTTGATCCGGGTGGCGCGGCCCGATCCCACGTAAGCTGTTGGCGGTGCGGGCGGGGGAGGGGAGGGGGCGAGTGCGGGGGCGGCGCACGTGTCGGCCGCCTCGATTGCGTCATTAGCAGCGGATTTGCGGCGCGGGCCGCCCCGGCCTGATGGCTCCATCGCGCGCGCGCGTCCGCCCGCCCTCCCGGCTTACCGCCCTCCGGGGCTCTCACCTGCCGCGGCCGGCTCTCCGCTTTCCCCTTTCTAATGTTTGCCTTTCTGGCCTCGTTGCTCTTGCCTCTTTTTTCCGCTCCTCTGCCTCTTCTTATTACATTTTCACATTACTCTCCCGTGCCTCTAATTTGACTTTCTTTTCTACAAATTTAATTTAAATTTTTGTTCTAAATAAATTTCTTGTTGCATTTTCAGATCGAATTTCGATCATTAGTTAAACTTAAATCAGATATTAATTTTTTTCGAGACTCGAAACTTTTCGAGACTCCGAACTTTTTATCCAAGGAGCTGCAAGTTGCAGCTATACTTCGTTCATTAGGTTTAATTGACTGAAAAGCGATTTGGATACTTTTTGCACACATTTTTATTCTGTAGCAATATTTTTTGTGTGTTTATCATTTGTTCTTATAATTATCCTTGTGCTATTTTATTTTAATTAGCATTAACCCGGAACATTAATTAAACCCAGACCATGGGGATACCTTGCAAGGTTTTCATTGCTTTCTCTCTACTCGTGAAGCAGGTACGTTTATCACACGTCCAGTTTACTCTTAACGATTCATCACTCACTCTCCTCCATCCAGTTTGCTCTTAACGATTTCAATTTCGGTTTCCCGTCGTATTCACTTGACCGCGCTTTCGCTTTCTTTATTCCTTGCCGCTCCGCTCCGGCGTGTCCTCGCTAAGGACGGTCGTTGCTCCCTCCAAGTCTTCGCTCGCCCGCTCCTCGCTCTAACCCCTCTCAGCGCCTAAAATGTGTTGCCACAGCCACTTCCGCGGTTCCGGCTTAATGGTTACTGCCGGCCCTTTGGGGAACGCTGAGAGGCTACTTTCATGCGGGATAATAGATGGATATCCTGCTTTAGGTTTATGTATCCGGCGTTTGATTCCAGCGAACTTCTACGAACATCTTTGACGACTTTTAATAAAATTTGATATATGAGCCTATCGTTTCAAAATTAATATCTTGAGCGCGATAACTTTGACATGAAAGGTTTTCATTCTTTTATTTTCATTGCAACGTATTTTTCTTTTAATATCCTGTAAAATTAATTTTAACCTTGATATTTTTAATTTGTAAGCGCGAGTGTTGAATTTTTAATATTTGTTGCCACCAGAACTTGGAATTTCCCTGTTGCTTACTCTATGAAGCCATTTCCTGAATGATGAACGAGTCGGCAGGGTGTTTGTCATAACCGCAAGGACGCGCTCCTGCGGGGTGTTTATGTCGGAACGGTGCGTCGTTTGTCTCCGACTTCACATTACGTTCGTTAAAGGGCGTTTACACGAGCGTTTTAACACGTTCGCGCCGGAACGCGACGAAATAACTCGGGCGGCGGTCGCGTGGCGGTCGGCCTGCAGCCTCGGAACCTTTCGCGAGCGGTCCCAGCCGCCGCCGCCGCCGCCAGTGGGTGATAGCGCTGGCAGTAGATAATGAGCAGGCCGCGCCCGCGGAGGTGGCACCGTCACGCGCAATGGATTTATGGGCGTGCCTCTCGCCTCTCCCGCGCGGCGGCAGCGCCGCTAGTAAAGCGTCGAATAAAGAGACGGCGAGACACAGATCTCTCCGCGAGGCGGCGGATGCGGCTGGCTGTCGCAGGAAGAGGGACGTCAGGCCATAAAGCGGGCGCCCTCATGCTCCGCCCCGCCCCAGCGCTGTCCCGCTGTTGGGTTGTTTCGCCCTCCTCCACTGCCGCGCCCTCCAGGCGCCTAACCCCGCCCTGCCGCGCCCTCCAGGCGCCTAACCCCGCCCTGCCGCGCCCCTCCCCGTCCAGCCCCGCCCCTCCCCGTCCCGCCCCGCCCTACACCGCCCCGTCTTCCTCGCTGGAGTCGCTCTTCTGCCATTCCGCGCGTCGTGGGCGGTCGGTTACCCTTTCAGTCGTCTCTACCCGCTCTCTCTCTCCGCAAACAACGTCGAAATTTTAGTTAAGTTAATGTTCCGCTTAATTTAAACAATCAATTAATAATTGATGTTCGAATTTTCGAAAAAATAATTCACCAATAGATACATTTCTTCACCATGAAACTGCAGAAAACATGATAACTTTATTTTTTTTAAATATTTGCTGATAAACAAATGGGTGAGTCTGAGAGGTTTTATACTTGAGCGTAACTCCTTAAATTGTTTTCATATTTTTGTACATTTTCTTTTACGTGTATTCGTACCGGAATTTTATTGATTTTCAATTCACTTCAATTAAACATTTTTCTACATAACCAAATAAATGTTAACTAGAATATCGACATGTTGACGTATTCATTCCATAGTGATTAAATGTATACATAGAAATTATTATATTGATTCCATATTAAATACTTAGCAAACATTATTGTATAGTGTCTTTAAAATCAAATGGAATCATAACTTACTAAGTTATACTAGAGAATCACAACTGTACACTACTCTAACGTCGATCCATAGATTGTCCTCGTCACGCCTCATCTACTTACAACATGAATCATTGTCCTCATTCTCCCTCTTACGTCTCCAGCATATTCCCACTTTACTGTATCCATTTACTTCCATCCAATGCGTCTACTTACTCCCTAGACTTCCTCCATTTTATTCTCCCCCCCCCCCCTGCTCCGCCGCCCCCCCTCCTCAGCAGCGTCGGCGCCTCTTCCGCCTCGGCCGTTGCCTCTGGGCCTGTCGCCGAAACGCTGAAGCTGTTGCTGACGCCTAGGCGCGCTGGCGGCCCGCCAGGTCTGCCCCCTCCCCGCCCACCCCCGCCGCATCTACGCCTCCGCCTCTCGAGCATTGCCGACCTCGCGACCGCCGCGCCCGAAGCCCTGGCTCCTTCCCTCCTCCCCCGCCCTCGCCCGCGCCCCAGTCCCCCGCCCTCGCCCTCGCCCTCGCCCTCGCCCCCGCCCCCGCCCTCGCTCCCACCCTCACCATCGCCCGCGCCTCCACCCTCGCCCGCGCCTGCGCCCCCCCTCGCCTCCGCCCCCACCCGCGCCTCCGCCCGTGCCTCCGCCCGTGCCCCCGCCCGTGCCCCCGCCCGTGCCCCCCGCCCGTGCCCCCGCCCGTGCCCCGCCCGTGCCCCCGCCCGTGCCCCCGCCCGTGCCCCCGCCCGTGCCCCCGCCCGTGCCCCCCGCCCGTGCCCCCGCCCGTGCCCCCGCCCGTGCCCCCGCCCGTGCCCCCGCCCGTGCCCCCGCCCGTGCCCCCGCCCGTGCCCCCGCCCGTGCCCCCGCCCGTGCCCCCGCCCGTGCCCCCGCCCGTGCCCCCGCCCGTGCCCCCGCCCGTGCCCCCGCCCGTGCCCCCGCCCGTGCCCCCGCCCGTGCCCCCGCCCGCGCCCTGCTCTTCTCCTTCGCCCTTCTCTGCGCCGAGCGCTCCGGAACAGAAATGCCGGTCTCCACCCCTTTCGCCCTAACGCGCCGCCCCCTGCGGCTGTGTTTTTTCTTACCCCCATGCTGTCGTCGTTGTCTTCGGCCTCCCCGCGACACCCTCAGATTGTGTCAATCCTTGCAACTTCGTTGTGCAGAAATGCACTGCGGAATTGTTGGAATGATATCATCAGAGTCTCTGACTATGAATCTTCTCCAGCGCCTCTCAATGAAACTGAAGGTTTTTGTGGAAAACATGGGGAGAACTTTATACTGAATCCTAAGTATCCGGCGTGTTAAAATGTACAATGTATCCGTTGGCTTTGAATTTCATGATATTCTTGTGTAATAATTTCTGTCACAACTACTTTTATTTCAGAGCCTTTTCTTACCTTGATTGTTACATAATAAATTCCAAGTACCCGATATCTTCTACACCTTTTCTTTTACCGAGGTATCTTTATTAAATGCTGAAGCTCTTATCTTCCTCAAATGTTCTGGTAAATTAACTTTTCTGTACTGCAATGAAGTAATTCATATTTTATGGCTATTGAACAAAGAATGTATTGCTATTTTCTTAAAATCTAAATATTAGTGTAATGCGAAATGAATAATAAACAAGGAGTTCACTAATATATATAGAATTCAAACTTTTAAACTTTTTAGTGCATAATTTTGTTTATACAATATCGTACCCGCCAGAATATTAAGAACCGGTAAATCTGTGGGTTAAGTACATTTGAGTTATTTGCTCGGTCTGAGCGGGGGCGCTTTTGATAATGGCCCTTTCGCCAGACGAGGGCTTTCCCCGGAAATGGAACATGCCTCATTATGTTAATCGAAGGGGGCCGCTCGTCGCTGGCGCGTCTCCAGGCCACACCCCACTTCCGCCATCGCCCCGCCCATCCCTCACTTCTCTTCCACCTCCACCTCTGCTGCTGGTTCCACCTCCACAACTAGATCACCTTCGCCTTCTCTTCCTCTTCCCCCTCCGCCTTTCGCCCTCGCCCCGACTCCTCTTCCACATCCACCTCCACACCCACCTCCACCTGCCCTTCCTCCTCCACCTCTGTCGCTACCGCCTCCATCATTGCCACCTACACCTCTGCCGCTTTCAACTCCGCCGTTGCTACTGCCGCAGCCGCAGCCTTCGGCCTAGTTTGTCGGTGCCCAAATGCGCGGCCAGCGTGAATGCGGAACAGCATGCGCTCGCTTCTGCGAACTGTCTTCGCCACCGTTCCCTTTAACGACTTACCGTAGTCTCGAACTGAAGGCCACCTGTGATTTTCATTGAAACATGCTTCTGTATATGTTAAGATAAATGACTATATTTTAAATTTTTCAGTTTTTTACAATTTCTAAATTCAAATTTTTGTGTAGTATACATGTAGAAGTGGCAGGTGTTTAATTAAGTTTTCGTTTTTTGACAATTTCACTCCGATGTCTAAGTGTTAAAAACTACCTTAAGTAAAGGCTTTTATTTGAGACGTTAGAAGACTAGTTCGTAATACTTTTCGCAAAACTGCTACTCAAGTCTACTGTAATTTTCGTGTAGTATTTATTCTGGTTTTGAATTAAAATTCAGATCTTCTAGTGTGAATGTTGTATTCTATTAAAGTCTTCATGTAAATATTTAGTGCGTCTTTCTAGTGTAAATGTACTATATCTTAAAGTGATAATTGACTTATTCATAAATCATCTTAAATCCTGCGTTTAAATTTGCATCTAATTGCTCCTTATCTTTAAAGATAATAATATTGATTACTCTCAGTTTATAAAGTCAAGCTTTTGTTCTCGTCCTTTCGTAGAGGTTATTTAATTTTACGTTTTCTGTGCTGAAACGTAACTTCATGTGATTGATTTTTGTGATTAAGTGTAAAATATTATTGATTCTACCTCTTTACCGAGAGCCGTAGGTGAAGTTAAGATATCTTTTCCTGTGTAAAACTTTATTCTTCCTCCTCACTCAAAAGAGGATTTAATGAATCATCACTTCCGAATTTCGACTGAGTGGAACGATCGACTTCAAAGCCGAGCGGGAAAGGGATAAATCGATGGAAACTTGATTACGCCCCGCCCGTTAAACGAATCTGTCGCTCATTTATTATAAACCACATCGGGAGGGCGTTCGGATGGGCCTCCGAGGCATTTGGCGATGGGTATAACTGCGAGAGGTGACGGGGGGTTATGGCGGCGGTTGGACACGTTGAAATCGAGCCAAAAGTACCTCTGTGCGAGCGCCTCACCGCTTCCACAGAGTGAGGGATAAAATTTCGTACGCGGAAGTGGCGGCGGCGGCGGCGGTGGCTGCGGCGGTGGCGGGGGCAGCGGGGGCAGCGGGGGCAGCGGGGGCAGCGGGGGCAGCGGGAGTGGCGGCGGCGGCGGCGGCGGCGACGTCGCCCTGACCTGGACAACGTTGGCGCGTCCTCCCCGCGCCGCCCCTTTGCTTTTCACCCGATCGGCCCCCGCCACCGACTCGCTTGTTTGTTCAGTCGGCGCTTATCTCGGGGACGTCGGGTCATTGGCAGATTGCTCTCGAAAGCGGCTGGATTATACAAGCTACTGCTGAACACCACCGCTCCCGACTGATTAGCACGATATAATATTTTATAGGTAGTTTTCATCATTGCTAACATATATGTGTTTGAGACTGCTTAATCAGTGTTTAGATTTAACTGTTCTATAATGTTTTTAATTGATATTTCGATTTCAAAATTGTTTGTAAATTAAAGCGGGGCGATCATTCCGTTGTTGTTGTTGTTGTTGTTGTTGTTGTTGTTCTTGTTGTGTGGCTCCGCAAGTCTAGCGAACAGCTGAAAAATAATGTAAACGTATTTAGTGTAACTGAATCCGTAACAAAACATTATAATTTTCATTGAGGTGTCACCGTTTCAGACGTTACAAACCCTTCACTGATTCAGTACTTTCTTTTAAAATTATTTACTCAATGTGTATCATTTCTATAATAAAAACGATTACACTATTGACTCGAAACAAACGTTTTTTAATTTCTCGTTCGTGTATATTAATATCTAGAAGACGATTTTGAAGCAAGTTTTTAAACTATCTGAAATGAAGTGTGAATTATAAAAAAATCATTATTAAAAGCTCCGCTCCGTCAACACGAGAACTCTTCCCGGTGTTCCGGGGGCACTCAGGAGCGCAATCCTTCCTCAGCGGGCGGCACATTTCCCTACAGCCCCCGCCCACGCAATCCCCTTGGCACGCGCAGGCTGCCATTACGCGAATGAGATTACGGCGGCGGCGGCATCAACGACGGGCGGCGCTTCGAGTGGCGGGCTGTGTTGCGCGCGGGCCAGGTGCGGGGGCGGGGGGCGGGGGGGGGCGGAGGGGGGAGGAGGCCGTGAGTGCTCCGCGTAGGCGGTGGCCCCGCTTCGCCAGCGACGCCTGCGGCGGCCGCGGGGAGCGAAGTGGCGAAGAGAGAACAATGGCCGGGTGATTTGCGGCGGGCGACGGCGGCGGCGCCCCCGAGTGCTTCGGGATGGAGAGGAGATCCCGCGGGACGCCCGACGGGAGGCGGGCGGCGCCTGGGAGAGCCTTGGGGATGAGCAGTTTGTGCGGGAGGCGGAGGCGCCGGCGCCGGCGCCGGCGGAGGCATATTTTAGCGATGATAATGTATAATCAATACCTGGCCGTAGGTAGGCTCTCTAAATTTGGTGACGTAGGAGAGACAAGGTTCTGACGACAGATATTACGGCAAGCAAGCAACTAAAGTCTGCAATTTATGAGATGTACATTAGGATGGCGGAAGTGGGGTCAGGCCCTCTACGATAAGTACAATATATTAATGTCACTTTGTTTCAATGGACATTCTTATCGATACTGTATTTAAAATTCAAGAAACATATTTTACTAACAATGTGATTTGTGACTGTGAAAAGCGAGAAGTTTTGACAATCAGAATAGCAATCTATAATGGAACTGCATTAAATTATTTTCCTTATAGTGTTATTTTGTGTACTATACATAGGAAAACACAGTATACTTTCAAACGGATGAACTGTTGGGAGTATCCAAGACGATTTACCGTACAACCCGAATGAGACTTTCTTCTTCAGGGAAATAGAGAAGGGTCGTAACTCATATGTGCCGTAAACGTGCCGTACGATATGTAAACGTATTTCACAAACTCCCTTGTTGACATTTTCCTTTTCTCGGTTCATTCAATTGAGTACCTGGGAGGATAAACACATAAGTTCTGGGTTTGCGCATTTAATATAGAGAACTTTAGATCAGTTTATTTTATTTCAATGTAAAGAAGGAATGTCCTCATGCCATAACAAAATGATTGCAATGAAATAACGAATACGCCATTCTTCTGTCTTCACAGTAATCGTTCTTTCGTTCGTCCTTTCTGTGAACACACAGATTTTCTTCGGAGTTCCAAATTTGCTTTGCGCAGATTTGAAAAAAATAGAGTGAGCGGGGGTTGCGAGGGCGGCAAAAAGTCGCCACCGATCCAGACTCACGCCCGGCGCGGTCCAACGCTCGCACGCTGGTCGATACGTGGATGAACTTTCAAATATTCACGAGGGTGGAGCCGCTGCCACCGCCGGCGGCCGCCACGCCCGCCGCCTCTACCCCTGGCTCGGAACAGGCTATCGATTCCAGCTGGACAAAGTCAGGGAGCGGTTTCCGAGACAGAGACATACGTGGCAGTGGGAATTTGTTTTTTTTTTTTACCTCGTGTTGTCTGATTTTGGAAGGGCGTTTTAGTCAACATATAGTTTTAGTCAACATATAGTTTTAGTCAACATATAGTTTTAGTCCAGATTAGCGTTAGAGTAAACGTTGCTTTAGGAGTCCTTCAATACAGAATGAATTAGTGACTATTCTTATTGGGCCATGAATTGGACCATGGACCAGTGTAACATTTGCTTATATTAACTTTTATTTAATGTATTATTACCAGAACAAGGATGGAAGTAAAATTCAATCTATGACATATTTTACTTTTCGTAAGATATTGTGTGAAGTTGGCATTTTCATTAATGTGAAATAGCTACACTGGTTTATATAATGTTCTGTTGTTGTTTAAAAATATAAAATGTCTTTATTTCAAAAGAATAATGATCTTCAAATTTTCATACAAAGAAGGTTAATTGGAAGTAGAAATTGTCGATTTTAATCCATGCTTGCCAGATGCAGCAGAATCTTAATGTCCGTGAATCGGAGGAGTTGTCGTTTTTGTGGATACAAGTGCGGTTCAGTGCACAGTGTTCCTGCACTGGTGTGGCCTGCGCCGCCTGCTTTTCCGCCTCGTGCTGCGCGCGCTACAGGAGAGTACAACGGGTTGCATTACAGAAGGATGCAGGGGCGCAGATCGAAAATCATATCACGCGCCCGTGTTCGAACGGAGAGTGACTTATTAGTCTACTTCTTCAGAAAGCTTGCGATTTTGTATGTGGTCTTGTGACTTTATAGCGTATTTTCTTTCGTGTAAATATTATTTGTGTACCAAACTTTCCTCTTGTACTTAGTATAATGTAGAATTATTTTTCAAATAATTTCGCATTTTCGGGGTATATTCATTGATTTCAGTTCCTTGAATGTAATGAATACCGCTGTATTAAAAGTGGTTAGAGGATTTAACCTCCTAGTTTTTGTTGGCATACACAGATTGCTTTATTTCTATTTTGCGATATTTGTTTTAATTTATATTTACCTAGACACATTTTTTATTTAAATGAGTGATAATAACTTAGCATTATCACTTCATAAATGGCATGGCCGAATATTTCATTAATAATAAAGGCACTTTTTAAATTACGGGAAACCAGTGAAAACGAGAATATTCTGAAATGAACAAAGCTGTTCTAGGTGGGCTGTATGACGCAAGCGGCGACAGATGCTTTTTAGATTTGAAGTGCGCCTGCGAAAGTGGCTGCGCCGGGGACCGCAGCTTCAGGGCCTCTTCCTCCCCGGGCGCCGGTTATCGAGTGGGGGCGGCGACCCCGGGGCCGCCTGGGAACGGGGGCGGCGCCGCGTTGAGGGGCGTGTTGACGTCAGCGCCGGCTGTGCAGCCACCTCCGCAGCCGCCCCCGCCTCTCGCGGCCCACCTCCGCCGGCCGCGATGTCCCCGCCAGCGCCGGCGGGCGGCTGTCGCGTCGCGCGCCTGACACGACAGGCTCTCTGGACCGCCTCTGTTCTCGTCTGCCCCAGCCCCGTCCCTCGCTGCCCCGCCGCACGGTCCTCGGACCGCCCCCTCGTCATCCGCCGGCCCGCTTGCAGCGGCGTCGCCCTCGTTCCTGCGCGCTACCCGGCTCGCGCGCTGTTACGAATTCATAAGGACACGTAATGGCGGGCTCCGGCTCGAGATCCATTCACCGTCCATCCGGAGAGGCAATCTGCCTGCGCCCGAGTGATGCCGACGTCGTCGGCTCACCGGTGGACCTCCCGCCACGCCCGGACGTGTGGCTCGCTCGCCCCGCCCCGCTCAGCCCCGACGTCCCCTGGGAGATTGTTTCTAGAAATAGCGTGCATTCTTCATGTGCGAAGGAGCTGACGGCGCGGCGCTGCGCCGACTGGCCCTCATCCGTCGCTGCTGCATTCTTCATACGGCCGCCCTGCGTCACCGGTGGCGGCGTGACGTCGGTGCGTGACGCCCTGCTCGGTGGCGCGGCGCTCGCCGCCTGCCGCTTGCCGATGAGCCTCCCTGGCGACCGCGTGAATTTCACATCCGGGTGCGCTCGTTGTCTGTGACACCGAGACGCTGGCAGCATTCGTTCTTTGCCTGTTTTTTCCACTTCCTTTACTCATAAACGGTCACCACCGCCCGTAAATTTGTTTCTCCGACTTTAGGTTGCCGCCTCTACCGCCTATCACCTCCTCCCTCCTCCTTTGTAGCAGCGTTTTCAGTTTGGCATCGTCTGCTCCTTTTTCATGTCGGTTCGCTTGCACCATCTCGGAGTTTTCTTCGCGACCACACCCAATATCTTTGCCGACGCCACCGTCGCCCGTAGTTTCCATTACCAGCGCCTCCTCTCGCGTCTGTTCTGCCTTTTGCCGACGCTCCTTCGTCCCCGGGGCACTTTGCGGTGTTTTATTGTACGACCGTACCCGGAAATTTCTTTTTTAAATAATACAAGGCGCGGGCGTCATGTAAAATGAACATTCCGTGAAATGTGCTCGTGGGAAAGAACGCGCCTCGTAACTGCTTTCGAATTGCTAATACTTCGCTGGGTTAATAAAAATACTCGCGTGCTGTTCCGCCCGCCGCCGACCC
This sequence comes from Gryllus longicercus, assembly GCA_038098605.1. NCBI lineage: Eukaryota > Metazoa > Arthropoda > Insecta > Orthoptera > Gryllidae > Gryllus > Gryllus longicercus. The sequence goes on along the minus strand of JAZDUA010000015.1, from coordinate 2,120,147 downwards.
AGAGGCACAGGAAATGTGAGTGGCGTGATGATTTTATTTCTCCCCGCGCAGAAAATGGGAGTCTGAATATTTCTTTTTTATAGTAATACCTTCATTACCATTTCTGGCTTATTAGTCTAAAGGGCAAGGTGTTTATTTTGTAGCAGCAGAATTACTTTACTTTTAATGTTATTCCCTTTATATTGGGAACAGTTTGAATTACAATGCAGTCGTCATATGGTTTTTCTGAATGTAGTGATTTATTAATTAATAATCAAACTTTGTTATTATCTCGCATATTCGTATTATTAAATTTTGTTTGAAATCCATTTTTTGGATTTTTGATATTTTATTGATACATCTCTTCGATGTTAACTACTTACTATAAATCGATTTATAAAAATGTGAATATTGAGTGTGTTCTGGAGTGTGAAATCAAACTTTTACTCTGCCTACTTAATCATTAAGAATATATTTTATTTTAAAAACAAACTGTTAACATCTATTCTTCTCCGCGTTCATATGTTAGAAGAGAGCATTCTTTAATCTTAATTTGATAATTGGTCTTCCGATGATCGATTGGACTAGCAGCGTTCTTCGGCGTGTTTACTTCTCCACTTCTTGAAGTTATTTGATTGCCATCAACTATTCTGCCGGCTACATTTTTTGGAGAGCAATACACGTTTATGTCTTTTATCCGGGTTAAATATATTTGTGGGTTGTCGTATACTAATGTAGACTTTGGTAGGGTTACATATTGACATACAGAATACATCAGAATAAATGTTACATCTTCTAGGGTATGATCAAGTACAAACGGAACGACCAATCCCTGAATTCAGAGTAGTGTGGATGGGTTGCTTGCTATATGCCGAACGCCATTTGTGTTGCTCGCCTTGTTCACAGCTTGTTGGTATTAGACACATCATAGGAAACGAACATTCGTCGAGCTTCTGAGCTACTCGGGATTAGGCGAGCAGTCGCTCGCTACTCGGTAATTGCCGAATATGTGCAACCGCCTTAGATACCTTTACATGACCTACAAGTTCGTACCGTTCATTCTGGAACATTATGCATATGGCACTCGTAACCTGGGCGGTTGAAGAGTGGTTTCGTGCTTGGCTGCGCAGGTGGCGCTGGTGCCGGCGTCCGAGGAGCGCACGTTCCACCGCACGGCCGTGCACCGGGAGTCGAGCGCGCCGTGGTTCGACCAGAAGTTCTCGTGCGAGGTTCTCCCCGAGGACCTGGAGAAGCGGGTGCTCGTGTCGGTGTGGCATCGCGACAAGGAGAAAAGGTAAGGCCCTCTCTTTCAAGCTCTTGACTCTTCCTGCACGATTTTTGGAGAGTTTTTAGGGTATAAGAAGTGTAGAAGACCGTCTATCAAGATTCCATAATGTGAGCATTGAAAGTTTTACGGATTTTTTTGAAAGTATTATGCATTTTTAGCAGCCATAGATGTGACAAAGTGTACATTGTATAATGAGTATCTCGTAAATCGTGTGTCAAGGTGATCAATTGATTGGTTAATGATTCCGGGCCCGTCAAGGCAATTAGTCTCGTAAGTGTACTGCTTGTTTTATCACGGAGGGGTAGTAGTGATTTTCTCTCGCTGGTTGGCGAGATCAGATAACGACCTTCGTCGGCTTGCGGGGTTTTCCTCAACCAGGTATCTCCCACCAGTACCGGCACCGCCCCAGCCGGGACACGTTCCAAGTTCCCGTTTGGTCTCCCGTCATGTGTGTAAGTGTAGTGCTTGCTGAGTGTATCTGTAAGTAAAAGGGTAGAGAGGTCAAGGAAGAGGAAGGAAAGATAGAAAGAGGAAAGAAACTACCGATCAGAGTACCCGCTAGAATTATTCTACAGACAGCGGCTGAACTCAACCTAGCTAATGCCCAGCCACCTTTTCCGGTACCGTGATCAAACCTGGGAACTGACGTTTTTGAAGTTTTTCGAATGAGTATGACCCCTGTACAATAAACTTTTTGTATTTATCTGTTGCCCTTAGTGTAGTTGTGCTTTCAAAACGGTGTATTTGCGCTGTAGGTAGACGGAGTTTTATTTCTATCCAATGATGTGTACAGACCTCTCTTCCATATGAACTTGTCATTGATAGTTTTAATGTTTCATGACATTACTAACGAACGACACATTTGCTTTTTATAATGGCAAATGTGTTCGTCATCATGAAGCGAGATAGAGAAGTGAAAATGAACTCTCAAACGGTGATTTATTTTCAACATTTTGTTCATTAAAAATAATAATGAATTAAGAAAGTATAACAGGATGCTTACCACAATGATGACAATTTTATTGTGGGGAAAAATAGAAAAAATCAAACATGAAATTCTTGTTTAGGAACCAGTTGGCCGGGATAAAATTTTCGTTACGAAATGAATTATTATCCTCACAAAAGTTGAATATCAAGTTACCCGAAACGTTGGAAATTTTATGGAGTTGGGTATTAAAAGAAATTATTAGAAATGAAATTTGATCACAGCAATTCCACCATATTGTGAGAATTATTTTGATTTCAGTTCTTTACAGTGGATGGTTATTACAGTGCTAGGTTTATGTGGTATCAAACAATAGTATATTAATCAGATATTGGGATACCTACCAAAACATTTTCCTCAATTCTTTTTTATTTACGTTCAGTTATAAATGTCATCCCGTGTCTCATAATGCAACGATAATTGACAGTAGAAAACGGAACACGAATAAGTTGATGAACAAGGGCAAATATGATATCATGCATGTTCTTACGTTTCATTCTTCATGTGCACGTTCTTTAAAACGCTAAATGAGTATTGTGCGTACACGCTAAATGTGTTCGATTCATAACACTATTGAAGTACAGAAGTTCATTCTGTGTCCACGTAAATAGCTTTTGTGCTAGAGATCAGGCAATTTATCTTGCTGTTTGACGCCTTTATGCGAAACATATTAGCGAGCCGGAAGGTGTACGAACTAACTTCTCGCAGAACAGCTTATATTCATTTCGGTTTAAATTGGAAGTTTCAACAGAATTAATGTACTCTTATTCAACACACTCCAGGCAGGTGCTGAATCTCTTTACAACAGGAAAACATCAAGAGAATTTGATTTGATGTTTTATGTGGTGGCATTACGAATGGGGCAATGCAGAGCGTAAAATTATTCAACATTGTAACAACGAAAGATTAACATGATATTATCACTAACATTAACTTTAACACAAAAATCTAAATGATAAATTACAATTTACTTTTAAAAGAAAGGATTGTATACAGATGGACACATTATAGAATTGTCTGTTCCACTTATGAATTTTAAAGCACAACAATCTTTAAAATGTTCGTACGCATGTATCACACTTACAGAAATAGTCTACAGGAAGCACTACTTGTCGTTTGGTATCTTTTATAGTTCCATTTAGGTTCAAATGAATTATCTGATTTCTTTTATTTGTAATGTGAACTTAAATTGAAATTGTGGGAACGGCTCATATTAAAAAGGATTTAATTTCAAACTATTAGGCAAAACGATATTGAAGAGTAGCTAAGTTGAATTTATTGAACTGAAACTGGCAACCAAAATTTAACATATTACGTATAATAATTGTCTCTAAAGTCGTAAATTTTTTTCTTACAAATTCGTTAGTGAATCGTACTATTAAAATGTCCATGTCAATCGTCTTGTTTCCGTGATTCTCCGGGCATATTTTCGCATTACCTTGAACAACTGCAACCGGATTCTTTCCGCAGCCCATAACTACCTTCACGGGCCATTTCCCGCCCAGCATGGCCGCTTGTTGCGCTCTTTCCGGGAGGAGGGCCGGGCCAGGGGAGAGGGGGTTGGGATCCAGAGCTTTGACTACAATTCCAAAGACTTCCTAGTTATTTTATGTTTGGCCTGTTATTTCTACCATGTATGTTTTGTTAAAAATTTGAACTTCGTGTTAATGGCATTACAAAGAATTAGTTATGCAATGTAAATGGAACATTAGTTCAGAATTTTGTGTTTCTTGTACATTTTCACTTTCAAATGTGTATGTATAAATTTTTATGTTATTCTGTTCCAAATAACTATCTTACTGCATCGCTTCAGAACACACACAATTGTTTTTACAAGACTGTATTTTCTAATGGCTATTCTCGGGAGCGGCTGAGAAGATTTGTTTTTTTTTATTGAAAGGAAGAGAATTTTGTAAAATTTTGCAATATTTAGGCTATTTTTTCAGTTCATTTTTAGAAACAATTTATACAAATCTTCAATTTTATTACGTACCTACATTTTTTAAAATCCCTTTATAATTCGAACTAAATGCTTTTTGACTCATTCCGATAGAAACGTTAGAGTCTTCGTAAATGAAGATCACATTTGAAAACTAGTCACGGCAGAGAACTAGGTCGGGAGCGGATGGGAAGGTCAGGCAGGAAGGGACAAACGTTGGTGGGTATGGCAATCGGCTTGCAGTAGATTCCGGCCATACTGGGGCGCCCTAATAGGGCGCGTGGAATGACGGTGTAAATAAAATTAGTCCCATTTACTTAATAGTTACAATTGAAGAGCTTGGGAAGTATCACGATAAGCCACAGAAAGCCTTCCGCTATTCGAAAATGTTAATACCTCGATTTTAGTCGAGGCGAGTCTCATCTTGTTACTGTCCCCAGCCTTTCATAAATATAATCAAGACATATATAGTGAGATGAAATGAACTTTCACCAAAATTGAAATATAATCAATTATATTTAGCGAGAAGCGTACTGTAACTGGCGTGGCTTATCGTTACTGTCCCAAGCTCTTCAATTAATTTCTTTTCTTATCGATAATCATATATGCCGGGTTACTCTCGCTAATGTTCACTAAAAAGCTTATGCATGAAATCAATCGTTTAAGTTAAGTAATATTTTATACTGCAAAAACTCTCATTTAAACTTCATTGAGAAAAATTGATTGTTTTGAAAGTTGAAACCGAAAGTACTGCCATACATCAGAGAAAAATATCTAAGAATTCAGTTTCGTAAAGGTATTATTTAATTCACAAACGTGTGGCCCTTTTGTTAATTATAAAAACGATCTCGCGATGCTGTATTCTTAAATGTAACTCGAAATATTTTGAGAGACGAACTCAGTGCGTTGAAACTATCTTAAATTGCAAATGAAAATATTCCGCATATAAAACAATTTATTTTTCGATAAATGTAAAAAAATGAAATATATTATATTTTAGCTTTATAACCTTAATAGACAACTTTCCATTTGTCTTTGCATGTAGATTGGACCAAAAAGAACTTAAATCCAAATTCTCCAAAATTCCAATTAACCTAGCAACAAATAATTTCGATTATATAATAATAAACGCGATATGCATGAGTTATTAGTAGATAGTGGTCGTACCTTTCAATTGTCACATTTGTACGTTCCCGACTGTGGAATGCAATTCTCTCCCATTCTCTCGAAATCTGAACTGCAGTATGCTCAACACTTTCGAACTGTGATTACATAGGTGTAAAGTGGTTTATGACAACTTCCGTTTATAAACAACTCTGAAGCTTTCTTGATACCTAATTACTTTTTAAGAAGATCAATTTTTGCGGAGCAATATTTTGATTACTTTTTGGAATTCCTAAGTTTATTGCTATACACTATAAAACTCGTGACTGAATTATCAGAACATAAGAGTAAATAATCGAAATTTGTGTAAAATATTATCAGTGATTATGATACTAAGTTTAAGGGCTGGATCATTTTCTTCATAATCTGTAGTTTGAAATTTATGAGATAACTCTGTAGTTTCCTCGTTGTTTCGCTCTGCCTTAGTTTTGGTATCTTTTCCTTGTGAGTCTTCCACTTCTTTCTCCTTCTCCCCATTTCCCTCTTGTGCAGCGCCGCTCGATGTGATCCCCAGGCGGGGCGCGATTGGCATGCGAAGCGACCACTTTATCCGCACATCCTGAAATTGATTCATGCGCCCCGGAAATGACTGCTAATTCATCAACCCTCGCCCACAGACTGCTGGCCTCCCTTCCTTCTTTCCTTTTTCGGAGGGAATTATTCTCTATCTTGTTGGAAGAGATCCAAAATATATTACTTCCTTGAAATTGATTGTCGGGCGTGGGTCGTAACCTTGCTTCACGAAAGTAATCTCGGAGAAACGTTGGATGCGAGGCTGGGAGGGCGACATGCCGTTGTGCCGGAGCACGTATCATAAAGTAGATATAGGCGCGACCATGGGTCTTGTATTAATTAAAGTAAGAGCTCTATGAATGACTACAAAACACAGTGGGGTACTTCCTACGATAGACATCGGAAGCAATAACTCGTATTTCGTGTTTTGTGATCTTCGTAATTAAGTCGGCGTCCTTATGATTTGGATAGTTAACAGTTTCCTCTTTTAAAGAACGGTCTACACTTTTAGCTGAACTTTCAATATTTCAGTCGAGAAAAAAGTACATTTAGTTAAACTTAAAAATTTCCATTCTCTCCATGCAATCATGTATTCTTCAGTGTCCATGGTATTATGTGTGTTTATCGATTAACGCGAAGTTTGTTCTCATATTTTGCGCCAAAAATGAAATAGGTATAAGGGGTTAAACTGATTTTGGTCGACAAAATCCAAAATCATAGAATGGGTGAAAATTGTTGGATTAATGTTGCGAAGATTGTCTGGGCAGGGAAGTGTGCAAATTATTTTTAAGCAATTTTATTTTTGTTGCAAAAGATGTTGCTCAATGGAGGTGTATAATTCACTATTTTTTCACTTCTTCAATATACAATGTTTATTAGCAAATATTACATTTATATATACGACCGCCAGGCCCGGACGCTGCTAATAGACTTTAGCTAGTAACGAGCTGATGTGCCAGAGTGTATATACATATATGTACCTACGTAAAATATTGTTTATTTTTACACAATAAATGAATGTGTTTGTTCAGAAATAAAAATTAATCCCGAAATAAAAAAAGCACTCAGTTTATACAATTCGACTACTTTTTTTATTTCTCGCTTACTTTTTATTTTTAAACAAATATATTATTTTCTTTTGTAAATAATAAATTAAATATTAAATATTAAATTAACATGTTTCTGAAGTGTTTCTATGCCATTACAATTTAACTTTTTTCCTAGAAATGATGTTTCAAACCAACTTTTGAGTCTTTGTTACGGCTCAGCCATTACGAATATCCACGTAGTTTATTAGGCAGAATTGACTTAAACTTGTTTTATGAGCTTATTTTTAAAATTTCGACTTTTCCTCCCCGAACAACTATATATAAGCTTCAGGTATAAAGTAATATTGGCCGTAGGCACTGCACAGTATTTCTTCGGCCATTTCATGAGAATATTTATTTTTTGTCCACCCGATGAAGTCATATTCATAATGAACGAATGAATTTGAAGCTAAAAAATGCATATTTATTTGCCTTCTAAATTTGTAAATTTGTATTATATTTATTTCCTGTTGTTTATGTAGGTACACCTAAGTCAACTGATTTGATTCTGAGTTCATGTAAAATTATCCCCTCGTGTTGGTGCAAGGTTACTATTGGATAACAGCAATTTTGCAATGTCCTCTGTGTCTCGATAACTAATTGCGAGGAGATTGTCACCCGTAAGTAAACATTTTAGAGACAAACTTCTTCAATGTAGAACACAAATTTCCTTATGACTACATATTGCTGTCATTGTATTGGCTTTTGTTAGATGGGTGTTTACGAATAATGACATATTCCTACCCATCACGGATAGTATAGTAGCTTCTCGTGCTTTTTGCATCACTCTTCGACCTTTTGCAACGATTACAGGCAAATATACGTACCTTTTAAAGAAAAGAATCAAAAGATTTAAAAATCATTGTTAAAATTGAATATTGTAGCAGATCAACTTTTTTTGAGTTATTTATTTTGGTTTTCTTCATGTTTGGTTAAATGGTTATCCTTTATTGCCGCAATCACAAATCGACTGATTAACGGATTGATCAGATTTAATTTCTTTCGTTCCAACCGCAAGGCCAGAGTTTCACGCGTGCACGCGTCCGCCCACTCGAGGCCTTGCCATTGTTGCATTGCCGCCAGTGGCAGCGGAGGGGCGGGGCGGGGCGGCGCGGGGCGACGGGAACGGCCGTGACGGCGGGGGCGGCGGCGGACCGGCGCGTAGCGACCCTCCCTTCCTCTCCGCTCGCCCCCCGCCTCGCCCCCGCGCCCCCGCTGCCTGCCCGCCCGTCGGCCGGGCCGCGCTCCCAGCATCCCTCGCGCGCCCGCCCTCCCGGCCGCCCGCCCAGCATCTCGGAGCCCCCCCCCCCCCCGCGCCGCTCGCTACTCTCCGGACGGCGGCGCCTGGAGCTTGCGTACAGCGGCAGCCACGATCAATGTTACTCTAGAGCGAGTAGCTTCATTTAGACCGCGCGAGCCTCCGGCCGCTGGAGCACGTCCGCGCCTCGAACCCGCGTCGTCCCCTCGTCGCCACTGCCTCCACCGCCGCCGCCTCCTTGGGCACGCGCCGGCCGCCCGCACCGTCAGGCGCCGCCCGGTCGAACGGCCGCCCCCGCAGCCGCCGCCACCACCACCACCACCACCACCGCCGCCGCCGCCGCCGGGCCCCGGGCGCGCTGCACCATGAGTGCCGCCCGCCGCTGCAGCTCGCCCGCCCGCTCGCTCGTGCTCCGCCCGGGCCGCTTGCTGCTGGCGTGCGGTCACCGCGCTCTGTGCCCCTCTGCGTAGCTAGGCCGGATTCCTCGCCGAGCCCGCGACCTGGAGGTCGGCGAAAGCTGCTGTGAGCCGGTTATTGTAGATTCGTCGCGTGCGCGTTGCGATATCAAGTGCGTGTGCTGTGGTTTGTCGCCTTTTTTTAACGTCATCGGCGCGATTGCTCCCGACCAGTGCACAGTGTATGATGTTCGGTGGTGAGTTTTTTTATAACTGTAGTGTATACTGAAGTGCAACATGGTGATGTGACGTTGTAAATCCACGAACAGTTATTTAAGAAGAGATCTATTTAATTGGAGATACATTGATCCAGCGCGTGAATGACAGATTCAGTCGTTCAGTACTTGAGTGCGCGTTCATTTGCGATGCACAGATCGACATTGCGCTGTAGCTGGTGGCATAGACTGCTGTGATCGTGAGAGTAAGTAGACGGTAGTTTAGCGTAGTAGGGGTAGAGTGCTTTAGTAGTTAGAGGTAGCGAGCGAAGCCGTTTGCGGGGTGGGCGTAGAGGCGTCGCTGCAAAGTGCGTCCGACATGTCGCTGCGCGCGCGCGGCGCGGACGGGGTGTAGGCGCCCGCGCTCTCGCGGCTCGCAGCCCGGCGGCGTCAGCGACCACCGGGCCGGAACACCGCCGCCGCCGCCGCCGCCGCCACCGCCGCCGCCGCAGCCAGTCGCCGCGCGTTGGTCGTCGTCGTCGTCGCCGTCGCCACCGTCGTCGTTCTTCTTCCCGAAATCGGCCGCGGCACGCAGATGTCGCTGGTGTCGCAGGCGATCGCGGGGTTGAACCAGCAACAGTCGGCGTCTCGCGAGGCGAGCCCGCAGGACCGGCCGTGTTGCCGGCGGAACCCCTCGAGTCCCGTCCGCGCGCCTGCTGCCACCCCCACCACCCCGGCCCCCTCGCACTCCGCCCACGCAGCGCACGCCGCCGACGCCGGCCGCGCCGCCCACGCCACCCACGCCACCCACGCCACCCACGCCGCCCGCTGCGCCCACGCCGCCGCGCCACGAGCCGCTGCGGCCCACGGCGCCAGCAGCCCCAGCCCAAGGCGCAGCAGCGGCGAGGCCTGACATCGCGGCTCCGAGACCCTCCAGTGAGTGCCTCCGGGTGGGCCCCCCGGCGCCGTGGCCCCGCCGCGCCCCCTACCTGCGCTGCCCCGCCCCCGCCCCGCCCCCTCGCTCGTGACCGTCGCCGGGCGCAGATACTGCGCGCCCCCTGTCGGGGGCCCGTCCTGGCGCGTGAGACCTCGTGACCTGGAGCAGTACGTCAATTGCACACGAATAAGATATGGGCGGCTCCCGCTCGAGGAGTATTATCCTCCTATCACGATATATTGAATTTCAGTGCGGGATTCACTTACAATGCATTCGTAATGTGATTCTTTCAAAATATTTTGGCATTCTTCATCATCATGTTCAGTCTTGCCTTCGAACTATGAAGAATTGTTTGAATATATCTTACAAAAAATAACCATTCCCCTGATCTGCTAGTGCGGCTTTTTATTTCGGCTAACGTATATTATAGTTCTCCTAATCATTTTGTTCTTTTTGAGCCTTTTCTCAAATTCGTTGTGGAAAAATAGAAAGCACAGGTAAAATAATATTTGTATTTGCAGAATCTGTAAATTTTTCTTTTTTTCTTTCGGAATCATGTAATTGTTGTTAGTGATTTGTTAAACTTATTCTTAGGTTACATTTTCCTCAAACTTTTAAGAATATTTGATTTAAGTAATATCAATACTGTTCTGCATGAGATCAAATATATTTTATCAGATCTCGTCCTAATAAAATTGATTCTACATATATGTGTTGTAATGCAAATATCACTAAGGCAGTATTAATACTGTACGACGTATTTGTTGACAATAACGTGAATCTATAGGGACTAATGTTATATAGAAAAAGCAAAAGTTTGAACTATTTGCTGTAGTATGTTATACAATGATATATTTTTATACGGTACTGAAATTCCGAATAATTTGAATACACATCAAGTACATATAGTTTGCACAAATTTACATATGGTATTCATTGGTATGTTTATGACGTATGTACGATAATAGTGACAACTTTTTCAATGTGATGTGGAGTGCAAGGAAATTTGAAGGGTTCGATAGGCTTATTCTAGAAAACGTATATTGACGCATCAGGTAATCGATACATGATGTTCATATTTTTGTTTATTGAATTCTAACGTTTGACTTTTAACTCCGCGAAAATGTCCTTTCTGCCACTTCGTGACCTCGTTCCCTGGAGCCTGACCTTCAGCATCCTGTGACGTATGAGAGGCACGTACGCACTACTCGTGCGCACAAGGGACTAGATGTGCAGGAAATGCGTAGCGAAGGAGCAACAGCTTGCCTCTCAAGTATGGCGTTTCCTACAACGTTGTATGCTTCGTAAGACACGACTGTTTTTTAACTGACTGGAATCTTCACAGAGGTCAGAGCTTATTATTCAATTATGAAAGTGGTGTACCTAACCCAGTTTTACCTTCGTTCCATGCGTCATTATTATTGCTGGATTTTCCCTTTACAAGATTGGGAGTGATGGCATGACTAGCTGAGATGTACAGAGGGAGGTGATGAAAATTAAGTTCAATGAAAAGTGATGGGACGGGAAGAGAAATAATGTGCTTAGTAATAAAATGCATCAAATCACGTTAATTTTACATTTTATGAAAAAGAGATGATCTCAAATCGAGGTGTGGCGAAATTGTACTTTGATCACTCCTGTTTCCAACAACTCAGTATATCTTGCTTGCCTGTATGATGGGATTATGGATGACCAATAATAATTATAACACTTTTTCAATAATACTAATAAACGTCAAATCAGTCCTCACAATTCAGTAAAGCACTAGAAAGTCTTTTTATCTCAAGGCTTATAATATTTTGAAAAATAAATGTGCATTTATCATGTTAAAATGTATTTAATATGATGGATAAAACTATATGGTTTATTAAAACCACTCTAAAAATGCTGATATTATCGCCTGCTTTGCTTCTGGAAATAAATATAACTTCACAATGCGTACGTTTTGTTAAGCTCTCCTTTCGCTAGTTGTGGTAGAAGTAGAGGGGAAGGTTTCTGTTTTGTTAGCAGTACTACAAAATAAAAAGTTTAGTTTTTTACCAATGCCAATAAATGTTATATAACTTAGATGCAAATATTTCTAGTTTTTAAATGTTGCCGACCTTGCTTTGCTGCTTTTATTCCTGATTCAACTATGACTTGTGAACGAGGGGGATAAGGTTTCTAGAGCTCAAAAGAATTGCCCAGATTTATACTTCTCCCCACACATCGCACACAGTTTTTACCTTTTTTTACGGAAATAAATCAAATCAGAAGGGGAAACCTATGAGGAAATGAAGTGCAATTAATAAATGCAATACAGTTTCTAACATTTTGAAACTTGTTTAATATCAATATGCTGTGCGGTTGGTATTTACATTAATCTCATTTTATGCTAATGTCCGACGTATTATCAAATGTATTACGGAATCGCTGACATTCATCTTTGTATATCAAACAAGAAATGCAGTATGAATGTTTGCGAAATATCGCGTGACCGTACAAATAACATTCCTCTTGATAAGGTCTTCTCCCTTTTATTTTGTGCATACCGTTCTGCCACCTCAATGTCAGAAACTCACGCACATGCAAATGTTTGTGAGATATCTCTATCTCGTGATTTCATTTTAAAATTCAGTTGATTATTGATAGACCATCTGTCATGAACTAAAACAAATTGCCATATGTTTCGTTCTGTCAATGTAGTCTGACATTTGGAATGTTTAAAATTCTTACTTTCAAGTGTGATATTGATGCATTCATCGATATTTCTTGTTGCATATTTGGATTTTTCAATTTATTAAATTAATAAGTATGTGATGGTTTTATAAAATAATTTTTAATTTATGAATGACATGTATTTAGATCAGAATCAGCTTCTTGGAAAATATTACGCGTGTTGTCTACTACTCTTGGCCAATGCAATGCGATACAATGTATAAATCAGTCCTTCTTTACATCAACAATTTATTTCAAAACATCATTGCTCTAACACATACTCATGTCGTTCTTGTGAGACAGACAGATGAACGGTGCCCTTTAGTTCGCATGTACATTTCTTACGAACACTACTGATTGCGGTAAGAAATTTTTTATTAAGTATTTTAGGAAACTTGAACTTACAGGTTATTCTTTGTTATACAATCCTGCAAGCATCAAATATAGGACATTATTATTTTCAATTTATCTAAATTGCAACACAGAAACATATGCGCATTTTACATTATATACTCGAATGTATAGTGGTAATCAGAAGCGTTGTTCAATATATAAACTTTAAACATTCATATTGAGAATAATTGTGACTTAAGGTAACCATTAAAAGTACTTCATAATTGCGATGTTATTAATTAAACGATAAGGATAGATAGAGCAAATTTAGAAATGTTCTTGGATGCTAGTAAAATATCAAGCCTAACTATTGTTGAAGATTTCATTAACCGTTCGATGCTTTTCATAATCGAATTAAAAGTGATATGAACTGTGTGATAACTCAAGATAGCCGTTATACAGAACTAATGACATGGATATCCATGATATTAGGAGTGTGTGCAATACTGTAGTCATATCTTTGTGATGTTGTAAAATGTTGCGAGTGATTATGAATTTCTTGTTTCAAGAACAAAGAAATAACATTATGCTCTTGTCTACTTCTGATGTGGATACAACAGAAATACGAGAATTTTTTAATTTTTTTTATTTTGCATATCGAAGGAAATCATCCAATATTCTGACGAATAATAATAATAATAGTAATAATAATAATAATAATAATAATAATAATAATAATAATAATAATAATAATAAAAAAATAAACATAAAGTCGGCCCCGAGGCTCAGACAGTTGCGGCAACCGTCGTCTTCACCAAGGAGGCTGCAGGTTTACGTCATGCGTAGACATTGTCGTGTTTGTGATTGAGCCTTCACACATCATCCTATCATCTTACAATTCACACTTCAAGGCATAAGAACCTTGTCGTAATGAGGGATATAGCTGAAAAGCTGATCCTGGAACAATTACACACGTAAATCGTGTAGCGTGGTCATTAATGGCCTATACGCTAATAACAATAACAATAATAATAATAATAATAATAATAATAATAATAATAATAATAATAATAATAATAATATTCAAAAGATTTTATTATGAAAATTGCACAAGAGCACTCTTCAGGTTAAAAAAAAACTTATGAATTACTTTTTTTCTACGTAATTTAACTAGACCACCAGCCCGAGAGCGACGAATGCGTCCAAATCAATCGTTTCATTCGACGCGCGGGACTATTGGCATAGAACTGCCATCGCGACCCGCCGTCGGAAGCAGCGCTGTTGCCCTAACGACCGACTGACCGGGCGACCGGACGCGCGACCGCCCCTTCTCGACCTCTCTACGCTCTCACAGCCACCGGTGGCACGCCGTCCGCCCGCCCCCGCCCCCACCCGCCCCCGCCCGCGCGTTGAATTGTTATGAATTTTCAAATCGGAGCGCCCGAGATCAATAGAGGGCGGTAGCGGGCGCAGAACGAGCCCGCCGTTCTGCTCGGCTCGGCTCTGCCCCGCACCGCACCGCTCTGCTCTGCTCGGTTCGGCTCGGCCGGACGGTCGCGCGCCGTGGCGGTTCGCCACGCGCCCGTCGCGCGGCGCTGCGGGCGGGCGGGTGGGCGGGCGCGAGGCGAGGGTGGCCGTGGTCGCCGCAGTCCCGTGCGCGCCCGCCCGCGCGCCGCACGCCCACCGCCGCCAACGCCCGCGTGCGTGCGAGCGAGCGACGCGCCTGCGATGCCCTCCACGCATGATGCTCTACCGGAAGAACAAGTCTCGGCGCGACGCCGTGCAGCCGCAGGAGGAGGAAGGGTGAGTGCCCCGAGGGGGGGGGGGGGGGGGGGTCGTGCGCGCCGTGGCTGCCCACGAGGCGCCCTGGCGCGCCGCCAGCCAGCAGGTGCCGCCGCCCGCGCCGCGCACCGACAGCGGTTATTGTTTTGCCGCGACGTCTGGCCCGGGTGTTTTTTTCTTCTTCTTGTGATAATGCACCGGGAGATTTCTTGCTCTCCAAAGCCTCGTTTTATTCATGAGGTGTAGTTTTCTCGTGCTTGCCTACATGTGCGAAAAGATCGTCTTGGTGAAGATTACGCAATGGTTGATGTATGAAATACAATCCGTAAAAATAACATCAAAAAATCATTACACTAACGGACATTTTAATTATGCTTCAATTATGTTCAATTAGAAGAACAAATACTATATTAAAGTTTCGATCGTAGTCGACGTTTTTCTGGAAATTATTTGACAGCTACGTGTTCATTTTATGAAGAAAAAATATCACACTGGGGAAACCCTTGTGCCAGACTTCTTTTTCTTTAACAAAATTCTTTATTGTAATCAACTTTTCGCAGGTATAAATCATAAAAGCATATTTGTGAAGTTCATGTCGATATTGGACCAAATATTCGTCTACTTTCAAAGGCCATTTAATTTCTAGTCTATCACGATATTTCATTCACTTGCACAGGTCCTTCCTCCGAATTGTTGTTGCAATTCTGAATTATTATAACTGCATAATTTTCCTATTCTTCCAAGCATTGTATTTTTTTTCAGAAATCTTATCACTAAAGAGAAATAAGTATTGCCGAGAAAGTCTTCGCGTTGAAATTGTTAAAAGACAATAGAAGTTGCGGTCTCGACGTCTTCAAATTCATATTTCCGTGGACTCTTGTAAACATTTTAAATCATGATGTTTCCATATTAACTTAGAGGGTAGAACGCGAATTGTATACGTATTTTGAGGCTGCATATTTTTTCGTTCATCGCAGATCCCCTTCACGAAAGTACTCAGGATCATATTCGTTTCTTCACAGAATGAAAATGAATGCAAAAACTCGTGCGATTGCAGCTCGTAAGTGCTTCTGATTTTCCGTATATTATTTATAGGAATGACATATGTTTTTCGTTATCTCGTTTTTTATTATTTCATGTAAAAATATGGTCAATGTTCCATATTCTGTTCTCTTTTATCGACTACTTAATGCCTGGCTTTAATGACTAGATTTTCTTCGTTAACACAGCAGGGAATGTAGCATTGTTTGTATTTGAAGTGACATAGAAAATCTTTCAATTAGTAGGTAGTTTACGATTGTGCTTTCTCCGATCGCATTTAAAACGTATATAAAACTCTTGAGAATATCATGTTATATACACCAGAACAGCTTTTAGCGGTTTATCGCGACAATACTTTAATAAGTGAACTTTCCTCGGGTGCTCTGAAACTTCGCAGTCAGCTAGCTCTGAGCAAGTGATTCTGGCGGCGAACTTCTTTACGAGCTAAAAGTGCTGCGCGAGCTCTCCAGTCGACATCTTCCGCGTGGACTCTCTCAGAGGCGGGTGTTATCTTTGCGAGAAATTTAAGACGGTCGTATATCCGTGGCTTGCTTATTCCGTCTAGAAATTTAGATAGTATCGGGTGCTGCTTAAAATTCACGCCGCGGCGGTACACGAAAGTATGCACAGAGCTTCGTGGCGAAAGATCAGTGGACGATAACATCGTAAACTGAACTCCCTCGCGGTTTGCGGGTCAGCGTATTTCGGTCGCTCAAGTCTCTTTGGCGTCTGCTCTACTTTCTCAGAGACACAAAGAAATTTGGAGGCTGTTTCGTGCCCGGGCAACGCAATTAATCACCGTTTTTAAAACGAGCGTTGCTGAACATAGTTTTTATGGCGAGTGGCAGCTTATAAATATTCACCAGCCCCTCGCGGACTCGGCGTTGCGGCGAGGGATGCACATATTGTTCCCCTGGGAATGTGGGCACGCGCCGGCAGGGATTTTAAATTTAAATATTTGGGAGATAGATGAGTTTCGTAATACAACCATTAGTTATTTCTAGGTAAGCGATGCAATATCCTCAGTGGTGCACTTCGTTCTGTGGCTGACGTGAGATCGATGTGATCAATGTCGGGAGGCGGCTGAGGTCGTGATGCAATGGACGGTCACTGGCCCAGCGCGCCGGAGGGCTCCTGGGCGGCGCGCGCTAAAAGCAGTGGCGGAGCCTCTCCCACAGGACGGATTCTCTTCGCCCTCGCCCTCGCCCTCGCCCTCGCCCTCGCCCTCGCCCTCGCACTCGGCGTCGTCCTTACCCTTGCCCTCACCCTCGCTCTGGCCACCGCTCTCGCCATCGCCCTAGCTCTCTCCTTTGTTCTTGCCTTTGCTCTCACCTTTGCTATCACTCTCACCCTTGACCCTATCTAATCACTGGCTGCGCCTCATCCACAGTCCTGCCCCGACCTCGCCTTTCCCGTCCTCTCCCTTCTCATTGACCTCTTCCTCCTTTTCCTCTTTCTCCTCCCCCTTGTCCGCGCCGGAGCACGAGGCTTACGTTTCAGTAGTTCATCTTGTGTTTCGTCTGATTACACAACCCTTTACAAGAGCGGCCTCGCTGATTCTTTGCCCGTCACGCTTTTCCAAGCGAATAAAACGCTACAGGGAAGAGGTAAGAGATGCCACGTTGAGTTTCAGACATGGCTTCCCAGCCGCGCTGCTTCTATTGCCGCAACGCAGAGGATATCGTGGATTCTACGTTGACTTATAGCGGAAGTACCACCAGCTATACTAGCAGAGGGGATGTGGTAACATGGTTCCGTCGGTGACATTGCGTGTTGCAGCAGCATGCTGGTGTAATGAAAGACAACGTTTCTTTACTTTTGAAATTCATCGACGAGAATATGAAACGATGACCTAGCAACGACGTAGATGCGATGGTTCAGAATAATGGCGAATAGGGCGGGAAGTAGAACATTTCTTATCGTAGAGGAAGAACTTGGAAATAGCTTAACGAGAAGAGGAAATATTTTACTTGGTTCTAATGTCTTCAGTTGATCAAATCTGGTGTAATTTTGTTTATTGTCATACGGTGTGAAGCATTGAATGGTGTGAAAATGGGACACATGCATTCTATGCATTATTTAAACTTATATAAACTGGTTCTCATTTTACTAATTAATCATTATTTTTTTCACGTTACCTGGGAATGACACACGTAGATTAATTTAAACGTTTAATAGGTTTTTGAAGGACTATGGAATAGATTCTGTTTGCTCCTTTATAACGATGGCGAGAACGTAATTATCATGTATTAATTAAGCACATGAAATAACAGGACGCACTGGTGGCCCATTATCTCACACAGTCTATTATTTTGCAACTACCACTACAATATTTATTATCGCCGTATTTTCTCACTCCCTATCATTGAAGATGAGCCGAGCAAGGACGAGTTAGCACCTGATGCAGAATTAGAGGAGTTGAAACAAATTTCGTCTAGACAATTTGAGAGAAATTAAGGGAAAAAACATTGAAGGAAATACTGTTTATGTATAAAAAGTTGAAAATAAATTACAATATTTAAGAGAAATACATTTATTAATACCGTAAATTCGTCAATGATGTGTGAAGAGCTTATAAAATAACGAAATAAGATTGATTTTAAATAAATTTGTCGCAATGTGGGCATTACTTTTACTTAAATTCAATTGACACACATTTTAGGTAAGCATTCAAACACTTACGAGGAATATGCCTCCAATATTTGTATTGAATATTTTTTGTATTGAGGAGAAACAATGATACTGAATGCTGCAATTATAACCGATAATAAGACTTGACGAAGACTTACTATTCTGAATGTGAATGGTGTACAATTCTTTTCCATTTCGCGTAAGTTTGGTACTGTTCAGATGAAGCAAGAGAGATTATCCAGGGCATCGATATCAAACGTTCAAATTAATAGTTTGTATTGCGAATCAGATTTAAGGATTTTTTTTAGCTTTAACTCATTATTACGTTTTCTCTCCATGTATTTATTTCATGTAATAAACTGATACCGTAATTTAAACTTGCACCAGTTCAATAACTACTTATTTGACCGGACAATAAAAATTACACTACTTTGAATGAAAAACAAAACAATCTACCACATTTCTAGGCGTTAATTAGCCATTTCCTGAAACTATAAGAATATTCCATAATCCAAACTTAACAGTTCGTTTTGTACATTATTGTAGTTGAACTGAACTACTACTGCTTTGAATTTTGCAACTTGGGCACTGTGAAAATACCGTTCCACCGCTTCTTGTTCTGCTTCGCCTAGAGAATTTCACTCCTCCTCCAGCAACCACGAAATTTTCCGAATTCGTCGCCGCGCTATTGCGCTCCCCTCACAGCAGCCGTGCCTCCGGGGGCCATGTGCGCGGGAGCGGCCACGGGTTGTGATTTTTGGGGTCGCGGGCCGTTGCTCCGAAGCGTCGCCGCCAGCGCCCGTGTGCACAGCCGCCCCGCGGCGCCCTGCGCCGTCTCGCCGCTTGCGTTTTATGGGGGCTCCGCAATACAGCGCACGTGGCGCTGTATCGTGCGCCGCCGCCGCCGTCCCTGTGCCCCTACTCACGCCGGATAGGGTCGGCGAATCTGGAACGTGTACACCGGCTTCATGTGGCAACATCCGTGGCCGCTGCAGCAACGTTGACAGGGCCGTCCTGCGGTTCGGGTGGGCCGGATTTATCCGACGGTGGCGGATATTCGACACTAACCCTTGAGTTGGGTCGAATTCAGCCGGTCTGCAGTATTACTCTAGAGGACAACCGGTCTGTTCGATAGTTTTTCGTGTTTTTTTTTCCGACCAATTACAGACGATGGCCCGAGCATTGCTTTAACAATCGGGCCACGAACCGCGCACAATCGTTCCTTCCTTAACTTTGTCACTTCCTCTCCCCTTACACTCCACTACTACACTAGTCGGGAGCTTAGTTGTTGGCTGACTTGTGCAATGCCTCGCATGGAGAGACACCTGGAGGATCGCCGCCACCTCCCAGCTAAATCATGAACTACACTCACAGAGCTAATAGCCATAGTAGTTGACGCGCCCGGACACACTAAATACTCGCTCATTCTCTTACTGAACATGCATTTGGGCTGGTGCTAAGGATTCATTCGCTCTGTCTATCTAGGCTCTCAATTTCCAATTTGTAGTTTTGAGCAGAGGACAAGTATTGATCTAACGAATTCATAATGTATTAAATAGCTGTCGATCTATTCGCTATGCAGTCCCTTTATATCCGCTGTGAGTATTAAAAAACTAACTTCAAGACAGATATTTTGTTCGAATGTTGGGCTTCCTTATGCGTTCAAACTCGTTTATTTCATGATACCATATGGTACTATGTAATAATGATGTTACGGGTTTGGGAGGATATGTCTGTTACAACGGCGACGTTGAGATTTGAGAAAAAGGATTTCCATTTAACCAAAACAGTTCTATTTTACACCTGTTTCAGTTTTAGATACGCTTCAAAAGTTTTGTTGTTGAAACGGGGAGAGAAAATGAAGTTTCACCAGTTGAGAAAGTTCTAGATTTTACAGCCTCTAACCCGGTTCGCTATGGTGTTTACGATGCGAGTAAACTGTTTATATAGTTCTTAGTTCCTTCATTACATTTTTATTGATGGTTATTTGATAGGAAATATACTAGAAAATGAAGTGCCATTAGTGAATAAAACTTACAATGAGAAGTGATGTCGGAAACAAGTCTCCTTTCCAATAAATACAGCTAGCAAATTAGATTAAAAAATAGGGTTTGTAGATGAATTAAGAAAAATGATAATGAGAATATAAGCGTTGCGAATGTCTGACAACGGATGTTTTCAGTTGTTGAAATCTGAATGTTACAGGGAAATTAATTTTACGGTTGTAATTCAATTTCATGAGTTTGGGCAACGAGATCTGTATTAATAATACTATGACAGGACGCCGATTCTAGTAGCATTTTGAAGTTTACCTATACATTAAATTCGGACAAATGTCATGTTCTCCCATATGGTAAATAAAACTGGTCGACTTCACTTCGGAACCCTTTTAAGGTATCTATTAACTCTTTACGTGATATATCATGGACGAACAACGTAAAATCCTTTTATTTTGAAAAAAGTAAAAGTAATGATAAGGTTCTAGTACCCGTGAATGAAAATTAAATTTCATGTACCAGATGCTTCAAACTAATTTTATGTAGATTTTGAAAGATTCACAATTGCACTTTGAATTACAACCACACTGAAATAATATTTTAATCATGTAGGAACTTGAGTGTCATTGTGAAAGATCCTGATTCCTCCGGGAAATCACAAACCAGATTAGACAGCCTCCTAAAATTTGAGAAATTACAGGAGGATGGTCCAGCAAAATCTTCAATATTTATAAGTTAGCTACAAATACAATCTGAGTATAAAATGCGTTTTGTCAAAAAATGATGACGTTATTGCCATTCTACCTACGGAATCAAACGCATTTAATGGCTAAGACTTCTTTACTGTATCTTTTTTGTTAATAAATTTCCCGAGCGGATTTTTTTGCGCTTCTTCTAATGATACATTTGGTCACTTTGATATTTATTATTATGGTTTGTGACGCGAATTGTTATGTTCATTAAAATTAAGTAATAATAAATACAAATAAATTGACAAAGACCACATAATTGTGTGTTAAAATGGGTATGTGAAATCTGCATAAGTTGGTGAATGATTCGGTCTAAAGAAACAAATGTACATAAATACGAAGGAAAATGTTTAATTGTTATGTAAAATGTGTTATGTAAAATTGTTATGAAGTTAAAATGTTATGTAAAATTAAATTTATCGACGATATTCACTCCTGTGATAAGTTTATTTCTGTTACATTTGATACATAATACATACAATTGTTACATAAATTAGTTGTTGTGTTTGAGGATTGCCACTGAACGATATTCCTTTGTATGTACGAGATGACTGAGAAATACAGTAAAACTGAGTTCTGCTTAATGCAATTATTTCTTGCAATATAGGCTATCGATAATTAAAATCCCACATTAGTGTCAATTCAAAAGAGATACTATTTGACATCGTTGTCGTAACGTTATTTACGTGTCCAATCTTATGAGAACACAGCAGAAGAACACACCACTGTGATCGCACATCCTGCTCGGGCTCACGCAAGCGCGTCTCTCCGGAAGCGGTCTGCTTTACGGGGCGCCATAAGCCGCCGCCGCCGCCGCGGCAGTCCCTCCGCGCACTCGCGGCGGCGCGGCTGCCTTATGAGGTCCCCGGGGCAGGCGCGGGAATCTCATAACCCCTCGGGGCGTGTCTCCGGGAGGGGGCGCAGCCCGACTCCCCGGCTGACGGCCTGCGCTGCCTGCTGGCCTCGACCCCGCTCGCCCTCGATCGCCCTCGCTCGATCCACGCCCACCAGTTCCTCTGGAATTTGCTTTGCGAGGTGTAACTCTAGAAAGTCAAGTTCGGAATGGAAAAATATTCATGGGTCTGGAGGATATAAATTGTGCTAAAAAAATATTCAAATGCTTTTCAATATATCAATTTACGCACCCAATTAAAGATAAATTACCCTCGTGTGTCATTCATTTTCTGCTTCTTTTGCACCAACTTCCTAATATTTCTGTAAAAATGTGTTCCACTTTAGTCTTCTAGGATTGGATGTTTCCTATGTACCTGATCACCACATTATATTTCAAAATGTGGTGTGTGAAATTTATCAACTGGAAAGAAAATGTCGTAATCTTTCCTAGAATGATTTCACTTATTTTTGTGAGCAGAAAGGATATTTTAAAAGCATAGCATTATGCAGAAATCGTTAGAAACAGAGTTGTTTTCAAAGCTAATATTACGCTTGTAAACAAATTTACATCTCACGTTCTGTTACTTTTTTATTCATTAAGACACTTAATTGTACTCTACACTCGATTAATGAACTTAATAATCATTTTTTTAAAACATTTATTACTTTTCAGTTCAAACCCTTGCAAAAATTATTGTAATCTTTCTGGGTTGTCCCTAGATTTAGTGGAGAATAGCACTGTGGCTGCACACGGCATGAGAAACAGGAAACTAACGTTCAAGTCATGAGAACGGGGGTAGAAATTTCGAAGAATACTTGGAATCGAAGTAGCAAGTTGGTTCCTATCCTAACCGCCTCGCCACTCACGCCACCGAATGAAACATTTCGCAGAAACGGAAACAACACGGCTACATATTTGATGCGGGGGGCGTAGGTAATAGGTAATAGGTAGTGGACGTGACAGAAACTGCGCTCACACCGGTTATCTGTCTACGGCTGCTCGTCTGCCAGCAAAGTGAGCCAGAAGGCAACCCTGACGGGGCGGGTCTCTCCGCGGCCGCCGCGAGGGCGCGCGTGTGCGGGCGGGCGCGCGCGCCGTGAGTTGCGTGGAACAGACGGCGAGGAGATTATGCAGAACACTGCCTAATGCGGGTATGATGGGCCTGGACGGCGGCCAGGGAAGTTGGGCCGAGGGCGCCCGCACCTCCTCCCTGCGAGGTGTGGGGCGCCGCCTGGGCCCTGCAGGAACGCCCCCCCCCCCCAAGCTATTCCCGCTCATGTGCCTGGCGTCGTCTTACACAGCTCAAGTGGGGACTTGAAATGCTACGAGTACTGCACTTGCACCTGAATTTATTGTGATTTAATTCGCGTTTGCGTTACTACGTGCTGGCAAACTTACTTTAGACCACACAATGCGGTTACATTGTTTTGATTTGAAATAATCAATCGATCATTGTTTAATAAATACTTAATACTGTTATTATTGTTGTTATTACTATTATTATTTATTATTATTTTGTACTTTTTACCTGCAAAGTTCAATCTTTACTAAAATTGTGAAAATATGTTGTTTGATAGGATACTGGATAGAGACATCATGATACTGGGAGAAATAGAGAAATAGGAACAAGAGTTTTTGTATTCTTCGATTTGTTAATTTTCATTAATTGGTTTAAAATGAAAATTAATGCACAGTAACAATACACTAGCAAGAAAGTAAAAAACGTCTTTTGCAAATCTCCAAATATTTTAAGAATAAAATGACAGTTTTCTCTATGTACTTCGAGGGTACATGACTTTCGTGTACGTTTAATTAATTTTACAGGAGAGAACTTTCAATATTTTTGTTCACTGAATGAAAGTGCCAATGTTTTGATTGCTTCTAGTTTTTTTACTGTCTTTTTGTCTTAGTACACGATAGTGGCCTGCAGCAGCAACAATAGCAACATAACCACATAAAACTGCTTTCCAAAGAGCAGTACCCATACAGATAAAGGACAACAAATAAAATACTCTCGTATAACTGCAATAAATTCTATATTTTAACAAAACAGTCTCCATACATGCTGCAGTAACAAATTATAGTATATACAGGCGTCTCAGGATAAATGTTACAAACTTGCAGATCATGCATTGTGGACGAAGAAGATAACTTGTTTGCTAATGAAAATATTGTGAGAGAGTTCATGTAACGAAGTTACACATGTGGCATTTGCCCCTAATTGAGAGGCAACCCTTCATCTTTTTATGTTTGGCATATTCACGAAATCCCTTTGTGTGAGAACAGGACGGGCAAAACGGCGATGCTTGATGGGTTGCGTACCAATCGGAAGGAAGCGCCTTAGTGAAATTTCTTTCCATAAAATTTCTCATCTTATGTCCATGGCCAAAAAGTTAACATTTTCTCTCTCTCTTAAAGCCCTATAAGTTTGTAACGGTTATTGTGACACTCTGGTACACAGTACAACCGTTCTTAACATACTTTGAATATCAAAAAAGTTGCTGCTCCATAACGCAACAAGTCGATAGTAAATATTGACCGGCGGGCGGTCTCTTTGGTGGAGCCCTGCTGTCGCACGATGTGCACTGTGTCCTAAGTAGTGACGCACTGAATATGATGATTCAGTCGGTACGCTTAGTATTAGAACATGCCGCTTAGTATTAGAACGCAACCAAATATCTGTATTTTTCAGTCAAAATCGAAACCGTTGCAAGTTTTTTGTTTATTCTGAAATCCTAATGAAACCGTAGATGCCATAGGCGATTCCTATCATGGCCAGAGGCTTCATATCTTTTTTCAATATCTACGAGCATTGCACATTAGTAATATATATCAAAGAAGAGCAATAAAATTGCCACAGGTATATTCAAATGTCCCCTGAAATTTTTGAATAACGATCGTAGATAATATTATCATTATCATTATTTTATTATATTATTGTTGTCATTGTTATTTTTAGCAGTAGTAGCTTAGTAGAAGTTCCAGCAATTTCCTAAATGACACTGCACAAGGCAGATGGTAAATTCCGAAGTGCTCCTTCGGAATATATACATTACTTGTTTGCTTAGACAAAACTGTTTCTGAATTTCACTCGTCTCATTAAGAGAAAAAGCAAATAATTATGTCACCTCGAAGAAAGAGAAAAATTTCCTTGCAAAGCGTACACAACGTTTTCACAGCTATTGTTCTGATCTTGGCACTGTTTTAGTCCCTTCCCTGACTTGAACGAGACCTTGAAGTTTTCGAAGTTCGAAGACACGCGAATGTCAAGTGGTGTTACTCCCCTCCCTGTTCACCTTCTACGTTTCTTTCCACGGTTCCTTGCCCTCGGTCGGCACACCCCGCTGCACCCGAATTTTCCCCCTCCGCACCCCGCCACACTCCGCCACACCCGAATTTCCCCCCTCCGCACCCCGCCACACCCCGCCGACCCTCGCCGCTGCCCGATCTCATCCGTCCACACCCCGCCTCATCTCGCCTCACCCCGTCTCACCCCCCGTCTCACCCAGCCTCCGCCTCACCCCGCCCCCGCCTCACCTCGCCCCCTCCACACCCCGCCGCTCCTTTCTTCTGAGTTGTCCTCCTTCACCTTCTTCCGTCGCCCATCCCGCTCTCACTCTCTCCACTCCATTCTACTCGTGCCATTTCCACTCCAATCTACGCAATCTCGTTCAATTCCACCATGCATTATCTCTTTTCCGTTTTATTTGTCTTCGCTCCGCCACCTGTTCCCATCCCAACCGACCCGGCCCACCGCACACGCTTCGTCTCGCCATCCCCGCCGCGAGCATTTGTCGATGGAGGGCTGCGTGACCGGTGCCCTGGAAGCAGCGGTGGCGGCACTGTGCGACCCAGCCGCGGCGCGGAAATGTTGCCAGCACGAGCTGACGCGGCGCCGATGGAGTTTCTGGAGTTGAATGCGTCGTTTACTCGCCTCCAGATTACTTGGGGCCGCCGCCGTGGCGAATTCTAACTACTTTACAACTTTCCCCCTTGTGTCTTGGGAATTCAATGATTTGTAGGGGGTCTTGCGCCCCCTCTGGTTTCAGCTCACGTTATCTCGCGATTTATCACCACGCGGAAGTGTAAATGGACAAAATACAGGGCAAAGTAGAATTTCATTCTTTATCTTAGGAAGTGCAGACTCCCTTATTACGTGACAGTATATGCTAAATGTTTCCTTTTGACAATTTGCACAATAAGTGTCGAATTTATTAAGGTAAAGTAATGTTGGTATGAATTTATTTTTTTTGAATTTAAATAATTCTAACATCAAACTTACTGTTCTCTACATTAAAAATTTGTTACTACGTAATAACGTTCACTTAGTTACAAAGAATTGTAACTTAAAGTATTATTTTAATGACCCGTAGTCGGCTATGGGGTATGCCATTACTGAACCTAATGTTACCAGGAAAAAGGTTTTCCAGTATCCCGAAAATCGTTATTGGATGTCCGTTCGACGAAAGGATGGGAACAAAGGGGAAAGATCCTACGTCGACGAATGGAGTCGTAAATATCCGCTCTCAATAGTTCCACGAATCTCGCTTTTCGGGTTCTTTCTATCTCCCCTCTGCCTTCCCTCCTCTTCCTTGAAAGAAGGGATACGTCGTGTGCGGGTGTCATCGCCGTGAAATTAAAAGGTTTCACCATTGTCTGCAAACTGAATATTAAGACTCCTGTGACAAAATCATTGAGCCGGCAGGAGCGCCAACGGCCGTAGCTGTGAAGAGTTGAAGGATGGCGTCATTATCAAGAAAAGCTAAGAGTCTCGAACTAATGTGTTTTCTGTATCTTCGGCGCTTAAAAACGAAATCGACAGCCACTAATCAACGAAAATCCAAAAGGAAAAAATCTCTGTGAAACTTCACCAAAAATATTTGATTAGACGTATGTCTCGCTAACATGTGCCCTTTTCACTTAAATTCATGGATGTTTGAGTAGTTCCGATTACTTGATATATTATCCATTATAAAAGGTTGTCCATTATAAAGGGCATCCAATAACATGTGATTTATTATATAATTCCGAGAAAATGTATCCGGTTTAAAAGTGTTTCCAAGACATGAAGGAGTAAAAAGTCATGGGGTTACACTGAATACCCATATCTGTTTCATGGATACCTTATTCAACTTTTTTTTTCCACAAACCCTACCAGTCGAATATGACTACGTAATCTAAAATCTTTTGAGTCGTCAAGATCTTTTCTTATCTTATTTAATTTTTTCTCTTTTTCTTCTTTTTTGGAGCCTGCGCCTCGACTGACTGGTGCGTGGGTGCCAGAGCCAAAGCCCACGCCTTAATCCGGCCATGGCCATTATCGGCGAACGTTCTTAGCGACGACAGGCGCGAAGGCCTTTGTTCGGAGCCGGGCGGCGGCAGCGCTGAGCGGGGAGGGGAGGGAGGGGAGGGGAGGGGCTGAGCGGGCTGGCGTCGGGGCAATGGACGTCAAGCGAAAAGGGAGGCGCGCGTTGACGTAAGGGTGGGGCACACGGGCCAGGGCGCTGAATTGCCGTCATAGGCGAGGCGGGGCGCCCCCGCGGAGCGGCCAAGATGGGGAATGCAATGAAGGAAGCCCGGGAGAAAAAGGTCGAAGGGAACTTGCGCGGAAAGGAACATTTTTTTTAGAGAAGACCATCTCTTAAGCCAGATGAGGTGATTGGGGTTATCATAATGATAATCGCGGATGTCACAGTTTGAATATTATCAGAAATTTAAAAATTGTAATAATTCTTTCAAATGTAAAAAAAAACGGGAGAGGTGGCTCAGGCATCAATTGATGTCACTGCAGTGCCTCTGACCGGGAGGTCCTGGGATCGAGTCCCGACAGTGGCAGGATTTTCGACACTGGCAAGATAACATAGGTAGGTCGAGTTCAGCCGCTGTATGGATAAGAATTCTAGCGTGCGGCTGCTCTGATCGGTAGTTTTCCGTAGTTTCTCAGTTCAATTTCAGGCGAATGCCGTAGTAGTACCCCCAACAAACGGGCCACGGATCGTGCGCGATCTTTCCTTCCCATTCCTTGCTCTATCCTACCCCTTACACACACACACACACACACACACACACACACACACATGCACTACACTACCACACATGCCGGCCGGAACGTATAAAGTTACGAAGAAGCAGAGTATTACGAATTTAGAAGGTGAGAAGACGTGAATAAACTAAGCATAAAACTCTGGGAAGCTGCTATAAGAACACAAGGAAACGTGAAACGAATGGTTCAGAGAAAGAGAGAGGAAGAAAGAAGGGGAGGATCGATGGAGGTCACTGGCTAGCCTGAGACGGCACCAGGAGGAGGTCACACACTTCGTCTGCAAGGGCTGGAGCGAAGCCATCGTTCAGAGCATGAAGAGAAAAGAAAAGGGACGGCAGAATTAGAGGCAGTCTATATTCGTATGATATGCGTGAAGTTGCTGACTGGTGGGTGGGAAATGATTACTTAATAAAGCAAACGTTTTACTCCATAAATATTTATCTTTTCACCTTTTCGGATAATACATTTTATTCTTATTTGTCAGGTTTTTTACAAATATTGAAAGCCAATATAACTGTGAAGATTTGCGTATTTATTTTCTTTTGATTCTCTACGCTAAAAGCTGATTTGTAATACATTTTATGATTGATAATATTTTGTTTTTCAAAATTGTGCTATTTCTGTAACAGCTGATATAATTTTTTTGACAGTTAATGAGGGAAGTATGATGCTGCTCAATACATAGAATAGAGGAGATGAAAAGGGGCAGAGATGAACAACGAGGATTGGAAGTCATTAAGTTATTACACCAAAAATAAACACTTTCAAAACATTTATTTTATTCAAAATGGAAGGTTTTAGCAGTAACGTTGTTTGTGCAGTTCCTTTTAGAATATTCCAAACTCAGAATAAAAAATTCCTATTGTAAACAGCATTGAGTTGATTTTATTCCTTTCTGCAAGTAGGAGAGTATAGATTTAATGTGAAGAATATTTGGATCAATAATGTAAGACACCAATTTACCATTTAACTTGGTTACCCATTTATTGATTTATATAGTGCCGAAGAAATGTATACGAGACGTTTGCACCTTTTAGATTTCTTCTTTCAAAAGCACCTCATGATTTCCATAATTCCCGTTCACCTCTTTAGCAGCTTTCCTTATTTCGGGTCCGAGAACGCGTTGCAGGGCGCGGCGCGCCGGGAGCGAAGGCAGGATCGCGCGGGCGCGGCAGCGAGGCGAGCCGCCGTGGGAAGAGGGCAGCTGACTGCGAAAAGGGCAAAAGGGACGGGAGGCAGCGGCAGAGGGCGGGGCGAGGCGAGGCGGGGGCGGTGGGTGGGTGCGCTCCGCCCGAGGTGTCGCAATTACCCACTCGACGTGCCACGCGTGCGGCCCTTTCTTATGGAAATGGCCGCTTCCTCGGTCGATGCCGCCGCCGCCGCCCGCGTACGCTCCGGGTCGCCCGGCGCGCGGCTCCTCCGCCGCCACCCCGTCTCCGTCTCCCCTCCAGGCTTCTACCTCAGAGGGTCACCGCGCTCCGTAGGTGCGAACAGTTTCCCCATTCAATTTTGCGTTTTTCTTGATTGCGTTGTCGTGTTCCCCTTCATTTTTGTCGCGTTCTTTTCTTTTTTGTTTTCCAGCTCATACATGTTTCCTTTTCTTGTTTTTTTTCTCCTTGATCGTTTATTCATTCGGAATATTATTTTCTCATCCGGTTTGTTTCAATCAGCTGTCTATATGAGCAAGTAGGTTTTGTCCAACTCCGCTTGTTTTAGTTACTACGTGTTTGCGTTGGTATTTTACGATTGTTTTTTGTTCGATTCTTTAGATTCTTCAGCTTTTAAATTTTTATCTGCTTTGTTTTTTTACCCATGCTTTATCATTTATTCATTAGAACTTTTTCAATGTGATTGATTAATCAATGTGAGTCTTTATTGATTCCATAATTATTTTTGAGTAATGTCCTTTTAATTGAATTATCTTATTTATTTTTCTTTATAGATCCTTAATGGCATTTCTTCGCAGTCCATGCTTTCCATTCTCACGCGATTTTATTGTCCCTCTTATTTTTAAATATAATAATTGTTATAATAATAATAATAATAATAATCTTCACTTATTGTCGTAGTTTATTCAGTGACATTAATTTTTCTTCACACGTCAATTTTTGTTCCTCATTCCTTTCGGTTAAATACAACTCTCAACTTCAGTACTTTACTAACACGTTCCTTACTACTCCCTCCCTCTCGTTCAGCCCAAAGCCTCGCGAGCGCCGAGCTGCGTGCTTATTGCACATTCTCGTAATTTCCTCACTTAACTTCGACACACGGGGCGCTTCCTCCCTCCACGACGAGATTGCGTTAATTCTGATAGCTCTGCGCCTTTTGGGAGTGCTACTAGCCTGCAGCAGGAACCATTTCATTATTCACTTGATTTTCTTTTCACCTTTTGTATTTCGATTGAAAACGAGACTTCGTTATTGTAGTTCTAACAAATTAAGTACTGATTTTTCATGTTTTTATTTTAATCTAGGAGGTTACGTGTCAATGCCTTTTAACTTTTGTTCTATCTAGGGGAAAGATTTTAATGATTAAATAATCACTTACCTTTATGTTTTATAATAATATCTTAACTGGTTTGGTCAGATTTATTGCCGTATAATTGTTCGCTCATTTTTTCCCTTAAAACCATACAAATGTTTTCTTCAGTAGCTAATAATTATTTAACGTAGGGGTATTTTTACTTCGATGTACAGATTAGCATATCAATAAAACCAATTCAAAGGCATTCGAGCGTTCCGTTCTGCATTTTTGTACGCTCAAAGGTCTAGACAGAGACACTCGCTGTTCTGCAGGGCTTCTTTGCGCCACGTGCCGCGCGGCCATAAACCCCAATGTACGTGCGCCATGCCGGATGAGGTTTCCGGTTACATAGCAGCTCATTAGCGCCAGCGACGTCACAGAGTGCGGCGAGGAGGCGTAAATACATCCTTCTGTGTATTGGGGGATCTTTCGTCCCTCTACACCTCCCGGGATTACGTTTCTTGTTTAAAAAGTGGGCGAGCATTTTATCTGCTGCTAAGCTTGAATGAAGATAGTTTGAAATTGTTTGTTGCTATTATTGGCTTAATAATGAACGGGCTGACAATGGGAAGGGGATTTCTACGAAGTGAATATCACAAATAGCCAGAGGAAGAAGAGACGAGTAACGGGCATTCACCCGTTGCAGCATTTTGAGCGGAAATCCCTCTGGAGAACATTAGTTTCTAGTTGGATCAAATAGGATTGAGGCCACTATGTGGAAGAGATATCTACAGGCTTTCTTGGACAGAAAGGATAGTTTCATCACACCCGGCGAACACTGTGTAAGCCAACGGACCCCCCCCTCATGTAACTACTGCGTCCCCATCCTTAATCCTCATCTCCTTGTTCTGGCCAGTAATTCCTTCGGCAATTATTAGGTCTCACCATCGCTTCTCTGTTTGTTCTCTGACACCAAGATTCTAAAGCTCGATGCGTTAGAGGACCTGGGAAATGAGAAGAGAAAGCATTTACCCGCAGATAAATAAATCCCTCCCTTGCATAAATTGCTTCTTTTGACAGTTCTTAACACGTGCGCAGGTAACAGCACCAAATATAATAATTATATTTTTTTACGGTTGGACGAAAGAAAGAGGTACAGCGCCAGTTTCTCATCACGCTTTACTGCGAGGCGTGCTGTCCGTCCGAACGGGCCCCCGCGGTCATCGCGGCACCCGAGGGCGGCCCAGAGAAGGGGCGGGGAGGGGCGGGGCGGGGCCGGGCCGCCTACGTGCCCAGCGACGCCCCCGCGGCAGGCCGGCGTGCTCGAGAGCCGGCCGAGGCGACATCTCGGGCGGCCACTCGGCGCAATGAGATAACGTGCTCGTAAAAAGATAGCGCGCGCCGCGCCGAGATGCGCGCGGACTTTACGGCCGTGCGGGGACTTTGGGACAACGGTCGCTGCACCTCAACGCCCCGCCCCTCCCGCCTCGCCCCGCCTCGCCCCGCTCCACGTCGCGCCTCGCGGCTGCGTCGCTGCGTGGGATCCGACTGCGAGCGGAGGAGCGGGCGCGAAGTTTGGGAATGGTTCATGCGATGTCTTGGGAAATGACTGGTTGTGGCGGCAGCTGACCTGTTCCGTATCGTTATAGATGAAAATAATACAGTGGTATTATCCCCGCACGTTTTCTTGAGCCCTCATTCTGCTAAAAGCGAGACGAGTGGGATGCCTATTTTGTCAACAGAACTATTATATGAAATCTGCTCATTTTTCGATAAAAATAGTTTCTATTGCAGCAAACATTTCTAGTTATTAGACTTCGTCAACAAAGCTTTTTGTTCTCATTTGTACTAAATTAATGGAATGTTAGGCTCTGAGGAGTGGATGTAGGTATTCCGGAGCTCAAGAAAAGTGCGCGTATAATACCTTAATAACTCGGATTCCTTGATGTCTCAAAACTCATTAAATCTTCTTTCTAGATAAATCGAAACTCAGTTTCTCGAATTTCTAGATAAATCAAAATTTAGTGACTTTTTTTCGTTATACCGAATAGCTCGAATTCATTGACATCTCAACCCCCCCCGCCCCCCCAAAAAAATTAAAATACCGGTTTCATATTTAAGGGGCCGCGACATCAGTCACATCGATTTCAGAATATCAATTTTGGAGAAAATCGTCTGAACGGTTTAGCTGCTAGCGTTGTTCACGGACGGACGGACGGACGGACGGACAATTTAAACTATTGACGATATCTTATTTTCGACAATGCGTGCATTTAAATAAATTAAAATTATTGAATTACGTTAACAATCGGAAAAAATAAACATTGCATTTTTCAGTTAATTTTTGCCATGTTCTACATTAAATTATTACACATTACGCGTGTTATCCTTTTTCTCTGGAGGATCTTGTGTCTTTGAACTCATATGTGACAGGCCTCTAATAGATTGGGAAATACGTAAGTTAACATGGGCAGGAAGTTGTGTATTTATAAAACTGTACTTTATATACTTGGCTTTTGTTATAAGGAAGAATTTGACGGGCAAACCATCGATTCAGATGATGTATGTTATGCCCGTTGTTGGCAAAGTACCATTAGCCCAAATACACGAGGTATCGTTTCTTTGTTTTAGCAATTGTCGAACAAGCGCTTCCGCAGAATTCCGCTGGATACATTTTATAACCAAAAAAACTTTCAGAAGAAGGACAGTCATGCTATAGGCTGAGGACATTGAGAAGAGTAAACTTCCACATCTCTCCTTCCCTCCTCTCGCAGCGCGTAAACCTTTTCGCTTCCGGGGACTTCCGCATCTCACTTGCGTGGATCAGCCTTATACGTCGCTAGGTGCGGGTTCCCGCATGCAACGGCGGCTCGAGACATTGTGTACCACGAACTATCGGCTCTGTGAGGTCTCAACGCTGTGAGAAGTCGCAACCCGTGAAAAAAAATACAACCCAACCCCCTTACAATTATTCACGCAGTCGCTTCGCAGCCGTATTTTTTAAAAATTGCATTTTGAATATTTTCTTTATATTTTGTCGGCAGCTAATTAGGCAGCGGTATTTTGAATGTTTAATGTTGATAAACGGCATTTTTCTCATATTCATTTTTCTTGGTTCTCTCCTTCTTCGTCTACTTCTACTTCTCCTTCACTCGCTATCTTTTGATAATTCTTATCGTTTCTATCTTCCTTTCTCTTACTTTTTTCCTTCCTCTTTTCGCCTTTTTCCTTCCTCATTGGATTCTTTACCTTCTGCTCTTGCCATCATTAACCTTCTTAACAATCTTCTTCCTCTTTTTCGTTCTATTTGTCGTCTTCTTCTTTTCCTAACTCGCGTTCTCTTCATTTGAAGATGTCCCAGCTGACCGTACCCGTAGGCTACAGCTCGCAAACCCTTCCCTTAATCCTTGCCCACTGACGTGAGTGTTACCGTACCGTTTGGGCGCGAGATGTTTATGAGGCGAGGTATATTTCCTTTGCTCAAGGAGACACGCTCTGCCGCTCAAATGGGTTTCCGATGCTCTGCTTTTCCCCGGGTGCTTTCGCGCTTTGGTTATAGATGGCTCCCATTCCGAAGATTAGAATATGGCGTCCTTGTCCCGCGCGCAGGAAATGGACTCGCGGGGCGCCGCCGGATTGGTCGTATTTCAACGTCAGCGTCGCGCAGGAGCAGCGTGCTGACGTGGAGGCGGCCGATGGCTCCGGCCGCCCCGCCATCCGGCTAAAGTGCGCCTTTCCTACCGGAGATATCAGCGTTTGCGGAGGATTGACCGGGAAATGCGACTTTTATGATAAAACCTCTTCTCGAATATCGCGGACTCTTAAAAGGAGCGTTTCGGCGAGATGAACGGGGACCAGATTTTCCAAGGGTACGTTTTCCTCCACGTGACTATGCTTTAACAGTGCAACTTCACCGTAGTTTTATTATAGGAAGTCTCAAAATCGCTCATTTTTTGTTCTTGGGGACTGGATTTTTGTGAATATTTCTCAAAGAAATATTTTTCTTCTTTGAATATGCCGAAATACAACTACGTAAATAACGTGTGTGTGTGTGTGTGTGCGCGCGCGTCCGTGCGCTGGACACATTTTATTTGCAATAATTGTTGCTAACATTATTGATATTAGTCCAATTAATTGCTTATCACGTGCTTAATAATTAACATTCACTGCCTTAATGTTCACTACATTAACAATAAGAAATAACATTCCAGTTACGCATTGCATTTCATTCATTCATTCTAGTCTCTCCATTGCTTATTCTCAGCTCCTTATGTACTCTTTCTAGGTGAACATCTGAAAAAATATAATATATAAAATAAAAATATATAAAATATTGATTTGTACCCGCTTTTACACCACATTTTAAGTGAATTTTAGATGCAAAGCAACGCATTAGGAAATTCCTCAATTTCATGCAAATCTATAGGTTCTTCCAGTAGGCCTTTTACAATATATTTACGATCCTTTAATCTATGCAAATTATATATAATAAACATTTTTTTCTTTAGAGGAAACTATTGAAACACATTTTGTGCTCAGTTGCTCTCATAATCGTTGGAAAGTTAGCAAACGAGTCCAAATCCGTTTTCAACGTACAACTTTTGTTCCCCTTTTCTATGAAACTCTTTTTTCCATTAATTTTCGTTCGAAACTGCATTAAAGATACCAGCTCTCGGCCCCTTGTGAATGATTGATGACTTATCGCAGCTACATATATATTCCCCCTGCCGTTCGGTTCTTCGTTTTATTCTGTGGACCATGCAGAGCGCGGCCGAAGGATCCCGGGCGAAGCTTGTCGGTTTGAAAATCGTTTTCAAGTTTTCGGACGCAACCTTTGGATCGGAGCCAACCCTATCTTGCCGTTGGGCCGTCACAGTTTCTGTCCGTCGTTTTCTGTCCTTATCTCTTCGCTTCCCAACATCTCGAACGAGGAGCAGAGTCGTATCGATTTGCCCACCCACATACGTGAAGGGGAGGGAGTGACGTTAGAGGGGGAGGGCTTGCTTCAATGACGCAGTCGGCGCGCTGGCTGTGATCTCTTCGTGTATGTCTGTGTGTTTATGTGTGTATGTGTTTCTGTGAGTGTCGTTTGTCTGAGTGTGTGTCTGTTATGTATGTGTCTTTATATGTGCCCTGTGTGTGTGTGTCTGTTCCTATGCGCATGTGTGTATGTTTAAGCATTTGTGTGTGGGAGCATGTATGTTGGCACGTATGTGTGTGTGTGTGTGTGTGTGTGAGTTTGTGA
The DNA here is from genome assembly GCA_038098605.1 of Gryllus longicercus. Classification (NCBI taxonomy): domain Eukaryota; kingdom Metazoa; phylum Arthropoda; class Insecta; order Orthoptera; family Gryllidae; genus Gryllus; species Gryllus longicercus. The sequence continues at coordinate 2,084,510 of JAZDUA010000015.1, read as the reverse complement.
GAGCGCAGGGCATAATCTGCCCCGGGGTACATGGCGCGCGCATTACGGTAGCTAATGAATGTACCCGCGTGGACGGACTAGCGTGTAGGTGCGCTGCGCCTGACAGATCCGGTGATTAGGTGCACACATTTGCAGCCGACGGCCGTTTCCCAGCGCTTCCGCCGCCGCCGCCGCCCCTGCCACTGTATTTACATTTCGGACTTTTTTCCAAAACGCTGTTCTCGCCAGGTGGAACAATTACGGCTGTGACGTTCGTACCAGTCATAAATTATTTCGTTCGCTAATAACTATTCGCCGGAATTCGTGTTAATGCTGTGACATCCAGTGATTTGGAAAATCTTGTAAATGATGTATGACCGACAACGCACGGACACGCCATCCACGTTTTTGCATTTTGCGATAATGGACTGCATTATAAGAGCCAGAGAAATTGTGGGATGCCTCATTCAGATGGCGATCGGGGTGATTTTGTTGTGAGAATTAAATTGTTTTTAACGAGAATTACTAAGATTGTGTGTCTATTCATCATCTTTTTAAATACACCTTTTTATAAAAAACTTCTTTTCTGTCTTGAATTTGTTATCCATCTGAAAATGGCTATTAAATCTTTTTATCTGTAAGAATTTTTTGTCTCCATCAGTAGTATTTTTATTTACGTTTTTTAACATTTATTTGCAATTAAGATCATATTGTATTTGTTTTGTGTAACTATCTTTTGGAGATTCCTTACAAAAGACTTCAATTATATTTGAGAATAACAATACTGTACATCTTGTATTTTTCTAATTTTGGTTTCTTTTTGGTTTGAAAAGTCTACAAAGGAATAAACATGGAGAAGAATTATGTTAAATTTATTCTCAGATAGAACTTTGCCTACTTTTTTTAGAGCCTCAATGGATGACCACCATAGAAATGAAACCTAAGCATTGACCCCCTTTATTTGCTTCCTATTCCCGCTCAGAGAAGTCTTCTCAGAGCCCACAAACACTTCGTGCGTGTACAATCGCCTGTCGAAATGAAAAGCCAGGAATGAATACGTCTCTACCGCAATAATGCGAAATTATTCCCATGCATAATTAATTGTCGTGCACTTGCAGGACGCTTTTAGTTTATAAGCAAGTCGCCAGAATCGTTATTCGGCGCCGTTAAGGCGGGTTTATTGGTCGTAAAGGCCGGCCGGCGCCGGCCCTTATTCCGCCATTCCGGCGCGCCCCCGTCAGTGGCGCCGGGCCCCGGAGCGCCGCACACTGGACCGAGACGGCCACGAGTAGTGGCGGCGAAGTTTAGCAAAACATCGATATATCGATGATTCGATACGATCGATACATTGCCTTTGAAGATTTGCGATATCGATGAAAACATCGACAAAAAACATCCACGTTTAAATGGTTATCGATGTTTTAAATACGATGACACATTTCGAAGTAAAGCGTTTTGGTTCTAATGTGACACATAATCGCCAATATTATTATAATGTATATTCTGTCTTAAATTTGAGTCGTCTTAATTTTTTAATCAATGTTCTATGTAGTCAAGGTTAAAATCGCAGTTTAGCGATATTACCACGTACAAAATAATGAAAAAAGTTAACAACACTGGAGAAAGGTTGCGAATAGCAAACAATTTCGGGCCGCCTGGTAATCGACAATAGTGACATTTGTCAATGGCTGTTGATTGCGAGCATTCCACAAATAAAATACAGGAAATTTTATTTATATAATGAGAATTGTTTTGATAACATCTATGATGGTATACAAATATATCGACCTGAAGAAAACATCGAAAGCTAAACATCGATGTTATAATATCGATATTTCTGATGAAAAATATCGATGTTTTACAAACATTGATGTTTCTTGGCAATCCGTAGCCACGAAGAACACGTGGTTCCGAAGAGAAACGGTAGCACAAGTTACCTTAATGTGCGGCGTTTGTAACGTATGGGACAGTATTTTCAACATCCCATAAGAATCTAGAGATCCCGATGAAGACATGTTTATATATTTATGAGCTTGGGTGGAACAAACTTTAGAACTGAAGACCTAACTTGCTGTAGGGTTGGTTTTCTGCGTATTTTTTTTTATGAAGAACGGTGTTAACCAATTGCTGCACAGAGTGTGATGGAAAAGACAAACATTAAAGTGGTAAAAGAACGTTTTATTTTTTCATGGAACTGTGTCACTATTGTGAACACGGTTGTGATCTTTTGTAATGTATTTTACACTTCCAGGCAAAGAAAACAGTAGCACAAATTACTTTCACACGTCCAGTCCCATCCTGAAAGTAAACGTTGAAGATCTACCGAAACTTTGAATGAAGTTCATGGAAAAAGTAATGTTTCTTGTTATCCTTTATTTAAACGCGCTTGTTATTTTTTGAAGAGTCGGTTGTGTATCGGAGAGACCGGTACTATTGGTGGATTTAGAGCACTTTCGGCCCACTGTGGCCGGTGTATGGGCGGGCACTGGGACGGGTCCAGAGGGTCAGCACGGTGCCGACCGATTCGCCCGGGCCGCCGCCTCGTGATTGGCTGTAACCTCGATAGAGCCCCTGGGATTTGAATTCATTCTTCTGCTCCTTCATTCGCTCGACCATTCATCCGTCGTATAACTCATTTTATTGAATTCTTCCCTTCGATTATTCTCAATAAACGTTTGCTGGCATTGTTCAACTTGCGTATTCATCATTTTAACGCGTTTGGAGAGGACAGTTGTTTCAGAGATTTTTTATACTTCTTTGTTGGTAGTCCATATGGAGAGGAAGCTTGAACTTATTATTCACTTTTAATTTTACTTTTCTGTTTCATAGTTCGTTTGTCGGCGGTATTACAATTAATTTGCGTTTTAAATTTTTTTTAGTTGAAAATTGAATTGTTTTTTCTGGACTATTTGTTAAGAATATCTTGGCTAAGCTAATAAACCAATTTCTTTTCAACTTTTACAAAATGCCATGTCTCTAATGTAAAGATGTAAGTGAATTTGATGGAAAAAAGAAATGATCACAAAAGGAAAAATTTAATCTTAACAGTTATTCCAATATATCTTTCTTCTTTAACGACTACTCAGCTGCCACTTTCTAAATTAGACAACTTTAATTCAAAAGCATTTTCAAAAATCCTTCAAAAATAACGTTTTTATTATATTCGCAAAGGTGTTTGAGTGGGCGACATTGCCAAAACCGAAAAAAATGAAAAAAATGTATTAGAGGTTTTTGTGTTGTTACAAAATGAATGTATACATACGCACATATATATATACACGTACATAATGAAATATACTTGCACACATATGCATTTACGTATATTCGTAAATGACTGTTCACTTTTGCTCTTACCTACAGAATGGCTTTTATATTTGAATACTATGTTGCTTCGTGTTCTATAAACCTGGAGTATTGGAATGTAATTTACGAACATATACCGAAATTCGCATCCCATTTCCATAAAGCCATAGATTTGCGTTTTTCGTCATTTGCATCAAAAAGGAAATTTTGATTTCTGATGGGTAAAAAAAAACATATAATCGTATGTTGTCGTATGTTCTAAAAATTACATAATTCTAATTTATTGACGAGTATAAATATTTGTCACAAGTCACAACATGTATGTTCAGTGCAAGTCAAATGAAAGAGTTATAAAAATTGCAGGCATACTGTTGTTAATAATTTTTCCACTAGTTGGAGAGAATGATCAACATTATTTATGTATTTCGTAGAGATATATTTTGTTACAATTACTGTTTTGCCGACACAATACTGAACTGCATTTCCGCAATTGGGTGAACATTTATTTCACTAAGTACTCGAAATTACTTTATTGTGATTCAATTTTTTTACTCTCATTTATTAGCGCAATACGTAGCAACCTATACAGTTATATAAATGGCTTAACGTTTATTTAACGAGTTAAAGTTTTGTTATATTATAAATTTGATATTGATAATTTGATAATTTCCTAAAACCTTCTTTGACTTGGAAATGAAAACAAAAGTATCACATTGGACGTTTAGGACGGTGCCGAATGTCACGTTTCAGCGAGGGAGGAACACCGCCACGTCCTGGCATGGAACAAGCAATACGCCTTCGGGGCTAGTGACCTCAGTAGTCGACGCACCCGGAATCAATACTCGCTCAAAAACTCACTCTCGCACGACACATCTCCTAAAACGGACCATCTTATTTACAGAACGGAGGTGAAATCAGTCATTCCCCACATATTTTGATCACCAACAAGCCAGAGGTGATCTCACCTTGTGATACATTGGCGGAATGAGCTCAGTGCCTGCGGTCGCACGCGTAATATCTGGCTGGTTATATTGTGTGACGTTCCTGTTCTGAATGCTCCAGTCTGTAATGTGCTTTCTAGGTTTTGTTTGTGTCTTGAAAGTTCCTTGCTGTGTTTTTTAATCTCCAAAATCCATCAGTGTAGCTACACTCGAACGCAGATACTGTCATTGAACAGTACATTAATCATCAAAGAAAATTAGGCAGAGAGAACTAAATTTTATTTGCATCATCATTTTACTCTGGAACATTCGAGAATTAAAGCCTAAATTGTCTTCATTAGTGACAGCTAACGTAAACATCCGTTACTTACTGAGTCTTAATATCAATATTTAGTCTTAATAAGTCTACGTATTAATTAAGGCATAATTTCAAATTTGATGGAAGATCAGTAAAAGAAACAAAGATCTAAGGACGTTGATGTACGAGTAACTAGAATGAAGTAATCTAAGAACGTAGGAATTGACTGTTTCCAAACTAACTCCAATAAAGAAATAAAATCTATAGCCGCCCAGTGTCTGAAGACAGATATCCGCAGAAACGCCTTTCTCCTTAAATAAAACACCATTTCGTGACTTTCAAATATCGAAAAATAAATAATCAAAATGTTTGCAGGATACTGGTTGCAATATAATGGCATCATTCGCAGAGTGTTTCTATAAACTGAACGTCTCTCTTTCGAGTTTGTAGTACTCATTTAACAACAAAATAATGTAAGTGTACCGAACATATTGGCGTATTTCGGGGATAAATGTTCTTCCAAGTGTTGCCCAATATACCCTCTTTCTTTCAGGTATTTTAAAAGACTGTTTCGTTCGTGAACTTGGCAGCTCTTTGTGCTTTGTTGTACTCCAAATCTGTTCACTTTTATTGTAGCTTTCTGAATTAAACTCTCGGTCGTATGTCATCCACAGAAATACGGTAACTTACGTTGACACATCGCTAAAAAACGCTTAATATTTCAAACAGTTTGATTTGATTTTTAACGGCGCAATAGAAAGGATACATAAAACGTAGAGTGCTGCGACTGAACTTGACATCGTATCTGATTGACCTAGAGCTCATAGGCGCAGCGACCTTCTCTTCTATTACAAAGGACGCAAAATAGATGGTGCAAAACAGCTAGCCTCCGTAACAACTTTCCTCTGCGCGTATCTTTCCATCGATGGCTCCTAAGCGATGGGTTCTTTGCGCGTCAGCGGTGGCGTCGGCGGCGTCGGCGTCGTCGTCGCACGCGACATCGTTAGCGCCTGCGCCGCCGATCGCTTCGATCACGCTCCTCGCAAACGCATTAGCCGCCGCACGCTCGTTTGTGGCGCCAATAAACGCCCCGGGGATGCGCCCACGGGATCGGCAGGCACCTGCACGCGTGTTTTGCGCCTGGGTGAAAATAACCGTAACGCTTGCGGCTTCTGGTTCATCGCCGCGTAACAGAGATGGAGAGAATCACGCAGTTTTGTGTGTGGTGGCAATATTTTTCGCCATTGTCGTATATTGGTTCTTCCCTTTAACATGTTTGTAATAGTAGAAATTACACATATTAGAATTATTGTAATTTCACCTCTGTGTCTCACTTGAACAAAAACAAAAGCTATGTATTTACGGCGAATAACGTCATGTCGAAAATTCGAGAATCGGTAATTGGGTACAGTAGAATCACTCTGATCCAAGTGACATTTTGTCCTTTTTTGATCTTTTCGAAGGGATACATGGGAGAAACTATAAAATTTAATGCCACAGTGATCCAAACGCAAAAGCCGTCATGTTTTGTAGAAACTTCTCAACCTCTCATTTTCCTTCTCCCGTTCCCTTATACCAAACACAAACTCGTTTCCCTCGTTTTCTCTAAAGGATGAGGATGCCACTTGTACATTACGGCTCTCTACTCGTCAATTAGGCATATTTAGTAATAAATCGTTGTATGATTTGCGATTATTGTCCGTGTTGACTGTTTGGGCAAACGCAGACCTAAATGAGCCACTATCAATAAATAAAGAGGTTTATCCAACATATTACTTCTACAAAGCACGTATGGTAAGAAATAGGGCACTACATATATCTGGTCGTATCATCTTACTTTATTGTGTTTGAAGCTGATAATTTGTTCCAATCTTAATTCATAAAACCTTTTCAAAATCAGAACGATTTGAGACAAAATCGTTTTAGCAATGCACAAAATTTAGGAGGACATTGCATATATTGCCTCTCCTCCTCTCTTAGTTATTGGAAAGTTTGATTACAGATTTATTGGAAATTTTTATCGCTGCCACCGCGTTTAAAGGTGAGCCGTTGTGTATTTCTGGTGTTCGTTCTCCGCTCGAGTCCTCCGGCGCTTCATCCGTGCGCTGCGCTGAGGGCCTGCGGTCGCGGGAAGCCGTTTTATTCACAGGCTGGCGAGGCCGTATTTACGGCTTTCGAGTAATTGAATCAAGCCGATTTGGCTTCGGGTACTGGTATTCCTGATTTTATTGCGAATCGATGTGGGAAGTATTCAGTGCAATGCCATATCGGTGAATTTTTAGGTTCCTATCTTTTTGTTTTTTTCATTCATGGAAAAGATAATTTTATTTCTTGTGGTTCCTTTTAAGGATGAAAAATGTTTATTAAACTCATAAAAGAAACGTAATGGAAATGCAGCGAAAACACTGGAAAGAAAGAAAACATGTGGCTGTTGTTTATCCTGATAATGCAGTACATTTATTTACCGTTCAAATATAAGGAATACCGCATATACACATTTAATATCGACTAATCAAACACACTGTATCAACACAGCCAGGGACTCTGCGAAAACGACCCCTAAAATCCCCACAAAATACAGAAGTGTTGTCGAAATTGGGAGTTTTAGTGAACTCTGAGTTCTTTGTAAATACCTATCTTCTAGTAGTAATAAATTTTAGCTAAAACACGCGAGAATCGCCTACAAACCCATCCCAAAATTCAAAACAAATGATTTCTCAAAATTGAAAAGAATCAAATTTCGGTATCCGCGATGGTATATCCTCCTACCCAGATTCCAGCACCCGAAAGTCCCCGTAGTTTCAACAGAAACCAAACGTTGTTGAGCAAACATTGCTGCGTCAACACCGCGCGACTTGGGAGCGCCCGATCGCAGGCGGCGCGAGTCACCGCTCGGCTACCGGCGGCGGCGGCGTTCGGATCGATGGCGCCTCGATCGCCCGACAAACACGTCGCTGCGCCCGCCAGTGCACCCGCCCGCCCCTCTTGCGAGCGCCCGCCGCCGCCGCCGCCTCTCGCCGTGCGCGCGAGGTCATCGTCACGCACGGGGCGGCGCGGCCGGCGTTCGATGGGACACGCCACCGCGGCGCGGCGCTGGGCTCCGGGCCCCCGCGCGGTCGGAGGCGGATTGTTTACATCCGGAGTCTAGCAGACGGCGAGCGCCAGTCGTCTGGTCAAGGTCACGCGCCGTGGTTGCTGCTCCAGATGGATCAGCCGAGAGATCCGGTTGGTTCGTGTAGACGAGTTTGTGGAGTGTCTTTCAATGAGGCTGGAACTTCCCTCTACGAATACAATGTGTTCTTACGTTATATAATAATTTCGATGTATAATTTATAAGATCCTTAGTGTAGAATGTCTTGAAAGAGATTGTAGATATAATTACTCCGATGCATTACGATCTCTGAAGAAAATTTCTGTTTACTTTTTATTGACTGGCTAGACAATGATCAGCCAATGGTAGTATTGGGAAGTGTTGAATTAATTAGTGTTATCTGGAAGTCTAATCTATTTACTATAATACTGGTAAATAATTATTGTTCGAAAATCTCTTTTCAAGGCTAGTTTTGTATGCATGCAATATGTCATTCTATTCTCTCAACGAAAACTCGTAGTTAAATATTGATTTCGGTAGGCAATGTTGAATAATTTGTATGCAAGGAACTCGCATATTGGCATTTAATTCATTGCCTTCTTAATTCAGTTCAAGCAGTTCTTTAAATATTTATGAAACGATGAATATCGAAGATGGGCAAATAATAGACAAAATAATTTATCTTTCACGATTTTGCTTCCTGCAGTAGCGTGTCTCTAATATAAAGATTTCTTGGAAAGCATGTGCTCGACGTCGTATCACTGTGTGGAATCTACTGTTCACTTACCGCATTAAAAAAATGTGTTGTAATGACCTTTCCACGAAACAAGAACGAGTAGTGTTTCATTCTTTGCGATTCGACTTCCTGTGCGTCCTGGTTGGGCGTGGGTGCGGGGCGAGAGGCCGGGGCGACCGTGCCTGCGGCCGAGTCCGCATGGGCGGGCGGGTGGCGCGGTGTCTGCGTCTGCAAGGTGGCGCGGCGCGGCGCGGCGCGGCGCGGCGCGGGCGAGGGCGAAGGCGAGAGGCCCTTGGGCGGCCTTGGGGCGCTGGAGAGCCCTCGGGCGCGGCGAAGTGCCCCTCCGCCGCCCCGGATCGATGGGATGCGAGCCCTCCCGCGCGCTGGGTCACCACCGGCCGCTCGCGCCGCCGCGCCGCATGGCCCGGCCGCTTCTCGGACACCTGCGAACGCCTTCACGCTCGCCCTCGCCCTGGCCCTGGCCCTGGCCCTGGCCCTGGCCCTCGCCCTGGCCCTGGCCCTGGCCCTGGCCCTGGCCCTGGCCCTGGCCCTGGCCCTGGCCCTGGCCCTGGCCCTGGCCCTGGCCCTGGCCCTCGCCCTGGCCCTCGCCCTGGCCCTCGCCCTGGCCCTGGCCCTCGCCCTGGCCCTCGCCCTGGCCCTCGCCCATGCCCACGCCCATGCCCACGCCCACGCCCACGCCCTTGCCCTCGCACTCGCACACGCACACGCACTCGCACTCGCACTCGCCCTCGCACTCGCACGCGACGCTCGCCCTCATCTCAGACCGCTGTCTCGCCAGTACCGCCCTCCTCGCCACTGTTCTCCCCTTCGCAGTGCGGCTGCTGTCGCGGAAAGCACTTCGCACGCAGGTTGTACGCACAGGATGTCCAGGAAGGACTGTTCTTTTATCTTACTCGTATTGTATTTGTAATAGGTATAATCGTATTTCAATAGGTATAATTGGAAAACAAGCATAAGTGTGTAAGTGAATGATCGATTTTTGTTGGTATTCCATATTTCATATTGTCCCAATTTCTTGCCGAAGCCTTCAGGCGGTGACTATATACATTTGAGTAGGAACTATATGTTCACCACAAATGATCACAGCAAAAGAGAAAGAAAAGGAATGACATTGTAAAGCAGTTGGAGTACAACAGTCGGCAGTAAATGTTCAATTCAAAAGTTATTAATGACGTGACATTGTGATCACCAAAAAATCTTTTATAATCCTACTTTACATTTTATAATTAAACAGTAGACTTGTTTTATTCAGTTATACAAAGTGTGTAGCGAAAATCATATCAAGAGAGGATTATCAAACATGTTTTCAGCCACGGGGGAATACCTTACTAGAATAATCCGCAATATTCCATTTATGGTTATTAGAAGTTTAATAGTCTTAGTTGAAATATCGTGTAGCAGAAATCACATCCAGAGCAGATTATCAGAGATGTTTTCACACACGGGGGAATATCTTACTAGAATAACACGTAGTATTCTGCTTATGATTATCACAAGTTTAATTATCTTAGTTGAAATAAAACGCTTTAATACCCGTAGATTATTTATGAAAGGTTTGTAGAAACAAAATAAATTAAAACTTTTATATTCAGAAAGTTGTAAATGTATTTATTCTATTTTACAGAACGTAATTGATTTTATATTGTTGAAACAATGCTGTGATATCTTCATTATTTATGTTTCTAATTCTCTAATTTCGAAACTAATTTTATTTAAAATGCGCTTTCACATTTCGGAACATTTATCGTTGAGTTCTCGTGCCATTCATTTCTCTCGCACACACAAAAAGACAAATCACTCAGAGATGTGTGTTTTTTAAATTCATACTTCATGTTTGCCATGGATGCGAACGTATTCCGCTTTGCGCGTGCGTGGAACGTTATTCATTTGATTTTAGATTCATTTAGAAAGTCATACGTCATCCTGAAATAGAGTGACATCATTCCATTTGCGCAGATGTACCCTGGGGAAGACTGCCCCATAAAACAGTGATGTGTCAATTATTTATTAACAGTATTGCATTCTCATGAATGCTGATAGAATTCTTGCTTGAATTTAAACATCAAACGAACATTTAATGTATGGTATTTAGCAACAATTACAGCACGCGTATAATAAAAAAAGTTAAAATGGAAGTTTTCTCTCTTTACAAATGATGTACCAGTGCATAAAGCATTTAAACCGTAGAATTATATTCATTGAAATAATATTCGAAACAACTGCTGCAAATATCGCGTGTTGAAGACATCGATTCTCTCGTTTGTTTGATGTGGCGCCTGGGTGGCGCCTGGGTAATCCTCGAGATAGGGTCTTATGCGAACGCGTCGTTGTTTCCGACCGTAAGGAGATCGTAAAAGCCGTTTATGAAGACTGCATCGATCCTGGGCGGCGCGGGCGGGCGATCTTTCGCGCCGAGTCCGGCCTTAGGGCGACGTGCGTGCTCGGGACGCTACACACAGACGGATCGGGCGAACGCGCGCACACGCAAACAACGGACGTAAGTGGGTGTGCTCGCAGTCGAGAAAGGGAAGACATTTAATCGTCTGTAAATAACAAGAACTCAGGCGCATACTGTAAGGGGCGGTGACGCCTGACCTGCCAGTTACTGCAGCTGTCTCTAAACAAATAGAAGTTACCACTGGTCTTTCATTGGTTGCTTGCGAGTCGCCGACCGTTGAACGTTCGGTATTCGCCTTACCCACCGCATATCGGTCTTAAGGTCACATCAAAGGGACCAAACATTCGCTGAACACATCAGCTGTTCGGGATTGGGCGAGCAGTAGCTCGCTGCTCGGCGAATACCCAATGTGTGTAGCCTCCTTAACAGTCAGCCAACTACCCGTCGGACGGCCTGTGTCCCTCCCAGAGGATCGAAAGTCTTCCGCCGCCTATCGTCGTAAGCGCCGCGCCGCGGGCGGAGGCCATCCAGAGCCCGCGGCGGCGGCGGCGCTTAATTGGAAATGAAATACGAAGCGGCGGCGGCGGCGAAGGCGCTCTTTGTGCGGCGCGGCGGCTCGTTAACCGCGGGGCGGCGACTGCCGCGCGCGGGATGGCTCTCGTAAATGTGGCGGCGGGCACCGCGCCGGGCGAGGATGCAAACGACGCCGAGGAAGAGCGAGAGGAGAAGAGAAGTCGGTTGCCAAACCGAGTTGGAGTATTAAAATGCGGTGGTAAAGTTGAACGCAGAGGAAGAAGAGTGCACCGAGGGAACTAAAAGTGAGGGGAAGAGGAAGAAAGGTCGGTGCGCGATGAAATCCGGAAGAAAATGAGGCTTAAGAGAATTAAGTAGTATGAACAAAGTGGGGAGAATAGGAAATAAGGGTTTAGAAAGACTAACTTAAATAATGCTGCGAACGTTGTAACGAAGAAATGGGGTGCAAGAAGTTGAGTGAAGTGAGGATGAACTTCAGGAGGAGAAAAGAGAGAAGAAACCTCGTTGTTGTTGTCGTTGTCGTTGTTGTTGTTGTTGTTGTTGCTGCAATATGATGTTAAATCTGTATGTGAAAGGGAAGAGGAAAATGAAAGGACGAAGAAAATGTAGAAAAGATGTGAAGAAGTGAGATATAATACTGAGAGGCGAATTAAAAAAAAGGCACGCTTGAATGACGAGACAGGACACAGCGGGGTTATCTCTGCCATTCTTTCTTGGGCTCCCAACAGCAACTTCTTAGCACTGTTGTAAACTTCTTGAGTTGAGGATGGTGATAGTGGGGTAATAAGACCTTTGTGATTACTAAATCATGAGGAGGCATTTCTAGGGTCTCCGTCGACGCGAAACTGCTGGTGACGAGATAGATAAAACGTCGGACAATTTGAGTCTCGACAATAAACGTGCGTTCGCAAAATTTCTGGATCACACCACTAACATAAATCAAGTGTCTGACGTGAAATTAAGGAAAGGATCTTATTATTACTCCGCAGATTCAACAGTGGTATTAAAACTGTGAAGTGGAAAACTATTTTGAGGTATACGAAGTAGAAGACTTATGAACTTATCTAATTTGCCTAGCTTTTATTTCTTGATCTCCATTTTTATACTCACATGATTTTTATTCCAACAGTCATAAACCATTCCATTTCGTGATAAACATTTCACAGTAGAAATTTCTATACTTTGAAAAATTTTGGAGAGATGTACGTGCTCAATAAAATTAATAAATACATCAGTATAACTCCTAATAATAAGACAGTTTTTTGCATAAATATGCACGAAATCGAAATACCAAGAATTCACAGCCAGTCTTCAGCATTAATCACTAATAAAATTCAACCTCACAAAACACAAAAGAGGGTTAGATAATAAACGGTAGTAACTGGGAACTGAATGCTGCTCACCTTCTCCACTCTCGTACATTTTGGTTCTTGGGGAATAAGAGGCAGCCGCCCTCATACATTCATCGTTATCTGTTCACGCGGCACGGCAGGCAGACCTTCGCGTCGCGATGTCCCGCCGACCTGCCACCTTCGCGGCGCCGTCACGCGAACACCTCACCGACCCCTTGCCCCCCCCCCCTTCACTTGCGACAGCTCCCACGCCGTCGCCCCTCCCCCTCACCCCCCTTTAGCGTTCCCCCATCCGCTCCACGCGACGCTCTCCACAATCCTCCAATCACCTCCTCGCTCAACTCCTCCGTTTCCTCTCCTCACTCCCCTCCTAGTCGCCGCTCAACCTCGCGCTTAATCTTCCCGTTCAACTTCTAGTTTCCTCTTCCCTCTCTTCGCTGCCCGTCCTATCCTTATCCCCTTTCTCTCTCGTCACTTCTAACGTTAAGTCCTCCCACTGCCCCATCCGCTCTACCTCTCATTTTCTCTCCCATTCCCCTCTTTCCTCAACATTCACGCCCTCCCCTTCTCCGCCCTGCGTAACCTCGCGGCCCCATTTCGCTCCACCCCCTCACTTCCTCTCCGCACACCTACACCCCTTCTGTAACGACACCCCACGCAGCGAAGTCTCTCCACATTTCCTACGCCTGCGTGCATCGCCTCCCGCAGCTCGAGCCGGGTCGCCCCCCCCCCCACGCCCGCCCCTCTCCCTGCGCCTGTCGCGCTCTTCAGCGTGGTGCATAAATCCTCGCGGACAGCGACCGCGCGCACGGGTGAGGCGCGATATGCAAATTCACGCCGCGCTAAAGGTCCCCGTCTCAACCGCCGCTCCGCCGTCCTGCGGCAGCTAGACTCCGCCCAATGAACGAGACTCGGAGGACGCAAAACAAAATCTCAGAGCAAAATGCTTTTAGGAATATCGAGAACTTTTTATTTCATTCGAATTTCGGACTGTAGTACACGGAAATTGTGTTTATAACGAGTCAACCCGTTTCCGGGTAAGTGACAAAGCTAGAATATTGAAAAGAAGAATAATCATATGCCACTCAACCAATACACTTACTCCACAATTCGTTTAATAAAGAATTCGTATATATATATATATATATATATATATATATATATATATATATATATATATATATATATATATATATATATAAGGTTTTTAATTTTTAAAAGCTTCTAAACTTGCATCGAATATTTGCCCTATCCCAGAATATTGAAACTGAAAAAATGGAGAAAACAATATTATTTCAGAAAATGTTCGTTCCAGAGATATAGCCACTTCAAAATGCATTGTATTATTTTGGCTTAGAGTTAGCACATTTAGATATGTTGCTCTTCATAGAGTAAACCTATATTACAAACCGCTATGTTTAAAAAGTTTATGAATTCTGAATGTATTCTGAGTGAAATATTGCGATATGTAATTATATTATTGGTTTAAAATTATTATGTTTGATCAGAACGTTTAGAATATCACAAAGAATGATGTAATAATTAGAAAAAAAACAAAAGGTGTGAAAAACATGTAGAAATTTATGACAAATATTACTTCAGTATATTTCAAATTAGTGGTTCCTGCTTCGCGCAGTATATTACAATTGCGCTACATGTCACGTGATTGTTAATCACGTTTTACGCCACGCTCTGCAAAAATTTTAATAGATGAGACACTCTCGTGAGTATGGGTTTGTTCTAAGTCCGTGTTTTGACATGGTTGTCAAGTATCCTATTGTTAAAACGTTCTCCCTGACGTTTGGGCATGCATACGCTATGACAGTCATGGAGAAATTTCATTTACTTCTCCGAGATAACTTCAAGAAATACTTCCGGCTGATATTTCACTATTGCAGGGTCAGAATATGCAGCTGGGAGGCACTTAATACTTGAGAGTGCGGCGGGTTGCGTACCTTCTGTTCAGGGGCGTTTGAATCAGTAGAGATGCATAAAATCACCAACGCACGTCTATGTGTTACAGACATACCAGCATTCCCATTGTATTAGTACTATGTTTATATTCTTCGCACAAATGCGAGCAATAAGTTGACAAAGTTTTATCGCAATCGGATTAACGGTACGGCAGTGTATAAAATACGAACAAACCAACATTAATATTTATATATTAGATGTATGAGATAACTTGCAAAACGATTACAGCCTGAGTTTCACATAACTCAGTGCTCTATCTGCGGAGTGTCACAAGGGTCTGGTTCTAATTTCAGTTAAATATGTGCAATATGAAACAAAAACATTTCTTGAGCGATTCGTAACCGTACTCCTCCATGCAGTGATTTTAAGGAAAGTTCCGAGATACCCAACGTTTCAAGGCAGCTCTCGGAGCAATCGTCTGGCTGGCAAAGAAGCTCCTCGCGTTTCGGGAGGGCGGCGGCGGCGGCGACCTCACAGCGGCACAAAGACGCCGGCGGTTCGATAGCGCCTCTGTGGAGGCGAGGCACGCTCTGCATTCTAGTGCGCAGCGCCGATATCGACAAGCAATTGTCACTTCCAAGAATGGGAAGCCTTTACAATTCGGTTTTCATCGCGTATATAGCACCTTCGAACGTGGCTTGACGTTAGGTGGCGGTGCTTGCAATTTAAAAAAAATCATTGTCGCATTGCCCTGATTGTTTTTAAATCTGAACGTTCCTTTGTGTAGGTTTGAACATTTTATTAATATCTGTGAATCGTTGAATATCTGGAGATATTTTAATGCATTTTTCTTGATTTCTCTTCTTTGTTATGCATGTGTGATTTAGTGAGTTATTTGTGGATTATTTGTAGCTATCTGCTTAACAAGAATATATTAGTATTTGTTTGTGGAACATCAATAACTAGATAAATTCTGCTGATAAGTTCCACATATTGGAGACAAACAACGATTTCGAATTACAACCACAGTCATACTTCAAGTAATCAAACATAAAAAGGTTATAACGTTACTACGCCTGTTGACACATGTACGAAGTTGGGGTTTTATTTGCAATTTTCTACTTTTATACGCGTATCACATTGATATAGGCATATCATGAAAATATATCTTACATTAAAAAAAATATAGTCACATTAATTTATGTGAGTTATTTCGTGCGAATATTCAGTGTTCCCGCCTTCACTTCTCGTCGTCGTTCTTCTCGTGATATAAATTCCTAGTACATTCCCTGATTTTCTTTTTCACATTTTCTGTTTCTGATTTTTCCACAAAGTGATATATTAGATCCTCCATCCTGATTTCAGAGCAAACTCGGAGTCTATTTTAAGACACCTCTCGCCGCAACTATTCTGTAACGGAATACAGCCACATTAAGAACCGACGTACTGAAGCAGCAATTTTCGTGCTTCAAGCTGCTTCTACGTGTCGCGCCGTCCAAATATTGATGTCCTGTCCAAACAGCTCCGCGCCTCCCATCTTCCCCCACCCCTCCTCTCCTCTCCCCGCCCCGCCCCTTCACGCCATGCCCCGCCCCTCAACTCCCCTCCGCACCCCGCCCCTCCCCTCCCTGCCACGCCCACGCGCGCGCCGTGTTACGCTCGGAGCAGCTCCGCTGTACTGCTGAGTATTTGATGTTTGACCTACTTCCCCTCAGAGTATCACTGACGCGAACTCAGGCAGCGGCCGCTGTCGGGCGTCGGCGCCGGCATTTGCTCTCTTTGGCGTTCGAGATTATTGCAGCAGAGAGCGAGGGATGCGGTCGGCCGGGCGGCGGCGGTGGTGGCGGCGGCGACGGAGGCGGAGGGCGCGCGCGTCATAGTTGGGCGTGTCCCATCAGCGCGCTCCTTCCGCCCCGCCCCGCCTCTCCCCTCCTCGCCCCCGCCTCTCTCCCTCCTCGCGCCGCCCACTCTCCCACTCCGCGCCGCCGGTCTTTTGAAGTGGCGTTTCTAGGCAGCGCGCTGCGCTCTTCATCCATCCTCGATCTCCCTCGCAGTCATCGCGCTTCGCTGTTCGTTCCGCAGCGCGCTCTCGTTGCTTTTGCTGACGTGTGTCTGTATATCGTTCCTCGTTGCAGTAACTGCTGTCGTTACACAGCTCCATGTTTTGAGTGCCTTCTGTGATTTATCTCGTTTTGATTTGCATATATCATGCAGATTTCCTGGGGTTTCTGCTTCACCTTCTTTCCCGATGCATGAATCGTTCTTCCACAATCAGTAGATATTTTCTCATTTTCACATTCGCTCTTCGATATTTTTCTTTATTGTTCACGCTTTGTGCAAACAATTAACCCAATTATTTAATGTGATCTCTCTCTTTATTATGCATCTTCCGACACTCATTTTCTTTTAATCTTTTGCTTTCGATTCTTAATCTAAACTTAACTTGATTTAGCCCTTTTAATTTTTTTGTTTTCTCTTTGTTCAATTTGTCACTCCACATGTACACGTAATCTTATGTATCATATGCTGTTATTGTTGCTGTAAAATATAAAGAAAATGCTTTTTTTCAATACGTCCTCCTCAGAGCACACCTATTGCCATATCATTTTCGTTACCCTGCAGTTGCACACACACACACACACACACACACACACACACACACACGTGCACTCACGACTCACTTGCGAGTTCATTACGGCTCCTTTGTTCTCACCTTACTTTATCATGTCGCGAACGCCTCTTCCTCCGTCTCTCACTTGCTCGATTGCCCGGCGTGGCGGGATCATCTGCACGATCGTTGCCCGCTCGCCCCGCCTCGCCCCGCCTCGCCCCGCCCTGCCCCGCCTCGCCCCGCCTCGCCCCGACCATTTCCTCCCACTCTCTTCCCGGGGCGGGCCGACCCCGCCCAGCTCCGTCCGCTGCCCCGCTCTCACCCGCGGCTGCCGCGCGGCTTAACCCGTCTGGCGGCGAGCAGCATTGATCAGCGGGGGCCGTAATGCTGTTAGCGTGTGACGAACGTCATCAAAGGGCTGACGTTCGGATCCAACATCCCGCTAACGCAATCGCCCGGCGCTAATGGCGTTAGAGGAGCGCTGCCGCGGCGACCTGCCGCCCCCGGCGAGGGCGGCGGCGGAGGCCGGGGAAAGTGGAAGCGAAGTCGAGGAGGAGGAGGAAGGTGGGGCGGGGCGGGGGGCGGGGGAACGGAGGCCGATGGAGGAGCGCCGGAATGGGCTGCGGCGAGGCGGATGCAGCCAAAGAGTGTGTGATGGTGGAGGTGCTGGGGAATATTCCTGAAAGAGAAATGTGACGTCGTAGGCTTCACCATGTGAGTGATAAATGTCGTTATAAGGAGTAGGTTCGTACCAGAAATTTTGTGGAAATTATAAAATGGTAGACATTCACTGAAGAGATTGCAGATGAAAGGAAAAAAAAATATTTCAATTAGGCTTTAAATTGTCAAGGCTACGTATTGAAGATGGTAAGCGGAGGTATGGTCGCTCTAGGGAGATATAAACAAATCAGTTACAACGAAAACGTATTTGGTACAGTACAGTAGTAGGGCTGAATGATAAAAGCCATGTGTCGAAAAAATCCGGTACGAGCCAAGAGGGTCGTAGCAGAGCCGAAAATTTGCAGGAAGTCGATAACATTGATAATGCAGATGACTGTGGCGACCACGAACATTAGCATCTTAGGTATTGCAGCGCGAAAAAGACTCGTTCGAATGCCCAAGTGGGCGACCACTTACAATAGCAACGTAGGTATTGCGCCGCGAAAAGGTCTCGTTCGGATGCCGAGGAGGGCGGGGGCGACGGCGGCCGCGACGAGAGGATAAAAGGGAAGCAGCCTTGGGGGGGGGGGGGGGGCGGCGACGCGCTTTAGGAGGAAGGAGAGGCGCCGCGGAAGCGCGATGAATCACCTGGGCGGTTCCTCTAGTGTCCCCGAGATTTTAGTGCTTGTCTGCACGACAGAGTTCATCCTTTCAGAGGATTCGAGAAATCGATATCTGCTTGAGAGAAAGAAACGCGAAAGATTGTGCGAAAGTTTTGCTTTGAAGTGGGAAGCATCATTTGACATTTTAGCAAAAAATGGACGTCTCATTAAGGTTGGAAACTTGATTTACAATCAAGCTGAGGGGGAAAATAAAAGATGCCTCAAATTTGGTGAGTGAAGAATCGATTGTAATTAAGTTAGGGAATTGTTATTCGTAATTAAACTGCTTTAACTCGATAAGAAGTGCATATTGAATGTTCAAACTGAACCTTTAGAGTAGGAAATATTTGAATTGTACTTAATAACATCTGAAAATACGAAGAATGGTTGCTTTAAACGATGCCCATTTGCTATGAGTTTTCATGGTTACTGCATATTTTCAATATTTATTATTTGTAAATCAGTTCCCGCCGTGATATGAATCAAAATGTTTGGTAATTCTATTGAGCATGAAATAACTAGTTGTATTTGGATATTATTGTTATTTTATATGGCTTTTACATGGATATAAAATAGAACAGTCGTTAAAAGAAGCAGGAAGAAATAAGTCGCCGTTAATTTCAGCTTCAGTGGCGTTCCAGGTAGCGTATAACAAAGTTCGCATACTAATAATCGGCCGAAGCCGTAGGTTTTTAAAGGAGGAAAAACAATTTTGTATGCCCTGTGCTTCCATGAGATTGGGAGAGGGTATATGATTCAGCAAGCCGTGGGCTATGTGTCCAGCGGCGTCCACATTCGTAGGTTGATAGTCTACGTCCGTGGCCCACATTCAAACGTCCCCCCTTCCCCGGGGGGTCGATAAGGACACGCAATGGCGCCCGCAGCGTCGCTGTCACGGAAGTCTGCGCCTCTTCAGCACGCCACCGCCGCGTCGCTGGCGGCGCCCCCCCCCCCCCCTCGGCACAACGTCATCACCCTAGCGCCCCCCCCCCCAATTCGGGAATCTCGCAGGGCTTGTCTTCGTATGATAGTGCTCGCGAGCAGACAGAAATCGTTTTTCGTAATGTCCGTGTTATATTATTATTACTATTATTATTATTATTATTATTATTATTATTATTATTATTATTATTATTATTATTATTATTATTATTAATTCTATTTATTATCTATGGTCTATTGATTTCTCTTTATTTTTTCGTGCTTTCCTTTATTGTATATTTATCATTCTTCATGTGTTCAACACTATTAGAATTTTCTTTCTTATGGACCTATATGTTTGTCCGTTCTTGTACGATGAAACTAGTACATTCATCTAGCATCATTGCTTCAATTGACAAACGTGCACAAACCCATATTTTCCGAGATATTGAATTGAATAAAAGAGGCAAGAAATGTTTTATAATTCAATATACAGGTAAATTAACTCAAAAATGTGAAAATTATTCGTTACTGTAAAGAATTCTACAAGAAATTTCTGAGTAAATTATTTTAGTTCTGTAATTTTTTCAAATATTTTATTCTCATATCTTTATTACAACTGCAATATGTACATTTCCACAAATACTGCGGGTTTTGAGGCAGAAGTGTGCTTTACTTTACCGTTATTCTTAACAAGGTGGTGTAAAAAAGGAATTCATTTGTTATTAGATGAAAGAGATCTAACTTTGCTGGGTACTACTGTAGATAGTATTTTCCTTTTCAGTGACGCTTTTATCATCCTGCCTTGTATATTACTTTCGTGTTTTTACAATACTCGTATGTTGCTTAAAACCAAGATTCTAATCGTTGATATTCCCTTTGTTCCTTTCCGGTCACTGTTAATTTGTCCTGTATACTGATGAGAGTTTTAGATTAGTTCCATCGCTCATTGAATTTCTTAATTTTTTAAATGGAATTGGTATGGTACACTATTGGTACGTCGAAATGGTACGGTACACTAATTCAATTGGCTGTAACGTTTTTACTGGTTAGTGGTCGAAGTAGTTGAACATGAAAAATATTAATATTTTTGAACGAAGTGTTACGGATAACACGCACTTCAGTTAAAGATACAACAGAAAAACGTGTTACTAGTGCTGATAATTTTAATTAGATCAATCGAACTGGCTTCTTTGCTATGATAAAAAAACAAATTATATCTATTCAATTATTATATTACGTAACCATGTCATTAAAACTTTGTTAGTAAGACAGTTCACCGTTATCCGTTAGCACATTAGATTGCTTCTACCTATTACACATAAATTTCATGTATTAGTGAATTCCTCGTAGACCAGTATACCGATAGTTTATTATCAAACTAGTGTGTATGCACACCAACAAGAAACAGAAGCTTGCTTCCTTACGCACGTTGTTCAGCCTAAACGAGGCTATCGATTGCATTAGGGTGACCATACAATTGATCGGGGCAGCCGACTTATTCGAGACTAACTTAATGTGACCTTCCATAACATATTTAGCAGCAATTTCATGGCAATTTTTTAAGCAAAATAGTGTTTTCGGAATTTCTTTCTAAACCTATGCATGATGCTAGTAATTGCATTTAACCATTAATTGATGTGAAATTATAATATAAGAATATGTGTTCATGTGTAAAGAATATTATTTTATCGTGATTTAGCTTATATTACATATTATCATGAAATTTCTGGGAAAAAAAAAACTTCCGAAAAAGAAACCAACAATGATATTGACAATGGCATCTAAGCCACTGCCCTAAATAGAGTACTTAATATATCAATTCTATGTTCCTGAAAGTAGGAAACTACTTTGATACTTAATATTCAGAATGCTCGTGATTCAAAATCGAAGTGAAGTTTCGAGAAGCGCGAGTCGAATACTCCCATCATTACAGAGAAGCACCGTGTCGTGACGTAGCGGCCGGCAACCCGCAGTACAGAACGGGCGTGCAGTGGTGCTCCATGCGCAGGGGCTACAAAGCGGCGCGAAGGCTTGTCCGTGCTCTGTTCTTGCGCGCGCTCTCCTCTGCCAAGTTTACACAAGCGCACAATTAACGCAGACACCGCCCTTTGATCGCGCGCTGCGCCCGCGCCCCGCCCCCTTGCCTCCGCCCCGCCACCGTTCTCTCTCCCGCTTACCGCAGTCTTATCCTCCCATCACTGCTCACCCCCTTTCTCCCAGGCTCGCCCCGCCCCACCTCGCTCTCCACGCCTCGCTCTCCACGCCCCGCTGATTTTCCCTTCGCCTCCCCGCTCCATTCGGCCGGTACGGCTCGCCACACCAAGCTCGTCCACCCAACTTTCCTTGCCCCGCTCTGGTCGCCCCGTCCCGCGTCCCCTCGTCCCTAACCCGACCCTTCACATTTCCCTCCGCCTCACCCCACCTCTCGGCACCGCTCCCCGCCTTTGCCCGCGCTCGCTGCTCTGGGGGTGGGAGTGGGGGGAGCACCGGGCCCTAGGGACCGGCGGCCCCGCTTTGAACCGTCCCAGTGGACCGTGACTCGATCATCGTTTTCATAAACGGGCGCCAAGTGCTGAGTGCTTCCCTGTGTTGCGGTGTTCGGAGTGAACTGAAAGGGGCAGCTACTTTGCGACTACCTTGCCGTAATGGCTTCTCAATAAAAGCCTTATATTTTCTCCGGGTATGTTTTAGTCTTGTTTTGTGGAAGACGTGCGGTAAAGTGACGTCGGATTCGGCGGTACTTTAGAAGGGGATTCTGAAAATACGTTTTACGGTGAAATTTTGTTGAAGTTAAAAAGGGTAGAGTATTTGCTAATCTGTTTACCACAGTTACTAACGCACTGTAACTAATATATAGCACGGATCAAATTCTTCAATTATGTTTATTTTATTCAATAATAGGTACATTTTGCTATGTTATATCAAAATACGTTGTTTGTATTGCGAAAACACACGTTGCTGATTTTCCAATTCTAAAATAATTTTCTCTTCTGTTGCAGGAGGAGTGAATTTTTAGGATGTATGTCCTTTGCTGTGAAGCATGCAGTTAAGAAGGTGAGTTATAATTTGATTTTTTGGTTATTATAAATCTATATTAAATGTTGCAATACAATATGAAGTTCACCTGTAAGTATAATTGTGATAAAATATATTTATATGTGCTTAACAACAGAAACGCAATGATGGGTCATTATATCATTCTTTACCTCTACTAGAGAGAGTGGCCTTGGCCGCAGAAATATATCGCATCCCCAGCAACACATTCTTCAACGATCGCTCGCAGGGTCTTTGAAGTCGTTGGAAGAGGGCCGTGGAAATCCGTTAAAACATCATTGGGAAGTCCATCACAGGGCCGTCCGTCGTACGGCTTCCGGAAGCCGTACTTCAGGAGGCCGCGCCTGCCGCTTTCTGGGGCGCCCCTCTCCGCCTAGCTCCGCCTCGCTGTGCTTTGCCCTTCCTCGCTTTGCGTCGCTTTGCCTCGCTTTGCGTCGGCGGCCGTCCGCGATTGCGTGCGCCGCCGTTATCGGGAAAGCCATTCGCCTCGCTCTGTTTCGGAACCGCGTTCGGCTTTACGACGCTCCGAATCGGGCTTTCTCTGCAATTTTCTCGAAACCTGATCTTGAAGGATGCACTTCCAAGTGCGGGCCGTAAAAGAAAACGATGCGTTTCTGCGCGTCCGGGGAATTCGAAGCAGCAGCCGCCGTCGCCGCCGTCGCCGGGGCGCTCGCAAATTGCGCGACGCACCAGAGGACGCGACGCGACGGGAGGAGGCGGCGGCGGAAGCTGAAAGGGCGGGTCGGATGACAAGGCGGAGACACACTTTCTAATCGGCATTTACAAATGTATTTGGTTGCAGCGGAAGTTCGGTCGGCGTGCTGCCCTAGTCTCTGAAAGGCTGGTGTGGTTAAGGGGTTGCTGTTCATTGCAGAGATAAGGGGCCATGAATAGTTGCCGTGCCGTTGAAAACATAATACTTCATATATGCACGGCGCCATAATTTATTTGCTTATTTGCGTTATTAATTTGTTAGGGTAAAGGAGATACTTCTGAGATAATCGAGGATGATTTAATGAGTAAATGATAACGATAATGAAGATGGGTTGAATAATGACGGATGGAGAATTGGTATGATGAGAAGCCGAGGAAACTGGAGAACCCTGAGAAAATCTGCTTAGAGCTTGCTTTGCCCAACGCAACTACCACGTGAATTAGCAGAGGGAAACCTGGGGCTCAGCGTTGGAAGGCGTGAATTGAGGCATGTAAGAGAGGCAAATAAAAACAGGACCCCGAGAAAACCTGCCGAGGGCTTGCTTAGCTCACCTCAAATTCAACACCAATTGGCAGGGGAAAACACGTGTAAGACGGGGGCATGCACGAATGGGAAATGAATTTGCTGTACGGCTTCTGAGTCCATTACCGCTCACAACTGCCAATTTACAGACCTGTGATTCGACCACCCCTCGCTTGATACAGTTCAATACAGTTGTTTGTGTACCTCGCCTGCCAGGGTCACGCTTTCTCTTCCATGGAAGCCTTTTCCGATATGTGATAATTCTTGTGTCTTATCTTTCATTCAAATTAAACATCTCATCCGTAAAAGAGTGTGATCATAATAAGTAATCCATATTTTAGAGTTTAAAAGTTGACTAAAGTTTTGTTTGTGCAAAGAAAATATAATTATAAAAGTGATCTTTTTTGACAAACTTTTGTGTTAATTACTCATTTAATATGGAAGTCTTATCAAAATACATGTTTCATCGTGTTAATAACGGATCGTGTCAGAAACAAATATATATATAATCCAAAAATGTTTATAACATCACAATTTCCGGGATTAAAAACATGATTTCATTGTTTATTGTATCTATTATTATTTATAGGTTTTTAAAAGTGAATATATAAATG
The DNA here is from genome assembly GCA_038098605.1 of Gryllus longicercus. Classification (NCBI taxonomy): domain Eukaryota; kingdom Metazoa; phylum Arthropoda; class Insecta; order Orthoptera; family Gryllidae; genus Gryllus; species Gryllus longicercus. The sequence goes on along the minus strand of JAZDUA010000015.1, from coordinate 2,060,181 downwards.
TATAAGTAATTTTATAAATTGAGCAGAATTTTATAAATTGATTCAGCAGTGCATTCTTACATGACCCAGGCATGCTCGGATAGACTTATTTCTTCTAACATAAATGTTTAGATGTGTCGCAGTGGAGCTTATAATAATAAGAACGTAAATGTAAAATAATTTTTTCATTTAATTGATTGAAAAAGGAAAAATACCATGTACATTAAAACCTTTTTTAGTTACATTGTCGTCCAAAGTTTTAAGATTTTGAATATATGTAAATTCTGTTCTTTAAACGAGAATATACCTAGATATTCAGGACTGAGTAATTGCTGATTTTGAAATATCTCAATATAATGAAATGAAACTTGTAATAAATTAATTCCGTAAATATAGTAATTAACGAAAGGAGTGTGTAAAGAGGGGGATAATTGCATGAGCGGTATGTTCAAGAAAGCGAGCGACGATACGACTTTTTTTTGCAATTATACGACTTTATGCACTTTACGTACAATATTTTTTAGCTTCCTTACAAGAATAAGTTAAATTTTAAGAAATTCAAGCCCATCTTTCCAATCAGGGTCGTGACGTAGTATTGTTATTGACAAAGATATATTTTAATGAGCCTTGAATTGTTTAGTTTTTTGCACGAAATATTTGCAAATGAGAAGATATTTGAACATATTGCTGATAAAATTTTAGAAGAAGCTGACAAAGTAATGAAAACATTACTTCCCACGAAAAGTGAAGACAGGTATGAGAGAAAGGAAAATTATCAGAGAAAGGAAAATAACAATCCGAAATTTCTCTCTGACTCCTCGAAAACATGCTTTGTCCCTAGGTGCGACAGTGACATTTTTCATAACTTGCAATTTAATCCCCATTTTAAGATGGCCCTAACAGTAGACATTACGGCACAAACCCCAACCCTTGCATGATATACATCACTGAATTGCCGGTAACCGTTTCAAACGCTTGTTGCTGAATGACTGAAATAAAGTCTGCCTACTAAAGTAGATCCCAATAAGGAAAAGACTGGAATCGTCTTTGAGTACCCAACAAATTTTATTTTGAATTCTACATTTACAATGTTTTTATGAAACTGCTTATTTTGGTGTGGCGACGTGACAAACAGCAAAATATCACGACGAGTAACTACTAAAATAAATCTGATATTATCTTCTACAACAAATGTACAGCTCTGTAACAAGTTGCAAGTATCATGCGAGTGGTTAATATCATTTCATATTTTTACAGTTTGTTAGAAAAACCTTTAAGCTACTGTTTCCGACATACTCTGTGTCTACGACGTTCTATGTTTTAGGTGCAGGAGAAATGTTCTAAATTGTTTGTTTTTTTCTTTTTTTTTTCGAAATCAAATTTTCGCTACGCATGAGATGTGAGAATGTTTAAAAATATTGCTCTTTCGTAATTTACAATATCCGGAAATTATATACGTAACATTAGATGTTTGTGACTAATATCTTTGTCACGGGAAGTGTAACTACGAACAAAATGGACTTGCATGTTGCGAGGTTTCGATGTTGGTGAGATTCTTCATTCCGAATGTCTTGGTAATAATTGATGGTGTCTGATAGCGCGAACCATAAAACAAACGAGCTTCTCTCGGTGGTTGTTCCTGGTGTAAATTATACTCCGGCAACTTAACAGCAACTGGCGCAATCTCTGCGGAGGGCAGAAGGTAGGTTTAGATATTCTTTATGAGCAGAACCGAAATATCTACTGTTGCTTCATGGGCTGTCGATTATGTTTTATTGTGATTCATGCAGGATTTTCGAATGGGGATTCTGAATAAACAAATAAGATATGTTTCCTCACAGAAAATTAATTTTGACGCATTCAAACATTGTCTTTGTTTTCCAGAGCATTAAGAACATGTTCATGACATCACATTGTTGTCAAAATATTATTTCTCTTCGTACAACGTTAGAATGTTGAACTAGGGGGAATTTTGCAGCAAACCGAAACTTTCCTCCTGTTAGTTATAACTCAACAACTTAAATTTTTAGAGAAAATGCACGGCATCATTTAAAAATCTAAAATTGGAGATAAATTGTTTTAATATTTTAAGTGTAGGTCAGGAACGAAAAATAAGCAAATGTTTGCGTTTTTAACAGTCCGAGTTTTTAAGGAAACTAGTAACTCTTCCTTATTTATAAATGCACTTTCTTCTCTCGGAAGAAAAAATAAAGAAACAATGTGTCGCCATTTTCTAGAAAAAAATGAAAATGTCAGAGAGGCTTCGTGACACCAAAAACTTAAATAGCCTAATGATCTTCTGAACGACGCAAGTACATCATACATCTTAAACACGTTTTTAACACGTTTCAGCTCAACAGCTTCCAATCTGACAGTTATGTTTGACACACACATTTATTCAGAAATAAAAAAAAAACATACATACAAATCTATATACTTACAATCATAAATATAATCATACCCCATCACATCATAATCATACATGTAATCGTACATACAAACATACATAGTACATACGTAATGTATTGTGCATACATGAATATTTTTGGGGTACAAAATTACATGTATCTCCTCACCACCTGCACCAATCTTGACTTTCTTTCGAACAGCACTGCCACACTTTATTTGTGACGAAGTTCCAACCGAAAACAGGAATATTACAGCCGAACATTTGTTATCTTCTTGTTGAGATGGTTCCAATACTTTTTCTCTCTATACTGTAGTAAAGGGAGGAATATAGTATAGTACGCAAAGGAAAAGTAAACATTATTGTAGCAAATTCAGACTTCTAACCAGTTTCCTAAGCCATGAATGAATTTTTGCGTTATGAAAGTATTATTTCACCATTCACTAGAGAGTACTGTTAATTATGTGGGTAAACCAATCTGGTAGTTTTATTATTGTTCGTCAATGTATTATGCCAGATAAGTCGCACAAAACTCGCATGTTGTCCAGTTTCGACACTATATGAAAAGTAACTTTGTATATATATTTGTATTTTTGTATGGACGTTAATTCACATGGCTATAATAGGAGCTTGCGAAAATGTACGTGATGAAAGAACCTGGCTTCAGCATTGACCGAAACAATTTTACAATAGAAGCGGTAGCACTGGGAATTACAATCGATCACTTTAACTTCCACGTTTCGCATGCACATGTCATTAGAAATGTACAGACTGTCACAATAAATATTACAAGCTCCTCAAGTGTGTAGGGGGTTAGAAAACTATCACTTTTAGCTATTGAACATAATGTGAGTAATCTCGTATAAGAAGTAATACACATTTCATTTTTAATATCACATCCCTATTTGATAAGCAACTCATTCTGCCTTGGTGCTTGACAAGAACACGTTCTGACACAGTTGAAGCAATTTGTACTTGCCAAACACCATTACAGGGTAAGTTGTTCTCCAATCAGGGTTAAAAAGCGTAATGTTCAACGTTGTATGTTTGTAACTCGAGTTAATATCTCACATCACGTTCATTGGCAGAAAGTGATCGTGTTCGACCCTCCTATACATGTCTTAGAAGTTCGTAACATTCATTCTGAGACCTGCTGTATAAAAGAGGGTAGCAAAATATAAAACGAAAAACGCATGCAGGCGGTGGTAGGGCCTATCGGGTGTGACGCTCCGCCATCGCCGTCGATCACGGCGGAATCCCGCTTCTTACCACCGCAGCGCTGATCTGGGTGCGGCGTCAGCGTGTCAACTGAGCTGTAAATCTCGCGTTCCCAGGAGGCGATGCGAAAACAGGGCGTTGGTCGGGGCAAGGGAAGGACAAGGAAGAAGAGTGAGGGGGACTTGCCTCCGCTGTGACGGAAATGCTGCGACTGTAGATCAGGCGGTGATATTAAAGAGGTGAATGATAGCGTGCGAGTTGGAGACATGACAAAAGGTGTGAGGAATTTTAGATATGAAAGATTTGTTTAAGATTCTTTTGCTTTAGATCAATTAAAAGATTAAAACAGATGTTGGATGACTTAAAGCGAAGCCTGTGTGAGACTCGACGTCCCACAGCAGTATTTGCGAACAAACCTTCATATGAGCTCTTAACATAAATTGATTTTCTAATCCCGTTCCGGCAGAATTTCTAAAAGTATTACTTCAGTCTAACAAATTGTACTGAATATCAGCGTATCACGCTCCTGCAAGATCTCTTGTGTTCTCAGTGATGCACATTTCTACACAAAAATTCCTCACACCAAAAGAGTTGCATCTGCAAAAACTACTCAAATACATTAAAACTAGGCTTGTCATCCAGACAATAGTTGATCGAAAATTTGTTGAATTTGGTATCTAGATATTGTTTCGACTGCAGTGCCCCTCAAATAAATAGAAGAAACACGTGGAGGCATGTAGTTCTAAAACTGTGCAAATGGGCTTGTTTCTTTAGCGTTCAACTTCTATATTACCTTCAGACTTAATCTCATATACGTGCCAGCTATGACACACAATTTTAAAACTAGACAATATTTTCTACATCAAAATAGAGGCACCACAATAAATAACTAATTTTTGAGAAAGGTGAAACAATTACAATCAATAAAGAAAGTGAAACTTAAGTTTTTTAAATGCATATCATATAAAATTATTATTTGGTGTGTAGTTTCAATCGTGCCAAAAGAACTTTACTTCTGTATAACGAAGTAACTTTAAAAGAAGGAAAACAATAAGTTAAATTCTGAATTGATTCTGCAGAAGCGATGCGGTGGTGTATGTAATGAAATAAAATGAATGTGTTGTAAAAGATGAATTACGTTCATTTTTCACTTGAAATGTGAAATAGAGAATAAAATTCAATGTGTAGTTTATGCCAACATTTGGACTCTGCATACCATGAGACATGACGCTAAGAGAGATGTAGTAAAAAGATTCGGAAGTTCGTCCTACGATGGATGGTGAAAAGGGAGTGAAGGACTTGGCAAGGGAATCCTAGTAAGTGGTGGTCAAGAAACAAAAAGCGCGGTTCTGGCAGACGCAGCGAGAGCTAACAGTTGGTACAGATATTTTTGGGAAGAAAAAATATTTCAATACTTTTGCGTGCTGTATTTTTTCAGTTTGTTGTCATGGATAGAACTTAAAAAATTAATAACGTTTCATATATCGCTTCATTAATATGTGAAATTTGGGAATCTAATAGTAATTTCTTCGAATTATATGAATTTTGCGGTTTTGAGTTCTGCCTCTCCCTCTCACACATATTTAGTTGCATATTCTGCACGTCTCTGAGTATGTGGAGTAATATCGAGAAGCGCCGGACCAGCAAAAATGTCATAGAATGTTCAAAAAGATATCATTCTGTAGATTATGGTGTGTGAAACTAGTATTTGAGACCTTTGGCCTCAAAATGTTGGTTTTGAATGCCCTATAACGCTTTTTTTACATTATTCAAATGATAGTAAAAAATCCTGTAGTGTGTTGCGGGTTGCGGTTGAAATGCAGATTAGTTTTGTTACGGAGATGAAGCCAATAAATCAGAGAAAATTAAAATTGATCCAGTCGTTCTTAAGTTATATATAATGTAACTGATCCGGCATTGTTTTAAATATATAGAGATTATTATTATTATTATTATTATTATTATTATTATTATTATTATTATTATTATTATTATTAGCATAAAGAGCCAGAGCAAAATGTGGTGGCCGCTGTGGGACTACATGTTGAAGGGAAAGTGGAGCACGGAATATTGCAGCTGGGGCGCGGGCGGGCGTGCGACTCGGGGGCGGGCCCAAGAGGCAGCTGCACGCCGGCGCGTAATTAGCGCGATAAACAAATGAAGGCGCCGACGGGCAGGGGCGTGGGGGCGGGGCGGGGGCTGAGTTCCGCCTATTAGCTGGTGGGCGAGGCGCGAGGCGCGGCGCGGTGGCCCGGGCCCTGGCCCAGGCGATCGACAGCGCCGGAGGCCGGTGATTGCCTCCGGCAAATGGGCCCCGGCCCCGACCGCGCCTCCACGCCCTTCCGCTCACTCCCCCCCCCCAACCTTCTCGCTTCGATCTTAGCAACGCGCCTGTGCAGCGGCGTTTGCTTGGTATTATTTTCTCGTGTTGCTTACATGATTAGCCGTTTTTGGCTGTACATATATTTATTTCATTCAAGTGTTGTGCAAGAATCTCTGTTATGTGTATTTAGTTTCCTTTGTTTTGAAATTAGTTTTCCTCCTAACCTTCCTATTTATGTTCTGTTTCATTGCATTCACCTACAATCTTCTGTGCTCATCGTACTTCACGTGTTTTTACGTCACGTTTTCTCGCTTTTTTTCTAGTTTTCTAGAGATAGTTCATTGTTTTATTATTACGAACGAGTAAATCGTGACATATGATCCTGTACTTAATATTCACGATAAATATAAGTACAATTCAAATCTTGGTCTTGAATATATGATTTTATACCAGATAAAAAACTTTCCGATGTGTATCATCTCCGATTTCTATCTCTCAAGTTCAGTAATATTCATCCTCTCTAAAATATTTGAAAAATCCTATGCTGTATGAACATAGGGTACGTAATCGAATTAAATACTTCACAGCACTTATACATCTTCTTAAATACTTACATAAATATGTCCTAGTGCATTCTATCGGCTTAGTACCCATGTTTTGCTAGATCAGTTGGCACCTTCCTCCTCCTCGCAATGGAATATCCAATCGGCTTTGCTCACCCGCTCGTCTGCCGCTACACGCGCTCTCGCCCTCCCGTTCATTTCTCTTCCTCTTCCCTGCGCCTCCTCGCCACTCCCCCACTTGTTTACTCATGAACCATTCGCGCTGAGAAGTTATGCACACAGCTCTCGAGACTCCCCGCGCTGGAGATGAACTTTCGGGATTAGCCCGGAGATTCCTATTGGGCGGAGGGCACGCTCTCCTCACGGGCTTTTTTGCGGCGGGAACATCAGTAGTGGGAGCTTAGCGTTGACTGCAGTCGCTAGAGTCCCTAGATGCAGAGAGTACAGCATTCCTTTGCGTCTCCGAATCCATCATTTAAATCTGGTTGAATTGTACGTTATTGAGTGAGTTAGGAACAACCGATCTACCCAAACTGAGCAAAGTGGCTCAGGGTGTCGCGCGCTAACTCCGCATTTCGGTGGACCGGGTTTAATTCCCGTGCCGACCATCCTGACCGGGGTTTTTATGGGGTCCCTCGGTCATCCTGGCAAATGCTGGAAAGTTTATACTGAAAGGCCATCACTGCAAGATCGGCGACGCTATCCAAATACTTTAACTACGTGAAGTCACGAAGGTTAAGTGAATTTGAGACATCGTGGGTTCCTCGTTGAGTGGCCGACTAGAAAGCCCGGTCTCTAACGGTGCCAAGGCCAATTTCCCTTTACGGGACTTACAATATCTAAATACAAACACAAAAAATCTACCCAAAACCAACGTTAATACATTCAAAACTCCCCAAAATGTCTTTGATTTTATCATTTCTCCTTAATTCCTGAATGCTGCCTGTCGAGGCTATCTGGTGAAAGGATATCAAAATGGTGACTGGCGTTCAGGATCTAGCCGCCGCTGTTTGAATGCACACTCTGTGTTTTATCTGACCAACTTTTCGTTCGGGGCCACGCGACGCGCGCAAGACGCCCACCGCCGGAGAGAAGTGGTCGCAACCTTTGAACTCTCGTTAAGATTGCAGATCGCGAACAGATGAAATCGTATTCGGAGAGCTTTGAGGAAAACACTTTGCGGTCGGACGTCACGGCGCGGTTTTTGCAGCTGACAGTGAACCTACCCACTTTCTTGTGCTCTGGACTGCGTTTTGTGTGCTGAAGGGGTCGGAATGCAATTCGATAGTGAAGGGTTGAATTGCAATCTGTCGCAGGACATGCACGCATTGTCTTTGTGAAGTGCTACTAGTGAAAAGGTTTTGGGACACAGGAAAACAATATTGTTGTACCAAGGATGAAATTAGCTTTGTATCGTCTCTCAGCCGTATTATTTCCTTTTTATGTGAATTATCAAGCTCGGTTGAAGCAGAAGCAGTTCGAGAAGTCTCCGTGAGGTGTCTCGTGTACAAAAATAATTAATCAAGGTATATAATACCTTTATCCTAGTAATACTTGAAAAATTTACCTACGGAGATATCATCGCCAACAGTCCTACAAATTCATAATATTACGTAAACTTTCTCTTCCTTCTTATTATCTTGCATTATGTATACTGATAAATCTATACTTTCCTTTTAATTCTAAGGAAAAACTTTCTCCTTAATTCAAAAAAATATGTTTATTTGTTGCGATATTAGCCGAAACACTGGGTCTGAACCAAGAACTAGGAGTGTAACTGAAAATTTCATGAACACCAAAATATAAATCAATGATGTCATGCCACTATTTAACATACTAATGTCTCAAAAGAAGTTTGTTTTTATACACAGTTTATTTTACTTCGTATTCCTTTCTTTAAAGTATCACTTAACATATTTGTGAGTTAACTTCAATATTTTTTAAAAGTATTTATTTACATTTTTTCAAATTTTGCTTTAAATCGTGATTTGAAAACGGTCTAAGAGGTCTTTTTTAATGTAATGCAGGCATTAGCTTCCACTATTTTCTACTCTCTTTTTTTAGGGGCTTTTTCCTGCTTCAGGGGATGCCGATTTCGGCTACCTGAGCTGGGTAGCCACTATGTTCCTCCTAGGGACACATTTACTCTACACCTTTTTACACTAGTATCTGACATACTTGCAGGCTCCACGGTCTGTGGTCAGAAGACTCACAAGCCCTTCCGCGACAACACACATACATGAAACACAAGGGACTAACAACCATGCCCACGGCGGGACTCGAAATCACGATCCTTCCGACCGGGTCGCTGACTCGGCACACGCGGTAGTCACCTCGCCCCTCTACATCGGTCACTATTTTCTACTCTTTAGCTACACTATTTTCATGAACATCTTTTTATTCTTTTTTGAAATCTAAAGGAAATATATTTTTCAATAAATAGTTTGATAATTGCCGACGAAACTGATTGTACGAGTTATCAATGATGGTGTGGCAGCAATTCTCGTGGAAACGATTATTTACATAAGCTAACCAAATAATTTACAACATAGAAATTATATATTTATGATTAGGCAATTTTTTGGCATTTGTTGATTCAACAAACGGTTAGAGCGTTCGCCTCAACCTTTGAGTACATCGAAAATAATTTATAATTTCAAAATTTTAGTTGTTACTCTGTTAAAACTATTAGACACGTTTAATACGATGCATTTATAATTTTGAAACAAAACTATACAATGTCCCTACAAGTATTTCGCACTTCATACAGTGAAGCCCTGCACCGTGTCTCTTCACGCATGCCCGGTTGGTGGTAAATTCTCTCTATTGTTTACCTATTCTAGTTGTTCATGACGAACGTTTTATTGTAAACCTATTTTTCGGAATCAACGCCCTACAAAACGTGAATTCTGATTATACAACGTGTTAGGGGACGTAATTTACTACAAATAGGAATAATAATTATCCACATTTTCGATATCAGGTGCCCAAAAGGGAATTTTTCTCATGAAAAATTGTCGATTTTAGCTGGAGCATTTCCGTACAAGGAAAATAGTATACGAGAAAGTAAAAAGACGGGATAAAAATACATTCAACGTACTAAACCATAGACTTTAGCATTATTGTTCTGAGAAAGAACTTTACCCTCTTACCTATAAAAGTTTTCAAAAATATGTAGTTAAGCCTAATTATAACATTTATTTTTGTGTAAATAATATATATTTTTATGTGTTTATGTATTGTATACAATTATAGAATGAAAAAGGTTCCATTAATTAGTCATTATTCAAGAACAAGTTACACGTTTGCCTCTATCTGCTTGAAAGATCTCTTCCTTAAACCACAAGTGTTCTTCATAGCGACCCTAATCCTTAGATCTAATTTTTCCAGTAGTGTTTCCCGCCCCGCCCGAGTCGTCTTCTGATCCGTGTGTGACTGTACGCGTGTGTTGTTTGGTGCCTGCAGGAAATCAGCGGCTCCTTCCGGCTGCTGTCGCAGAGCGCGGGTCGCACGCAGCACGCGCCCGCTACCCCTGCTGCGGCTTCCTCGGCCGCCGCCGCCCCCTCCGCCGCCCCCGCAGGCGCCGCCGCCTCCGGCCCCGGCGCCGTGAGGGACCGCCGCTCCGACTGCAGCAGCGTCGAGGAGGTACTCAGCGTCAGCGAGTCGGATGCGGCTTCGACCCCCGTGCACGGTGAGACCCCCCACCCCCACCTCCACCCCACCCTCGGCGTGACTTCCGCTTCAGCCTTTGCTTCTCCCCGGATGGTCCCTACTCCTTTGTAGCTCATAAGATGCTTTAACTCTTCGACTCTGTTTATCCGATACTTACGTGGATTCTGTTTGGGGTCGTTTTTGACCCCCAAACGTTTTATACAATAATTTACAAGTATTTGATGCAGGAATGTTATTTGGGATTATAAATTGAGAAAACGATGCGATTTATTTGTTTTATTTACTATATTGTACTAAATAACAAAGAATAATGTTATTAAAAAAACATTCTTGCCCATCCTCACATATGTGTCTATCTTACCAGCATGAGAATGTTTGTAACAAGGCTACCAAATCGTAATAGACAAATACTTCAAATTGTTACTCAGAAACTGCAACATAATATTTCAAAACGGAAATGGAAACAGTTTTTTTTAGAAATTTTCTTGTAATTTAGTTCTTAAATGTATGGTTAACTCCAACCGCACAATAATTAAATTATTTCCAACAAAAACAAACTTAGAAAATCGAACAGATTCGAATCACCACTGCCAAGCAAAATTATTTAGAAGCGGAATGATGGATAAAGGGATTTGTACTGGGGACAATATGCAGACACTGTACGTAATACATACTGTAAATAGTTCCGCCGAATATTTTCTGTTAAGATACAGTTGATCTCAAATTGTTCGTTTCGTAATAGCTGAGTTTTGGCGTCAGATATTTGCATTTAATTGTTTCCATTCGCAACGTTGGCGTAAAAACTCTTATTGACGATTTAGTGCTTTTTTTATGAAAACTCCTGTAGACAAAGTCAGTGATGACTGATGACAATAGTCTCACAATCGTGCTGTTAAACACTCTTGTGTATGGCAGTTAGTGGCAGTGTTCAAAATGATATAACAGCCATTTCTTCCAACCATATTGGTATCACGACTATTGCTTTCAACCATGTTTTTCCAACTTTGTTTTTGCTTAATAAACTTCGCCCTCGTAATGAACTGTGCAAATGTTTACACCTCCGTCTCTTTCAATTTAACAGAGATGAACAAGAAATACAGAACGTTTCACCCACGAAAAGTAGTCAAAAAAAGTTAACTTGCGACATTTTGTACACGCCCCTTTAATTTAGTACCCTTGTTCCGGAAGTCAGAAGTTTCGGGTAAACAACTTCTTGTCGAAGACGTACGTATTATAAAAAAGAAAAACAACCAATGCACGTTCTTCTCTATATTTTTTAAACTTTAAAAGTTAGTTGGGACAAACTTGGATGCGAACTTGTATGTAACGTTACAGTTGACCTCTCTTCTCACAGTTTCTGTAGTGTCTGTGCTTATTACTAATGCATCTTTTCTATTTGTCTTTTAGCGATGGAGCGACGGAAAACTTGCGCGAAGAAAAAAGTCGCAAGACCTTCCTCTGGTAAGAACTTGAGCCCCTTTCTATCGAATACTTAATTTTATCGTCAGATGGTTGTTCTAATTTATTTATTATCAACTACATTATAAGTTTACTACTTAAAGTATTGGGAAAACGTATTTTTTGGTTGACGTGAAATAATGTCATTCAAAAGTCTCTGCCTAAGTGAAAAGAAATTGTTTGAAGTTTCAGAAAAAAAATAATAAGTTAACTCAGCAAAATCAGATTAAAAAACGAGTCAATAGATATTTGACCGGTGAACGTATATTTGAAGTTTGTTAGAGATTGTGTATTAATGTTATTATCATAACGTTAGTTAATTTTATATTGGTTTTCATCTTTCACTGGGTGACTGAAATTAGGAACGCAATTGCGAATTCATTTTTATTTTTTTGTAAAAATTCGATGATTGGTTCCATCACTGTTCCAATCATAAAATATTTAAAAAATGGCAAATGTTGATTTCTGTTGTATCCATTTAAAGAGAATATCGTTGATGTATATTAAAAGTGGCACGTCTAAAATATTGTCATTTTGCGGGAGAATAGTTTTTCTGAGCTGAGTCTTTCTTTTCTCGATCAAAGACACTAATTTACTCCACAACCCGGATGTTTTGTGAAGTAAACTTTATGAAATTTTTACGCTATTTTCTAAGTATATTTCGTCTGTTACGTAGAAAATTAAGAATTTTTAGATGTGTCAATTTCCTCATACTTCGACAAAATGTGGAAGGTTGAACTATTACTACGAAATTCATGCTTCTACGAAATGCTTCTCTCGTTGATTGCACACATACGATGTCCTTACACTCTTAATCGCGGTGTCACTTCTGTTCGATATTCGTATGTCGCACATCGGCATTTGTGAATTAGCTTTGCGCGACTTGTTGCCGATATTCAAAGGCCTAATGATTGTTTAAAATCATCGTTACTTTCTTCAATTACTTATTAAAGCTCCAAATTTATAAAATAGTAAAAATTGATTTTTATTGTTGCCCATTTAAAAAAAATTGTCCAATATAGCATTATTAATTGTAAAAGTAGATCGATCGTGCAGGTCGCTGTGGCAGCCCTACCGACCCCAAAACGAGTCGGAGTTCCACAGCGAAAGCCGTTCGCCTCCCTTGTGCCCCCATCCGGAGTATGTGACGAGCGCGCGTTGTGTGTTTGTGTGTTGCAGCAGCAGCAGCAGCAGCGCCGGCGGCGGCCGCCAGCAACGAGGACAGCAGCTTCCTGCGCCACCTGGAGCTGGAGCCGGGCGATGCGCCGCTGGGCCGCGGCGGGGGCCCCGCCTTCAGCACCAAGGGCGGGCGCACGCCCTTCACCACGACGCGCAGGCTGACGCGCCACGCCGGCGGCGGCTTCGGCTTCTCGGTGGCGTGGACGCAGCCGCCTCGGTGAGCACGCGCCGAAGCCAAGCACAGCAACAGCAATGCCAGTAGAACCCCGTTCAGGGCAAAGGCCTCTTAACCGATGACTCTGCAGCACCTCTGACCGGAAGGTCCTGGAGTTCGAGTTCTGTCGCTGTCTGGAGAAGTATTCTAGGGGTCTACTGCTCTGATCGATAGTTTTCCGTGGTTTCCCTAATCCAACACTACGCGAATGACGGAGCAGAACCCTAACAAACTGGCCACGGACCGCCTTGACCCATTCTTTGTCCTATCCTATCCCTTGTACACATTTAAATTAGCATTAAAATAGCAATTAATTTACACTACCACATATACTTGGAGATTGATCGTGAGCTTAAGAGCTTGTCCCGACTGGGGCTGTGCCCCGCTGTTGGGTGATACCGGTTTGGGGAAAACCCCGCTAGCCGACGACTGTTCGGCACCTAATCTCGCCATCGAGAGGGGAAAGATCACCGATGCCTCCCGAGCAAAAAAACACTATAATAATGAGTTACGGGACTAATAACCTTAGCAGACCTCGCGTCCGGAATCTCTAGTAATCAATCAACCAAACAAACAAAGTGATTATAGTCTGCAGAATCCCAGGGCAAAGGTCTCTCCAAGATGGAGGATAGGTCATTAATTTCAAGGCTCACAATAGAGCTACATGATTCTGAGATTATTACATTAACAATCTTCACGCTTAATTCGCACATTAGCCAGGTGGTGTGGAGAAATCTGCATGACTGACGAAGATCATTTTGGACTTCCGTTAAAGTGCCACAGTCAGCCACAGGGCGCTGACTAAAGGAAGGTGATTGGCGGGAAATTGAGAAGCTTCTGTGTGTATTCCAGAAGTATTTTGGCATACATTACGCGTTACACAGGCCCAAATTTGTTTTAAGCAAGTAGTGTAGGCTTACGGCAGGAGCTGTGTCGCCAATTCGGAACAGCGTAGCGAAGCGTCAACTGAGGGATATAGGGATGTTAGGTTTGAGGGTGTCGTGCGAATAGAAATTTACGATTGGCACAATATAACTTGAAACTACACATCTTGTAGTCTCGAAACGTCCTTCCAGTATTATATCCCTTTTCATCATACATCTGCTAATCCTCGTCACCGTACTTGCCCTAGTTACCTTATGTTGGCTAATGTCAACTTTACCAGACTTAAGTCCGTAATATCCTTCAGATCTCCGTGGAGTCATGGAAGTTAAGTGGTTCGAGATACCGCGAGTCCCTGGATGGGTGACCGTGGGGAAATCGCTGATACTAACTGCGCTGAGCTCCTGTCCGATATGGATAAAAGACAATGACGTACGATTTGACTTGCCGCAGTGTGTGACTAATTTAAAGAGGAATAACTCCACGATCAATGTCCAAAAAGCTTGGAACGTTGTTACGCAAGTGACCAAATTACGCCACAAAACTGTTCATACATCTGCTTTGCCCACCCATTTAGATTATGCGAACATTAATCTGCTAATTGAGAATTAGGCAGATGCGGTCTTTAGTCGTAACATATATCTGTATAGGGTGTAGCTACAGAAAAAGTGTGACAAATTGAAGCCGCCATTGTTAAGGAAAATGTGCTATTCATTATAACAGTCAGTAGTATAACAGCTCCAGGTTGTTTCTCACATCGCGATCTCCACATGTTTGTCCATCTTCCCAATTATCGTTTTCTAGTTCTTTCTTCTCTATTTCTGAATGTAGTCTTTATTTTTCATTTTTGGTCTTTCTTGTTTTCTTCTTTGTGATGGGTTATCAGGTAACTAATCTGTAGGGCAATATTTCTTCATTTAATGGAAGTATTCATCGAAACCACATTTCCACACTCGAAGTGGTCACTATGTATTCCGTCAGAGACTTTTCCGCTCCCATGTCTACCTTAAAATACTGAAAACTTAATCTGCCTAATATGGTAATGTGGCAAAATTTCGAGTCGGACTTCTTCGGAAGATGGCACATTCGAATTCTGGAATCCTCGAAGAGTAACGTCACAATCGTCAGAGACACAGATACGTCATAGACTTTCAATCGACCGCTTTTATCAGAAATGATAGTTTGCCTCAACAACAAAAATAACAATTTAATAACAAGACTTCTGACTTACTGTTTCACACTTTACATCACGTTCTATCAACTTCTCCAAACAAGAATGTATCACTGCTAATAGCAAATCATGCACACTATTGCAGTAAACCCACAATCTGTGGAACTCAGAAGCTCTCGATCTAGTCTCCACGACCTCTAGCGTTCTCATTGTTTTTCCAGGATATTTTAGTATGTCCCGTTGTTAGGTAGAGACAAATGACAACGATAACCCACTACATTACAAGAGTCCGCGTTTCTAGAAGGATTTCATTGGAATTCTAAAGGTCGAGTCTGTGCCTCTTCTTTCATATTTGAACCTTTCTCTCCTAAGCTAACTTTTCAAAATTCGTTCTTCAGATTTATATCGTTAACTGTTAACTGTTGATTTACGTGTTTATTACTTAGTATATTTGTAAGTTAACTTATCTTTACACCTTAGAAGATACGTTTTTTATTTAATTAGACTGAAACCTCTCTCATCCGCAATTCAACATTTCATTAGAAAATTGTGAGAGGTTCTAGAGAGGATTTCTTCATACAGATCTTTTTCTAAATTCATATTATTATTATTATTATTATTATTATTATTATTATTGTTGTTGTTGTTGTTATTATTATTAAATTTATTATGCATGTTTAGAATGTTATACAGCGAGTTTTATGATATTTAAGTGGAATGTCTGGGAGAAATTTCATTGCAAACGTAAGGAACATAATAGAATCTTTAACATGGATTGCTTCTGCTTTTGATTCATATCTCCCCAGATGTCGTCAAACAATTAGGATGCAATAAAGTCAAACGTGGAGCACGCAGAAGGAAAGAACGTCCGTAGAAACACGGAGCAAGTGCCAGAAGGATGGCGACAGAATTGGAATCAGAATTTTTGTGTGAAGCATTTTAGGTGCTCTATTTCCAAATTGTTATAGTGTTTATTTCATTTGTCACAAAATAATAACTATGTGTCCCTCAATTTTCCAGCCGTTCTATAATCTTTATTTTCCATAGATTAAAATCATGAACGGCAGTAAACGTAGTTATTCTAAATCTAATCCTAGTCTCTTCATCTCACTAATGTGTTTTTTTCTTTGTTGCAGGGTGGAACGAGTGGAAGCGGGCCTGTCGGCGGATCGTGCAGGGTTGCGGCCCGGTGACTACATCATCTTCGTGGAGAAGTACAACGTAGTCACCGTGCCAGAGGACGAGGTGCTGCAGCTCATTAGGTGAGACGTGAAGGTTTGCCATCTTCCTGGTGTAGAAAGTAAAATCATCAGTTGCTTTGTTCGTAGGTTAGACTATAAATAAATCGCAAAATGGGATAGAGGTAATTAGAATCAACGTATACTATTTTAGAAACAACACACCAATCTCTAAAATAATTGTTTAATTAATTTTTGTATTCGAAATCTCTGCGTATAAAGAAAGTAAAATCTAATATTGAATTGGATATCTAGATCAGAATACCTAAGGGAACATACAAGAAAGGAGTATAGCTAGTAAGTGTTGAACAGTAATCTCTTTTTAATGCAATATACTTGTATAAGACGTTTATCATTCCAATTCCTTTTCTTTTCGAAAAAATATCAATATCAATAAAATGCATCAAAATGATGAATTCATTTTACCGTCTAAGTGCACTCACTGATGAGTTGGCGCGAGCGTTCGTTTCATTTAGTGATCTTGTTTCCGTCGCGAGGTCTTTCGGGGCGAAGCGCATCGACGCAAGCGGCTGTCCGTGGGAACGTCGCGGACTCGCGGACCGGTCGCGACCTGGGCGTGAGGGCCGGCCCTTTCCAACGGCAGCCGCTCCCCCCACGGAGGTCGTGGACCTCGTCAATCAACCCATCGTGCGCTTTCTTTCACGAAGCGGCTTCCGTTGCACGTCGCCTCGCCGCGCCTCGCCTCGCCTTGCCCTGTCGCTTGGCAGTGAATGCCCGTGGCAACGCGGTCAACTATTCATTCTCTGCCAAAAGGAAATGTTTCTGGAATCTCAAAAGCCCTTGTTCGAAAGTCGAAAAAGAAATGTGAAAAAATGTAAGTGAATTTAGATGGAGTTTGAAGGAAAACTCACAAGACTGGGATCGCCAACTCGAGGTTGAATACTGCAAAATGAGTTCGGGACGATACAAAAACTTACATGAAATACGGAAAAAGTATTGCGACATCATACGAACATGTTAATCCACAACTTCAAGTTAATTTTTTTTGTCTTATCTCTGAAATAGGAAGGGGAAGGAAAGTGCAAAACTGCATTGTATGCGTCCCCTCTTTTTCCATTTCTATTATATACCTTCTTCGTTTGGTAGTAGTAGCAGCTCGTTCTTCGTTCTTTTTCATGTCATATCCATTACTTAATTCCAAGATTCATGAGGAAAATGTACTTTATATTGGTAATTAATTGCCCTATACAAGGTAATATTGTTTCCCGTCTCAAACATTTTTGACTCAAATTGTGGCACACAGGAAGTTTGATTAAGGAGACTTATTTATACCAATAAATTATTAAAATTATTCTTTTCCTGTAGACATCTCATATATTCTTCTTCTCCTCCTTTTCACACATTATTTTTCGAAGACTATTCGCCAGCTTTTTTTTTTTTCGTCAGCATGCTTAGCTAGCAAAAGTGACAGTTTTCGGGTCCCTTCCTACGTATAACATCCATTGGCTAACGTGTGCGTCTGTTCACAGGTCATGCGGCAACACGCTGACGCTCGAGGTGTACCGGCGAGGGCCTCCCAACGGCCTGGTGAGCGGCGGCGGCGGCGGCGGGGGCGGGGGCGTCCACGCGCCGGGTGGCGCGGCGTCGGCGTCGGCGTCGGCTGCGGCGGGGGCGGGGGCGGCCGGGGGCAGCGCGGCGTCCGCCGTGGCCTCCTCGCACCTGGCGATGGTAGGCGCACTGGCCGCCGCCGCCGGGGCGCCCGCCGCAGCCGCCGCCTCCGCCGGCGCGTCCGTCCCCGTCCCCGCCCCCGTCCTCGCCTCCGTCTGCGCCGCGGCCCCCGCGCCGTCGCCCGCGCCGCCGCCCCGCTCCTCCACCACGTGTTCCGCCACCACCACGTCGCTGGACCTGAGCAAGCGCCGCCTCCACCTCCCGCAGGTCACCTTCAGCTCCGAGGTCGGTAGCGGGGTCATCGTGTGACACGACACGACGCGAAGCGACGCGGCTCGTTGCGAGCTCGGCCGAGCGGAGGGGGTGGGGCGGAGACGCGGAAGGGGAGCGGTTAGGCCGAAGGGAAGCGCCTGCGGTCTACCGGTGGCGTAGCTAATGTACAACGGCGGTGCACATTCTTGATCAAAGAAACGGAAAAATATAACTTGGCATTTTGTCACGTCACCAAGTGACCGAGGCAAATTCGGACCGCTAATTCTCTAGAACTCCTCTCCTTCAGGATTTCTTGTCTGCCTAATGCAGTAAAAAATTTAATAAAATGTTGTTGCTTCTGTTACTTCAACATGTACAACATGTGTGTTTTTCTCTCCTTTTTTCAGACAACATTTTTCAAAAGCAATTTTCAGTAATACTTTCAAAAATAAATTAAATTTCATGTTTCATTACAGCAGGTAATTTTTGTATGAATGTACTGAAATTTAATACCTTTCTCTTGATAGAATGTTTTGGGATCTCCAGAATGCTTTCTTCTGGATTTACCTCTTAATTTTTAATGTTCAATAAAGATAGTCCAAATTGCTAACTTGCAAGTGTTATGATACTTGCAATGCAAACAGATAATATCTGTTGTGTGTCTGCAAATCTGCTGAGCTCACAGTTCTGTTGATCACTGACTTATTCATAATTGAAGGCTTTCAAAATGTTGGGTTCTGTTATTTTGACAGAATATTCAATTCAGTATTCTACTCATTAGGAGTTGAATTTCCAAATCTTCTTTTTGTTTTTTTAAGTTGTGTATTATAGAAGTTTTGAATCTTGTAAGAAAAGTTTTATTATGAAAATCAATGAAGCAAAAAAAAAAAAAAAGTTTGTTGTTCATAACAAGACCAAACGTAGATTCATGTCATATGTACTCAGAAAATTCAATCAACAATAAGATGGGAATAAGTGGTTTTCAGTATATATTGTTTCTTCATTATGTTTGTAAAGAGATCTGTTTTTCACTTGTTGCTTGCTTGGGTCAACATGTTTAGGGTTCACTCGGTTCAGTCCTCCTTTAAGTGACTTATGGGTATGTCGAAGAGCTTATGGACCAAAGATTTTTGGTTAGTGCCTTTAGGGTTCTATATATAAATGATATTATGTGTATAATTGATTAGAATTAGTATTCAGTCAATCAGATCTTATTATCTTCAATTTTTAATCCAATCGTTTATTTTTACTCCTTTTGACATAATACGGCTGCTGATTTCCCCCCCCCCAATAGTAAGAGTAAGATGTGATGAACATTTTTTTTATCCTTCAGACCTCTTTCTTAAGGCATGATGGTCTGTATATTGTTTGCTCATTTTGTTGTAGGTATTTTCCAGAATTTTTTTTATTTCTGTATTCTTTTATTGTGTGAGATATAATTGTTACTGGAAACCTTTTTCCAAACTTTTTGTCAGTTCATTTGATTGCTTAGCAACTTCTCAAGATGTGATAATCAATTGTATATTACGGTTTGAATGCTTTGAAGTGATGTTCTTGCATTCCCTGGACTGAAGATAAAGCATTATTAATGAACTTAAAATAATGTCAATCTATTTTGATATAATCAGTGTAATTTTAAGATAGTATGTGGGAAAGTATGTTGAATATGATGCAGATTGACCATGATGCTTACAGACCCTGGTGAGAACTGGTAAATGTTGACAGAATTTACTTTCTCCAATTAAGGAGAGTCAAAAGATAGAAGGAAATGGGCTCTGTTATTATTTTCTGTGCATCTTATTTGATAGTACCTATTCATTTCTCTATTAATGAGAGCAAAGGCTAATGATTTGTTTTCAAGGTGATTTAAAATATCACTGAAGCTTCAAGGGGAACTTCATTAGGTAACGAATTTCTCTAATTACTTTTGTATACGTACCACAGGCTTTGTGTTTTAGAACCTAAGTTTGTAATATTTTTTTCTTTGTTTTATTGTTTGTTTTTGTGGTTATAATGATTGTTATTTTAACCCATGTTACACCTTTACTCCTGATTCTGTGTTATTATTTGGCAGACTTTCCTGTTGATATATTTTTAAAATGCTAGAAATGCAGATAACATCATAAATTTTTTTACATGTTTATAAAATATTATGTTGTGATTGCAGACAAACAAGCTATCAGTTCTTTCTGCCTTTCTAGTTGTAGTTTTGAATTATATCAGCAAAGTTTGCCAATATTTGTAGTTGATCATTTCTTAATATATTTTGTGCAAGAAATACATCCATTTGGAAAAGTTGTTCCTTTTTTATTTTTTTTATTTTTCTCCTAACCCCTCCTGCAATTATCAATTTTTTAGTATGGATATTTTTCATCTTATCCCTGACGAGATAAGTTTCTGTATTGTTGATCAAATTACTTTTAATTTATTTTATGATTTTTTCTGAAACCAATTAGAAACTGTAGAAAAATAGTGCTATTTTGCGAAAGGTAATGTCTAAATCGTCTCGTTTAAAGCACACCTTATTAATCATATTATATGTCCAAATTGTTCAAAAAGACAATATTAATGAACAAAAATTTGACAGTATTAAAGAAATCCACAATATTTAAGTACACTTTCTTATGATTCTACAAAATGCCCAACGAACAAAGAATTGTCTTAAGAGTGGATTTTTAATAAAATAAGTTAAAAATTATTGCTAAGGCACATTAATTCACTATCACTAAGGCTTATGATTAATACCAATCTTAATTTGTATATTCATGAGACCTTTAGAAATTAATACCCAGAATTTTTTTTTCAGCCTCCTAAATAAATAAATAAATAAATAAATGAATAAATATACTTGAATATGTTAACTGAAGAGTACTCTCACTTTGAGCTGAAATGTTATTTGTTGGGCATCATGTACCATCACAACAAAAAAAAAACATTAATGTTGTAACTAAATGTGTCAACGTTCTTGAGCTTCAATATGTTTTCAATTATATCCTTAGGCATCTGCACATGAAGGACAGGATGGCTGTGGTCCCCCTTAAAATTTTGAAAGGAGTTCTGCAGACTCGTGTAATAAAATATTGTATTTCCGTAAATTTTGAGATATTTTAAAGTTTATTGTGAAGATAATCAGAGGGGCACATCTAAATATTATTTTTCCTATCTATATGTTTGAGTAAATAGTCCTGCTTTATTGTCTAAGAATACAAAATATTTTTAAAAATTCAGCTTTTTACTTAGGTCTCATAGTCAACACTTGTTTCACTGTAGTCTTGAATTCATTGACTCTATTTTTCAATAATTAAAATTAATGTGAGTGATGATGTTTAAAATTATTTGAAAAAAAAATCATACACATGTCAAAAATTACAAAGTAAATGCACATTTGGAGTGTGTTTATATTATATTTTATTTAAATTTTTGTTTAGAAATGGGGATACTTGCATTTGTAATTTGTGATAAGAGTAAATGAGTCAATTTCAATTTCCCAAAAAATAATGAACTTATTAAATTGAGTGCTTTTTGACATGACATTTCATGAATTAAAAAGTCTTTTAAAATTGGTATCATATTGTCAAATTTAACTAGTGGGAATGTACTACATTCTGTAACTTTTCCTCATCTTAGTGTATAATTTGTCCTGTTCGTTCCTCCATATTTTTTATGCAAGAATTACAGTACTCGTTTTTTGTTTGTTTTTTAAATACTTGATATCATTTAAATATCTATAATTGTGAGGTAAATTGCATGGAGAAAGAAATTTTAATATTGTAGGCATAGGACAGGTGTACAAAACCTAAAACAAGATAGAGAGAATAACATTTCTGTGCCCCATTACCCATTGAATTTTTTTAATGACATATTTTACTAGTAATTAAATAAAACATACAAGGAGAATGAAATGATAGCTTTAATTCTAGGATCTTAATAAATACTATTGATTTAATGTTGAATCATTTACAGAATTTCCAAATGACGCTGGGAACCTTTTCTCCAAAGTAATAACAAATCCCCCGAGTGTCAGATATAAAAGGCGGAATATCAGATCCTTAGTCGAAGTTCAACTAATATTTGAACTTTCACAATTCTCACAATTTCTGACCTTTTTATGAAAATCTATAACATATTTTGTATATACTTTCCTTTATTCAAACAATTTTTTTCAGCCATTTTTCCGAAAATTTTGAAAATATTACAGGAGCTTCATGCAATGCATCCCCGCAAAATATCTTATTAATTCCTGGAACAGCACAACTAGATCTTACTCCTGTCTTGTTTACCGAGTTTTACCTCAAAATCTTGTAATCTGAGAGTTAAGCATGACGTATACATTCATCCATATGGACATCCCTATTTTCGGGTACAAAATTGCGTGTGCCTCCTTGTCACCTGAAAGAACCTTAACGATTTTTGAAACAGCACCAATAGACCTGACGTGTGTCCGAAGTTACTAATGCGTGAAAATGTCTAATTTTCCCAAAATATTTACGTATAGTGTATCAGGCGAATCCGAGCCCAAAAACGTGAAGAAACTTTCGAATCTACCCTCGAGAACTGGCCATTTTTAAGTTGCATCCCCAAAGAGACTTAGGAATACGAGACATACAGAAATCTTTCCTCCTCTTAGAGACATTACTCAATAACTAATCATATAATTTTAAAAAATACATATTCACACAACTCACTTCTTATTAAGAAAGGAGAGAAAGTAAAAGGGAATTTTCTGGTGAATAATTTTAAGACTGTTTTCTCATTTTCACTCCTGAACTGTCTCCCGACGTTTGCCAGTAGGTCACCTGAACACGATAGGAAATGAGGTATTTTGTTTTGTATTTTGAATTTGAAGAATACGATGAAAATTTAAAAATAGATCCGGATACGATAGTGTTTAAAGTTTTAGAGAACATTAAAATAACAATGCAAGAAATTATATCCGATATGTCTTTATGGCATAATGGAAATTATCTCTACTAGGGAAAACTCATGCCATTACATCGCAGGGGAAGTTAAGTCGAATACTTTTACTTTTCTGAATATTAATTTTCCTTACTCATTTATTCAGACATGAAAAGGAATGCATTCGCCAATAGTGTATCATCTCCCTGGTCTGGTCCGGCGTGGCGTGGCCTGCTGTGGTATGTTCTGTCATGCCCTGCTCTGTCCTAGCTGCTCAAATCCACCCTGCTCCCGAGCCCCTGGCCGAAGGGATAAGAGGCACTGACTGCGACGTGACGGGATAAAAATACAAAAAACGTAAACGGAGGATTACTCCAGTTGCGCTCAATGCCCATGAAAATGTAAAAGACGTGTTCAAAGACAAATTTTAAAAAACTATTTGGCATTACTGTATATGAGAAGATGTAAATGATCAATAATGCATGTTACTACCGCGTAATTGTCAATAATTATTTGATACTTTAACAGTTAACTGAATGGAACACAATATTAAGTTTCTTGGATAATGCATTCAGATTTCTTTCAAATCGACTTAAGGGCCGTCCATAAATTACGTAACGCTAAAGAGGGGGAGGGGGTTTGAGGCAGCGTTACATAGGGGTAGAGGGTATTCCATTAGTGTTATGTAACACTGAATTTTTTAAATATATTTTAACATTTGTTGAAATACTTCCTTTTTTGTCACACTAAAACATGAAAATGTTATCTAATTAATTCGGTTTAAAACAAAATTATTTTAAGATATTAGAAGTCACAGAATGAATTTAATTATTACTTTTCTTTGCTGAACTATAATTAATTTTCACTTTTTGCATTTACATAGGGGGTGGGAGGTTGCCGCAAGTGTTGCATATTATTACTGGGGGGGGAGAGTCAATCATGCGTTAGAAGAGGGAGAATGTTATTCAAAATACTCCAAATTTGCGTTACGTAATTTATGGCCCCTAAGCCATTTTGGAGCCAGGGGCGTACATTTTATGAATGTACGTACCTTCAGGCATAATATTCAGATGTAAAGCTTTGTTGTGCTCAAACCTATAGATTACGGAAAAATGCACAAATATGAAGAATTAGTAACTGCCTTTAATGTCATTATTTAAAATCTCTTTTAATTAATCTAGGAATACTATCAATGCATTGCATACCCATTTATGCTTATGTGTTGAGAGCTTTTTAATGTAATTCCGATAAGAGAAAAATCACACGATATAAATGTCAATGTCAAGAACCCAAAAGTATTTGGATTTGTATGTCAAATCTCAACAATTCACCCGGTAACACACAATTTACCCGGTAATTACTCGATATCAAAACACTTGTGGAAGTTAGTCAAAACTAAAGAAACGTATTTTCTGCTGCTGTTTTTATTAGAGATTACCCAGTGTAAAACGCTAAATGAATATGTTCTTTATTATTAGACTGTGGATGCATTTTTCAATTTTTAAAGCGTATTTTATTATGCATGTCTGAACAACTTGTTATAACAACTATTCTTAAGTTATTCTCGATGTATAACTCCCCTGTCAATCGGGATATTTATCGGTTTCCTTAATACATTGAGCAAATGTGCAAATTATTCCTTCTTTGCTTCAGTACACTAAATGCCTCTTTTTCTCCCACTCTCCTATTGTCACAATTTTTTAAACTTTTTACGTAAGTACAAACGTTAGCACAAACGTCAAAGCAACATTTTTTCTCAATATAATGCGGGTCAGGGAAAAAAAATTAAAAATAATCTTAGACGATCTCGATTCATTCTAGGACATAATGTACGAATTTTGAATAACATAGCTTCTGTATCGGGATTAATGGAAAGATAAGCACACCAGGAAAGTCTCTCCGCAGTAGCATCTTGCTGGTAAAAGTGTTTGCAACAGAAATTATGTTGGTAGCGCGATCTGCGGCTTGAAAACGTAAATTGTGTACTCACCACAATCACAATAGATGGTAGAAGTGTTGTCCCCTTCACTTGTTTCCCAGTTATCTGCTTGCTAGCAACGTACATGCAGTTTTTAATAGGCCCTGATTCCGCTCAGCGCGGAGGGACTTTCCTGGCGCACTGTATAAAGAACATCAATCATTCATCTCCAACAGTTCCTACTGGTTCGTACCTGCAGCGTTGTTGAGCGGAATGTCCTGGTGTTCGAGTCCTGAAGGTGGAGAATTTTTGACAGTAGCTAGATATCGGATCTCCTTCAATGTCTGGAGGAGAATTCTAGCAGCAGGCTGCTATGATAGTTTGCCTTGGTTTGATCAAAACCGAGCGAATGTCGAAGCAGTAACCCAACGAACGTGCTACGGACCAAACTCGAACTGCCCTTCCTTATATTCGTCCTCTTCTCTTCCCTTACACACACACACACACACACACACACACATTTCCATTCACTATATACCACACATGTCAGGAGAACAGTCCGGAGCTTAGAATTTGTTCCCACTAAGGCGTGTCCCCAGGTGATTCCTGGAGAAGAGAGAAACCCCAATTTTCCAAGGTATAAGAATCACTACACACAGAGACCGACGACCTTAGTAGTTGACGCGCTATGAATCATTATTCACTGACTAATATGTTTCTTTAATTATATATAAATCTCAAACATATGCGTACGCGTACGTATACAATCCTTCAAAGTCACCCACGAATCCACCACTGTTTTGGAAGGAACCAAATACTCCATCGTCGAGAGGAAATCTTTTGATTTCACTACTCACTGCTGTGGCTGCGTTTTAACTAGCATAAATTGAACTATATTTTGAAAGATATTTTAATTCTGATATGGTGGATTCTTGAGTACTTTCTATCCCCATTGCGAAAGAAAATATTAGTCATAATGAAGCTAAAGGTATTTTATTTGTTTGTATAATGTGTTGCATAACCTTCAGACGTTCCGCCAATATTAATAAATAAATCCTTTCAATTAATATTATCACCAGGGTATCTCCTTCATGGCAACAACAAAATATTGAAGTACTCAAGTTTGTCTTTTGTAACTCATCAAAGCTCACATACATACATACATATATATATATATATATATATATATATATATATATATATATATATATATATATATATACACAGTTATTTCCTCGGAAGTTATATGTGATCACTGCCTTAAGGTGGACATTCGCCGAGCAGCAAGCTAATGCTCGCTCAATCCCGAGTAACTGCTATGCTCGACATCTATTCTCTTCCTTTGAAGTGTCCAAAAGACCGACACATCGCGTCGGAGTCGGGCGATCGCCCAGTATTCGTCACTCGGCAAATCGCAAGCCACTCATCCACACCACTCGGGATTCGGCGAGCGGCCGCTTGCTACTCGCCCAACACCGAAGCCGTGTGGAGCCGCCTTTAGATGCGGCACATCAGGTCGTGTTTAGTGATGACAAATTTTAGCCAAACATCGATACATCACCGAAAGATATCGATGTTTTAAATATGTTGAAACATTTCGAAGTAAAATGTATTGCTTGTAATGTTATACATAATACGTCAATATTAGTTTAAAGTATATTCTGTCTTAAATTTTATTGCCATCTTAATTTTCTAATCAATGTTCTATGTAGTCTAAGTTCAAATTGTAGTGTGACGATATTACCACGTACAAAATAATCAAAAAAGTAACCACATCGGAGAAAGGTTGCAAATAGCAAAGGGTTTCGTGCTGCCTGGGGATCGATAACAGACACGGATGTCACTGGCTGTTGATTGCGAACAATCCACAAATACAATAGATACTGGAAATTTAATTTATATCATGATTTTTTTTAACATAGACGTTTCTGGACAAATATATCGATCTGAAGAAAACATCGAAAGCGATACATCGATGATATAAAATCGATATTTTTGAGCAAAAACATGGATCCTTTTTTTGTCATCCGGAGTCGTGTTGCACGGGGCGTGGGCTCTGTTGCAGACGGAGCCGATGAACCGCGAGGACGCGCGCCGGCGCGCCGTCTACCAGCTACTGCACAAGGAGCAGCACTTCTCGCAGGCCATGCACTTCGGCGTGGGCCGCTTCCTTCTGCCGATGGCCGACCGCAAAGATCTCATCTCCACCAACGATCATCAAACGCTCTTCCAAAACGCTGAGGAGGTGTGTGGCTGTGCAATGGCTAGACGGCGCTCTCAGAATGTCGCTGTGTAGTATTCTTAAATGTATGGTGTGTACAGGCGTTTCTGAGGGTACCATATGTTTATTTAAGAGTTAACCTATTGTAGGTTTTACTTAGGGAAGGTAGCTTGGTGACACCTTTTGCTTTCTATATCTCCTGACTCCTCACCGGATTCTCCGTTATCTATATAACACTTATCAAGGTTATCAACATGTAATTGAATCAATGAATTGAATTGTTTATTTCAGAAACCCACAAACGCCAAATTCCTCATTTCGAGAAAACTGAGAAAAAGTCTCCCAATTTATCTAATTTCAAAATATTTTTATTTATTAAAGCAGTTGATAAATGAAAATTTTTCATATAAATGTGCACTAAACGATGTGTCTCTCTTCTTAGAACAATAATCCGCTGCTAATACGTGTTTTAGATTTTGGCGTTTGACGAGTTTCTGAAATAAACGATTCAATTTCTATCGTAAATTCTATATGTTTAGTATATTTTGTTGTGTTTATTTAACATTTTTATTAAGTTGTTATAAAATGATAATATTCAATACTCACATAGAATAGAATTTATATTGCGTTGATAGCACCTTTTTGATTGTGACATGTCGTCCCCACTTCTGCAACTCCTTAGGAGCTTCCAATGAGTAGCTAACATTTCATAATGTGAGAAATAATTTTAATTTTATATTTTACGTAGCAGTTATCATTTTAATTTTTGTTTTATATTTTTATTTAAAACATTGAAATAAGGGATAATGAAATGCAACTGAATATAATTATTTTTCTTTATTGGTTTGCAGCTGCTCAGGTTATCAGAGGACATATTAGAGCAGACTGTGGGAGAAGAAGGGGAACAAATCGGTCACTGTCTTGGAAGAACATACCTAAAAAAGGTATGAATATATTATATTAACTGAAAAATATCAACAAAATATTTATCAGCAACTTGAAATAATTCCATCTACTTCTTTGTAGATAAGTGTTTTGACAAACGCATATCGAAGGTACTTCTTAGGCTTGAAGAAAGCTGATTGTTTATTAGTGGCCAAAACAAGAAATACTGAGTTCATGAGACATCTTGTAGAGCCTCCAGTGCCAAGAAAACGACCAGACTTGACAGCTTTTTTGCATAAACCTCTTGAGGTATGTATTTTGTAAAATAAACGTTTTATGAGTAATTTATGGAGATCAGACACTGAAGTAAGATTTTAGGCGCTCCCTGCTTTGAAAAATACTTATCAATTATGCGTTTTTATCCACGCGCCAATTGTAAACACAGGATGCATTGCAATTCTGTGAGCTGGCTGCGGTTCTGGTGGTCGCGGCGAGGTCGAGGTCTAATGTCGGACGCGATTATAGGGCCACTCGAAATAAGATTGTTGTAATATGCACCCCAAATCCGCCAATTCACAAATTTTCGTATTTTTAGTTGTTTTGGAAAAAATGAGATTTTTTTCCAGCAATACTTAGAAAACGCTTTCGAACTCCAGCGCATATTTTCTGGACCGCTCTAATTCATTGCTGTACTGCGATGATTCCACATTTTAGAGGCCTCGAAACTTTAATGTATTTAAAAAATTGGAAATCCGTAAGTTTGAATGAAAATTGCACTGTGACAGAGAATTTCATTTATTGTGCTATATTCTTACAAGACGTTTAAAGAAAAATTTGGAGCTGCATTTTTAAGAAACTCTTGTTTACTCTTTTTGTGAAAATTTATTTTATTGAAAAATGGCTTCATTCAAAATTACGCGAAAACTGCCATTATGATAAATGTGTTATACTCCCGTTATTTAAAATACTAATGCAGTTTAGTATATTTATGTAACAAGTATCCAGCTCAAACAAGGTGCTTGTAGCATAAAGTCGAAAAAGTTGCACTTTTGCATTTTTTCCAAATTCAGAAATTTAACACCAAATCGAAATTTTACTATTTTTATTAACGCACTTTGCCTTCAAGCAAAAAATAAAGAAAACATTGGAAGACAGTTTTGAGAAAAGTTTTAAAATGTCCTTGCAGCTTCAAATTAAGAACGCAAAATAATTTAAATATCGGTCTCAAATTCACTGCATATCAAACTTCAGCTAGATCACTCGAAGAATAACCGCTGCGGGGAAAATTCTATTTTCGGTTCAGGCGCTAGTGTTGATCAGGGCGGACGAAATTTCTACTGTGTGCTTCTTTCTGAACATGCAATGGAACATGTGAACATGCGGCAAACGTGCAGGAAAGACACGGGATGCAGGCAGGGGAACACGCGATGAACGTGCGGGTTACATGCGGGGGAAATTTGCGGAAGGGGATGTGAAGCCCATGCTTATGTCGAATTCTTCAAAATGAGTGAGACCTTTTTGAATCTTCTAACACACTTTTGCAATAGAAGTTTCCAAACAATTATAATAAAAACAATGGAAAAAATATTATTTCACGCGAAATTGATTTTTCATTAATAAAGACAAGAAACAACGTTTCAAAATCAAAGCTAGTAAACATTGGTAAAATTTTATAAATAAAACGCAGTGAATTTACCTTTTTGGAAATTTAGCACTTCTGTGTCATACACTTTAGCTCAGGTGGCCAGGCACGATTAGAAACGCCGTAAAATTAATTGACTATTTCATATTATGTGTATTTTAATTTCTCTAGGGCCTTTCTGATTAATAAACGCTCAGCAGTATTAGAATGTTTACCCAGTACCCAACCGATCCTGTAATACTCTAACGCACTTAAGGGGCTGAATCTTCAAAGAATGGATAAAGAAAACTAGTGATGCTACAACATCACGTTTTCTCGCATTATTTGTCACGGTTACGTAATATAATAGTACTAGTTGGACTCGAGCGAACATTCCGCACTTTGTCGTGCAGGCATTCCGCCTGAACTGTACTCGAAGCATTGTAGGCGTCATGACGGGCCTATGAACGCGTCAATTTCATTTTCCATAGGTTTTTAGTTTATGCTTGTTTCTGAGAATCCTGCTTTGGAGAAGGGGTCCCCAGAAGAACCACATCTTCACTCAGTTATTCGCTCCACCCAACCCCGCATGTTTCGTAACATGCTCTCCAATATATTCCCCTCGCATGTTCACCACATGTTCCCTCGCGTGTTCATCACATGTTTTCGGTATGTACCTCGCATGTAGTTCCTCACATTCCCTTATGACCCCCTACATTTTTCCTCACATGCTCTCCCAAATGTTCTCCGAAATTTGCCATAAAATGTTTCCGCAAAACTTCATGATCGCCGCGTGTTACCTCATTTATTAATATGGAAATTAAAATAAAAATTCAAAAAATTAATTTAAGTGTTTTTTATTTCTAAATACTTTTTAAACGTTACGACAGCGCGTAGAACTATGCTCCCTTGCGGGTTGCCCCCTCTAAAAAAATAAAAATGCTCCACAGATTTTTCGTAAAAAATTGCAATTCCCCATCCCCAAAACAAACTTTTAAAATCTTTGTTTTAAAAGTGAAAACAGTTTCATTCTGGAACCCAACTTTCGACGTATCTCTTAGTCCGTGATGCAGAGTGACGGAACTATCAACAAATGTACAAGTAGGTCTTGTAAATTGCCCTATGGATAAATTGTGTCCCTCTCAGGGACACAAAAACTTGTTTTAAGGCTCTAAGACGCATAGTATCCAATTTACACACAGTGATAAAAGTGTGTTGCGGTGGCAGGTGTTTTGTGGTTTGCATATGCGCTTGAAAATTCAAAAATGCCATAATCTGCGAACTTCTACTTTCTTCGTCTTAATTTTTTTAGGCACTCCGGGGGAGGGGGTTATTCCTTATTCTGCGGCAATACACTTTGTTTCCGTTTTAGGGTTTTGTTTCCGTGATATCTTGTAAAAGGGAATAATCCGTCATCTTTTCTTAGGATCGTATATGTGGAGGGGATTGCAACTTGCATTCTGCTAATACTTCAGCTACCTCTTGAAAATCTCATCAAACTTTTGTTTGATGGATGGTGCTGGTGCCATTCGTAGAATTAAGTGTTCTCTATATCCTTACGAAACTTTTAAAGAAACTAATGGTTCCGTACATACGTTCTCCTGGTATTGATAATGGTAATGTTATAATATAACATTGCGATTTCTATCCTACTAACACTTCAATAGCATCACTTAAAACATTCCAATGATATAACTCAAAATAACACAAAAACTACTATTTTGAAAACGTATATTTATTTTAAAAACTAATATTGAGGAAGAGAGAACATTAAGAAAGATGTTGATACACCGTCAATATTGATGGTGATGGTTTCGAAACTTTAAACTTTGTCACGAGGGTCGGCCAAACGTGAGTTTCCTGGCGCGGTATTCGTGTGAGGGCCCTTGTAATACAATTCATTTTTTAAAGTTTTAATTCTTGATTTTTGCTCAGGACCGGGAAAAAATCTAAATTTTATTTTCCACTCACAAAGTAATGATAAACAATATTTGTTAAGGAAATATTTTAATGAAAAGTTTATGTAGTACTTAATAATCATAAATGTCCAAACAATTACTGAGGATACGTACGGTACCTGAGTACCAAATATGTTTTGGAACTCAGTAGTAAAGGTACGTCAGACAAAATATGTACTACACTAATATTTTACATTTTGTTTATACATATAAAACCACAAGAAGCAAGATGTAAAGAAAATAATCTATGTTGAGAGCCATGACGGGGCATAGCTATAAATAAACTACCAATAAAAATATCTCTCAGTCTACGCGCCGATATAAACAGCATCCCCCCCCCCCTTGGCAACCCCCATTATCGATCTGTTTGTTTTTTCTTCGTAATATTGTCTGTTTATATTTCTGCATAACGCAACCCCACAGAGGATTGAAAAGGTAATCTTAATGGTCGCCGGCCGTTAAGATTAGGTTGCCAAGTTATCTTCAAAGAATTTATTAAACTTCGAAAACAGATGACAAACAACATAAGAAACACACACACTCACGACATAAATAACACCTACAAAAGTAATTTTCAACTGTTCAATTATAGTATTCTTATTTTTAACTTATAATTTCTCATAGTAAATATGAATATTGAATGAACAATTATTATTGCTAATGTCTAGTCTTCGTAAGAGGTCAAAAGTGCTGACATTGAGGTGCTTGAATCTCTTGATGTGGATGCAACTTCGTCGGTGCTGAATAACTGTTTAGACATTTTAGTTCATTTCGATACCGATTGTTCAATATATTTTTCTAGTATGAGGAGGATTCTAATCTCCAAGAGAACAGACCGCCACCGTTTACGACTAGCACTGTGGCGATGAACGTTGAAACCAATGCCCTATTTAGAGCTCAATGGAGTATAATTTTAAAAATTGCGCTATATTTTTGGAATGCCTCCTATTTTATGTATACCCACAACTTGTTTAGTACATTTCCCATTTCTATGATCTTAGAAAAAGCGTATTGTTTCTAGGATAGATGGGCATATGTTAGCATTTCTTTAAATACATGATATGTATGTATTGAATGGAAACCGGCTTTGGGTATTACAAACATACATCTTCATTTTTTCGTGCAATTCAGTGTAATTAGCACTTCGTTGTTCGTGGTTTCTATATCATTAATAGTCAATGACACAAGTTCGTCTCGTCGACATGCCCTAAAAATACCAAAAATTACAATATTTTTTAAGCAGTCATTTGCTTCCAGTACATATTTTCTAATACGATGAAATCTTAGCCTTCTTGTAACTGATGCGTCTGAAGTAACTATCGTATCTAATTGAAATGGAAGATGACGTTGCACTCCTACGTATTAAAAGCAAAGATGCTTCTTATTTGTTTTATTTATTCTTATAAGAAAAACGTATTACGAAAAGTATTGAACGACATTCGGACGATATCACAAATAACAGACGAGGTTGGTTATTTGGTGTTTATCGGCCTAATGACGTTAATTATTACATTGTTTGAGATGATGGCACCCAATTACAATCAACGTTATCTTCATCGCCAGAAAGGTTTGTCAGGTATATCTCCATTTAAAATTTCCTTTAACTTATGAATAACAATCACTAGTTTTTCGAATTTATCATTTAAACTTGCCTTATTTCTAGAACCTGAATCAATACTACATTACATCACGTTTCGCTTGAGTTCGAATGAACTCAAAAGAGTACATTAACTCTTCCCTTCAAAAAATCAGATATGCTTTGTTATCGTAACATAGGCGATCATTTACTGTATAGTCGAGTACCTGTTATCCTTTTACTTTGGAAGAAAAGACGGTATTTTAGGTAAGGGAAAGTCGGCAAAGATGGGGACGCTAACATATTTTAACATACAACAAACTAAATTATCGGTAAATAAAAACAGTTTGAAAAATATTTTGATGTTAAGTAGAACTGGTCAGAAGTATAAGTATATATTGACTTTGATAGAAAAGTACGTTTTCGTGAAAATGTACAATGTCCTCGTTTTGGACAACCGGTTGGCTAAAATGGGGTACTCACATTAAAATGATCAAATATTGAAGACATTTATTACAAAACATTTGGAAAGTCAATAATCAAATTAATTAAACTATGGCAAGTACGAAACATAAGAATAAATATCTTGTCAATTTATAGATTTGTTTTTTATTAACATTCTAGTTTGTTTAGGAACAAAATAGGACCGAAATCACGCACAAAAGTCACAAATAAACGTTTCATCCCTTTTTGGCATTGGAACAGGCTTCTTGTGCCAACCTTCACAGGTACCACAATCTATCCAGCTTTTGATCTCCTTGGAATTTGTCTAAGTCTCGTTGCAGAAGATACAGGCATCATCAGCATTCTCTTCTTCAAAACTAATAATGGTTTCTTTAGCTTTCCTTTTTTCTCTTTTTTTAGCATTAGGCGCATTTTGTTCACTTGATGTTATGAACAGAACTTTCTTCTGTTTATTATTTGTTTTTCATTTTCTTTTTTTCAATTTTTACATGCTCTTCCCTTTCGAGTTCTGATTTATCGTTCAAAACGGGGACGTCTCCGTTTTGGGCCTTTTCAATGTCCTCATTTGAGCAGGCCATGACGACCGCTAGCAAACATGAGCAAAAATGGCGTCTTTTTACAACCATGCGAGATAACGTAATAAATTACATGTTAAAATGTACCTTAAAACCAGGAGAATTAATTCATTACTCACAAAAAGTGAAGGACAAAAAGTAGCTTGTTAAGACCCAATACACCAGATAGATGAAATCGCAGCGGTTTTCAACAAAAACATTGAAACTTTTCTTAAAATAAACAGTTACACACACACACCCTTACAACTCCTCTCAAACTGTTTGACAGACCCTCTAGTGTAGTAGTACCACATTTGGTCACCCTAAGCATACCTTATCGGTAAGAAACTGAAAGTCTCCGTTTGACCTGACACCCTCATTTTGAACAACTTTCCCATACCTTTTCCATTTCGTCCTTTTCCATTATACCATTCACGTTACACCAAAAGCTTCCGCTTTTATGTCCGAATTTGTTGGATTCTTGGGGCTGTATGTCGATTATTGTCTGTTGGGTCTAAGATGATGACAAAGTGTTAGATTTTGACGCAAATCTACTTATTCCAAAAATTTGAAATGAGCTTCTTATTTATTTACGCTCATTTACGGTCGGTTTCATCACCATTACTTAAAATTCTAAGTACTTCTTAAGAATTTGAAGGTAGACTTAGGAGAGGTTTCCATTTCACTATCGCCTTAATTCCGCCGGAATCAACGTCCGAATCACCAAACCTACTGCTACACTGCTTCTCGCTCCACCAGCAAGTTTGAGGCAGTTGAACGCACATAGAGAGGAGGGGCGCTAGCAGTGAATTTCTCAGTGATAGGCCATCGAGCCATCACGTCAGCGTACATTTTCTCTCGAATTTCGTCGTCAGTCTCGCTGACCGACGAAGGGAAACGGGCCGTGGAAGGAGGGTTGCTAGTTGAGGGCGCGTAGGCGATGGGATTGTTGGCTAGAATTTGTACCGAGAAATTCGACGAATTTGTAACTTCTCACCAAACTTCGCGGCGGACGAAAGGGCAAATGTGACATGGGCGAGGAGGCTCGTGTTGAGTTCGGCGACGACAGACAAACAATATACTATCCGATTTCTGATACTATTTGGGAAGACTGATCCCCGAATGTAGAAAGGGTGTACGTAGGAAGGAAAGTTTTAAAAAATTATTATTATTATTATTATTATTATTATTATTATTATTATTATTATTATTATTATTATTTCTTCAAGTCTCTCGCTTAGCGAGGTGCCTATAGCAGACACCGGGACCTTTGTAGAACCAAGGTGCCTGCTTCGCTTGCAAACTCGGGCGGTCAGGTATTTCAATAAAAACTTCCTAACGATGCGTGCAGTACTCAGGAGAACAGCCTTTTGCATTGTTTGAATGTGCCAGTTCTTAAGGCCAAGACTTGCAGGCGATGAAATTAGTTCTTCGGAGATCAGTCCATTTGCAGAGATGACCACAGGGACTACTTGAACAGATACTAAGCGCCACATGTCGCTCAGTTCAATAGCCAAGGCCTGATATTTTCGCTTCTTCTCGGCAACAGAGGCAACTATATTTCGATCTAAAGGGATAGCTATGTCGACTATAATCCCTTTCCGTGGAGCCTTCTCAATCCATATTATGTCAGGTCTGTTAGCTTCGACCCTGCGATCAGTGGGGTTGTTGTTGTTGTTGTTGTTGTTATTATTATTATTATTATTATTATTATTATTATTGTTGTTGTTGTTGTTGTTGTTGGCGTATAGGCCATTACTGACCTCACTTCACGATTAACGTGTGTAATTCTTCCAGAATCAGCTCTTCAGCTGTATTCCTCATTACAACAAGGTTGTTACGCCTTGACGTGTGAATTATGTGAAGATAAGATGGTAATGAGGGGGGAAGGGACAATCACAAATACGACCATGTCTAGACTCAAACCTGCAGTCTCCTCGGTGCATACCGTCTGCGTCCCTTATAATAATAATAATAATAATAATAATAATAATAATAATAATAATAATAATAATAATAATATTTACCCTTGTACTAGGAGTACTACAAAATCCTTTTTGATTTAGCCTTCTCCGGTTACCACCCACTTCCATGCCCAGGAATAGAAGTTTTGATCAGTATTATCTGCTTGCAGCAAGGGTTAATGGCTACGCAAATATTAAGTCATCTCTTTCTAGAGCATATTCTTGTGCAACGTATTTTCTAGGACCGCAGTCTCATGCAGCCTTTCCCGCTTGCGAGAAAGAGAGATAATATTCGGTTGACCTCCTTGTCCATGACTTTTCTCTCTCTTCCGTTTTTCTGATTCGATGATGATTTTTTCTGGCATTTTTTGCATTTTATGGAATTTGCGGAAGCACCCTTAATGCGTAGGCCCAGGAGATGCCTTTCCGTCCGCTCCGTGCTTAATCCGGGCCTGCAGAACTCCATGGTGCTAATTTTTGTCTAAAAAATCGCCGATTTTTACCGCAGCATTACAATATTTTATCTTTATTACGTAAGTACATAGTACAGTAATGAATTAGAAACAAAACGTTGTCGATATCATGAACCCCAAAATGTAAATTTCCTTCAAAATCTCGACATCGCAGCATTACATAACATTTTACAGCATTGCATTACGTTTGTACGTGTATGAGAGCATAGAATATAATGTGATGGCGTTTTCTAAACCACGTACTCGTATGCAACTATTAGTGCTACAAAGTAGTATGGATTTTTTGCTCCAGTTAGTTCCTACTCCTTTTGAATTGGAATTGTTTTCGGTTTTGCCGTCCCCTCTTGTTGGCTACCAGCTATCGGCGCCCAAAGGACCTAAGATCTCCCTCCCCCGCAGTCACTATCGCTCTCCTTGGAACAATTCCCAGTGAAAAGTTCCCTCTTGCAACCCGAACATCACATCGAGGCCCATCTCGGTCCTTTACCTGCGCCTTTGCTACCTCTTGTTTTATCTCGGATCTTATACCACGTCTCTAGATAAAGAGAGACAAGTTCAGTAACCATATGACGTGTACACTGATCTCACACACAGCTTGGGAAAGGAATAATGAAAGAGTTGCAATACGCAGGTGATACACGTGGGACTAGGAATGCCCTCATGTCACTAACACAACTGGAAACACCCATGCCTTAACTCACAGCCTTAGGGGCCGCGGTCTTCAGCCCAATAAGATTTTCTCAAAAACGGCTCAATTTTTGTTTCTTTAATGTGTTTGCACAAATAGAGTAAAGTTTACTTGATTGTAGTACTTGCTTAATTGGCATAAGTTTGTTTTCTATTAATACATCTCTGAAATTCGAAAATTATAAAGTTGAACAATTTTTAAGGCTAAATGTATCGAAAATATATTAGCAGGAAAATTAATTATATGGCAGCACTATCACCGGGAATTTACTTTACTGATAACGTCTGAACCAATTGTCCGATTTTCGATCTGTAAACGGCGTTTGACTCCTTTTTAAAATGAAGTTTACGCTACCAAGCCCTTTTACCAAAAAATATTTCAAAAAAGTTTTCAAATTGCTCTCTTAGTTCCGGGATGAAATTTAAAAACATGACTTATAGCGCGATGACGACGGGCTCTCTGAATCCAACGCTGTGTCAATCATGGGAATCGGATAAATAGGAGCGTCGTAAAGTGAAATTTGGAAAACGAACTTCATCCCACTCCCCCTTCCTCTTCGGTGCGTCACAACAAACATTTTACAAGATATTCAAATACGATTCTTTGCAAAGAAGGAAGTCAGAATAACTAGCCCTGACCAACATAATAGAGAACTAATTCGGGAGAGGCTGTGCCATTCTGTAACACCACTAGTTAAAATTAGCTTCGGCTATTCCACTTGGGAAAACAGATTCACCATGTCAATTCTTCAAGGAGGCAAACGCCATTTTGAGATCAAAAATTGAGTCGTAGGATAAAAGCTCGTGCGTAATCTCTGCTCATTCTTTGCAGTAGTGGAATAATAACGGAAGATCTTAGAAGTGAAATAGGTCTATATCTAAAATAAAATGTGAGGAGGTGGAATTTTGGTGAAATTTACACAATTAGCTCAATTTTATTTTTGAAATCATTGTCCCAATCGGAATGAATATTTTTAGTAATGCTTCAAACAATTTTATGATGGTATT
Source organism: Gryllus longicercus (assembly GCA_038098605.1). Taxonomy (NCBI): domain Eukaryota; kingdom Metazoa; phylum Arthropoda; class Insecta; order Orthoptera; family Gryllidae; genus Gryllus; species Gryllus longicercus. The sequence continues at coordinate 2,021,770 of JAZDUA010000015.1, read as the reverse complement.
CGAAGGAAGACGGTAATATGTGAACGAGATAGTTTTATACTACTATTATCTGTTATCTGTTACAACATCACTAGTTTGATATGTGGGTAAGAAATATATTGAGATGCAAAGTGACGAAAGCATAATTAATTATTATTAATAAAATATTTATTATTATTATTATTATTATTATTATTATTATTATTATTATTATTATTATTATTATTATTATTATTATTTCTACAACTGTATAAAATGACGGATTCTGCGCATTGCTTATCCACATGTGTAGTAGGTCATTTTTTCACATCCTTTTTTAAAAAACTGCTGGTTCATACCGCCTGTCTGGCTTGCCTGCCCGAAAGTTCGACCTCCTCCCGCGCCTCAGGCCGTTGGCCGCGTCGAGGACTCAACGGGCGAGTGACGCACCGGTGTTGAAGGGGGAGTGGGTGAGGTGTTTTTCCAAAAATTCACTTTCCTGCGCTCCTATTCATCCGATTTGCATGATTGCGACGGCGTTGGATTCAGGGAGCCGGGGTTCAGGGTTGGATTCATCGCGTTATAAGCGCGCATTTTTTTAAAATTTCATCCCAGAACTATGATATCAATTTGAAAACATTTTAAAAAAGTATTTTTTTAAGGGCTTGGTAGCGTAAATTCTATTTTAAAAAGGAGTCAAATGCTATTTACTGATCGAAAATCGGACCATCGGTTCAGACGTTATTGGTAAAGAAAATTTTGCTTATTTTGGTACTGCCTCATGGTGGTGACAAATTGAACTAGTGGCGGCACATTTAGCCGAAAGCCTTGAGAGCATTGGTGGTGTAACAAAAAAGGCATTTACGTACTTCTGTAGCCTATATGCTCAAGTATGAATCCCAGCCTGGGCAAATATTCTTGCAGGTTGGAAATACTTTTGTGGGTTCATCTAGTATGGGGTGGTAATTGTTTCCTCATCATTGCGTTACTATCAAATAAAATCTGTAGTTGGTTTGTCAATGTAATTAATTCACACGTGACTGAATAATTCTTGTTATTAAGTAATTCTAATTCTTGTTAACAAAGAACACTCATTGCTACCTTTATTCATAACTCACTAAGTGTAGCAAAAGAAAAAGGATAAGGATTGTGCAGCTCAAGAAAACGTGCACAAATTGCAGGTCTCAGCAATACTTCATAAATAATTTTTTTTTGTTAAAAAATTCAATTACTTTAATTTAAAAATGTACACATTTTTTCATATCTTCACAAATTTTTAACTCCTAATCATTTGATGCTGTATATGCAACTATAAAACAAAAATCACAGAAAAGCAAAATCACTTTTCATATGAAAGTTTGTGAGAAGAAACTGTAACTATTTTTCAAAAAAAGACGTTTGTGTTTGAGAATTTTGCCTTTGATTGCTCAACATTTTCTTCACTGGGTATATAAACAGTAAAAAGATTTGTTTCTGAGCTATGGTGATAAGAGGGTGTAAAGGATGACACGAAAAAGTGGATTAATGCAATCCTGGTTATTATAATCTATCTTACTAATTTCCATTACACACAGAAACTGAAAGAAAACTATCCGCCTTCAGCCATATGAGAAGTGTCTGAGATACTTATACAGGATCTCATAAAAAAGCCAAAATATCTTCTCTTATTAATTTCTAATGTGTGCAGAAATTGAAAGAAAACTGTGCAGTTTGTGGCCTTGTGAAAGGTGTCCATGGTTTAGGTACAACTCAGGGTAAATAGAAAAGCAATGAAACAGTTTCAGTTTTTACTGAAAATGCAAACATTTGATTGTGTTATTCCACCCATTTTCAAACTATACATGTCTCTTGAACTTTCATACTCCATGGATCACTACTTACAACTGACTGTTATGAGTCAGCATGGCTACAAGGAAGAGGCTGCTCAACATTAAATATTTGTTATTCTTGTGTTGCATTATGGAACAGCAATATTTTTTAATAATCATGTAGATAAGCAGCAATATTTGTGGTATTATAATAACGGACTGTATATATACTACACTGTGTTATTGCAGTATTCATGAAGATGATTTTTCTTAAAATATTTAGATATCAGTTTTATATTAGAGTATTTTATTTGTCGTTATTAGGTAGTGTGCATGCAACTTTATGGAAAACCATTTTGTCAGGTTTTTCTTTGCAGTGTTTTTGCTGATGCAGGCCACTTGTGTACACATAAATGTGAAGGGTCAATGATGGTAGTTTCAGAATTAATTTTGGAACCGAATGTGGAAAGGAACCACCCAATGATTTTGTGAAAATCTATTCCTTTTATGAATATTTATAATCGCTTTTGAAGAAATGATTTAATATACACTTTGTTCCACAGCATTACAGAGATATTTTGAAACTTCTGCAGACAATCCTTCACTACACTAAAGTGGCAGATGATGATTACTCAGCTCTCTCCAGAGTGGTACATGAATTACAGGTAATATGTTCTGAGCTGTTTCTTCAAAATATTTTACAAGAATTAACTTTCTTTAACTTCAGTGTTGAATTATTGCAATTATATTGTTACTTATGAATGAGAAATAAAATGTTTTCACAGTATTATTAATTCTCATTTCTAAAAGGAACCACAAAACAAATCATCAGCCACCTCATGAATAGTTGTATCTCACTTTGTCTCTTTTAGTGTTCTAAAGGATTTGGATACTGGAAACAAATTTTTATTCCTTTGGCATGTGATTATATCACCATGTACTTGTTTTCAGTAAATTTTATCCAACTACAATGAAGTTTGTTTCCAGTATCCAACTTCTTTAGGTTTTTGTGAGTGTCATAAAAAGTGAGATAGTACCTTTTATGAGATGGTTAATGAAATGTTTCCTAAAAAACCTAAAAAATTTTATCATGCTGGAGAAATGTGTTCCGTAAAGAAGTTGTTTTTTTTCATCCCTCTTTTCTTTTTTCTTTTTTTCTTCTTTTTCTTTTCCCAATCCAATCTGTCCTTCCAGATATAAATACTTAAGCATAATGTTAAATAACATTGAACAAACTAAGACAAACTACTAATGGCCTATACAGGATAAAGATGGCAGTATTTAAATTCATAAACTGATATCATTATATTGAAATATGTAGCACAAATTCTGTTAAGGAATTACTTTATTTTAAAGGAAAAACTTTGTAATAAAAAAAGAAAATGCCTTATTTGTGCCAAAACACTGCTAGCAATTAATTGACAACAATTTTTGTAGGTTACATATCGTGACGTAATGGCTGGAGCAGGTTTGATGGAACCAGAGGCAGAAGGGCGACCTCTACTTTCAATGCAAGATCTTGAAAGTCGCCTTGTCTTCACACGATGCAAAGTAAATTTTGTGAACTAACTTTTTGAGATACAAAATACTATTTGTTTGGAATAAAAATCATAATAACACCTTTAATGTTGTGTGCTTTTAGCCATTTGTATTGAACTCTCCAGGAAGGCAATGGATTTTTGGTGGAGATCTGAGTAGGGTGGAAGGTCGAGCAGTGCGGCCTTTTTGGGCCTTATTATTCACTGATTTATTATTGTTTGCCAAAGTTAGTCGTGACAGAGTTCTTTTCATCACAGAAGAACCACTATCTCTTTTAGCAGTCACACAGGCTTTCTTCAACATTCGGAAAAGGGGTAATACTTGTTTTTATACAATGTTATAGCAGTTTAAATTAGATTATTGTGCTAACTCTTCTCTTTCTATTCATAGCAAATGAATTCCGCTTACTTATGGATGGAGGACCTGAAGGTACAGACAGTCCTGCTGCAGGAGGTTGCGGCCCTGAATTACCCTTAAGTCGGAACCCTAAGAAAGGTGTCAGACGCAGGACAATCTCCTTACGGGCACCAACAGCAGAACTGAAAGCAGTATGGCAAAACCTTATACAAAGACAAATGTGAGTAGATTGTTGTAGTTAATTACTACTTTTTATAATTAAAAATAATGTGAGCATGAATGAATACACATAAGTAAGTCTGTGAGTGAATCCTAATACTTTTGTGCATAAATATAGTCATGCACCCAGGGGGGACAGGGGGGGGAGGCATGGCCCCATGAATATTTCAAAAGGGGATGTTAACCGTAAGTAATAAAACATTTAATGCCTGTAAAAATGATCAATCCTTAAATTTCCCCCTTTTAAGCTGTCACTTAGAACAATTGATACTTCACATTTGAAGAACAAGCTCACCAAACTATCTGGCCACTTCATAAATGGTTGAATAAAAGAATCAATTATAAATATTAATTGTATCATTAAAGTTTTATTTGTATTCCATTTCCAGTATGTTTTATTTATTTTGTGGCAAAATAACAATATAAATTGTTAGAGTTATCAACAGGGCAATACAATCCTGTTGGAAGGGTACCTATCAGTTTGCTGAGCGATCTGAATGCCTCTGCATCCTCTTTGTCAAGAGCTGTACTGTGGATGTGTAACTGCTGAAATGAATGTGTGTAACTTGTTGTGTGCTAACAGTGCTTTGTGCATCACGAGATGTAATCTGGCTATAATTGAAAGAACACCTACATGTCAATTATTTAGCGTGTGTTCTGTCCATAATTCCAACATAAATAAAAAAAGGTTTAATAGAAAACTCCTTTTCTATGAAACCTTTCTTTATTTATATTGGAATTATGGACAGTTTTTCTTGATTATTCCATTTACCCCATTATATTTTTGAATTTTTCTTTCTTGATCTTCTGAATTTTGTCTCTTGATATTTCTTAGATACATAAATTTTGCTACTTGTTCTATTATTTTTCCATCTATAAGAATTTTAACCCTTCTCATTTCTTTGTCTTGGAATGCCATAGCTTTAGTCATTTTGTTGACATTTTCATGTATATTAGGGCTATTTTATGAAGTTCATTTACTGTCCTCTGTAAGTCATCTTCTGATTCCATCATTAGAATCATGTTGTCTTCATAGAGAATTGTTTGGACTGTTTGTCTTTGGTTTTAATTTATACCGGTTTTCGCTTTTTGTTTCCACTTTTTGATCATATGGTTTGGATGTATATTAAACAGGCACAGTGATAGCCCACACTCCTGTCTCAGACCCCTTGTTCTAAGTCTCTGAATTGCTTCCATCATTTATTCTTACTTTAATCTGAGTGCCTGTAAACAGAACCTTGATTCCTTTTATTATGTCTGTAGGTATGTCTTCATCTTCCAGTATTTCCTATATTTTGTTTCTGTTCACCCTGTCATAGGTTTTCTCAAAGTCTATAAAGAGGAGGAAAGTTGGAAGATTCACTTCATTTCATTTGTTCAGGATTGTCTGTATTGTGAAAATAGCATCTTTTGTACTTCTACCTTTTCTAAATAAATTTTGTTCTTCTCAAACGAATTTTTCCCTATATTTATTTAATCTATTTCTTAAGATATTAGCAAAATTTTTGATACTGTAGACAGGACAGTTATTTCATCTATATTAGTTGCAATATGTTTTCAATCCTTTCCTGTGTAAATTTATCACTATACCTATCTGCCATTCTCTTGGAATGAAAGATTGCTTGAATACTTTTCCTAAGCTTTGTTAAGTAGTTTTGTTAGGGTATTCTTAAGATCATTTCCTACACATTTTAGAGTTCTATTGGGATTTCATCTGCACCTGGCTTTTTCCTATTTTTGGCTTTCTTTAGTACTCTACTTTGTTCAGTAATATCAGTATCATTTCTGCTTATACTTGTCTGTCGCTATTCCAAAGTCTTGTGATATGGTTTACTCACTTCTGTTTCGGGATTAGGTCCAAATTGATTTTGTTCCTTGTGTCTGATCTCAGCATTCTTAATATTTTGAAACCATTTCTCTGAGAGCCTGTAATATCCCTTATCACAAATTTCTTCCAGTCTTCTCTTTTTACACCCTGTGTTATTCTTCTAGTCTGAATTCTAAATCTTTTATATTCAGTATAGTCTTCTGTACTAAGTGTTTGAAGATATTTTTGAGATGCTTTCTTGTATTTCATTACTCTAAGTTCTTAACCATTTCTCCTTCTTTGGCTTTTTAAAACCTATAGCTTCCTTGGCTGTGAGTAATATTGCTGTTTCAGTGTTGTCCAGAACATGTGTACAGATTGCATATCCACCATCAGTAATTCCTCTGTAAGCTGATTCTTATACAAGTGTCTGATACGTTCTTCCTCTAGTAAATATGTTTTCAACTTTGGTGCTGATTTAATTTTCCATTCTAATTTTCTAATTCCATTATGATATAATTGATCAAATAAAGAAAATAACTTTCCCAAAAAATTTAATTCTTCAATAACTAAATGTATTTCAGGATTTCCTTTCCTTCATTAATGACCAAGTGACATAGTCATGGTTTGTAAACACAGAGTACAATTACAAGCAGACTTTGCTGAAGAAATGAATACCCTGAAATAAGTTAAGATGTTGAAGAATTAAGTTGTTTGTGGAACATTATTTATTTTATTTGGTTAGTTATATCTTATCATAGATCATATTATTAACTTAAAATATAACGATTACATTTGCAAGTAAAATAAATTGTGTTTAATGAACTTTAATGAAATGAAACCAACTTCATTAAACACATTTCTTTTACTTTTCATTGTTAATTTTCCACAAATATAATCTGTATATTTTGTTTTCGATCAATAGCTTATTTATTTTAGAAGAAAATTTAAGAGAAGGTATGATGAGCTACTCTTTTCGGAAGACTGATATCTGGGGAAGAATGTCATTAAATTAAAAAAACAAACATATTTTTTACTTAACATACTAGGAAACAATTATAATTTATTACAGAATTTATCTCAATACTGCTCGTGGAGGAACTCCTGCAAGTAGTCCACTTGATTCACCAGACCAGCCAACAACATTGTCAGTGGCAACGTTGGATTCTATTTCTCTACGCCGGCAGGTGCGTCCTCATATTGAACCTCCACATCCAACACCTTCCTGTGATAGTCCAACTCCTAGCACTACAATTAGCCCTACATACAGCCCAGTGCACCGTCCTTCCTCTCATTAACTCTTATTTGCCTTAAACCCTGAATCCAATCAAGCCAGAATTTGCTTCTGTGTTTTGTATTTCAGGAAATGCAGCAGGGTGAGTTTTTGCTAAGAAGCATTTTACTAATGATGTGTAGTATTGTTTCAAATGTGTTCTTCCCAGCATTTACATTCATTACATATCTTAAAGAGTGCAATGCATGTCATAAAATCTCTGGCAGCCCTAAGTATCTTGAATACCACTCAGGAATATGAATTAAGAATCTGAAGTTATGATATTACAATATAAACGTTTATTAAGTTGAAAAATACATGCTTCAAATAATAATATAATTTCTCTCACTGAGAAGTACATATATTTTTGCATTGACACAAAATTTTCCAGCATTTGATTATGATATTTGATTACACTCTGTGCTGTGTATATTATTATGTATATTATTTTGTACTTTCAAATGTGGACCACATGTATGCTTCTGAAGAAGCCAAGCTGAGCTTAAAACTTAAAAATTTCCAGAAAAAATTATTTTTCAGGCTGTTGAAGATACATTTTCAGATAAATTTATACTGTTTTTCTTGTTATCTTAAGCTAAGATAAGCTCTCAAGCAATGTTCATTTTTATATTCCAGTTTAAAACAAAGTTTACTTATTTTTATAAAATTTAAGTTGTTCTTGGGGATGCTCTTATGTATAAAAAGTTGACAATACTTTTTAAATTCCAATATGTAACTTAATTAAAAGAGAAAAACTATTTGAACAGGTCAGATAAAGAATTTGTATTTGTGATTGTTCATCTTCCATGATATGGATTGTGATAAGTATACCTTAAATACCACATGTGTTTCAGAAACCAACTGTACAGTATGTTTATAAGTCATCAGACACTAAGTTATGTAATAAGAATATTATTATACTGTACAATTAATATTGTTTGTATTTGTATGAATACTGTATGAGTGATCTCATATTTGTATTAAATTGGGCAGATTACTGTGCACATGTGTACATTTTTGCGTTGATATTTTGCAACAAATGTGTATGTAAGAAATGAGACATTTGAGAATGTTATTTCAATGATTACTGAAATTTCTCACAGCATTTAAAGAAATGCAAAATTAGCACCTCAATTGTCTCTTAATATTGCACACTGATCAGTTGGACATGAACTAAGAGTTGACAATCCTTTGAGTTTTGCGTAGCAAGTCAACTGCTGTGATTTGTGAGGCGGCTTGCTTTCAGAATTGTAAAAATTTACTGGTGCCTGTAAAATGTGCTGAAAATTCTCATAATGATTTGCACAAAGTACAGTTATAAAGATGCATATCTGTTGATTATACATGTACAATAACAATCTATTAATGCTTGAATGTCCAATATGGTGTATCTGTTTAGAAATTTGTGTAAAATAAGTACATCCTTTTATGTATTTCATAGATACCTAATAAAAACACACTAACATTGTAATAAGCATATAGAAACAGTTTATTTTTGGAAGTTACAGTTTTGTATGCGTGCTTGTTTCATTCTGCCAATCAAAAATCAAAATCATTCTAATGAACACTATGTTATAATAGAATTCATTATATCATATTTTCTTTTAGCTGATCAGTTTCTTGTACATGTTTTTGGAATTAATAAAACTGACAAATGTATGTATTTCTTTGTTACTTTTATCACAAATTAATTTTCTAAGAAATTGAAATTATTCAATTTTTATTTATACAATCTTTCATATAAGGCATTTTACAGCAAGATGACTATCTTTAGTCATGAAGTACAAGGGTAAGACTGTTCATTATCTTCCATTTATGTGCATTTTTAGATTGAAACTATAAGTGTGAACATGCATGTCAATTTTTTAAAATACTTCAACCTTAATGCCATAGGATTACATGAAAATTACAGTGATATTATAGACCAGAAAACGCATGTATCAATTTACAGATACATTTTTTAGATTTAGGACATAGTATTAAATATATTTCACATAATTTTAATCTCTTCCTAGCACTTATTATTATAATTGTGTTGTATTGACAAAAAATTGTTATTCAGTGTAGCTTTGAAAATTAACTGTAAAAATTTGCTTTATTTAGAAAAATAGTCATTACTTGAGATACCTGTACTGTTCAATTTGGACACAATCCTTTCGACAAAATCATATTTTCAACTACTTTTTACAATACACTTTTTAAGCAAAATATTTATATGTTACAATTTCTAGTGTTTAGAAACTAGATTATTCACCAATCCTCTTTTTTATTTTTTTATCATGTATATAATGTTATGATCTGCTGAAGATAAAAGAAGCATTCTCTCAAAAGAACTTCCAAACAATTTAATAATATTAGTGAAAAAGTGTTACAAATTGAAGATTTTGTATTCTAGATTCTTCTTCTATTTAATCATCTCATATTTTAGTCTGCAGTCAATCTAGTACAAACAGTGTTCCAAGATAAGATACATTTCACAGAAAATTATATTATTAGTAGAAATATGATTGTTTCAAAATATTTGTACCAATAAACTTTCTTGAATACAGACTTTTTAAAGAATGTTATAAACACTGAATATTTGTTTCAGAATGTTCTAATGAAAATGACTTTGAAGCTCTTTTTGGGTAGATTTGTTGCAAAACTTGTTGTTGTTATTATTAATAAGAATGACTGATTCTCAAATACTATCCTATGAATATATTGCTACAACCCTAAGAGTGTATTTTGTATTCCCATCTTTCCTTTGTCAACATTTTGTGATATACACTCACATATACATGTTTAGATAATTTAGAGTAGACTTAAAAACTTAGTTAATATTGTTAGTTAGTAGTAGAATATAAAGGCATAGTAACTAATTAAAATTCGTTCAGCTAAAACTTGTTAACTGTCTGCACATTAAAAAAACACCCTTAGACAATTTTCCATGGCTCTATAGGCATGAAGTCTCCAAATATTCATAATTAGTTTAGCTAGTATCAGCTTAGCTTATCTCTTTTGTTTATATACCTATGTTAATTTTTCAGACTCCTCAAATGCAAGAAGCCAAATCTATGAAATCCCTGAACAATTCTCAACGCCATCTTGATGAATTAATTGAACATAAGTGTCGACAATTAGGAAAATCGGGGGCTAGCAAAGGAAGTGCATTACATCTAGCTCAGTGGATGCGTGGGCAGTTGGGGGGTTCAACAGGACCTCTCACTCCTGATGAAGAACCAGAGCCTGAGGTTTGGTCACCAGAAACTTTGAGAAGGCGCAGTGAACAACTTCAAATTTTAGGTGTAGGGACTCTAATGCCCAATCGCAATGAAAGCCGTTGTGAAGAGATAGAACTTTCTGACACTGAAAGAAGTAACTCTAGAAGCACAGAACGCAGTCGATCTCACAGTACATCAGATAGCCAGGTATACATTACTTTGTATTATTAGCATTTTAATTTGAATAGAATAATCAGTTGGCTTCTACATATTTCTTTCTATTTATCAAATTACTTTTGTAGGTTACAGTGCGTTCAGGAGGGCCAGAGCAACCGATAGCTGTTTGTCGCAAATGTCACAAGACTTGTTTGGCAAACAACACCCTTTCACCTCAAACCAGTAATCCTACTGATAATGACATGAATACTCTGGAAGATGATGATAATGATTTAGATGATAAATGGGGACCTTTAATGTTGATGGGTTTGTCAGCCCTCAGCTCAACTGTGGGGCTTGGGAGGCATCTCTCTTCAGATCCTTTTTCTCCAACAGAAGTTCCGATGATCTCCGTCCTGCCTCCAACTCCTGATACAATGCCTCGCAGCTCAAGTTTTCAATGGGATGACACTGATGTATCTACAAATGTACCTACAGGATCAGGATCCTGTCCTCCAGTTGATACCGTTTTTCCAGTAAGCATCTATTAGTTTTTTTCTACCAGAAAATAGTATTAACATGTAACTATTAATGCAGAATTGTGTATGAGCACTTGCTCTTTTCAATACATTTGTGAACATTATTATATTGTTATGTAGTAATAATTTAAAAAATCCAACTGACACTTCATGCATGATTGTAACTGTATATGTGACCAATAAATAATCTTATTATTGTTAATTTCCAATTTGAATGACAGACAATACCAGAACAAACTACCCTGCAAGATGAAGATGAAGAAAGTTGTGATAATGAGGATCAAGAGCCTCCTTACAAATCACTTACTTCTGCATCTGGACTGAAACGATTTGGAACACTTACAAGCCTAGAAATGCTAGAAGGAGAGGAAGAACAAGCAGCTGAAGATTCCTCAAATTCAGATGAAGGTGATGAATGGGATTCAGACACTGAGGACAAACCAAATGAATCCCCGGAGGAGCAAAGTAAGTTTTATAAAATCTGAATAGTTTTTATAACCTGTTATATCAAGTTTTATTATTTGATGGTATATTTCACTCAAAAGTTTCATGAAATGTATAATATATATTTTTAAAGAAGCTAATTACTTTCCTTCCACCTTGGTTTGAATTATCTTAAATATTTCACAGGAGATGCTCCACCACAACTTGAAGCAGTTACACAGAGTCTTAGAGGCTGGACAGCACGGGCTGGATCATTTGTTGCTGAGAAAATGGCTCTTTTTGAAAGGCTTGGTGAAGATTCCCGAGCAGCAGCCTTTCTAGACAGGTGGGTTATATTAACAAAATACTTTAAAAATATATACATGTAGGTACATAAATGTTTAATGTGTTGTTTGTTGTGTTGATTTCATACAAGATATTGTATGTATTACATTAAATAATGATGTTTTCTTCATCAGTTTAAGGAACCTAGCATGATCTGTGTGGATAACTGTTGCTGTAGTCTAAAATTTATTTCAATTTCATCATAGATTATTGTTATTCAGTGTGCAAATCAGAGCACTGGCAGATTATACTCAAAATCCAAAATAGGGGATACTGGAAAATATTTATTCCCACTTTGTAGGTCTCCGACATCTTGAACAATCCTCAAAGCCAGATTCATCAAACAACCCTTGTGCAGTAAGATTCTGAGCCTTATAATGGAAGGTTCTCCTGAGTTTTATCATGGTGATTTAAACAATATGCATTCAAATAGAGTTTATTTATACACATTTAGTTGCAATGATAGAGCAAGACTTTCCACAAGTTGATCTTTATTTTTACTATACAAAAACTGCACGTACACTTACAAGCCAGTAATCATGAGAAAAAGACTTGGCCAATTGAAATTCTCTAAGCTCACTTCCAAAAAAGCATTTATTAGATAAATATTGCTTGGCCTCCATGCCAGTTGGTCTCTCTGCTGCACTCAATTTAGCTCCTTGTGTTCCTGGTAATGTGTGTAATGGTGGTAACTTGAACAGTTTGGAAGGAATGAACAAGTGAAAATGATAGACGAAGCAGGTCACGTGTATGTCTATATGTGCCATTGCTGCGGGCAGGTATCTGAGGCCTGCTGCTGAGCCACAACTCACACATGTTCTGGCCAGCTCTCTACCTGATCCTGCAACAACATCATCCGATGACTGCGAGACTTCAGCAGCTACTTCAGATGACGTTTGGGGAACACCCACCAGCGGAGGCGACATGGATGACATATCATTCCCATCACCAGAATCAGCTGTAGCTTCGGTCAGTGTTGTGTGAACCTTCCAAACTGTTACAGTTACCAAAGCAGTGATATTATTTGAGTAATATTATTTGTTGGGTTCAGGCAAATAAATTTTCCTTTTTCTTCTGCATGCATTCTGCCCTTAATTAAAAGCATGATTTAATGCAACTATTAATAGCATGAATGTGATTCATTTCAGAAGCATGTTTTTCCAAGAATTATTGAGCTTTATCTTAAGATAAAGCTATTGATTTATTTATGGCACATAGTTTTAAGATTGCTGAATCTTATGTTTTTTCACATTATTAGTAAGTTCCATTCCTTTGATTCTTCAATGATCAAAAGTTTTCCTTTTTTTTACATTATATCCTATATTCTTTTCCTCTTGTTTTATTACTGCAACTTAGCATGTTATACAATATGTTCATATTTCTTGTACATGAATGTATATTGTTAAAATGTTCATGCGATAATGTTTATGTATGTTTGTATAAACTTGTTATCCACAACTTTCATACAAAATACATGCATGCTCTTCAATTTCGTGTAATTTTCTAGCTTGTTATAATACTTCAATTTCAAAGGAATAAAATATAGTTTTGTTTTTTTAACTCTCAACAAGCATCAAGCATGACAAGCACTTATGAATGGAAGATACAAAATTCCTAGTGTTTCCTGCAATTTGTTATGAATGTCATTGGCTATGGTATTACAAGTTATTATACTCATTTTTAATTAACTTTAAGGTATTTTACCATCCTTGGCTGGTAAACAATAACAGTCTTAGTTACGGGGCACACTGGCTAAGAAAATAAACTCATCAACAAGTTAAGACAATACTTATTTATTTACACAATTTTATGTTGTAAGAGAAACATTAAAATAATGAGAAAAGTCTGAAAAAGAATTAATCATTCACATTTTCATGAAGTACTTCAATTGTTTAATATATCAAAAATAATATTCTTGAATATACAATGCAAGTTAATTGGATGAGTGTTGTAAAATATTACCTGTGAATCTTTTCAAATACGTTCCTAAACAAAGTACTAATTGCTTTTTTCTTTGATAATTATAAAGAAGAGAAAGTTTCACAAACTGATGAAAATATCACTGAATAAATAAACCATATTAACTTGTCTAGTATCGTATATACATTCTGGAAAAAAAAGAAAAGAACAATGAAAAAGGCAGCAACATTGTATAATTCTTCAGATATCTGATTTTCTATTGATCATTTTATATGTTTATTATTCAAAATAAACTTATCTTATTTAGTCATGACTCCTTTAGAGTAAAAACATATATTTATTTCTCTCAACAAGAAATATTACACTGTTACTCTGATGACCATTCCGCAATGACCCATTAAGAGAGAATAAATGTATTTCACTTATCCCACTGTTCTCAAACAAGATTAATTTGTAATTAAAATTAAAAATATGAATTAATTATAGTTTAAGTAGGAGTTTTAGCAACAATATTTGCAATACTTCACTTTCATTCTTTATATTATGTGACAAATAAACAAAGAGTTATGAAATTGGTAATTATCCATCATATTTCGCTACTCAGTTTTATCATTACTCAAATTTCAGAACTTTCCTAGAATTGAAGATAATAGTACAATATTAATATACGAATGAAGTTACTTTTGGTTTCTGAAAATTGAAGAACAGATAAAAAACATTGTTTCCTTTATCTGTTCTTTGCAGCAACAGGAATCCCCTGCCGTCTCCCCAACATCAGCCTGTGCAGGAGACGAGGAAACAGAGCTCATGATGGATGAATTGCTGGCGACGCCCCCACTCACCACATCAACACGCGGATTCCCACCTCGTCGACGCCTTGAGCCCCTCCTTGAAGAAGAAGACACTGACATCTCTCCAAGCTCCACGCCTGTGGAGCAAGAAGAGACGCCATCACCAGAACAGGTAAGTTTCACCAGAGTGAGCAGGAGATACTTAGTATCAATAATCTTTTCTTCTCATTTAAAAATATTAAATTGTAAACCTTATTTGATTTCTTTGGAGAGAGTGAGTAATCATGAGAATCATTTATTTTTAATTAACTAATTTTTAATCATAATAGTAATGTATGTATATATACTTTGTTGCATTTGTAGAAGTTATGCCCAAGCCTAGTAACAAAACAATATTTTCTTAAAGCTCTTAGTTTTTCAATCCTTTACTTGGGTGACTTGCCACTTATTAGCAGAATCACTTCACACTTATGGCAACAAACATTCAAAACATCTATGGTAGGGCAAAAAAAAAAAAAATAATAAATTGGTATGTTTCCTACACTGAAAAAGTTTTCTCTCTCTTTCTTCTATCAAATTGATTCTATTTTAGAATTTGATTTGGACATGATTTGTCATCTGCTTAATATTTCTTATTGCTGGAGTTCTTTAGGGTATTTTTTTCCATTAGAGAACAAAAAATTCCTTTTTGGAACCTTATTTAGTATTTTTTATCTTCTTGTTTCCATATTAGTTAGAGATATTCTGTCATAAAACCAGTATTTTGGTTCTCAATTTAATTTTGGAGTGATCTCTATTGGGTGCATATCTGTTTCTACACTACTAGCTTTCCTTTCACGAAAATCTGTTATTATCTAAGTCTTTGTGTAAATCTCCCGAGTAAGCCATGTAAAGATTTTGTTCCTTTTTTTCAATTATAAGTCTAGCACCAACTTTTATTGAATTCAATTTTTTAATACTATTTTGTTTACAAATATTTTATCAAATTCATTATTATAAAATTTAGTATTAGAAGAAAAGCAACATCTTTTCTATCAGGATATTTACTTGTCTGTCGAGTTAAAAGATAAAATTCATAGGTGGGATCAGAAACAGAGGCCATTAACAAGTGCAGGACACATAGAAAAGCTGACGGTAGAAGGGAATGTTAGGGAAAGACTATGAACAATGCAAAATTTAGTCTGCAAAACTTTCAAAAGGGGCTTGAAAAGTCATAAAATGTCACAGCAAGGAAGGAGGACCAAAAAAAAAGAAACATGTAAAGATAAGGGAAGTGACAAAAACCATGATTATGATGATTTTAAGGAACAATAAAATATTAGTTCAGCACTAACTCTTAACATTCTCATTATCATCATTAAGGCAATTTTCTAGATAAGACATTTGGAATTTTATTTTGACTAAATAGTAAGAATGAGTTACAAATTTTAAAAATTCTCAGGTGGCCTCTTCAAAATTAGAGGGTTGTCTTATATTCATAGTCGACTTATATTCGGGTAAATACGGTAATATAACTGAATATTCAACATTAGAATTCAACATACGTATTTGATCTATTCACTTAAAAACTGTAAAAAAAAAAGAAAAAAAATTAGTTAATTTTCTCAAATCAATAACAGCGTGAATTTTAACAATAATTTTAAAAGTGATGTAATGAATACAAAATTTGAACTAAGTTTCAGTCACCCATGTGAATTAAAGTGATTGAGATGAATGATTGAAAGAATGAATGATAGGATAGTTGGAAAAAATTCCAAGGAACCGGTGATGTGTGTGACTGATGACAGGGCAGCGGGGTTGGAGGTGCTGCTGACATCAGCGCTGTGTCATCTTCCGTGCCAACCAATCGCCAGTCTCCAGGGTTTTTCAATCGTCTGCGTCTATGCAAGAATCAGGGTGACCCTCACAAAACCAAAGGAAATAAGTTGTAAGTTTATATTTAAGTTCTTTCTAAAATATATTGAAAACAAATTATTTGCATTTGTAAATCTATTTTAAGATTTTTAGAAGAATTACAAACTTTACAAAACTCCGTTAATAAATGATACACTGTACTGGAAGATATTTATGTCATAAAACAACACCTCTCCATAGAGAGACTGAGTAAATGTGCAGTTCATCACTTTTGTATTGTAATTAATGGATGTTAATGGCAATGCATTCAACAGTTATTTAATAAACGATAAAGTCTTGCCTACATATGAAACATTTTACTGCAAATTTGATTTTAAATTCATAAATAAATAATTTACTCCCTACAAATTTTGTTGATGTATTAAGAAAAGCATATTGATCTTTAATCAGTAATGAAAAGTACATACCAAGAAATATGGTATTTAAACACTTAATTCTGATATATAGAATATGAAGTGAAGAATCCAATGTCTACTGAATCCAGCAAAGTAATTTTTCTATTTGCAAGAAAAGACAGTTATATATATTCTGCATATCGAAGTGGAATCTTTTTTCAAAGAGTGAAACTGCTAATATTTGTTTCTAAATAATGATCGTTAATTAAAAATTTAAGATTTCTTTTCTAGAAACTTATACTTTTATTAAAAGCTAATGCTTTATTGGGTTATTTCAGACTGGGCTTCCTCAGTAATAAGAAATCTGAAGAGGATGGAAGCGGAGTTATTGGGAGCAAGGCATTATTTCGTATTTTTGGGCGTCATCATGTTGATGATATTCCCACAAGTCTACCTCCACAGCTGACTCCATGTCGAACAAATGTAACTTTCAAGTAGTAGTTTCCATGTACTCTAATTTGAAACTAGTTGAAACCTTTAAAATACTTATATTTTGTATCTTCTTTGAAGTACATATAAGTTGGTTACTACAACTTCAACAAATTCTGGCCTTCTCAACAACCTCCCTCCAATCACTTCTATTCTTGATGCACTCTGCCTGTTTCAAGGTTTATGTTCTTTTCAAGTCCTTGAATAAATTATCCTCCCTTTTATTTTCTGGCCTTCTCCTTAGTTTTGATCAAGAGGGTTTCCATTCCCTCATCTCAATTTTTGGGTATTCTGTACTTGTGACCAACCATCTCAATCTCTGAGAAATTATAAAATTTATTGTTTTGTTTCCAAAATTAAGATTCCATTTCATCATATTTTGGGCTCCTCCACGAGTTACATTTTATTCTAAGGGTCGTCCATACATTACAAAACTCTAAAGATGGCAAGGGATTGAGGCAGTGTTTTGCTGCATTACATAGATGTATATTTGTTTATTATTGCATAAGATTTTTTTTTCTTTTTCATTTTTCAACATTTGCTTACATAATTTTTTGGGGTTGATTCTCGCACTAAAACATTAAAATATTAAATAATTCATTTTGAAAAGACAAATATATTAAATTTGTTAGTTGCACTTTGTTACAATAAATGGAAATATTTTTTCATCAATTTTTTGCTGAATCTGTAAGATTATGAAGAAAATATTCAAAACTGATATGTAGTACATTCTAGAATCCATTTAAATCGATGAGGTAGACTCTTGCTCATGCATCATCCACAACAAGCCTGTGATCAAAAAATCCACAACAGCTTGTGATCAAAAATTTTCTCGCCGATACATCCTTCCTTTATTGTCAACTTACCCCCAATTTACTTGTTCGGTGCAGTCAGCATCACCAACTAATTATGACTTAAATAATCATAAATGTTAAAATACAACAAAAATAAAATTTACGAATTGCTTTTACTGTGCAATACTTATTTTCACTTCTTCCATTTACAAGGGGGGGATTGTTGCAAACGTTTTGTATTTATTTAGGGGGAGCTTCAAGCACGTTACAGGGCAAAATGGGGAATTCGAAATACTCCAATACTGCATGCTATGTAATTTATAATCGGCCCCTAATTGGTCAGTAAAATTTTATTATGTTTGGAAACTCGTTTTTTAATATGTACATATGTTTCACAAGCATAGGCAATCAAGATCCTAAATTTATTTACAGTTGAGTATGTTAACTAAAACTAAATGAAACCCGAATACTATAGCACTATCTTTGAAGATTTTCAAGGACCACTTCCTGAGGACATCTTGTCAAAATTATCATATCTCTCTCCCTCTTTACAACGCAATTTAAAACCACTGTTAATTTCTTTATTTTACAATTTTTGTTAGTCAAGTGTGAAAAGAAATTTTCGATTACTTTTAAAAATAATAATAATTTTGAAACAGCGTATTTTATTCTCCCATATACGCACGAATATATGAAGTAATATATGTAGTATATGGAAAGTAATGTAATGCTGTGGAAAATCGATTTCGAGATTTCAACAGAAATACAGGTTTTGGAGTCGCCTGATACCGAAAAAGTGTTTTTTCTCTTTTTTAAATGTCACTCTGTCTGTGCGGTGACTGTGAACACTACTAGTGTCTAAACCATGTGTAGATTTTTTTCCAAATTGAAGAAACCCCTGTCCATCTGGCTTGAGTTGGATCTTTGAGATTTTGAAAAAAAATCTTTAAACTTTGGGGGTACTTTCATGAAGACCCCCCTCCCCCCGGATACTTTCAATATTTTCTCAAAAATGTCTCCAAATTCTTTCTTTAAATTTCTTGTAAGAAGAGAGTAACACAGACTCATAAAGATGGCATAGGTCCGATTTTTATGGTTAACTCGGAATTTTCAAAAATTTCAAAAGTATGAATTTTTTTGTATTCCTACAACAAAATTGAAGATAGAGATTTTTCCTCCAAATAAATTTTGTTCTCCATAGTGAGTTCTTTCATTAAAGTCATATACATTATTTTGAAAAATTTAGTAGTTTTCATGCAATATTGCAATCAACATGTGCAATTTTTAAAAAATTACATAAACAATATATTTTTAAAACCGCTATAAAACTTTTCTTTTAGCTTTTGGTAGCGATAGTGCTAAATTTACTGTATAACATGACATAAACACCACATTGCTCTATTCTTTTGTTTTTTCAAAAATTACTAAAATGTAATTTGTTTGACTTGCCTCTCATGTTGTTAATATTTATATTAGAGGCAATTTGTTCACATTATTATATTTATGAGTACATATGCTTTAAATAATGTCACATAACTACCATTTTCTGTGAAAACTATCTCTAAACTCTCCATTTTCAGAAACGTTCAAATGCCATTTTCTCAAAAACTGCTCCAACTTTTTCTTCAAACATTTGGAATGGATAGTGGTAATTGCACTCTTTAATATGGCATAAAGTTATTTTCAGTGTATTTTTTGTTTTTTTCAAAAATTATACAAACGTAAATTTTTTGAAAGATCTCTCACATTATTGATATGCACATTTCCAGCAATTTGTAAACACTATTGTATTTGTGAGTTAAATTGCTTCAAAATAAGTTTTTCAAAAACTCAAAAAGTTTCTGTGAAAAAGAGCTTTAAAATTTGAATTTACAGTATGGCTTAAACACAGTTTTTTTAAAAACAGCTCTAAATTTTTTGCACAAAATTGCCATATTCATCGAGTGTTCACTGTTCTTTAATAATCTTAAAATAATATTTTCACCCTACAATTAGAAAACCAAAAAATTTGGAAAATGTGGCGATAGATGGCAGCACGCAAGAATATATGTCAAGGTCGAATAGCTAACTGGAAAGTCTGTACCATTCTGTAGCATCACTAGTTTATTTTGGAATGCTACTTGATTTTAAATGTATGTAAAATTCTAGTACCAAATTTCTCGTAAAAATTAAATTTAAATCTCATCAAATGCCACAGATTTAAAGCAAAATATTTTTTTCTGTAATTTCATATTTGTGACAAAAATCACGGAAAATTAATAGAAAGATGTGAGAAACAAATTTATATTCATTAGGGTAATTACTAAATAATAATAATAAATTCTATTTTTATCACTCTCATCATTTTTTATATTAGAGCAACAGTACAGGATGAAATTCAATATAACACATTAAGCAAATGTATAAAATAACAAAGTATAAATATATAAATTGCAAGCCAATATCAAACCAAGAACTAAGAACATTACCCTTAATAGTATTTTAAAAAAATTGATTGCAAAAGGGATTAATTCAGAATAACAAAATAGTTTTTGCACTTCAGGTTAAATAAAATGCACATATGGAAGAATTCTAAAAGTTTTAAAAAGACAAATTACTTTGCTCATTGTTAATATTTTTGGATTCAATGTTTTAAAAATAAATTGTTTTAAGTTTTAACTTAACATATTCTTTGATTATGATTTTCAAAATTTAATTTTTATATATATTTCGTATTAAATACAAATGAAATTTAATTTAATTTTTATTTACATTCCATATTGGAAAGGCTAATCATGAAAAATTATGATTGATCATGGAAAGTAACACAATAAGTACTGATACTGATACAATTAGTGACTGATATTCCTCCTTAAATTGGATATAGAAACACACATACTCACGCAGGACCACGTGTATTAAAATAGAAAAGAAGCTTCTCAATTAATGATATCTAAGCTTTTCCCAATTTCTTGGATTCTAATTTGTTTATTTCCTCTACAGGAAAGACAATTGGATAAGAGATTTTGGAGGCAGCTGAGAAGAAGAAGGGGTGAGGGCAATATATCATCGCCAGCACAAATACCAGCATAAAACTGCAGAATTCTTCTGTACCATTTTTACCGTTCTTTGAGACTACAGTTGCTCAACCATAGGTGCAAAACTGACACAAACTTGAAAAATAAACCATAACTAGTGCTAAGCATCTAAGGCAGGATTCATGGAGTGGAAGAAACAAGACACCTCAAGGGGATTGTATGTGTGATGGCATCAGTAAGACTATCAGCTTTGTAATTCATATTCCTTTAGGTTTTTATTTCATGTGTTCCTAATGTGCATAATAACAAAAAACAGTAATGATTATCAAAGAAGATAGAAAAAATTATTACACTAAGCTTGTTAATAAGGTCTAGGTGGGAAATAAAATTTACTGCATTTGTACATTACTATGTTAATAATTTCTACTGCAATATGAAAACCATGATCTGCACTTCTGAGATAGAATTACAGTTTTACTCAGATTTTAAGAAAACACAAAGAGCACTATCAGGTACTTAGCTCAGATGAAAACAGTGACCATCTCATGACTGCTGTGAATTTTTCCTATATTGTTATTTGTGTCTTTTCTCTGCTATGCTAAGTAGGTATACATCTATGTTTAATCATATCTAGTGTTTTGTTTTTCTACTTTTGAGTCATTCATAAAAGTGGTAACTTCCTAATAGACACTATTTATATTAAGAATAATGGTTTAAAATCATAAAGACTTTTTATACTAAGTGTGTAAAACTTTATTTCAAGGTCAAATTTCCTTCAAGTGTTCAGGTTAAATAAGTAAACCAAAAAAAAATCTCCTTTTTAGCATGCATATAATTTTGGATTTTCCAAATAAAATATTAAACCTCAGTAGTTTATGGTTAAGGGCCTACACCTTAAGAGGGACTGGTGGAACAAAATATTTAATTTGACATGAAGACCTTAAATTTTTCCAAATATTTCTGTTTGTGAAAAATTCCTCGGGATCAAAAATCTATTGCACTTCTCTCTCAAGGAAACACAGAGTGACTTTTCTCTTTTGAATATAACTATTTATAAAATATTTTCCAAATGATTCTCTTAACTTACATATTTTTATTTTTTGCCACAGTTTTGAATGAAGTGGCACGCTGAAGTTAAGTCAATAAGTTATTGTTAAGATGAAATTTCCCAGTGCCAAAACATTTTACAGGGTGCAAAATATTGTGCTATTAAAGGAACAACGATTCTTGTACCTTAGAATTAGTCCACATGCATCACTCCATGTCATTTTAGAACAGTGCATTTTACACTGTGAAAGTATTGTTTCTTGTTATAATTCATGTACATAAATGTAGGAAAATAAACACATTGTGTATGTTGTTTGAACAGCGTGTTTTACTATAAATTTAATAACAAATTATTTCAGTATTTTCTAAGGCAATCAAATCAAAGATCATTTTTTATAATTAAAAATCCATTTTATTCCAATACAATTTTTACATTAATTGCTACTCTTCTATAACATTATTTGTATACTAGTTAATTCCATTCAACAGTGGATTTAACCACTGATATCTTAACTGTTTTCTCAAGGTCTTTGTATCCATTCTTGATACATCATTAGCAAAAGTCTCTGATGCTTCTAATAGTGTATTATCAATTTCCACAAGTTTTGACCTTAATAGTTCTCCATTTTCCTTTAAGTAAGTTGCCCCAATATCTTTTTTCGTTGGTTCTCCATAAGGGTAAGTAATAGGGGTAATTTTAATCAAATGCTTAATTTTCCACAATAGTGCATTATTCTGTGGTGTGTTTTTAACAATGGCGATATCACTTGCCTGAAAATACAAATAATACCTGAAATTTTACATTGTGGAAAGAAAACAATGGTTTAATACAAGCTCCAACTCATAAAACCCCTAAGAAAACTAAGCAAGTTCGATTTCAGTAAAGAAACAAGTTTCACTAGGCACCTGGTTCAAGCTGATCACAGGCTCAGATTCAAGTTTGTAATGAAACAATACACACTGAAGTGAATTCATTTTAAATAGTTGGTCTTTTCAGAAATAAACTGTTACAAAGTAATGACAGTTTAGAATCACATAATTTTATCAAAGATCCTAACTCAAAGAATTGTTTTTAATTTCATTGTTACTTATGATGGCAGAGTAACTATTCAACTAAATGTTCCAATTTCACACTGTTTCTTGTTTTATGGCTTGATCCAGCTCACCATAATGTTAGGAAATTTACATATTAATTTAATCTGAACATATCATGTGTTTAGATCCTGAACCTCAAGAAAAAGTGTGTGAAAGGATTTTAAGCACAATATTTTAAGAACAGATTTTATCGTTTTGCACCATTCAGGCTGATAAATTTAAACTTGTATTTTATGTTCAGAAGCAATTTTGTCATCCATCATTGCCAGCATACCTTGCCCATTAATCCCAACTGTAACAGTACATCTTTCTCCCAATATGGTGTACCTCTATAACGTTTCACTCGCTGAACCATAAATAGCTTTGATTTCTCTAATGGTGGATCTTTCTCTTCTGGAAACCTGAAAATAGCAGTGAGAAATGACACTTTCTCGTAATAAAAAATTATTTAATGCATAAAATAAATATAAAAATCACCTTCTAAAATAGGTAAATCCTGGACATTTAACAGCTTTATTTCCACTACTGTAGTGTCTCTGTAAACTGCAACACTCTCGAGGATTTATTAGATTCTTCAGAACTTGGGAAATCATTTCTTTTTTTTTTCAACGTTAAACCGACAAGACTAATTTTACATATATTGCACACGATTTAGCACTTCTCTCCATTCATGTTTTTAACATCACATTTCATGTTTTACAAGATTTCAGAAATGTATCAAATTAACCTTCTGATTAAGATACTACAGACCTTAGGCAACACAATAACATACGTTCACTTCAGGTGATTGTCCTACGATGAAGAATATAATAACCCCAAACACAGAGTAGACCCCAAATCAGAACACATACAGCACTAGTTAATGTTTGCAATGGTTTGCAACATGCAATATTCTGCATACAGCAGGTTGTGCAGTATGATGGAAGGATATCCAAGAGTATTGGATAACTATTCACTATTGATAACCTTATAATAGTCCTTTTTAAGCGTTCTTCTGTGGGAATTTAATTGAATATTCTGAATATACTAAATGTAGCCATATTAATACAACGTACGAGAACGTATGAACGTAAAATACTTCCTTCACGATTTCTTCTATAATCACTAAGTTGGCGATTATCTATTTAGAAACAAGAGAGTGACGGTGGCCGCCTGTCTGACCCAGCATGCAAAGACAGACTTTCCACCAGTGGATTTATTCTGCCCGAAGCGTGTCATCGGTGCTGTGAGTTTGGAGCATATTGTTACAGCCTTTGCTAATTTATGAAGTTATTTGGAGTTTTGAGTTTCGTTTTTTGACATAATGCCACCTAAGAAAAGTAAGGGAAATAAGAAAACGCATGATGATGACGACTTTGAAGAGAAACCGAAGAGCAAAATTACCGATGAAAATGAACAGGTAAATTCCAAAGTCTCGAAAACATCAAAGAAAAAAGGTAAAGGAAAAGGCAAAAAAGATGATTGGAGTGAAGATGAGGATGTCGTAGATATTAAGAAGAAAGGAAAAGATTCTGATGAAGACGAAATACCTCAGCCAGCTAGGAAGGACAAAAAATCTAAGACACAGAAAAAGGTTAGTGATGAAAGCGACATTGATGAAGACGATGGTGTGTCTGCGAAAGGTAACAAACAGAAAGCACAAGCTTTTGATAGTGATGATGATGTTTCCTTCAAAACAAATAAGAAAGACAAAAGAGCAAAAACTAAAAAGAAAAGTGAAAATGAAAGTGTTGAGAATGGTGTGAAAGGTGTTGGAGATACTAGCAAGCAGGCAAAACCAATTTCTAAAAAGAATCAGAAAAGCAGAGGCAAGAAAGATGAGTGGAGTGAAAATGAAGATGATGACAATAAAGATTTTTTGAAAAGATTATCTGAATCAGAAGATGAACTTCCAGTTGCTCGAGTGACTAAGAAAGATAAAAAGAAAGTGAAGAACAAAAAGAAAATTGAAGTAACAGAAAGCAATGATTCTGAATCAGAAGTAAGTGATCAATTGAATGATTCTGAGAGTGAAAATGAAGCACCGTCTAAAACATCATCAAAAGGAGCAAAGACAAATAACAAAAATAAGAGCAGCAATGCAGATAACATTGATGAAATAACTGAAAGAGTGGAAAAAGTGGAGTTGCAAGAACATTCTGATTCTAGTAATAAAAGAAATGTTAGTGAGAAACAGAAATCCGTGAAGTCAAAGGACACTCGAGAAGTTGATATTTTGGATAATGAAAGCAGTAATAAAATAAAGCCAGCTATCAAGTATCAGAAGCCTGTGAAAAGTAAAGAATCATCTCCAGCAGAGGAAGATGAAGACATTCCAGAGAAAGATAATACAGAAATGCCAGATGCTGGTGATGGTACACCAGGTGAATGTTTTTAATTACCTTTTAGAATTTCACTGTAGATTGTGTTCTCAGTAAATATTTAAATTGGTTATAAATCTGTTTTCATTGAGTTTGGACTGATTTGATATTTGTTAATTTCCAGGATCTGCTGTGAAGAAATTGACTCATAAGGAAAAGAAAAAGTTAAAGAAACAGGTTTGTAGAAATGCCTTGTAAAAGTTACTGAGGTTGGGAAGGTTGAGTGGTACATTTGAAATTAGAAATGATTCTTTCCTTTAGATGGAATATGAGAAGCAGATGGAAACTTTAACAAAAAAAGGTGGACAAGGTCACAGTGAACTGGGAGAAAATTTCACTGTCTCACAAGTGCAGAAAACTGCTGGGCAGTTACAGGCCCTTGAAAATGCTGTGGATATAAAAGTGGAAAATTTTAGCATTTCTGCCAAAGGCAATGACCTTTTTGTAAATGCTACATTACTTATTGCCAATGGGCGGCGATATGGTCTGGTGGGACCAAATGGGTAATGTATTGAAGCACAAATTGAATAGTTTCATTGTCTTTCTGAGTTTTTCATTTTCTAGAGATATTCAATTATATATCAGGACAAATGTTCCAGTGAATATACTAAAAGCTTATCCAAAAACTTCAAAATTGTTCCTAAGGATCAATTCATTACAAGTTTTGAGTATTAAAGAAAATAATTTGGTGGTACTTCTTTCATGTGACAATGTGTTATGTTTTTTGAATCAGTGTGGATGTATTTCTTTTAGACATGGAAAAACAACTTTGCTACGACATATTGCTTCTCGAGCTTTTCCAATTCCACCAAGCATTGATATTTTGTGCTGTGAGCAAGAAGTTGTTGCAGATGATTTATCTGCTGTAGAGACGGTTTTGAAAGCTGATGTTAAGAGAACAGAACTCTTGGCAGAATGCAAGAAGTTGGAAGCAGAGCAAGAGAAAGGAAACTTAGAAGTGTCATCAAGGTTGAAAGAGGTATATATGACAGATATGAATGGTTTGTGTTTATTATTCTGATGTCCCAAGAGAGTTCTTTGGGTTGAAGTCTAGTATAGGGTACAAATTGCGGAAGTCTTTTAAACCAGCACTTCGCGCCGCTCCGGCGGAAACTGCACAGTTTGAATTCTGGAGGCTTTCTTGAAAAGTACTTTTTTATAAGAGTGAAGTGGTAATTATGCAGGGGGTAGACTCAAGGATGTTTATAGTGAAAACAAGGTCCGAAGGCCCGAGCCTCGCCATGACAGGGATCCGGACAAGTGAAGTGAGAAAACTTGCCTTTGAAAGTAAATTGGCATTACCATGCGGCGGGGACAAAGCATATGAAGGGTGAGCCATAAAAATCGCCTGTCCGTAAGTTTTATTCATTTCTATCAGGGCGCGTAGCGTAATTTAAGGGAGGGCTTAAGGAGACCTCTCCCCACCGCCACGCTGTTGCTCAGCAATACTTGCAGAGATGGAGTTTTCTAATATTGGATTTGGGACTGTTTTAGTTATTTCTGTGGTCAGTTCAGATTTATACAATTTCTTGAATCTTTACTATCAGTATTATAACAATGGTAATAGTAATGAGTCTGAATTTCAAAGTGTTGATCATCGTGAACTATTAGACCATCTAAGTTGAAATTCATGAGAATATTCAAAATTTTCTATTCATTTAGCTCTAAAAGCAATTAAATCAATAAACTTAAGACTTCATGGCCTCAAATTAACTGCTATAATATATATGAATACTAGTGACTTGCAGCGGCAAAAATGCTACTGAATAAAACCATACAAAATGGTTTTCCAAAATGTGACAGGTACAATTCTAAAGTACAGTAGAACCCTCGTAATCTGAACTAATTGGCGCTGTGATCTGCTCGGATTTGGAAATGTTGAGATTATCTGAAAAAATGTACTGTACATGTACAAACACATGTATAGGATTACCAGACAATGCAATGTGAGAAATGGCGATGTAGCATTGCTACCACATCATCACATCATTAAGCAGATTCAGTTCTTTACGACAAAAGAAGATTACCGATTTTCCAAGTTCCTCTAAGTGAAAATTACTGCTACATAAACCAGTGTTGTGTGTTGTTACCATTGTAATTAATGTTTCACTTTGAGAAGCTGTGTTTCAATAATTATTTGTTCAGTTCTACAGTAATTATAAAATCCTTTCTTTACACTGCAAATAAGCATTTTATTTATTTTGTTTTAGTTTGTAAATTTCAGATTTGCAGGGTTCGGATTAGTGAGGTTCTACTGTATAACAAATAAAATACTCTTGTGCAACACTGCAATAAACTAAATGTTGTAGCAAAAAATGTTTTCATGAATACTGCAATAACATAGTATAGTATATATTCAGTACAATTTCTTTATTTACTGAATTTATCTAAAAAGACGCTGTTCCATTACACACTTGAATAGCATATATTTAAGGTCGGCAGTCTCTTTCTTGTAACCTTGCTGTGGCATGGCATCAGCTGTTTTGTGAGTAGGGAACTGAGAATGAGAATTCAGTCTATACATGCAATAAGCAGAAAACACAATAAAATATTAGCATTTTCAGTCAAAATCAACTCTGCCTCATTGTTTTTGCCTAATATCCTGAGATTCTGACTATTTAACGAAACCATATGCACCTCATGCATGCCTCTTTCAATTTCTGTGTGCATTGGAAATTGGTAATATAGATATTGACTTCAATGGAATGTGTAGTAAAGAAACTACAGAACAATAGAGGTTAGAAGTGCACCCTCAATGTTAAACGTTGGAAACAAATGCAGTGCTCCAAGTGGCCTGGCAAAGAACTACATAAACCAAAGAACTACATCTGCGATCTTCCATTACATGTGAACTTTTCCGGTGGTTTTCTGTGTGTAAACCTCATCTGCTGTGCTTCTGCAACCATGTTTAAGCTCATTAATCCAGAGTAAATTATCTTCAGAGTTCATGCATAGTCCTGATGTATTTCATCTAATTTGGTTTTGATCTGAGCGGTAGTCCAACCCTTCAAATATAAATGTTTAATCAGAGCGGGAAACTCTGTTTTGTCCATCTCCTACACCACATGTCAAATGAGTGATTGTGAAAGCTTCTCAGCGTTGGTCAAGCACAGAGAAATGATGTTATTTTTGATAGTCTAAGAACCCTAATCTTGCTGACTACACAATTATTCAAAAACTCCAGCACAACTAATGAGATGATGACGATGATGATGATGACGACGGTGATGATGATGATGATGATGATGACGATGATGATGACGACGACGACGATGACAATGAAGAACTGTTTCTGGTTTCACTCTTTGGCTACAGAGGAAAGAACACGCCTTTCCTTAACTAGATGAGATTTGTCTACTGCTTCTGTCATCAGGTGCAAGGCTAATATTGCTGAACTACCAACATCGGCAGTTGAAACACAACAACACTTTGAATTTCTCATTAGGTTCAGCAATGACTAGATGTTGAAAAAGATCCAGAAATGTGAAGATGGAATGGAAAAAAATTCCTTGTGCCTGTGATTGTTACCACCTGTTCCTCATGCTATATTGAAGATTGATTGAAAATTGCAGAAAAGGTGACTCAAAGTTAGCAGGGATTAATGATCTTAACATTTTCTAACTTGGGTCTCAACTTTAAATAGAATTGCAACAATATGACGTTGTCTGAACAATTGTCTGAAAAAATTACATGAAAGAAAAAATATAAGCTGGAATACGACAACAATTTGATGTCATTGAACTTTACTAACCAATGGAAGAGGATCTTGATATATTAGATAATGCCAGTCATTAAAAACAATATAATCAACAAGAGTGTAATAAAAGACCTAATGCCATTTGTATGAAAAAAAAATTACGTTTCAGAGAACATGTAGACAAAAGTGCAGTCCATTGGCTCAAAAAACACTAATTTTCTTTTTCACATTATTAATTTCACATAATTCACCTATTTTCCCTATTCCAATTAAAAAGTAAAATGATTCCTAATGTGCTATATTTATTTACACACAACTTTGTTTGACGTAAATTACATATAAGAGTTAATAAATGAGGGAGGGTAAGTAGAATACCATTTACACAGAAATATTTCTGCATATTTTGATTGTAGAAAACTCTTGAATTTATAAAATATAGTTAATTTTATTCTCTTTCATTTCATACCTTGTTTCGGTGTGCTCTTGCAGCTTATCCCTGTGTTACGTACTTAGGTTCACATTGCACTGTTAGGCGCGTGGGGGACTGGTGACACTCACCTATTAAAATGTTCTTAAGAAAGAGGAATTGTTTGTAAGTAATGGAGCTTTCATTTATTTGACATAATGTTAATTATGGATAATGCTTTCGATTTTTTGCAGCATTCCACTTAGTGCAA
Source organism: Gryllus longicercus (assembly GCA_038098605.1). Classification (NCBI taxonomy): domain Eukaryota; kingdom Metazoa; phylum Arthropoda; class Insecta; order Orthoptera; family Gryllidae; genus Gryllus; species Gryllus longicercus. The sequence goes on along the minus strand of JAZDUA010000015.1, from coordinate 1,992,007 downwards.
CAGACTTTTTTACAGACCACTAAACTGATTTCCTTGCATGTTACACAAATGTCTTTCAGATGTTCTCCACATATGCATCTCTTACGTTTCAAGCACCATCTCCTTGTTTGTTTTGTTCTCTGGAGCCTGATAGCTTTTGAAAGTCAACAGTTCGCTCTTCCTCAACACCAAATAACACTCAGCCTCCTTATATGATCTGGAACTTGAGGAATAGGGCATCAGCATTGTATCTTTTGTTTAATAATTTCTCAAAGAATGTCCTCCGAAAAATCTCCTTTGTGACAACTAAGATGAATTGGTATTGAATTTCAGAATACAATGTGCATTAATTGCACATCTATTCAAAATATGTAAAAAAAAAAAAAAAAACACCATGGACCATCTCCTCGTGGTCCCTGATACATCATATCTTTGACACAACTGACCCACCAGATTGACTCCAATTTTGTTGGATTTAAAAAAGTTATTGTTTCTGGTTTTCGCTTTTGAACAGTATTTTCATCAATAGCATCATCATGACACATGTTTGAAATGATGAGTACAGTTTTATCTTACTTTGGTTTGGTTTGGTAAGAAACAAGAGTGCCTTAATGACTAAAAGCAAACTCTGAGGAGTAACTGTTTCTGTTTTTGTTTGGGTGCATTTCTTTTCAAATCTCTCTTCATTCCTTTCTCATTGTCACCACGTATGTCAGTTCCTTTTCTTCCTACAGTGTCTGAACCTGTTTTACGTTGCTGAACTAGTTTTCACCTGTTACATTCCTATTAGTTTAAGAAATAGGTTCCACTAATGTCAAAACATTACTAGCACCATTACTGAAACTTTCCTTCAGGCTGTAGTCCGACACATGGTTCCAAATGTATTGTGCACACAGTCTTAGCATCAACAAGAGCAAATAATTTCAATCCATGTTTTGCAGTTTTACTGCTTAAACAAGCAATTGCCCCTGAAGGAGAGTAGCTACTTGTCAATAGTAACATATTTATATAAAGAGAAAAGATCACCAAAATTACTAATTTTAAACAGTTCTCTGATTGGAACTAGTTTATCTTCTAGTGGCTGAGAATTATGTGTATTCACATTAACAAAACAATAACATTGTACAGTAAACGAAATTGCTTTTCAATCATTGTAAGAAAACATTATTCTGATTGCTCTTAATTTTATCCCACTACTGCTTCAAATTCTTTCTTGAAAAACACATTGTACCAATATCGTAAAGAATGCCAATGAAAGATCTACATTTCTGCGCAATCTGTAAATCTTGCATCTACTTTTCAGGTAAATCTTGAATGAATGTATTTAGTGTATAAATTAGTACAGAAAACATTTCATTTCAATTATGTCATTGCCAAGATATAAATTCAAGGCTTCTATTGCAGTTTTGACAAAACGATCCCTACATTTGCTTCCAGGAAGATAAATACTGTTGTTACATGTTGGAATACGCACATTTTTTCTAGGATCTTTTGTGTGCCGTCTGGCTTCAAGATCCTTTCCATAATATACATAAGAACCGAGTGTATCATTATCACTTGCTTCAGAAGAATTTTCGTCGTCACTAACCTCTTGTTCCGATTCAGTATTGTGGTCACTTGCATTCATTTTATCAAGTGCATCCTCACTTTCATCAGAACACACCTCCGACTTCTCCTCCTCCTTCTTTCTGAAGCCACTGCTGAACAACATTTCCATCTTTGTTGTCTGCATCTTTGGGCGCTTTGACTTTATCCTTGTTACGTACATAGGCACGTCATTGACAACTATCACCCAAACATGCAATTACAAAGAGATTTACTTCTAACGACTTGTACACAGCAAACTGAAGTGTGATACTGCCACTACAAAAAGCACCAACAATTAACATGCAGTTACTGGAAGGGGCACTTCAGGAATGCAACGCACATTGTTTGCAAACTTGAGAGAAATATCAGGCCTGTCACCCATGTGCCATAGGGTTAACCTTTCTTTGTATAAAACAGCTTAATGACATTAAATGTAGATAATTTTATCTTCTTTAATGTCATATAAGATCATTGTTTACAAAAAAAATGGATGGTTTTTGAGTTAGTTGAAAAAAATACAAAGGACACGATTTATTCACTTATTCCAAGCAAAATTCTTGTTATGAAGCCTGGTATTTATGTTCATCTATCCCAAAACATAAAAGAACCAAATATCAAAATCCAAAACTTTCCCGTATTTTATACCTCAACTAGATATTGCAAGAGCTATAATATAGTACACAAACGGTTAAGTTAAAATGAAATAGAAATATAGAAATTTGCAATCAGTTTCACTAAACCTGAATTAACTATTCAAAGCTCTATTCATTTTAGTAGCTTAATGCTAAGAGCAAGCTAGGGTGTAAACCAGGAGATTGTTTCGATTCCAAGTCAGGTAACAATTCTTTGAACAATTTGAATTAGAGAAAATTGTTTGTATTTTCATTCTTAATCATTCATAAAAGTCTTAAAAAATATTTTTATTTCACCAAATTTTATAAGAAGATAACATGGAAAAGGTAATGTCCAAGTGACTAAAATTACCGTCTAGTTTTAAGTGTGTGTTTGAGATTTTCTGATTTTACATCCTCATGATTTTCCCTTCATCAAATCATAACCACCTTTCCAAATATGCCAGTGAGGTGTTGTCAGCATTGAAATAGTTATGAAAATTGTTGTAGTTTGGTGAAATTCTCACTAGTCATAATTCTCAATTTGTAGACTAGTGAATCTCTTCGGGGGTAGGTGTAATCATGCTGAACTGACTTAGCCTAATCATTCAAATGAAAATATAAATATTTTTAAAGATAATATCAATTAGAATTACTATTTTTCCTTCAAATTATTTTTTTGGAACTTCAGTAGGTTTGCTTTTCTCTTAAATGGGTTGAAACATTTTCTTCTAAAACTTTTGATGTTATATCAGATTTCTTTTCTTTCTTCTCTCGTTCCTTATATCCCATTATTCTGATTAAGAAGTCTCTCGTACACTGCTCCTCTGGTGCGAAAGTTCCATCACTAAATCTTCAGCAATAAAGTCTTAAATTTTTTTGTGGCATTTGATGATCCTTCTCATGTATAGCTCAAATCAGGCTTTGCTTTAATTTCTTTTCTGTACTGATCAAATATTTTATGTTTATATGACACACAGATCTGATTCCACCAGCAATTTTTTCAAAGATAAGCATGTTCAACTGTATTGAGAGATTATAGCATTAGACACTAAAAGATTGTTGTGCCAAGATTCAATAAAATTGAAGAAAGTGAGCATGGAAAGGGCTTTTTTTGTGACAATTTCAAGTAATAGAAAGCTGAATGGATTAATCATTGCGCATTCATGTCAGTTTTGAGGCAGACATTTTTGATATTTTGTTTATGTTGCTGTATGTCATTTCAGACATGTTTTGTTTAGTTTTCAGCAATAAGCTTGTGTTCAATTTAGCAGAAAAAGTTTTAACCAGATGTATATTTTTATTTCAGTCAATTTACTTATTGGCTTTTAGTTTTTTTTAAAGAATTTTATTTGTTCAAAGAGACAGGTTCACTGATACTTGTATGATGGAAAAAAGGAAATATGAACTATAGTGATTCACTTTCATGTCTTGTATCTTCTCTCTAAAGGTAGTAATAGTTATCTTTGTGAAATTAAACCTATTTTTTACTTATACTTATTTTATACTTAGAAGTTCACAGAGTGTAAAAAAAATAAAAAAAAGAATTGACTTTCTTGGTATCCTCTGAAGCAGCAGTCATTAACCTTTTGTGGAACAATTTTTTAAGAAGATAAAATAATAAAAGTAATAGTCAGAGAACTGCCATATCATTACAAATAAAATGTACCTGTATCATAAAACCATGTCTTTAAAGGTTGTTTTGGTGTTTTGAATGTGTGTAGTTTTTAATTATTATAAAATTATTTACACTTATTTATGACATATTAGTTTGATACTTAGTCCTACTGTTTGGAATAAGGGTTTTTTTTTAAAAACTTTATTATTAATAAAACAAACCCACAAAAAAGTGATGGTCCAAACTTTTCTGATCATCTGTGTGTTGCTTATCAGTTATCTAGCAGAACCTTTGCGATTACATCACACAGAAAGAAGAGTTGTAGAAAAGTTACAGCAGAAAATACTGAAAATCCATGAATATACATATGTTGTATATTTACCAAGATCTTTACACATGTATACATGGGTATTGTTTGGGCCTATCACAGCAAATCCTCCTATCAACCTTACCTTAATGTAATGACTGAAGTTTTGCCATCACTGACTTTTTTATATAAAGGGACAAGTGTCAGACACCTAAGTGATTTACTTGAGAGTGACATGTCATTTATTGATCATATGTGTTTCAACGCTCACATAAATCTATGGTCTCTAAGCAAGACCAACTGCTCTTCCATTTCTTGAGAAATTGCCAAGTTGCGCATGACACAATCTTCCCGTTTCCATTCTACCCACACATTTCAAACATCACAAATTTGTAGATTTTGAATAAAAGAAAGTTGTGATTAATTTAACATAGAATAATTTCCATTCCTAATTTTTTTTTTTCATTCTCTTTTTGTTTTGTTTTGGTATCTCGCTTCTTTAAAACCATTTTGGGAGCTGATTAGGAGGGACATCAAAATCGTTCTCTTTACAGCTTTAATATTTATGTTGATTAGTACTCTTAAGGAAGTAATGTAGTTTTAAGTTTTGATCCGTTCTGAACTAACATCAGGATAATATGTGTAATTGGCTTTTAACTCTTCAGGTTTATGAAGAATTAAAAGCAATTGGAGCTGACTCTGCAGAACCACGAGCTCGTCGTATTCTTGCCGGTTTAGGATTTTCTCGTGAGATGCAAAATCGAGCCACAAAGAATTTTTCTGGTGGATGGCGTATGAGAGTCTCTCTTGCTCGTGCCCTCTTTGTGGAACCAACATTACTGTTGCTGGATGAACCTACGAATCATCTGGATCTCAATGCTGTAATTTGGCTTGACAAGTGAGTAGTGGAAATTTTCAATTAGCTTAGAAAGTCAATTAACTCTTCAACGTGAGCCCTAGGTGGAGGCATTGCATTCCAACTCAAGGGAAGTTGATTTCTGCAATATGCGACCATTTATTCCCTTTCCTTGGATTTGCAATGTTTTAAAATGCTGTATTGTTCTGTCAACCATGGGATATGCAATTCAATTCTGGTTAAGTTTGAAAATTATCTTTTTTATTATCTTCCTTACTCTACAATTTTTTTTATATTGTTCATTTCAATGGATATTTTAGAATTTCAATCATTGGAAGAGAAGTTCAATTCTGATAAATCAATAGAAAAATCTCTCGTTCTGATCATTAGTATCCTTCTGGTCAAGAGCACTGATTGATGTACTTGTGCCTCTACCCTCACTGCCACCCCTCTCTGTCTTCCTCCTCCCTGTAACCATCTCAGCACCGCCAAGGCCAACTTCCCCAAAGCTGACAGTTGCAAGGACTACAGGAAATTTTGTTGGTTTAATTTAAAATATGTCAGAAAGTATAATTTTATAGTCAAACTACTATAAAAACATTAACAAACGACACATTATTGAATTTCTCTTTTTGTGATCTACCCATTGCTTATTATTATCATTATTATTATTGTTGTTGTAGTAAAAACCAAGTACAAGTTTTTTTATGACGCACATCACCCCGTTTTGTAAATTTTTATTTAAAATATGGAGGAGCACTGACCATTTGTTTTGAATATTCATTATATATTCTTTGTTGTAGCTACTTACAAGGATGGAAGAAAACTTTGTTGATTGTATCCCATGACCAAAGTTTTCTTGACAATGTTTGCAACGAAGTAATTCATTTAGATCAGCAGAAATTGCATTATTACAAAGGGAATTATAGCATGTTCAAGAAAATGTATGTTCAGAAACGTAAAGAAATGATTAAAGAATATGAGAAACAAGAAAAGAGAATAAAGGAGTTAAAAGCCCACGGACAGTCTAAGAAGCAAGCAGTATGTATTACATGTAAGATTTTAATCATAAGTAACTTTCTTCATTTAATTGTTTTCTTGTTTATTCCTGAAGGAAAAAAAGCAGAAAGAGGTCTTGACAAGAAAGCAAGAAAAGAATAGATCAAAAATTGCTAAAAATGAAGAAGACCAAGGTCCTCAGGAGCTCCTTCAAAAACCACGTGATTACATTGTTAAGTTTTCATTTCCGGATCCACCACCCCTGCAACCTCCCATTCTGGGGCTTCATAGTAAGTAATGTTTGTATTTATTATATTTACAGGTTGGAAACTTTCTGGAAAACTGGGAAAAATCAGGGAATTTCATTGCTCTGAAAATGTCAGGTTAAATCAGGGAATTTATGGAAGAATCTTTAGAAGTCAGGGAAAAGTTTGAGATTGTTATAAAACTGAATATTATTCCCTTTTTTTAAAAAAAGAAATAGAACAGCATTATTTTTTCTTCTATTTCTGTTTGTCAAGTTTGTTTTTATTTGTACTTTATGACTGCAAAATCAGAAAGCCAACAAATTAGTTTCAGGCTTTCTTTAATAATTTTTTAAAATAACATGAAATACTGTACAAATCTTATCATTGAAAAGTTTAAAAAATGCTGTGGAAAACTTGGAAGCGTCTGGGAAATTTGTTCCAGGAAATGTGTGGTCAGAAAATTTAGTAATTCAGATAGTGTTGGTGTGAAGAAATAAATTATTTAAGTTTTTTTTTTTTTTTTTTTTTGTGATTTTAGATGTGACATTTGCTTATCCTGGACAAAAACCTTTGTTTATAAATTGTGATTTTGGTATCGATTTATCATCTCGTGTGGCAATTGTTGGACCAAATGGAGTTGGAAAATCTACATTCCTTAAATTGTTAACTGCTGATTTACAACCTCAACAAGGAGATGTGAGAAGGAATTATAGATTGGTATGTAAAGATTTTTGTGTAATGCTTATGTACCAGTAAAAACCTGTCAAATGTCATAATAAATGAAATAATACCATGAAAAATACATCTTACAAAAATAATATTTTTGAATGTCTTTTGCAGATAAGTAAAATTGTTAGAATTGAGAACCAACTTTCTTTTATTTTGTATGCAATTAGATCAGTAATTTACTTGGCACATTTACAGTTTTGGTCTCCTTTATGATTCTTCTGCAGTTTATATGTGATTGCCCATTCCCCTTGTCCATACCTCCTTTCAAGGAAGTTACTCTGGGACATTTACTTGAACTACATGATTGTTATTGATTACAATGAAAAAAAATGTGTTTTAAGAAGTTGTTCTTACTTTTACACTGGTCAACATCCAGTTTACAGTTTTTATTAACAGGAACTTACATTCGGGAGAGAATATAAAAAATTCACTGTGAACTATTTGAATGTCAATAAATACATGTTCATTTCTAGTATTTTTCCTTTATGAATTGGTAACCAAAATACTAAACCAGCCCTGTTTTGCTTTTTCATTATAATAAATGTTTATATATATTATGTATAAATTTTTATTTTTTCAGCGTATAGGACGTTTTGACCAGCATTCCGGAGAACATCTTACTGCTGAAGAAAGCCCTGCTGAATATTTAATGAGACTGTTTGATTTGCCATATGAAAAAGCACGTAAACAGCTGGGGACTTTTGGATTAGTCAGTCACGCTCATACTATCAAAATGAAAGATCTGTCTGGTGGCCAGAAAGCTCGAGTAGCCCTTGCTGAATTGTGTCTCAATGCTCCTGATGTTGTAATTCTTGTGAGTAATGTAATCTTTTGATTATTAACGAATGATGTACCAAAAATTCCTATCACTTTCTGAAGTCTTCTTATCACATGTTAGTAGATGTTTCATAGGGTAACTAGTCTGTGGATGGGAAATTTCGATTTCAGATTTAATTGAATTATTTTATTTTATTTTTTTTTATCAATATTTTTTCTTCTTGAGAATCTTCAACAGCTACTTCACTATAACAGCTGAAATATTTTGAACTTTTCTCAGAATAATTGGATTATGGCTTCCCTTGGTCTGTTGACTAGATATTTTTGTACCAAACTCTAACAAGTCTGTAGGGAAACTAACAACAGTTAAGGGATATGTTGTTGAATATAATTGTTTTGGGGGAAAATATTTCTTTACATAATAAAGAAGTATTGTGGTACATTTATGCCAGTAACAATTTCAAATTTTGACTAAATTTAAAATATCAGAAACCTTCGACAATATTGAAGTTGTCAAAACCTGTTTACCATCTACTGAAGTTGTCCTTAAATAAATCATATACGTACAATAGATATCCTGTTTTTCAGTCAGTTCTGAGTAGTTAAAGAAAAATATGGTATTGTTTTAGAGATATTTGTAAGGACTGTACATGGATTTGACTCAAGTTGTATTGCAGACCACCTGCATTTAGTAATTAATTAAAATATAACCTGAGTAGCCTGTGATGCATGTCACCATCTTACAATTGTTATTAGGGATGAAGAAAGATGCATGAATATGAACATGCAATTTTCCTAGTTGTATGTGTAACTTGCCAATCTATTGAATGTGGGTTCGCGGATTTGATTCCTATACTGACTTAATTTTTTTTTGCACTTTTGGCATAGAAACTGATGGGAAATTGTGTATTGCATAAACTAAAGGCTCTTTTATGTAAATACCTAATGTAGGCACTTTGGCTACAATTGAATGTGAGCGAACAAAGGAAGTTGTCTAGACTATGATGTGCTCAAAATACTTACAAAAATATTTCAAGAACAGAAATGTAAAATTCTATTATTTCAGTGAATTTAATGTGTAAAAATGCGCAAAGTGTTTGCACCTGGATTGGTAGTTTATTTAGAAATATTTTGATAAAATGATTGACGTTCTTTACTTTTCCAAACATTGGAAAATTCAAAGATTATTTTTTTTAAATAAATAATTTTGTTGCAGGATGAACCTACTAATAATCTGGATATTGAATCAATAGATGCACTTGCTGATGCAATTAACGAATACAATGGAGGTAAGTCATGATCATTGCCAATGTACACACAAGCAGATACTTCTTAGGCCCATCCTGATCCTATACATACATCATTTTCGAAGGTAACCCTTGGATCCATCTTCGAGTTTGTAACTTTCTGTGGGATTAGGGAACCAATTCCTCTGTGCGCTCAAGATCTCTAGATCCCTCAGTGCACAAAACCTGCCAGTAAGCCCAGGGATTTGATGAGGACTAAGGTCTCACAAGATGTCTAGGAACAGACAACTGAAAACATCCGTACTTTATGCAGGATTGGAACCCACAGCTGTGATGTCAGTATATTTGAGTGCACCTTCAAACTCCTGCACTACCAGAGGCACCTCTAGTAACACTCCCATTCACAACTAGATCCCGTTGTGGCAACTGGACTGCACTGTCTTTGAGGTTGACAAAGACGCATGACCACATTCATGGCTAAGAGAGAGGGCATTAGATTCCAGCCTGATAATTAGATTACCCATTAGATAACCATGTGGAACAACAACTCTAACGTAATAATTTCGAGAATATTTGCTTCTTTGCATTTTTTTATTAAGATTAATTTTTAAAAAAACTGTCTTGTTAATTGTCCAGTTCTTCTAAGGTAGCTGTAAGCTTAATTTAAACTTCCTCTGAGTGGTCTTGGTCGATGATTGTTTTACCATCTGTGAGTATGAAAATGATGGTGTTATTGTCATTAGGTTGGTGAGATATGAAGTGACGAGTCCAAACACTTCCTTGGAAGAATTCATTTTTCTGGGTTCTTGTTGAACTATTTTTTTCTTTATCAAAGAAACAATTGTTTTTGCCGGAGACAGACACAAAATTCGCCAAGGAAATCTTCTGGAAATTTTTTATGGTTTACAGAATTGTAGGCTGAAAGATATATAAAGATTATGCCAGTGATCAGTTTCCTCTCAAAACCATCCTCTATTTATTGAATCAGGTTAAGGAACTTAGCAGGGCTAGCTTTGACCAAATCCTGCCTGATTCTTAATGAGGCTCTGCTGTATAGAATTTTATGTATAGTATAGGAATATTCTTTTTGGAACTTTAAAAAAACAGATGAGTCAGAAGTTTCAGATTTGTTACGATTAACAGGCTTCAAAATTGCATTAACTTTCCAGTCACAATAGGAATCTGCATTGTGCAAACATTTGTATTCATATGTCAGGTTTGTGATGGAGGGACCTTTTTATATGTTGTGTTAAGTTTTCAAGTTGCTTTCTTAACCTTGAGTACATGGCATTCTTTAATAACATTAATAGACATGATCATAGCCTCTATCCCTTAACTCTGCTGTGCCTTGTAAGTGTATTGCAGCCGAGAACTGTATCCTGCCACCAGTGGCTTGTAAGCCAGTTGCAACCCTCAAACCTTGTTACAGTTAGGGAGTTTTGGAGGTACTCCAGATGGAGCTCATGAAGTTGTCTCTAAGATCATTGTGGAGTTTGGCCCAGATTCACAGGCACTCATACTTTTTACACGCACACCACTTGCACACACACATATGCACATGTGATCTCATACATGCACATATGCACTTGCATGCAGATACAGGCACATATGCATGCACACACCACTCACAACATGCATGCACACTTCATGTACCACACCCTACAACACACACAAGCATGCACATACCACATGCCAAAACCATAAACCACACACTATACACTCATCCCAACACACACACACGCACGCACGTGCGTGCGTGACATGCATATATTTCCAGGCAGAGAGAGGAATGGGATGATACACGGTTATAATACTTTGGGTGTGGGGTTGTTTTTAAGAGTCATCAGCGAACATGGCAACTATTCTGTTTCAGATCTAGACTTACTAATACCTTTCTTGTTTTCTGTTGGTTATAGCTACTAACTACTGTCCATCTTTCTTTTTCACTGTTTGTTACTTATACTAATGAAGCCTTCCTCATTTGCCTACGATGGGATCATTTTCAAATAAATGTTGTTATCCCTTCAGTAAATTCTTCCATTTTTCAACCAAACTAGCGATGAAAGAGTTTTTGTAACATAATTAATGGAATTTGTGTGTGTGTGTGTGTGTGTGTGTGTGTGTGTGTGTGTGTGCGCGTGCGCGCGTGCGCGCGCGCGCGCGTGCGCGCGTGCGCGCGCGTGCGCGCGTGTGTGCGCGCGCGTGTGTGTGCGTGCGCGTGCGCGTGCGCGGGGGCGCGTGTGGGCGCGCACAATAAAAGAAATTGATGAAATTCTTACACATGAAAAGCTTGTATTGCAATACATATTGTGTGCTGCTAACACTATTCTCTATTTCCAAGTTGCCTTAAGCATTTGTTTCACACTGTCTCTTGTGCTTAGATTTGACTAGTCTACTTAGTGCTACTACTAGTATTCAGTTTTCAATTTCCCAAAATCAACAGTTGTACATAGTACAGGCCTCACAAGAAATAGGCAAAGTGTCAGTGAGAGTTCATAAAGTGTGTAGATGATTTATTGGCGAAGGTCAGATTTACTGGCAGAGAAGCAATGTGTCATTAAAAATGAAAAATATATAAATTAATTAATTAATGAAGGAATTGTGTCATTTCTAGTATCTGGGTCAGAAGATATAAATAGGTATTATTTGGAGACAAACATGGGCCTTATTGACAGACTTTAATTTGTATAAAGTCTTAAATTGCTAGTCTGTTAATAAAGGTGAATGTTATATATAAAAAAACAGACATTAATATATCAATATACAAATTGGTATTAATGGTAGGCAATTATGTTAATTGTATTGTATTGCTTCATTTCCTTACAAATTTACTCAAAAGTTTGAAGTTACTTGACTTTAACCACACCTATGAACTCTGAAGCACCTCTCTAGTATTAATATACCATTAAATCTGAATAGTAAACAGGACATCTTCAATTTTACCTCTATGTGGTTATTCTAAATTTAGGTATCTTAATCCTAGAACATTGTAATTTTGAAGGCTTTGAGTGCAATGGGGTCAGTGGGATTTTGAATCCTGAATTCCATGAAAGGGAAATGAATCTAATCATATGTAATTTGTTAGGGTAACATGTCAATGATTAGATTATGTCAATGAATTTGCTACGTTATTATTTGTTTCAAGAAACTATTATATAATTTGAAAATATTAATGAAGTACTGAATACCTTGGTTAACAAAATGAATTACAGAAGAAAATTATTTGCATTTCTCACATTCATTCTGCTCTTATTCCTTTTGTATAATACATTTCATATTTAAATCCACATGTATATTTTGTTTCTCTTTCCATGTTTTTCAGTAGAATACTAATATTAATAAGTAAATATGCGAGATCTGTGTACAAATTTTAAAACTAATTTTATTTATTATCAATTGTTATGTATCACATGTTATGTAAAACTAGAGAAAAGTCAAATTTTATAAATTTAAATAAAGTAGCCAATCCTTCGAGTTCATTGAAATGAACCTAATTAAATCTACGGTTTTGTGGCAATTTCACTTGGGCAGAACTCTCTGTTGCCACAATTTGCAACTTCTTCCAGTCCTATCTATAAGTTTTGACCTAAAAGTGCAAAACCACTTCCTCGATTTCACCTGTTATTGACATTGATACTGCTGTTGATTGCTTTAACACTTTGAGGTGCAAAAGCTCCGTATTCATTGCAGTGTTATATAATTAATTATGACTTATTGAATTCATCTTTTTTAACAGGTGTTATAATTGTTTCTCACGATGAACGACTCATTCGAGAAACAAGTTGCACACTCTGGGTAATAGAAGACCAGACTATAAATGAAGTGGATGGTGATTTTGACGATTACAGAAAAGAACTCCTGGATAGTCTTGGTGAAGTTATAAATAATCCTAGTATAGCAGCCAATGCAGCAGTTAAGCAATGAATGTTTTTATCTGATGTTAAAGTAAAATTTGTAAATACAATCTTTCTGTGAAAATTTGAAATTATTGTTTTTTGAGTATTTTGGTAAATATGTCTGGTATTTGCATCATGGTAATATTTTTATATTGTATGGAAATGTTCTAATTTTTATCACGTTGTTGAAAATTCATTTCTTCTTGTACATAAGGCTCTGGTGTATGGCCTAATGCTATAGCTGTATATGAAAATGTAAATTTCATTTACTTGTCAAAATTGTTTGATATCCATTCTGTGTCTTCTGGATCAATCTCAGAATTTTATAACTAATAAATTAGTATTTATGCAATGTGTATTTTAAGTTTTATTATTTCATCACCATTCAAGAAGAAATATAAAGAAATTTGAAATGGCATGATTTACGTATCAAGTATATTGGCTTGTATGGTCCTTTACCTCTTATATTTATTAGTGAGGGAAAGAAAATCCATAAACTATCTATTCAAACACACTAAACAATTTATTTTGAGTCCAATGCTTAATTAAGTAGGAAGATGTGACTTTAAGAGGACCAGTTCATTTCAATAGAAAATAAACTTTGTAATTTATAGTATTGACAAACATCATTTTTTCTGGTAAAAGTGTCTGAAGAAATCCTGTCTTAATTCTTTGAAGAAAATTGCCCAGGATGTACAATATCATTTTTGTACAGAGAGGGGACAGCACATACATATTAATTGATGAGTGGAATGAATCTTCACTTAAGCACAGTCTGAACAAATACCAAGAATGCTCTAGGGAGAGTTTTCTTTTCTACTTCTGAAGTTTGGAAAGTGTAAATTTTCCTATATTTACTTATTTAGCTAGTAAACTTATGTTGATAAGTTTCAGGCATTGGGCAAAAAAATATATCATACTTAAATAGACTAGACTAATAATTCACAAAATAAAAACATATTAATATTCCAAAATACAAAAACCTTCATAATGACACTTGTCGGATGTTCTTTCAGGCTACGACCACTACTGTCCCAGACTATGGTGTTAGACTTAATCTGAATGCTCCCAGACGTGTTGTTCTAAAGAGTACATTCTTTCAGAGAATTACCAGACGGCTTATTAAAGAAAATTTGTATATTTGCAAGCTTCTATTATTGAACATACTGTTCCATTCTCCCAGATTTATAGTAGAATACAAATGAATGTAAATGAGCAGTGTAACAAGTTGGTTTTATTTTTTTGGCAAAAACATGAAGCATTGCCTAAATATTTATAGTTAGTTAAAATGAACATTAAATGTTCATAATCTGTTTAAAATTATACTATCAAACGTAAAATGGAAAAAAAATGCAATAAATGCTTTCAGACCCGGTTAAACTTTCATTTTCCCTTACATTTCTTTCTAAAATAATATTTTGAATCCACAAAAACAGACATGTATGACGCGCCGCCTAGGGCTGGCCTAAAGACCCTAGGCGCCCACTGGAGTGGACCGCTACATCACCTCTGAGCCACTGGCGGGTTGCGCCGTTCGCCGCCAGCGCCGCCAGGCACGGCTCGATCAGCAGCACTGTCGGTACGTCGTCGGGAAGGGCTTTACTGTTTCGCCACCATGGAGCTTGGTGGAAAAACATGGGTTAGTTCCTCCGGCGCATCGATGTTTGTTCGTTCTGCGCAGCACCAGTTTGCGTCACGAACCACGTGACCACAGCACGGGCACTTCGTTTGAAAATCCAGACCCGATGCTGTCCGTCGTGTTGCATGGAGAGCGAGAAGTGTTGAGAAACGTTTTGAAAGTGATTATTTTTATTATTATTATTATTATTATTATTATTATTATTATTATTATTATTATTATTATTATTATTAGCCCGTTTAATCCCTATTAGGGAAAAGGTTACATAATAAAGTTTGTCCTCGGGGACCTTACATGGAAAACTCATTAAAAACTGTTTTTAATGGATTTCTCCAGTTCTTTCCATTTTGTACGATCTTTCGCAACTCTTAACCATTGATTACCTACCAGTTCCCTGAAGTCATCGGCTTATCTACTATGTTGTCTACCAACTTTCCTCTTCCCTATTCGTGGGTCCCAGGAAGTAGTTCTGGAAGTCCATCTGTCATCTTGGGAGTCTTGAGATATGGCCTCCCCACATCCATTTTAGTTGATGAGCAGTCAGCATTGCATCTTTTATTTGTGTTCTTCTTATTTACTCACTTCTAATTTTATTTGTTAGAAGAATTTTTGTTTCAACGCTTCTTTGACATACTCCAATAGCATTTTGATTTTTCCTTGTCATAGACTAGGTCAGAGCAGTTAGAATACAGGTGTCAGTTGTGTCTTTTTTCATTTTCATGCTAATATTTTTGTTTAAAAGAATAAACTTCAAGCTCCAGAATTTTTTCCATGCTGCTGAAATGCGTCTATTAATTTTTGTATCATTTTTCTTATTAAAAAATATTGTTTGTTCAAGATAGATGTATTCGTGAACGTATTCTATTATTTTGTTCTGTATTGTTATTTCTTTCTCTTCTCTATTTGTCATTATTTTTGTTTTGCCAAAGTTTATTTTTAACCCAATTTTCTTGCTGTGTGCATTTAGTTCTTGAAGTGTAGTTTGTATTTCTTGAAAGTGGTAGAAAGTGACAATTTTCAGCGGTAACCAACCAAAAAACAACAAAATGAAGATGTACAATATTTTTAAAAAATGCTTCACAAATCTGTTTGTGTCTTGTAATGATATGATAATTTTGGTATCTGGCTGCATTTAAAATTCCCGCCAATATTATGACGAAATCTGGTGTCTGAAGTCGGATACGCTGCGCAAGAGCCCCCTGCCATAGAGTGCGGAAAAGCTGCTCTCTGTTATCCCTGAGCATCCCCCTACACTCGCGGAATGACTCGCTCGGCCTTTTAAGCGGGCGGCACCGAGGCTGAGAACAGCGAGAGTTGAAGCACGACATCCTTTACTTATTAGAGGAGTCCATAGTTGAAGAGTCGTTACGCGATTACGAACGCAGTCATTCAGGACGCCTAGTCGGTCTGGCGATATAGTTTCACGTGGTGACGAGCGTATCGAGTCTTGTTGAGTAGAGTAGCGAATAGTGAGTCAGGAGACGAAAGTGACTTCTGAAAAGTGACACTCGGAGTTCATCCAGGATCAGTGTAAGAGTTGAGTTATTAGTCTTTCGCTTAACACGTCCGAGAAAATAGACTACAGTCAAGATAAATTAACAGTGAGTACAATATCCACCCAAGCTCAGAGTGCCTTCCCTGGGAATCAAAGTTCTCCCATGGCTGCTCCAACTCCATCGGAACAGCACGTGGAAGAAATAGTAAATGAAGCTGCAGCGCACAGAAAACCTATTTCACTCAGAAAGACTTCAATTTCAACCAATAGGAAATTATTAAAGAAATCATCGGTAATCAGTCTTCCAGAGAAAACAAAAGAAAAATACCGCTCAAGAAGTACCAAGAAAAAATAGAAGAGTTATTTGGACATCCATTAGAAACATAATATAGATTAAGCAAGGATATACAATGTCCAAAACAAATAGAAAATCCAGTAACGAAGAAATACAAATCCCTCCCCTTGACTATAAAGGATTCTTGTCACATCAGAACAAGTATAATCACCCCCAAAAGTTATCAGATCATTCTCTATCTGTTCAATCTTCGTGATCCTAGGTAGAAGTGATTAGTGAAATACCTCAACAGAATCAAAAAATTGAGAAATCTACCGCCAACACATCACAAAACTATCAGTTAAAACCACAAACGCAAACATGGATATACCAGAACAAATAATTAATTGGGGAAAGTGATTGATTTGCCCTAAAAACATATTCAAGCCGAAACCACCAATACCCACTCAAAACCGTTTTCTTCCTTTTGAGCACATGGATATTTTTCAACGTCACAAAATGCGACACAACTACAACAAATTATCCTATAACGTCAGAAAGCACGTGAAGGCAGTTTTTCACATACTAACCTAAACCTTGTCAAAGTGAGTCGAAAGTTAGCACACAAGAAAGGACAATACCCAAGAAAACATCTGCAAGCAATACTTTCCAAACACGGAAACCACCACCCAGAAAATATATAGGACACATCCAAGTAGAGCTCGAGTTCAATACCCCTCTTTTAATGCAGCGGTTGCAGCTCATCACTAAGGGTCCCATTCATGGTACGAAGCGGAATATATTTTATTATTAAACCTAATAACGTGGGAGACCATAAAGCAGTCATTTCCAAGCTTGCTAAATTGAAAAAAGTGCAACCAGACTCTGGGTCATTCTTTTTCCACATAGCAACAGAAGAACGAAGACACAGAATTGTAATCAAAGGACTACCGAAAGAACTGACGCTTTATGATCTAAAAGAAGATTTAGGAAATAAATATTAAGGTTCATCACATCTATGAGCTTAAAAATCAATTGATCGGACAGGTCACAGTATTAGAAAAACTTAGACCCCATTAGTACTATACTTAGTTGAAATAAATTATGCTGATATAGGAAAGCTGCAATCAATCCATCATCTTCTCCTTCCTTAATTGTAGTCCTACCAATCCATTTACTTCCTTCACCGACATCCTGCGAGGATCTTCACAATCAAATTCTACTTCCAACAATTCATCGGTATTAGGTCCCGACATACAAGAACTATTTAAGCTTATCAAATCGATGTTAAAGTGATCGAAGTAAAACAAATCTTAAAAGTTCTGATGAGTAAAGAAAATGTAATGAACAAATTTTCAGCAATCGCAGAAATCAAATCTTAAAATACAATAGCTCAATAATTAAAAGGACTGGTGGTGCTACAGAATAGCACAGTCTTTCCCGTATTAGATTTCTATTTCCTTTGGTCTCGGCTAGCTATACAAACTTGCCTCATCTTGCCACCTGCAATCTATCCACCCAAAGTACACATTTTTGATTTTTTTGTTTGTTTCATTTTTAGGCTTCCTAATAATAGAAAGGAAATATTATTTTAAGAATATTAAACAATAAACTGCATCCTAAATGGCAATTTTCTTTGAAAAATTTGGAGTCGTTTTCAAGAAAATGTCGCTTAAGCGCTACAGTACATTCAAAATTTGAAGCACTTTTTCACAGAAAAGTTTTGAGTTTTAGAAATCTTTAATTTGAAGTTATTTGAAGCAGATTAGTTCAGAAATACAATAATGTTTACAAATTTCTGGAAATGTGCATATTACCGGCGTGTGAGATATTTCAAAAAAATTATATTTGTGTAATTTTTGAAAAAAACAAATAAATACTTGTAAATAAACTTTACGTCATAGTAAAGAGAGCAATTAGCACTATCCGTTCGAAATGTTTGAATAAAAAAATTTGGAGCCGTTTTTGAAAAAACGGCGTTTGAGCATTTCTGAAATTGCGAAATTTTGAGGTAGTTTTGATAGCAAACGGTTGATTTTCCGAGATGCTTTTTCTGCCATTGTTTAAAGCACATGCACTCATAAATATAATCATGTGAACAAATTGTCGCTAATGTAAATATTAACGTCATGAAAGACAAATAAAAAAAATACATCTGGAGGCCTTTTTTAAATTTGTTGCGTCTACATAGACACAACGCGTCTCCATACCCCTTGGGGGGGGGGGCGTAGAGCTCTTTGCGCTTGGAGTAATCCTCCATTAATTGCACGGGAGTCATTCTCCATTAATATCGTTACGTCTCGTCGTTGCCAGTTGTCAAGAGGACCGCCAGGTAGCATCTCCGCGTGCGCGCCACCCAACTATGCGCTCCTGCCCCACTACCCAGCGTCCAGAATTGGGAAGGAATTAGGATTGGGGTAGGGTTTAGGACACTTCACAGGGTTGTACTAGCCCTTGTGAAGCAGTTAAACTGGTTTTGTTGGAACAAATTACACATGAGATTGTCCGGGACTCGACGGAATCGAACCCGGACCTCTTTGGTGAAAGGAGAGCGATTCTAAGTCACCAGATGACTATCACTAGATCACTATGCCTAGAACGCCCAGAACAGCTGCAGAACAGTGCGTGTAGTTTGAGTTGAGCTGAGCTAATTTTGTAGGTCTTATCGGGTCTTACAACCTGAAAATCATGTGCGAACAGTTAAGATATAAATGGCGATTTGTTACAAAATGTAAGTTATTGTGGAAAACAAATGTCTGTAGCCGCAAACGGTGAGGAAAAAGTTACAGATGAAGAAAAAATATTTCCAGTTTATGGTTGTCATAGCGTATTATTTGAAGGAGATCTAGGTATATTGTGAAAAAAGTCTATGATTTCTGGCACATTGTTCACTTGATATTTATTAGGTAAATAAAATTATTTGCTTGCTCAACATACCAAAAATTAACATGTCATGAAATGCAATGCAATATAGAAATAATTGGTGTGAAGATGTCTGCTAGTTGTTTTTACTATTTTTAAATCTGCATGCACATTCTTCAACCAGATGAATAATTAAGTTAATAAAAAGTAAGAAAATATAAAATAATGTAAACATACATTTTAAAAATTGTAGGATGTATGCCGTTTTAAACATATGATTTGTGACTTGGAGGCTGTAGGCTACACTCATGTTTTTTACTTCCTTCATTAAAAAATCCAAAAAGGCCACACTATATTAATCAACTCTCATTTCCCTCACAGCTACGTGGGAGTTCCAAGGTAATTTGCAGAACATGAAGTTAAATTACTGCATTAGGCTACATATGAGTAAAGATCCAGAAGGTTATGGAGGATCATCCACGTACACCATTAAAACATTTTATCATTTATCATAAATTACCTCGTATAAGCATGTCAGCTCACAAAGCAATGCTCACAAACCAGTCTTTCTTCTATGATTTTATCAGACAGTTTTAGATAAAAATCTAATTTCGTTTTGAATTCGAAGGCTAGCACAGAGTCCCCGGCCCCTCCTGGACTCCGGACATGGTCCTTTCAGTCCCTGTGGAAATTACTCCGCTATTCTTGGCCATCGAAATTAACCACCACAGGTGCTTATTTTACTTTCTCGCATTCAGCTTACGCAGAATATTATAAGGCTAAAAAACTCATCGGAAATGTTCGTCAATACACTGCATACCTTATACAATGATTTCAAAGCCAGAAATATATTTTCATTTAACAATTTTGAATAAAAAATCTATTGCTTGAAACTAATTTTCACACCAAATATTCTACGATTTCAAATGAGTTTTGCAAAAAACGATGACTGAGATGTGATAATTGGGAGAGTAATTGCGGAATAAATAGCATTACATAACCATTACTAAAGGCGAGAAACGTGCTGTTTAGCACCACTAGTTTTAGAATATATTTCATTAAGACAAACTCTATCCTCAATATTGTACTTTTGCAATGTGAACGTTTTGCAAGTTTAAAAAATACAGAGGGTTCGCGTCTTCCCTGACGATTTTTGGACAGTTCGTCGAGATGTGTGTGCGCGCGTGCATGTGTGCGTACGTGCGCTCGCGTGAGCACATGTGTGCGTTGAGGCAGACGACGGTCACACAGTGTGTGAGGCTCATCCTCTCTTGTCCGCCTGAGGTGTGCACGGAGTTTATAGCGGAAAGAGCTGGGGACACGTAATTCCTACCTTTCCAAAAAGAATCCAAAATTTTGAATCTGTACATTCCTGACATAATGGTCATAATCTATTCCTTTGTCTAATACTGTATTGGCTTGTCTTTTGCGGTAGGTGTAATATTTTTACAAAATGAAAAATAAACAAGGAAAAATGTTCATATTGCCCTGTCGATAGTTTCAAACGCAAGGCAGAAGTGAATGGAAGTAATATTTGAATATAACAATAATTTGTAATGTGTAAAAACTATTTCGTGACCCTGGGATAGTAGATTAGAATAGCAGGCTACAGTGGGATAGATGTTTCTTGTATAGTACTGAATAGAGATCTTTCATTTCCCAAAATTATAAATCTCCATCTTCGATTTCTACACCAGAACAAAATTTTCTATATCCCACAATTTTCTGATTTTGAATTTTGTGTTCTAAAAAGTTCTAATGGTCTAAAAAGAAAATACTCTGAATTACCGCCCTATGCGCCGTAATGATTAACAAGACGCGCATCAAGTACTTTCTACAAATTCAAAATCGAAGTGTTCATGATAACTGTTTTTGTCGGTATTGTCATGGACGAAGTGATGGGATTGTTGTCTCTTTCAAAGTGGGCATGATTTTCTGAATGAAATTCACAACCATATTTTCTTTTCAAGCGTGATACACATTGTATAAGAACAATAATTTTCCTCAGATAATTAATTTTTCTTTTATAATTCATTCACATAATTAAAACATCTAATATGAAGATAAAATATCGAGTTCAATGAATTTAATTAAAGCATTCCTGTGAAACACTTAAAAAGACAAATGTCACTGATAAAATTCGCGAAAAACTGTAGTTGGCAATTGACATAATAACTTATCCATTTTGTCTATCTGCGCTTTGTACCGACAGAATGCGCTAACGTTGAAGTCAAGGTAGATGTGTTCAGTACCCGTATAGAACTGTGAATAAGATGTCTAGTGCTTTAGAAAGTAAAATTTTAGATCTTCAAGCTCGTTTGAAGGCCGAAAACGAAGCGAGAGAACGAGACAAAGCCTCGAGAGACTTTGATGATGTTTCCACTAGTCCACGGCCGCCAGCTAAAAATAGGCCAAAGCAATGTAAGTTTGTGTGTTTACTCCTCTGTTTTACCGTTCTCGAATTTATTTTGTGAGATGTAATGAATTGTTATTGTATGTTGTTAAGAAGGGTCGTTTGAAATGAAATTAATGTTTAGTACAACTTTAATTTTGTAATCAAATGTTCCTTCTTTTGATCAAGGGTATGCCATTTTGTAGGTTATAATTGCCTTAATATTAAAAAGGAATCTCATGTTTGTGACATTTTATTTCTTTGAAACAGGACACATTGAATTTTTATGTTAAAGTGTAAAATTTGTAAAAGGTCTAGAAAATCTGATGTTTTTCTTTTTGTTCAATCAGTAGTTGCAGATGGAACTCCCACCAGACCTCGTAAATCTTTAAATCTTCAACTCAGTTCAGGATTGCAACAAAGAAACCAAGATGCTGGAGAAATTGAAAGTAAACTTCAAGAAATAATGAAGATGAACGGCATATTAAACATTAATGGGAAGGTATGTAATGAATGGTCTAATGAACTGTAGTACCATAGATGTAATTTGTTTACAATAAAATTATTTGCATGATATTTCCTCTGGTTATTTCAATATCAGCCGTGATATAAGGAAATATTGATGAAAAAGTGTTCTTTTAATTTATTATCACTGGAGGCAATGTATGAAAAATAATAAATTTGTATGCCTTTGTTTATTATTTTTCAGAAGTACCAGACTGAAATAAAAGACCTAGAACATCTTGGGGAACTTGGCAATGGGACATGTGGACATGTTGTAAAAATGTTACATAAGCCTAGCCAGACAATAATTGCTGTCAAAGTAAGTAGTTTGTGAAATTGGATTGAATCAATTAAGTTGTTTTTATGAAATTAGTTTTAGGTATTCAGCATATTTTGCAAATGATTTCCTTCATTGTGGCTTGCAGCAAATGCGACGGTCAGGAAATAGTGAAGAAAATAAAAGAATCATTATGGATTTGGATGTGGTACTTAAGTCTCACGACTGTCCATTTATAGTACAGTGCCTTGGATGTTTCATCACTGAATCAGATGTGTGGATTTGTATGGAATTGATGGCTACATGTTTTGATAAACTGCTCAAACGACTGCGAAAAGCTATTCCTGAAGATATATTAGGCAAAGTTACATATGCTGTATGTATTTTCTTTATTACTTGAAGTAATTTATATATAATATATCATCATCATTCATGATAATATATATTAGTAATAATTCTAGAAACAATGTTTATATATTCGAAGAATAAGTAAATTAATATTCTTTAGCTATACTGTTCTTCGAAAAGAAGTCGGTAGTAACATGCCATAAATTTAAATGTTTGATTTATGTAAATTGATATTAATTTGTTGCTAAGTTTTGCTTTATCAGATTCTAGACTTGTCTCTTTTTACAATATAAAGGAACCATTTTTAATTCTGCAATTAACTGTTTCTATTAATTTGATTAGACAATAATACAACTGCATCTTGCTATTGCAGACAGTAAAAGCTTTACATTATCTGAAAGAGACCCATGGAGTGATTCATAGAGATGTTAAACCTTCTAATATCTTACTTGATGAAAAAGGTAATGTCAAACTGTGTGATTTTGGTATATCTGGTCGCCTTGTGGATTCAAAAGCAAAGACAAGAAGTGCAGGCTGTGCAGCATATATGGCAGTAAGTTTGAGTTTGCAGTAAGATAATGTAAATACAAACAGTTAAGCCTTTGTCTTATATTTTTTCTTTTGCAACTTCAGCCAGAAAGAATAGATCCTCCAGATCCTGCTAAACCTGATTACGATATTAGAGCTGATGTTTGGAGCTTAGGAATAACACTAGTAGAGCTAGCAACTGGAACATTTCCTTACAAAGACTGCAAAACAGATTTTGAGGTGCTTACAAAAGTCTTGCAAGATGATCCTCCTTCGTTACCGGATGACCAGTCGTTTTCAACAGATTTTGACAGCTTTGTGAAGTGGTGGTATGTATTAATATTTGTTTAATTTATTTGTGTATTTCATGATATGCTTCTTCTCACATTTCTTCTTTGTTTCAGTTTAACCAAGAATTACAAAAATAGGCCAAAGTACAGAAAACTTTTAGACCATCCTTTTATGAAAAAATATGAGACTGAGACTTGTAATGTTGATGTTGCGGAATGGTTTGCCCAAGCTATGCAACAATCTGAAGTTAACTTGTCATGTAATTCCCCCATTCGAAGGTATGATTAGTGAATGAGGGCAACTTACTAGTGAATTTAATGGTGAAAGTTATTTCAAGAAGATTCAGGGTGCCATAAATTATTTAGACAATTAAGCACCCCTTTGAAATTACAGTGTAATCTGAATTGTTTATACTTGTAGTATTCTTTAAAATGATATTTGAAGGGTAATGGTGAACCAATATTCAAAATTATTTTCTTCAAATGGTAATTCTTTCAGAATTATTAACGTGGGATGTTGATAAATAATACATTTTATTTAATTAATTTTATGAACAAAGTTTTATAATTAATAAAAATTAATGTTCCAGAGACCTTATAAGTGCAAAAATGTGTGGTTTAGAGAATTCAGTATCCAAAACTTGATAACATTTTTTGTTTATGTATTCAAATACAGAACGAAGGGCTCTTCATGACCCATTGAGCATCCTTTCAGATTCTCTTTCCCATCATAATGTTCATTACACTTCTAGAACAGTGTGATTGATTTTTATCAGTAACACATGTCATTCAGAGAAGTATTTTACATTTGTTATCTTGAAATGCAAATGTGATCTTCACTTTTTGCCAAGTATTTCTGCCCTTTTTGATGTTTTCTTTAGATTACATACTTTTTGTGAAGAACTGCAACACTGATGTTAATTTTTTCTTCAATATATTTTTTATGCATTTACCCTGAAATTGAGAAGGAAATAATGAAAATAAAGAAGGATGAGCATTTGCTAGTTTGATAGTTTTTGAGATTTTTTAGAATAGTATTTATTTTTTAAGCAAATGCAGTAATATCTCATTAAGTTTTGAAATGATTAATAATTTATGGTTAATTTATATAATGTATTTGCCAGGGGAAATTTTATAGAAGTTATTGTTGAAATAGAAATAATACCACGTTGATTATCAAATATTTTGGAAGAAAATCTTAGTGATGGAAAAAGTTGAACAGTCATCAGCACAATTGCCTGTATTAAATTTTAATGATGTATGAAATTTACAAATAAAAAAAATAAAAGCAAAGAGGATTTTGATTAACTTGTTTTTTAATCTGGTACAATTTAAATCTTTTCATAGTAATTCAATTCTTTTCTCTTAGCTCTACTGTCTGGGTATGCTTCATCCAAAGTAGGATGTCAATAAATGAAAAGGTTTTGTGGGAATTGCAGATTGTCAGCTCAGTGTTGACACCATTGCTAGGATGCAGTGTCACCTGGACAATTTGTCAAACTGAAACTTGTAATGACTCGAGGATGCATTAAGTTTTTGAGATTTCAGGGTGGCTGAGATTGTGGTAATGTGATTTCTCTCTCCATTTTCTTTAACATGTCATTTCACAATTCATTAAATGTTTCACGGGGTCCAAATATTAGAGTTCAAAATTTTGTATTCGCAAAACTAGTTTTGGAAATAATTTTACTTCTTTGTTGTAGGCTTACTCCTCCACCAGTATCTCCATCAAGTCGCCGTCATCCATCTCTCTTCCATGCACATCATCGTTCCTTATCAGAAACAGTGCGATCACATCCAAATGGAAGTATGGATGGTGGTAGTGGAAGTAGACTTATAGAGAGGTTGCGTTCTGATCCAAATAGCAGGATAGGCCCCTGTGATGTTGATCGAGCCACACCTCCACTTCTACCTCCATCACAGCAAGGATATTGGAAAGCATCTCAACCTCCTAGTGATACAGAATGGGATGAAAACAGAGTTGTCGGGTAGGGAGTAATTCGGACCCTCTTCCTTCATTTCCTCCTGTCTAAGTAGAGTGTTGTATGTTGGGCAGTATTAGAATTGTGAAACCATTATTTATGTATATATGTATAGTGTCTTAATATACGAAGTAGCAAGTTTGTCTGATATTTTAATCTGTTATATGTAGTGATTCACCTTTCTACTTTTTTCCTAATAGTGGAATATTTATCTTGCCAATGCTCAGGGTTACAAAAATTTTTGTTCTACATCTGGAGATTTTTTTTGGAGGGAATAGAATTTTGCTTTGCGTTTTGGTGCATCATTATTTTTCTTCTAAATGAAAGCTTTTTGTACTTAAAACTCGATAATACTGAACTAATAGAGGAGAGCACATTGTTTAGATGTGCAATTCTTTGTGATACTTAGCCTGATTTTTGTTATTGGGGAAGATTGATGATTTGGATGAAAGGTGGCAGATAAGAGTAAAATGTACAAGCATTATGAGCAGTAATTTTTTCATGGTGACTTTGTAATATAATTGGGACCATTTTACAAAATGGTAATTATTCAAATTAGTTTTTCAAATAGGAACAATACACAAGGGTTTCACTTAAATAGGTGATATCTGGAGTTATTGTGACTTAATAGAACTATGGTGTTCGATAGAACAACTGACTGCATATTTAACTCCTATTACTTTTTGTCTTTGTTTGCAGAGGCTTCATAGTATTATTGTAATTTTGAAGTTACCAACTTGATTTGTATTTTCTGAAGATTCTGTAGTATTTATTGAAAGTAGTTTGTAGTGAATAAACTTGTATGTTGTCAAGAAGTCCTGAATTTTAATAATTAAGATTCTGTAAATCTCAGTCAAGTGAAGAAAATTACAAAATGATGTATTATGAAAAAGCAAATTGGTGCAATATTCCTAGTTTGTTTTCTGTTTAAATTTTATTAATTTTTGCATTGTTAATTATCATTATGTGCATTACAAACTGTTTTTTCATTTATCTTCAATGTTTTATTATTTTACTTTCACATTTTGAAAAGAGACTTGTTATAAATTAGTTTTGAATGTCAGAGAATGAGAGTTCTCGGTGAATGTCACAATATCCCCAAATGTTACATCTGTCCAACATACATGTTGATCTCTGCTTAATATTTTAAAAACATTCAATGTTGTGATTATTTTAGTAATAGAATGCTACTTTGTATGCTACTTAATCAATTTCTCTTTAGAATTGCTAGTCAGAATTTTTTTATTTTGACTACCTGTGTATTATTCAAGCTGTATATTACTAAGTAATTTTAAAATGTAACTATAAGATTTATGCTTTAAAGATTAGTTTTTTTTGGTCCTAATTGCAGTGACTTTTCCTAAAATGAATGAGCTTTTATATAAATTGTCTTTTCTGTGAGATTTTTGCCCTGATACAGTGAATGTTCTTTATGCAGTTATTTATATTTTTGTTTGTGTTTTGTTCTTTACATTTCTTGCCAGTGAAGTTATGATTGTATTGCTCCAAAATGATTTATTTGATTGTTAATATGACAATTCATTAGCAAATTTTCTCTAAAATTGTTTCATATTAAATTACTTGAAATGGCAGATAATGTTTGATATTTGTCCAGAGTTTCTCTAGATATTCATCCACAAATTTTGTTGTCTGAATTTTTCAATAAAAGTAGAATGAAAGTGAAATACAAGTGAAGCTGCATCTTGCAGAATTTCCTATACATGTAAAATGATCTAAACTTTAGTGAAGTTACTATCTATTTCTTATGCAATATTTGACATACACTAATATTTCAAAACTAAGAGAAGCATGGCTTCTTACTTTTTCAGAATTATTTGCCAAATTTTGACAAACAAAATAATATAGCAGAAACTAACGTGCTATAGATTTAGTGATTAATATTGCACGCTGCATGACTAATTAATGTATTTTTAATGGAAGATATAAAGGAATATCTTTTTAACTTTTTTGCTGTAAGCTTATTTTGAATTTAGAAGTTCTTGAGTTTCAATGCTCCTGGCGTAAAATTTATTCTGTTAACCATTTCCACAATTCTTCATATTGTGAAATGCAGATCCCATGTTTTTATTCACTGTTAGTGAAAATTCTGAGTTTCTTGTGTTTTATTACCACTCAGTTTTCAATGACTGCTCAAAATAGGATGTCTATTCTTAATTTGTTTCAGTAGAATAATGTAATAGTTACAGTAAGATATGTGATTTTGGTAATGATTTATATTTGACATTGAAAATTTATTTCACTATTCTTTTATTTAAACAGGAGGATTTCTTATATTTTAAGAATAAAATTGTTATTTGGGTTGCCATCACAGTTTGATTCAAAGCATTTTCTTCTTGCATGAAAATTAGTACAGTGTTTCTAAAAAGCCTGTTTTTGAAGGTGAAGTAATTAATGATTTTCACTTATCTACTTCAAATCTGGAGAAGTTCAATAAATTCAAAATTGTTTAAATTTGCTTTTACATTTTTTAGTCTCTTGAAGTATCATCATTTTATACTGAACATGTCACTTTTCTGATGTATCTTATTTTTATTGTAATTTTCAGTAGTGCAGTACAGTAACCTTCTATTTAGTTGCTGGATTATTTTATGTTCACATATTTTTGCCTTGTACTGATTTTGTAGTGTCGTATCACTTTTATGTGTAATAAAATAGACATGCTTTTTTAAAAACATATATTGGCAGTGTTATGAGTTAACATTTATTAATTTGGTATCATTTCATTTTCTCCATTAACAATTCCATATATTCTTTTGCGTAACATTTGGTGATTTAAGTTAATTATTTGTACTCATTTTAACATACCAATGTACACTTTGAGAGTCTGCAATGATGTGATTACATTTTATTTGGTTAGAATTTAAGTTGGCTACTTTCTGGCTAATAAATACAGTTTACTCATGTTTTGTGTACTCTATTTGTATGAAATTAAATTTCATTCTCTCCATATCATTCCATTTATTAGTGTTAGTACTGTTTTAAAATGTTTACTCCTATTCCCATGCTTTTTTATGAATGTAAGCTAATTAATTGTGTGCTGCAATTTTAATGCATGTCTTGTATATAATGTAATGCTTTTTTTTCACTTCAGGTATTTTCTTACCTGATTATGTCATATTTTTCTTGCATGGATATTGTGCATGAAGGAATGAGGTGAAAAGTTTCCTCCAATGTTATCTTTGTTTCTTCTTTTTCTGTAATGGTTGATTGCTTCTCTTACTGTAATAGTTAACAAGATCAGCTTGCTTTGTATTTCTGTTTTTTGTTCTCTGTTCTTCATCGCTTTTCTTGTATTATTACATGTAATTTGTGTCAAATGCAAAGTATTATGGAAATATTGCCATGTAAAATAATTCTCTTTATAAAAAATGGAGATAGAACTACAGTTATGAAGCTTATAATTTTGTTCAAAACTGAAAAGTGGTGGCTGCTTTGTGTTTTATCAGAACTTCTCACACTTCCTTTGCAGAGCTTGGGTTAATATATAAGCTTATGCAGAAAAGCTCTTGGCTTAGTGCTGTTCTTGTACTTGGAAATTCACAAATATTTTATTAGCTTTAAAATTGTCTGAAATAAAATTTAAAATAATTATTGTTATTGATGGATAGTCTCAAAAGCTTAATTTTAAAAATATTTGTGGGTTTCTGCCTCTATGCTGCATTTCTGTAAGTGTAAGGGGCATTGTTCTTGTGATTGCCAGGAGCGGGTTTGTTGGGTCACCTGTACCTGGCCGGAAACGCTTCCCTTCTGAACCACCAGCCTACCAACAGTATCATCATAATCATGGAAACTCCAGTTTTCTAGTCTTGCAGAGGTTCTATCATCAACAGAATCAGCACTTACAACACCAAAACAATCACCACCACCTCCACCACCATCATCACCACCATCACTTAAATAACTATCCTCTTCAACATCAATCTTCTCTGACTCATCAGTCACCTTCTCCTGAATCCAATGGAGAAAAGTTAGATGAAGCAGGCTCTACAAATGGAGTTGGGAAGAAACGGTTTGCATCCTATATAAAATTTCATCTTGGTGGAGGAGGAGATTCACGAAGGAACTTTCCACCTCCAAGACCATCTCGTCACGGTTCCCCTGTTCCCAGCCAGAGCCCTGAACCTCCCCCTAGACTTAGCAGAATGTCTGCAACTAATACTCCAGAAAGTGGTACTCCCATTCATGGTTCTTCTCCTCTTATGATGAGACGAGGATTTCTTGATGTGTCTCCTGTGCGACGTACTTTTGCAGAGGGGTCACCGTCACTTTCAAGGAGGTAATTTATTTCTCAATAAGTTATTTTATCCCAAAATGACATATACATTTTAAATCTGAATAATTTAATTTTGACTTAGATATTTAACTAATATTGTGAATGGTTTGTAGGTATGTCTCGCCTTCACCTCCTCAACCTCCACCTCGAAGGCTGTCTGAAAGTAGCTCTGTTCCGGGTTCACCTCAGCATCGAAGAGTGGAACATTTCCGGGCACGATTCCACTACACCCCAGAGCCACAGAGGCGAGTATTCAGTGGAGGGGATTATCAGGACCTGTGAGGTACCTGTGTATTATTGCAAGCCCTTTAACCCTATTATGATGGCTGTGTGTTTATCATACTTGTGTAGCTTAAAATTTGCCTAAAGAGAGAATATTGCATGAATGTTGCAAGTTGTCTCAAAGTGTGCTTGATGGTTAAGTCAATACATATGACGTGGTTTTGCATGTCAGTTATAATGTGTAAGAATAATGGTGTTGAATTCAGATAATGAATGCTATCTGAAAATGTATTTAGTACAGTAAACCAAAGGATGTAATATTGAATTTTCAGTGGTCTTACTTGTTGATTATTAAAGATTTCAATGCCTTCATGAATAAAGGTTCAAGGGGAGTATTTATTGGAAGACATAGGCAGTCTTCATAGATCCTGAAGACGTTCCTATATTAGTATTTGTGGCTGGTGAGCATTTCTCTGCATTATTGTTCATTACTATTGCTTTATTGTAATGAAATGTGAGGTATTATTTGTACTTGAGTGTGAACACATTTTTTCTGTACTATGAAAATGCAATTCAACTGCAAAAAAAAGTTTTGTTTAAATATAAACCAAGAAAGAGTGAGGTGTTTCTTGAGTACAAAGAATCACCATTAAGTAAAGGTTCATTCCAAATTTTTAAAATTTTATCTCTTGGCTTTTGAAATTGAGTTGTACAGTATGATAATATTGCCAACAGTTTTTTATTCATGTAGAATGTACTGTGTGTATAACAGGATCTGGTGAATATCTTGTGAAGTGTTTTTCTGTGTCCAGTCATTTTTTGTAACAACATGATGTAATTTGTATGTGATTATCTCCTATTATAAAATATGCTGTAATAGTAACACCTTGTTTTCCATTTATAGCGATGCAGTGAAAGATGTTTTCAGTTTATTAATATGATCAATGTTCTGCTTGCATCTCTTGCTATAAATGGGAACTTCATTATTGATGCAAAATATGTGGAGAAAATTATTTTAAAAATAGACATTTAATTCAATCATTGTTCATTTGTTGCAAATGTGTTGATTCAAGAAATTATTTTAATGAATATTCTGATAATACTTATTGAATTATACACTTTGGATGTCCGGGTATATACTGTGTTTTGTTGACGATCGTATTAGTTTTTTAAAAATTTTGTAATGTTTTGTTTGTGCTGACATAACTTGATATAACAGACAATATGATATAAAGGTTGCAAAAAAATTGTGGTATCAGAATTCGAGGATATGAATGAAATTGGTAATACATCTCAAATTCTGCAAAATATTAGTGATTTTAGATAATAGCATTCTTCTAACAACTTGGATTTTTCTTTTCTGAAAATGATGTGTACATTTTGCCAAGTATAAAGTTTTGTATTTAAGCTCATAAAAGAGTTAGAATTATGTTAGAAAATGATAATTTTTAATTTAAAAACATGTGGGTCGTGTTACATAATTTCTTGTGAATGGAAACTTTATTTACCAGAGACAGTTGTGATTGTGAAGATTTTGTAGACAGAACAATGTAGAAAACCTAAACATTGCCAAAGTTGGAAGGGAAGCAAAAATTGTCTGTATTTATATTCCCCCATTTTTTCAATTGTAAGTAAATTAATTAGTTGTAAGATTGTGTGAATGATAATTTAACTTTTATTGCCACTTACAAAAAAGAACGTATAAGTAATTGCTTATAATGTCAGGAATTGGTAATTACCAATAAATTGTGTTGAAGAGCATTGTGCAGATAACTGTACATACAGATACTTATGTAAGGATGAAATGAGCTATATTGCTATTAATTCAAGAAAGAAAAAAAAAAACAGTATCTAGTCATATGG
Source organism: Gryllus longicercus (assembly GCA_038098605.1). NCBI lineage: Eukaryota > Metazoa > Arthropoda > Insecta > Orthoptera > Gryllidae > Gryllus > Gryllus longicercus. Next base: position 1,960,183 of record JAZDUA010000015.1, on the reverse strand, counting down.
ATGTACAAAGTATAATAATGTCCACATATATGTACCTAATATATTGCTCAGTAAGGGCAAGTCTGTAAATGGAAAATAAGGTGATATTTGCAAAGTCTAGCTTAAACTGGAGAAGAGTATTCTTTTCTTCAATTTTTGTCTTGATTGACTATAGTTCTGTTTGACTTCTAGATTCAGTCTGGCAATTATATTTTCCAGTTAAGAACCCAATTATTTTTGGTTTGGTTAAGAATTCATTATAATAAAAGTACAAAACATATTCTTAAGTTTAAGAAAGATATTTGCTTTCCATTTTGAAAAAATCCTCATTCTAAATTAAATTAATACGTTCTTTATTCAAATATAACATGGATTTTGGATAATTGAACCTGCACTATTGAGGAAAAATAATAATAATAATAATCCATTGTTACTTTTCTTCTTAAGAAGGTCACAACCGCAAGCTGTTTTAGTAATGTCACAGTTATTGTGTTGTATTATTCTGGTTTTGTAATTAAAGTTGTTTATTTTATTATGGTTTACAGTACAATTAAAAGAGTTTTATTGTGGCTATCATGCATTGCATTTTGAGTGTTTATAATTTCTTTGGTCAATTTAGCAGGAAAGAAAATGATAGATTCAACTAAACAATAATGAAAAATTTGTCTGTATTTTATGTTTATCCAGTATTCAGGTGTACATTGTATATCTTTTTCCCTAAGTACATTGGTGCTGGATGTTTCCAGAGCCTAGTTTAAAATAATTGTGATGTAAATGGTTTTAATGACAAAACTCAGGGTTTTTATGTATATTCATGTGTGAATGCTGTTGAGTGATGAATTACCAACATTTAGTGTTACATAATGTTTAGAAATAGCTAGTGATGTAACAACATAACCACCACAGGAGAAATGCATCACTTTAGTTAGATACTTAAACTTCCAGTATTTTTGTAAGATCATCATATTGCTATAGTGTACTTAATAAATATTAGTGATCAGTCAGGTCTGGTGTGCTTTATAAGAGCTTGCATTGAAAATATGAGAGTTGCCCAAATCTGGATGTTGAAAGTAATAAATTTCTGTTTTTGTTTTTAAAGCACCTGAACATATTGTCTTGTTTCAGATTCCATTTTTCTGCACTATTCTTTTTTTTAAAGGAATTGTTTTAATTTTCTTTATGTGTTTTAATATATGTTGCTTAATCAGTCATTTTATTTGTAAATTTGAGTTCCTTATTATTTTCTGTTTTCAAGCTGTAAACCAGGCATCTTGTTTTTAGGATGTAATGGAACTCTTATTTGTTTTCATGTTTTGTTATATCTTGCTCTAATACTCTTCACCAAATATTATTGAGGAATTGTTCCATATCGGAGTAAAATTACCAATCAATCTAGTCAATGAATAAAGATAATCCAAATGATGAGTTGGTGTATTTTTTTGTTAATATTCTTTTTCTTTTGTGCATCATTTTACAAACTAGACATTTATTTTTCTGCTACTTGTATTATATTGCTTTGATTCTTTATTGTTGAAGAGATAATGAGAAAATGAATATGAAAATATACTGCACTTAAATCAGTTACAGCTTGTATGCTCAGCAGTTTTCAAGATTTGCTCGAGTACCATCAGTTTTAAAATTGGATTATATATTACAGAACTATTTTCATCGATATAGATAGTAGCCATTGAATGTATTAGGAAATATTATTAAAAGACTTTTGTGTATATTTTGGTAGTGGAAGTATTATTTTTGTTGAAACGATTTCATTGTTATGTGATGACTTTACTGGGGACTATTTTTCCCCAGAATATAATGCCCACATGTTGTTGATCGTGAAACTCTCCTTCCCACTTCTGAAGTGCAATATAAAAGGTAATGTTCTATGCAAGAAACACTTGCGGTTTTTATTCATGGTATTTATTGAAATTTTTGAATACTGATATTTTCCATTTAGAGTTTATATGAAATTCTCCTTTTTAATTCTCCCTTTTTCTTTTCTGTAATTAGTTGAGGTTGCACTGCAAATTCAACACTCCACCATATTGCCACGCATGTTTTGATGGTAATTAATTCAAGTTGTCATTTTCTCTAATTATTCCTAAAATAATTGACTAGATGTGTATGATGTATTGCTACTTCATATTTAAGAAATAATTTGAGAGTGCACATTTTTTAAATAAAATTATAATTATAATTTTGAATCATTAAAGTGTTTTACCAGTATTTTGGCTTTCTTATGAGGAGCCTCCTGTTGTACAAAATTCTACATGAGCTTTGTGAAACTGTTTTAGGTTCATGCCATGCTAATTGACAAATTAACAAAATGATATTTTATGTCAATATGAAGGTAATGTTTATATATGTAAATAAAATTATCGGCGTTGAGCTGCATTTTTTGACTTTTCAATATCCATGTTGTTGTACTATTTGATTAGAAGTGTGCTTGCAGATACTTAAATGAGATTGCTTTTAATGCAATATAACTTTATGGGACCCTTGTAATTGAAATCCTCATAATTCACTTAAAAAAAAAAAGTACAATACTTAAATTTAAATTTTTTTTTTCACTGAGTGTGTCTTTGCAATCATTTGCAATTTATAAGAATGTGAAATATATTTTGTTTGGAAAAGAAAATGCTGCCAATGATGGTTTTTAAGATGTCCTTTTTTCCTCAAACAAAAAAAAAAAGAAGCTGGGTATCATACTAAATATTGTAATCCAAGATTAATATCGGAAAAATAAGTTTCTGCTCAAAATTATCATTTCACTCAAGATTAAAATTTGTTTTACCATCTATGATTACTATTTCAAGGGATAAGAAATGTTTGTTTTTTTTGCGTCAAATTCTAATAGGAATTGTTTGCCATAATCTTACTCATATTTATAGACACTCGAACAATAAAAATTAATATGAAAAAAGAAGAGAGAATGGGGAAGTTTTATGGGGTTTAATAAACACATGAATAAGGAATGATTTGCAAGGTTTACTGTATTTTGTGGCCAACAGACACATAGATGGAAAAAGACAACAAAGATGGTGTCTGAGTTTCGGAAGGTAGTTTCTTTATAAGAATGTAATTTTCAGGAAGTGGAAGTAGTGAGATGGAAAAGATGTATATTAATTTAGGTATTTACCTGCTGAACATGGAATCAAAGTGTTCTAAGATATTTAGAGATGAATGAAATTGAATTTCAAAATTATGTAAATGGAAAGGAATATTTAGAAGAATTGAAGTTGTTTTTATGAAAGTCTTATTTGGTTTTGTGTGTTTCATGTACTTGTGTACCTGAAGTAGTGGTAATTGGTAGTAGTTTACAAATGGCATTTTTCTGAGGTAGAAGGAGTATTAGTAAATGCTTTTCAGCTTCTGTTTATAAACATTGGTAAATGCGTTAATGATTCCAAAGGCGTAAGTAACATTGTAATGTTCAAATACTCTAATACTACATAATACAAACACCTGCCTTGCATTTTTACAAACTGCTAACTGTGACCACTATATTTTTATGCAGATATTTTATGGAGGATATTAAATTTCATTCTTGATGTTTTGTCTTCCCAGAATGTTACATTTATTAATTTGGATAGCCTCTCAGATATCTTTCTTGAGTTGACATAACACACAAATTTTGTAATTTCATTACTCTATAAATGTGTAAATCTTGGAAGAATAAGTAGTGTATTTGCAAGAAGCATATGAAGCTCTGCTGGATTATAACACAAATTGATTCACTAAAATCAAGGTATCTTGTAAAACTACATTTATAGTTCATTGTCACTCATGGTAAATTTGAATGAAATTTTATTTTGTGGTTGCATGCATATTAGTTTACATTAAGATGTTTGTTATTTTGACTGAGCAGGAACTTTTTCCTTTTGCAGGAAAATTTCAGTCATTACTAAACAAGAAGTGTGACAAAAGTTGTGTGTTTACAAAATATTCAGTGCTTTCAATGGAATGCAATCATGAATGAGAAAATATTGAATTTTTGCATTCTCATAGGTTTTTAAGCACATTGTAAATTTATTTCTTAGTTTTCCTAAAATTTGGATTTTAGATGTTGAATTTGAATGAAAACTGGCACAAGATAGTTTGTTTTTTTTATTAGAGCTTTATGTCCAAAGTTTTTGCATGACGGGATTGTTAGTTGAATCATTAACAAAAATTTAACAAATGGGTATCAGATAAACATCAGTTTAGATCTTTAAAACTCTTTAAAACACATTTTCCAGTTGAAAGAAAGAACAAGTACAGTTCTGCCTAACTATTCTGTAAGAATTCCATTTTTGTTATTCAAAATTTCAATGAATAAGAAGTTTCATTTTTTACAGTGAAGTTTGTCTAAACTTTTCCCCAAAATAGGTTTTGTGTATATTTCAAATAAAAAATTTCAGTGGGAATAAGAAAACCAAATACTTCATCAAAATAGCTGACAGCAAAATTATATATTGCAAATTAGTGGTGGTAAATGGAACTGTATTATGAAAAAATCATATGGGTTACTTGCCCTTCAAATTAACCCGTATCAAAATTTTGTTTTCTGTTGTTAAATGGATATAACAAGCACAGTCCCCCCCCCCCCCTGGTGTTTATAATTCAGTTTCATGCAATTTTGAAATAATTACCAAAGAAACAACAAATCATAGTTTTATTTGAAATTGTAAATTTTTTTGTATTAAAAGTAGAATTCAGAGATAATTTTTTGTATAATTAATATTTATTTACTTTAGTAAATTTATACTTTTGTGTGTCCTGGAAAAAGTGATACTGGATTAATACAGACTGATTAGATCATTTTTTATATGTAAGGAGAAAGTAAACTGTTTTTCCATTTCAGATTTTGCTGGTATAAATGCACACGTAGGCATATATTCTTTGTGCTCTAGTAAAACCTCAGCAAAAAGAAAAATATGAGGAATTAATTCCTGTATTTAAAATTTTTAGTGCCAGTTTGTAAATTAAAAAAATCTTTTATAGTAAATCTGGACAGACATTCCATAAGAAAGGTATTGGTTCCTATTTTCCACATTGCCACTCAGAAATCTTTATTTTTATTTTGTTTTCTACTGAGCAACATAGTTCGCATGTTTGTGAATCTGAAAATGTAATAACTCCACTTTATGTGTTCTCTAATTTCATGCCATACTTTTTTTTTGCTGCCCTTTAACTGTTTGAAGATACAATAAAATGTAATTAAAAATAAGTTTATGAGAATTTGGAGTTAATTACTAAACATTTATACTTTTGAGTTGTTGGAATATTTTAACAAATTTAATTATGAAATAAATGTATTTCTGCATTATTTTTAGATGATTTTGATACTTTGTATCGAAAGTCTGAATAATTATTGACATTTTCAGGTTGTAGTTCATACAAACGTACATTTATGGTAGGAAAAATAAAATGGTAGTACATTCCTTAAAAATGTTCCTTTCTGCAGTAATATTTTATTATTTATGAAATGCAGTAACTTCCCTATTTATTTGTCACTAGTTATTGAGTGTCATGAAATACTTTGATTACATTTAAAAATATTTACTGGTCTAAAATCTTCAGGCCAATAGAGCATTAGCATGTACCATTGCCCTGAGAGAACTGTTTTTTAATGATTGAATTTTTCTTTTCATTGTATCGAAATTACTAATAACTTGCAGAGCGAAGAGAGTTTCACGAAGCAATCAACTTGTGCTTGATCTTTTTTTAATTGTTTCTCAATTGAAACAGAAGGTTACTGTTGCAATCTAAATCGGTACACATCTGACTTATTACACAATTACTAGTGGATTGTTACAGTATTATATTACAGTATTTGGGAGTATCATAAAGTGTTATAACGAAGTATTCTTCATTCGAAACTTTCATGGTTTATCGTCAAATTTATTATGTAAATGTTTATTGAGAAGTCCTCCAAATAAATAATGCAGTGCAAAATGTTTTTGGACTTTTTAACTTTGTTTTTTCCTTCATTTGTTGTCTATTCAGAAAGTGGTTCTTGTACTCTGTAATGATTGTGAATTGGAAATTATATTTATTGTGGCAACCAATTTTAAAAATGTAACTCAATAATTTATTTGTAAAAATAGTGTACTAGTGGAGTACTGAATATGGTTAAACATCTTTGGATGCAATTAAATTTTTTTGTACAGACTGCTTGTTTGAAATAGTAATAATTGTTTATTCTTTTTCTTTTGACATTAATTTTTATGCAAGAACTTGTATGAAATAACAAATTAAATTAGGTCCTATATTCTTCCACAAAATAAAAACTTCAATTGCACATGAATCAACTTTATATGTATAAAAATGTAAAACAGTACCAAAGACTGACAGTAGGTACCAAGTACCATGTCTCAAAATTAAGTTTCATGAAGTGAGTTAATTAGTAATTATTTCTCTAATGGAGGTATTTCATATTTGCTAAGAACACACAGCCATCATCTTGGTTTTCTGTGTACTGATGTAAAGTCTTTCGGGAAAGACTTTTTGTGTGTGAAAATTATTTATGTTGCCTATTTTGTTCAATATAGTTTAATGGCCAGTTGTAATATTAAATATTGCTATGTACTATTGCTGTCATTTGGACTGTAATTCATGACTAGATTACAATATCATTGTTCACATCTTTGAATCTGCTTGAGATTACAGTGTTCATTGATGAAACACTCAGCACTAATATTATTTTATGGGCAGATGTTCTGAATTATAAGTGAAACCACGAATGATTTTTCCTTTCCGAGGAAGAAAATTTTGACTTCTATATCAGCCAAAATATCTTTTGAAAAAAGAGTAACTCATTGTATAAATTATTTCGAATTTTCTATTATTAAAGTAGTTTTTTTCTGTGTGTTTGCTCATTACAGAAATGAAATATCAATAAAAGTGTATCCAAATTCATGTTGCAGGAACAGTATCCACTTCTTTTTTTTTTTAAAGAAGGGCCTATTTGTAAACTGACAACTGCATTTCATATTGTGTGTACATGAGCTGTGCTAGGTGTGTTTGTGCAGTTCTCTCCAGTTCTTTAGCAGCTCAGTTGAGGTCCTAAATTATTGAGTCTTGCCTTCAGAAAGCCCACAAACATACAATTGCTCATATAAAATAAGTAGGCCTTTGTTAATTTGATACTTGCACAACAGTATTATACTTAGCGCACAGAAATGGACATAGATTAAGATCACTGACTTTTCTACCTCTATTTTGCCAGAGACAAGTTCGGAGAAATTGTGACATTAATACTATTATGCGGGTCTATTTTGCAAGCAAGTTGTGCACAAAGTGAAAAGAACAGATAATCAAATTTGGGCTTTGTACTTTTTTAATATACACTACTCAATTGTTTTCTGTACATAGATTTCATTTTCTCATATTGTTGCCCCTACATATTAGTATTTATAGTAGTTTCATATATGACAAATTGTGTGAGGAATGTACATATTGTGTAATCATTGGCTGTATAGATTTCTTTTCTGCTTTATTGTATATAAAACGTGTATAAATTATGAATAAATGCTAATGTAAGTGGTACATAAGTGCTAATTAACCTACTCTTTGTTACTCATCCATCATTTTATCTGATTGTATTTTGTATGTCATTCTTGGCATTATCCATGGATTGATCGACTTGATGCATTTACTTTCTTGCTACTGATATCACGCTAGGGAGAAAGTTATGTCATGCTGCGCGAATTTTCGGGAAGAATCTTTTCTTGGTAACGAATATGTGGATAAATCCAGTTGCTAAATTTAGGGAAAAAATCTTCTAACAAGTGGTGCATCCAGAATCCCTGTTTTGTGGATCCTTGATACCGAAAAGTCGATTGACGGCAAAACGACTGTCCGTCCGCCCGTCTACGAACAACGCTTGCTGCTAAATCGTTCAGTCGATTTTCTCCAAAATCGATATTCATCGATTGATCTGGCGGTTGTCGCGGCTTGAATTTGAAATCGGTATTTTAATTTTTGGGGTACATGAAGCCACTGGAACATTTTCAAAAAAATGGGTCCAACTTTTTAAATTTAATTCTGTTGTTAGATATTGTGAACTACATTTAAGGAAATGACATAGGTCTCATGTTCGTTAAAAACTCTTATTTTTGAAAATTGTAAAAATTCAATTTTTTAAGCCTTGTTCCTACAGCTAAAATATTAAAGATAGAGATTTTTTCTTATTAAAATCTGTTCCTTAAAGATAGTTTTTGAAGTAAGGTCATGCATAATTTTTCGCGAAATTTTCAGTAAAATATTGACATTTTTAATATTGTATAAACAATTTTTTTTTCTCACAAATGCCTCCTTCGTTTTTGATGAAATTTTGTTGTTGGATAGACTGAAGGACGTTTAAGAAAATGTTGCAGGACTCGTGTTGGTTAAAAACCTTGATTACTCGAAAATTTAAAAAATATCCAAAACTTATTCGGCGTCAACTACAATTGTGAAAAAATATTTTTTCTTAATGAAATGTGTTCATAAAAAAATCTTCAAATTTGGTCATGTTGAATTTTTTCAAAATATGAGCATTTTTGTATAATTTCGTGACAAACAAAGATATGATATTTTACAACAGATTCCACTTACGAAATGTCTATTAAAATCGATGTTTTGCAATGTTATTCTTTTTTTGAAAGTGTCAAAAATTCTGAGAGTTCACAGATAATGAGAGGTAGTATGCCATTCCTGTGTCAACCGAATCGAGAAACAGAATTTTAAAAATTATCGAGCTGTATTTGAGTAAATAATTGTTTAAGAATTGTCTAGCCTATATTTCACGGAAATTATTAATATGTTTGAAAAATTGTATATGACCTTATTTAAAAATGTATCTCTGAAAGAAAGATTTTATTACTACAAAAATCTGTATCTTCACTACCATAGTTGTAGGAAAAAGGAATTTATTTATGAGTACATGTGCATTAAATAATGTCTTATAAAGATTCTCGAAAACTCAACAGATTTCTGTGAAAATAAGCTCAAAAATCCACAGTTTCATACACGCTCAAACACCATTTTTTTCAAAAACGGCTTCAAATTTTTTCTTCAACCTTTACGACAGCTAGTGCTAATTGCACTGTTAAAGATGACATGACTTGGGGCATTCTTTTGTTAAAAATCGAACAAATGTATTTTTTTACAATGTCTCTCATGCCTTTAATATACACATTTTCAGCGAGTTGTAATCACATTTGCATTTGGGAATTAAAGTGCTTATAATGACTTCAAATAAAGTTTTTCAAAATATCAAACATTTTCTATGAAAATGAGTTTCACATTTTGCATCTATAGTAACACACGCCATTGTCTTCCAAACGGCTCCAAATTTTTCAATGAAAATAGGTAATTAGGGGCGAGGTTTTCTCGTCATTAATATTCTTAAAATAGGTTTTTGGTTCTACTATTCGGAAACCGAAAAATTGAAAAAAATGTACTTTGGGCAGCGATAGATGGCAGCTGGCAAGAGGATGGGGATTACTGACGTAAAGCCAGTCCTCACCAAGGAAATTAAAAAACTTTACTATGAGAAAGTCTGTGCCACTCTGTAGCACTACTAGTTTATGTTGATTTTAGATCTGAAAACCGTTTTGCTTTGTTGCGTCAGGTTTTTAACATATAGACAAAAATAATTTTCATGGAACACCGTTCATCAATGTGTTTTGCTTCATTTTTTGTTTTTTTTTTCACGCAATGTCAATATTTTCGTCGTCTATGAAAAAATATATTGAAGGTAATATTTTAAAGCATTTTCGGAATCGCACTACTTTGCAATGAGTGACAGTATTTTCTCCTGTTCGGACGTTCAAGGTCTCTTGTCAAGTGTGGAACACAACATTGAAGCGTGACGAATGTTCATCGACTCAACTAAAGCACGTTTGAAAGTACTATTATTATAAAATGGAAACAAAAATGCTACAGAACTGGTTGGATATTCTACACACTTGAAAGAGACATGTGGAACTATCTCTCTACTTCTTGAAAAAAATATATTATCGCGGGTGTAAACAGTGTATCTCAGTGGCGTCGGCTCAATCTCCCTGAGTGATGTGTCGCATCCCCATGTTTTTCGGCCCTTCTAAAACTTTTGTGAACTCTACTCCTCAAGTGTATCTCTCTGTTCCGTTCGAACCTTTTGTTTTTCCCCCATGGGCTTTCCGGTAGGCGTCTTTGACCGCGCGACAGGCAGAGAAACATCCCTTCGACGGCTTCGCTGCGTTACGAAGGTCATTGAACTCTCACCTTGTGCTCACCATGTGGAAGAAGCGAGCTTTCGATCGACGATGATGCAATAATTGGCTGTCGCATCTCCGACTTTCCTTGGAGCTCTGTATCCCCCCTCCCAAAGCTTCGCCTTTGCCTTCTTTGAGCATCTCTCTTCTTTAGTAGGACTGGGAACCCCCAGAGGTTACGTGCTAACGACTGATGACTCCATAGTGGGTTTGGGGGGGGGGGGGGGGGGCATCTTGACCACATACATTAGGCGTTAGGCGCAGACCATACATTTGGCGTTCTTCACTAGACAACAACTGCACTGCAGGAACATAATCGAAAAGTTAGGACCACTCTTACCAAGAATCGCATGTAGCATCCCAACAATTTAAATGCAAGTCTATACTTACCTCGGAATGAAGGAGGTAGAGGTTTTCTGAATTTTGAGCCATTGTGGGCGAAGAAAATCAAGGGGTTTAGTCAATGTATAGTCAACCACAGATACTGCCTAAGTGTTGATGGCTGGTATTGGGTTATTTTAATTTAAAAGGGTTTTACAGATTTTAGCCACTCTTGGCTAGACTTTATTTTGAATATCACGCCTCATCTTTTCTTCACTTGTGCTCAAAAGTTGGTGCACGCCTAAATATTTATAGGTATACCCTTGCCCAAGTTCTTGGATATTTGTGCCACACATCAGGATGAGTTTGTCAGGATCAAGGATTTTCCCCCTTTTCAAGTGCACTGCAGCGCCCTTATCAATGCCAAATCCCACACAAATAGAGTCGCTGAAGGACTTTACAAGTTCAAGCAACTATGAAAGCTGGTTCTTATCTCTGGCGTACCACTTGAGATCGTCCATGTAAAACTGATTATTAATGAGGATATGGGGATTTTTGGTGATTTAATATCCAATCCCCGAATCTCTGAACACTATACTGAGAGGCTTTAGAGCTAAGGAGAACCATAAGGTACTAAGACTATCTCCCTAAAAAATTCCTCGTTTGATCCTCAGTTCCTTGGTGGTATAACTGTCTCCAGCAAATGAGGTTTTTATCTTTGTAAGCCAAGTTGCCATTCAGTGCTGGATTAGGTTCACATACTGGACATTAACTTTGTAGAGGCGAAGGACAAACAAAAGCCACGAGTGAGGAATCGAGTCGGAGGTCATGGTACAGTCGATCCCACCTAAAGAAATGTTGCGGTGTCTTTTTTAGCTTGATTGACTACAACAATGTCTACTATCAATAATTCTTAGCACCCTTGACCACCTTTTCTGCAACCATTTTGTTCTGGTGCCAGAAGATTGTTTGCCTTTAGATGGGTATTCAGCTTATTGGCTAGCGCAGATGTAAAAATCTTATATACTGTGTGCAGACGTGTGATAGGTCGATAGTTACTCAATCTTAGAATCACTAGATTTGCGTATCATAAATGTAACTCCTTCAGTAAAAGGCGCCGGAATGATATATGGATCGTTGAATGCGTCTTGAAACCATCTGGCCAGAACCACATGAGTACACGGGAAATACTTCTACCATGTGTTTTGTATTCCATCAGTATCTGGTGCTTTCCAATGCTGCGTCTTCCTGACTGAATTTAAGATATCTCTCTGTGTAATATTTGGCAAGCACATTTGAGGTATATAACACTTCCCTTCCTCTTACTGTCCATAAGCTCCATCATCATGGGTCTAGGGAATGCTCCATATATTTCTCCAATATTCTTCCAACTCGGAGCTTTTAGGAAGTGTTTCTCGCAACTTTCTTTGATCGTTGAGTTGCCTGAAAAATTTTTGTGGTCGCATGAATGCATAGCATTCTATTGTCTATGTTTCATTGCTTTATGATTATAAGTTCTTACATTCCACCCAAGGACTGCGGCACACTGTTTCAGATACTCAAGTCGACCTCGAAGCCTCTCCTCGATCAAAATCTGAACTACATGATTTGATCTGGGATTTGGAACTGCCTAAGAATAAAGCTGAACTATTAGCATGCATACTGAACTACCAGCAACTTCAATTTAACATTCAGGAAAATTATAATCTTCTGGGAGGTACGCTTGAGTCTACATTTGGCGATCGTCAAAAGGAACTATCAACATTGTTCAGCAGTAAAGACAAGTTAGTATTTTCCTATGATGTACCAGGTTTGATGCAAGAACTGAACATTCCATACGAAGTAGAACATCGGAGTCAGTTTTTAGACGCCCCGAAAACACGTCTCAAGGCTGTGCAATTGCAGAACGGTAAGGGCATATCAGTATCAATCCCCGTTGCTTATGCGCCCCCAGGCAATGAAAATTATCCAATGTTGCAACGCAATGTTCTTCTTCTTCTTCTTCTTCTTCTTCTTCTTCTTCTTCTTCTTCTTCTTCTTCTTCTTCTTCTTCTTCTTCTTCTTCTTCTCCTTCTCCTTCTCCTTCTCCTTCTCCTCCTCCTTCTTCTCCTTCTCCTTCTCCTTTTCTCCTTCTCCTTCTCCTCCTTCTCCTTCTTCTCCTCCTCCTTCTCCTTCTTCTCCTTCTTCTTCTCCTTCTTCTTCTTCTTCTTCTTCTTCTTCTTCTTCTTCTTCTTCTTCTACTTCTCCTTCTTTTTCTTCTTCTTCTCCTTCTTTTTCTTCTTCTTGTTCTCCTTCTTTTTCTTCTTCTTGTTCTCCTTCTCCTTCTTCTTCTTCTTCTTCTTCTTCTTCTTCTTCTTCTTCTTCTCCTTCTCCTTCTCCTTCTTCTCCTTCTTCTTCTTCTTCTTCTTCTTCTTCTTCTTCTTCTTCTTCTTTTCTTTCTCCTTCTCTTTCTTCTTCTCTTTCTCCTTCTCTTTCTTCTTCTCTTTCTCCTTCTCTTTCTTCTTCTTTTTCTCCTTCTCCCCTTCTCTCCTTCTCCTTCTCTCCTTCTTCTCTCCTTCTTCTCTCCTTCCCCTTCTCTCCGTTTCTTCTCTCCTTTTCTTCTCCTTCTCTCCATCTTCTCTCCTTCTCCTTCTCTCCTTCTCTTCTTCCCCTTCTCCTTCTCTCCTTCTCCTTCTTCGTCTTCTTTGTCTTCTTCTCTCCTTTCGGCGGGAGAGGAGGAACAGTGAATGGTTTTTGCAACCGCGGTTAAAATGAGGCGCATGAAGCAGTATAAATAGTGTTAAACAAGTATTTTAGGGGTATTTTGTTTATAAGTGTAAGTGTATGTGTTTATAAGTAGATATGAGTTTATATGTTGTGTATGCAGTGTATGCGTTTGTGTCTAAATGTAAAGCAAGAGAAGTAGATGCGCCTCAAACATTCAAACTGTTAAGTTTAAATTGTGTAATGCAAACAAGGTAAATAGTATACGGTGCTACACCAGAAAATGAAAACGATTAGAATAAGTAAGACAAAGTACATTTTGATTAGTTTTTTAAGTGTCTAGTCTGTAAGCTAGGCTGTGAGTTGCCATGTTGCCATAACATTTAAGAATAAATATGAAAAAGTTATTTCCTTACAAGTTCACCACAGGTTCACATAAGATCCCCAGATATCCCCCAAATGTTTCTCTAGTGTTCACGGTTGTTCCTGCTCTTGTCAATCTGGAAATTCAAAAATTTAAATTAAAGTTTTTTATTACAAAATAGTTTTATAAATGTTATGAAGACGTGCAGTGCACTACCTCCCTTGTCGGTTGATGTTTTAGGCTGCAAAATAAAATATTGCTACATGTCTCATACTTACCTTGGTGCTGAAATTTCCTAAAGAGAAACCGCTAAGAGAAATGCAAGTGAATAAGGCTAGCGGCTTGCAATGAATGATGAAGCTATATTTTGCATTCATCATTTTTTATCATTCGTAGATAAAAGTTTGTGATTAGTGAAGGTATTTTCCATTTTTAAGAGATCTATATATAAAAAAAACAAATTTGTGAACTATGATATTTTGTGAACTATTTCATGATTTTATTCACACCAGCCGAGTTATCATCAAGTAAAACTAAATAATACTGAAATTCAGAAAATATCCTGAAGAAGTTAAATGGAAAATTTACAGAGAGATGAGAAGAATTGGATTAAGTCGAATGATTTCACAGAGAAAGTTTGAATATTTTGTGTCGTACATAAAACTTAAATTTCTAAACCCTTGTGTTTTAAAATTATCAGAAGAATTCATTTTTTTAAATAAATCTTGCCTAACTTCAAAAACTACTCGATGAAATTTTAAGTGTCGGAGAAGCAGGTATATGAAATGTGTCAGATGATGCAAACTGGACAATTTTGTAAGCTATCTTGTGTAATCTGTTGTATAAAATTATTGAAATAAAATCATTTTCAATTTTTTGAAAACATGAGTAGTTTTTTCCTAATCTTTGCTTGATAAATAGGCAATTAAATTTTCTTCTCAAAATAGGCTCCAACTTTTCCCTCAGATAGAGCAAAAGACACACAAAGATAAAATGCCACAGGTTTCATTAAATCCTCTGAATTTTCCAAAATTGCAAAAGTTAGAAATAACACAAGAAAGTTTGTGCTATGATGGGACCTCTAGTTATATGTAGTTGCTATTGACCAGTTGTGTGTGTATGTGTGTCTCTATGTATGGAGAGGATGACTTTTCTGAAATTTTATTTTGAGAGGCTGAAGGGACCTGGCCATGTATAGTTTGCATTTATCCAGGCAACACTTTCATGATTCAAATAAAAGGTATGTCTGTGTAGTGTCATGGTATGATTGTGATTCTTTCATGACTGTTTGTAGTCTCAGAATGAATGCTGAGAGTTTACTTATTTTGTATAATCCAATTACGAAATATTATTTTTCTACCAAAAGGTAAATAAATGTCTGAAAATCTTTCTCTTTTTTGGAAAAAAAATGTAATTTATATATATTACTTTCATCCAACTATGTTTAAAATTCTGTTGCTTTTAGTAGGTGCTCTTCTCAGGTATTCCTTGACACTAAACTTTGTATTGAGTTTAAAGGTCAGTAGCTAGCATTGATTTAAAGCCTGAAGTTGTCAATTCTTGTTCTGAAATATTTTTTTCTTTTTGAAAAGTGTTCATTTTTGTCATATGTACTGATTTTTGAAGTACCAACAATTTGAACAATTGTGTCTATTTTAGGAGAATTTTCATATATATCTGTGCTTAAGAATTTTATATAAATGCTAACGACATGCTTTGTTTTGTTTTTCTGAGGAATGACCAATGAGAAAAATTGTGTTATGGTTTTTATTTTTCCTTTCAATGAATTAAATTCATGAACAGGGAAACAGAATTTATTTTTTATGTAGGGTCGATAATTCTACAGTATTCACCACAAATTTGAGTCAATGGCATTTGACTGATTTCTTAACAAAAACAAAAAAAAAACATTTCCAATTAAAATTAAAAATAAACATTTATTTATAATAATGACAATAATAAAAATGAAAATAAAAACTTAACCCAATTGGAAACTGAAAAGAAAAACAAATAAAAATTCTTGGAATATGTCCACAGCTGTTTGTGCTTCAAAACATATACCTTCTTGCTTAAATTCACAAGATGTCAAACATAGTCTACATTCTGAAACCTTCAAAATCTCTTCCACATTCTTACACATATATCTTGTCAATATTCCAAGATGTCTAATATTCCTCCATATTCTAACATACATTTTATCTTTGTCCATCTTTCAAGGCTACAAACTTTTGCCTGTTCAGCATGACATCTACCTTTATTCTGGCTGTTGATTCTATATCTTGGTGTATGTTGTCCATCTCCTTAGTATCCAAACTTGCCGACCTGTATTCCGGTCCCAAGTAGGCCATGCATTTAAACGTCTTCTTGATGTCTGATGTTGAATTGTTATAATTGATCATAATTTCTTTAGAGTGAATGCAGATTTTACAAGGTAGTGATTTTGGAAATCATTCAGACTAATGAAAAGAAAGGATTTTTATATCATTTATAGTTGTGTGTTTTTGTTTTTACCATTGGAAAACAAAACAGGCTAATCTTTAATAAGTGCCTTATGTTTATTATTTTATGGTTTCACAAGGCAAATCCCAATATTGAATGGGAGCAAGATACTCTACCCTTAAAAGTTTATTCAGTTTTTGTGTGTTAAGGTAAGTGCTTTTTATTTTATCAAAATGCATAGAATGTTTGAATACCAGGTCTATATATTGCTGTCAGGCCAATTAATAAAAAATGGATTTATCAAGTTTTTAGTATATTGCTTAGGAGTGTTGAGGACATGTACATTCACTAAGTTAGGTGATGGTCTGTTGAAACAGAGGGTATTTTGTCATGAAATGACTATACATGTTAACATAGAGACAATCTTTTATTTACAAAAAACACACAAGTGACATACATACATTTTTTCGGAACCAACAAAACAATATTGTTAAATAATATTTTAATTAACAATACTGAGAAAAAGTGTGGTACGGATTTGAGCACAATTCCTGCCACAATGCTATGAAAAGTGATCTTAAAAGGCACAATTTCTTTCAGGTGTATTCTGCTTCAATCACAGATCTACAGTATTTACCTTACCTAAAGCATTTCTTGAGAAGCAGAAACGGGGTAATATATATAGTTTATTTAAAGAGAGTAAGAATTGGTGAATATAAATATGATTGTGAGGGAGAGGTCTTTTCCTTCAAGTGTAATCACATGATTGACTTTCAGTTAACACACACACTTTGACAACATTCCCCTGATGGATCAACATTCAAGCTGTAGAGTCTTTCAGACTGTCACTCAAAAACCTGGAATTTCTTCACTTTTTTAATCCCAAATTTTTCAGTGCCTTCAGATTGAGGTCACCATAATAATCCTCACTGCATCCATGAAAGAAAGAAAATAGCGTTAAAGATTATAAGATGAATGAATATTTTAGAAGGCAGGAAGAAGTTCTTGTAATTGACCTTGTGCAGTTGAACTTACTGCTGCTACTTAATATTACAAATTAAACATATTTTGTTGTACTTGAGAAACATTTTTTAGAAATATCACAAATTGTATTATGTTTATGAATTATGGTAGCATTCACTATTAAATTCACTATGAGTGCATGCTTCTTAATATGCTGATTTATCAATCAAGTGAACACATATTAAAACATTGCAGACAGGCATCACAGCAAAAGCAATACACCCGTGCAAACAGAAAACAACTACTGTACCTTTTAAAGATTTGTATGTAGTAGTTAAGTTGGCAAGGATTTAGATTTTTATCATTAAGTTTATTTTAAGATGGGATAAGGTACGTCAGGTAGAGTGCAATGTTGCAAAATTGTGTATATTAAGGAAACATTGGCACAGCCAATCAAAGTGTGTTAAAAAAGACCGGTGAATCTACAATTAATTTCATAGAAAAAAATTGAGATTGTGGTTTGTGATATGTCTTTCTGAGATGTAAGTTGTCTATGAATATCTAGTGTAGGAGAAGATTTGAATCAAAAATATACAGTAAAAAATGAAACAGACTATAAAGTCTGTATGACTTAGGACTGCAAGATCACATGTGAAAAATTCTTGTACTGATATTTCACTAGGATATATTAAGTTAGGTAACAGTTTAAGTAGAAAATAGTTGAAGAAATAAAATTTGTTCATACACTACTTTAGGAAGAAATACAATGGTCATTTGAAGGAAGTAGAAAATGGTTTTGCATTGAAAGTAACTATGAACTAGAAGAGAGTGGGAGGTAATGCATTGTGTGTATCTATGCAGCATCATCAACAGGTGTCGGCCTTGCGTTCGGGGGGGCGGCTCTACCAGGTCCCTGGGAAGGAGGACGAGGCTTGGAGGCCTTTGGTGCTGGGGAGGGGGCGTTGCGGTTTTGGTGGTTCAATCCAGCCAGCAGCTCGCTCTTGCGGATGCTCTTGAGGTCCAGATCGCCGTAGTAGTCCTCGCTGTGGAGAGGGAATGCAGGCAAGAGGAGGGGTAGAGAAAGGTTGGCATGGTGATAGAACAGGCAGAAGATGAGGCATAGACAAGGAGGTAGAGAAGAGAGAGAAGAAAAGAGACAAAAAATGGTTGTAATGAAAACATGCAATATACATGCTCATAGTTTATCATTAAGTATATTCAGAGACTGCAGCAAGTTTAAGGATTGCTATAATCCACTTAGTGTTTCATGCAATGTGGCATTACAATACAATGTTTGATTAATGGAGTTACTCTTTTAGTATATTTATTTATTATGAAACATGAAATGCATTGTGAAATATATAAATACATCTTAAACTGCAATTCTTTGCAGTTTTTGATGTATTTACTTATTATTGTTAATAGTGTTTCATCTAACTAAACATCTTCACAAAATGTTGATGTAAGATACGGAAACTGGTAATGTTGTTCTGAAGACTTTTGTCAAATTTTATGGTTGTGCTGACAGTTTTTTAGAAGCTCATTTTTTTAAAATCAAATATGTAATAAAAAGTTTTATACAGATTTTGGAATAATGAGTAACTGAATTAATTTAATTGCTGATTTTCTGAATATACCTAATATCATTATATCACAAACCAAGAATAAAGTACACTGCCTAGTCTACTTTTCCCATTTCGTTAATTACTTTGATAAGAAATAACTAGATTTTTAATTGATCAGTTTAATTTGAAACCCAGACTGTATATCAAGAAATTAAAGTATTATTTTAAGAGATTAATGTTAGAACTGAGAAGCTGAAACTCTCCCAGTCATAGTTTAAAGAAGAATATGGTACCAGTACCAAAAAACAAAAC
The DNA here is from genome assembly GCA_038098605.1 of Gryllus longicercus. Classification (NCBI taxonomy): domain Eukaryota; kingdom Metazoa; phylum Arthropoda; class Insecta; order Orthoptera; family Gryllidae; genus Gryllus; species Gryllus longicercus. The sequence continues at coordinate 1,941,314 of JAZDUA010000015.1, read as the reverse complement.
AAAACAAAAAAATATTTCTCTTAGAATAAGAAAGAGTTTAAAGAAGGCATTCCATTCCACATTTCATACCCTTGAAGAAGGTGACTAGGATCTTCAGATACTACAGAATTATTATTCACAGGTATCTGGAATCTGAGTTGGTATGACTAATTTGTAGATAGGTTCAAGCACATTGAGAATAAAATGTAGTCAAAAAGATAAGTCAAAGTTGGTAAAAGAATAAACTGTATATCAATCTTACCATCCAGGAACATCCTCAGGGTCTTCGCAGTTGCCAGTGCCATCAGCATCACCGATCTTGAAAACGGTGCCAATGGGGCAACCATACTCACGAGCCACACCCTCCAAGCAGATGTAGTATTTGCGGCAGTCTTCAGGATGGGGGTGACGGGAGAAAGAGCCAGCATTCGTCAGTTCACCAGCAGCAGGGCAGTTGAAGCCATTAGCAACCTCTGTCATAACAAAAGTCATTTAATAAATTATTTTTGTGAATTATTGATTATTTGAATTACAATTTATTTTCCAAGACTTTAATTTTTATTTACGGTTTAACTAATTTATCTGACCCCACCCCCGGTTTATACCAGGTGTTTAAAAGAAAAGTGCCCAATCGCCGGGGCCAGGTAGAAGCGGTCAAAGGAAGCAGTTTTTGTTAATAATCCCCGAGTCTAAGATGCAGGTGCTCTCCGCAAGCCTGTCTCAAAAAAGAGTTTGTTCCCTAGCGTGATCTGCATACCAGCGCGCACTCGAGGCGTGTAGGTGACCTCTATTTGAAGCTGAAGAGGCAAGGTAGATCACAAGGCCGAACATCATAACAGGAGACGTCAAAGAACGTCAAATTTTAGGAGAAGTGCGCAGAGGTGCTGCAGAACGAATAATGTGTTTATATAATAGTATTCTTAATAAGTATAATTTAATAATTTGTGAGGTATTGAATTGGTTAATGAAGTGTATTACTGCAAGAATTATTACCTTTTCTGCACCTATATGTTCTTGCCCTTCTATAATGTGATGCTTTGTGGCGATTCGTACATGTTAATGGAAGGGGAAAGACATTTTGGACATAGCCTTGCGCCGAGCACAGGGGACATATGCTTCGACTTTTCTGTAGTGACCGATGTCATTAGGTCATTGTTAAACTTCCTGCATTATAAAATTAATCTTTTTAAATAGTAAGCTTATTTATTAGTCCACGAGCCCCGTTGAGAAGGACGTTTGCGAATTAATTAAAAGATTCCTTTTAAAAGGAAGCAGGTGTAATAATAACCTAATAATCATCGGCCAATTAGAGAAAAATCGAAGTACACAACCAGA